>CM038357.1:5656307-6266307 GCA_021464625.1 Proterorhinus semilunaris
CCGGGTCCACCACCTCCAGCACCTAACCAACAGCTCCAGCCCGGTTATAACAGCTCCAGGCCTTGTCTAAGACCTACAGCCCGGTCATGACAGCTCCAAGCCGGGTCCACCACCTCCAGCACCTAACCAACAGCTCCAGCCCGGTCATGACAGCTCCAAGCCGGGTCTACCACCTCCAGCACCTAACCAACAGCTCCAGCCCGGTCAGTACAGCTCCAGGCCTTGTCTAAGACCTACAGCCCGGTCATGACAGCTCCAAGCCGGGTCTACCACCTCCAGCACCTAACCAACAGCTCCAGCCCGGTCAGTACAGCTCCAGGCCTTGTCTAAGACCTACAGCCCGGTCATGACAGCTCCAAGCCGGGTCCACCACCTCCAGCACCTAACCAACAGCTCCAGCCCGGTCAGTACAGCTCCAGGCCTTGTCTAAGACCTACAGCCCAGTCAGGGCAGCTCCAAGCCGGGTCTACCACCTCCAGCACCTAACCAACAGCTCCAGCCCGGTCATGACAGCTCCAGGCCTTGTCTAAGACCTACAGCCCAGTCAGGGAAGCTCCAAGCCGGGTCCACCACCTCCAGCACCTAACCAACAGCTCCAGCCCGGTTATGACAGCTCCAGGCCTTGTCTAAGACCTACAGCCCGGTCATGACAGCTCCAAGCCGGGTCCACCACCTCCAGCACCTAACCAACAGCTCCAGCCCGGTCATGACAGCTCCAGGCCTTGTCTAAGACCTACAGCCCAGTCAGGGAAGCTCCAAGCCGGGTCTACAACCTCCAGCACCTAACCAAAAGCTCCAGGCAGCTGGGTCTGAGACCTACAGCCCAGTCAGGGCAGCTCCAAGCTGGGTCTACCACCTCCAGCACCTAACCAACAGCTCCAGGCAGCTGGGTCTGAGACCTACAGCCCAGTCAGGGATGGGATCCCGACCTGCAATGCAACCATGAGCGAGATAGGCCAGAGGCCAGTGGTTGAAATCAGGAATTAAACCTGAAAATGCATCACCTAACCAACAGCTCCAGCCCAGCCCCCAGTCATGACAGCTCCAGGCCTGGTCTAACACCTCCAGCCTGCTTCCATGACGCCTTCGTCCGGGTCTAACACCTCCAGCCAGGCCCCCCAAAAACTTCAACCCAGTCCCAACACCTACAGGCCCATACACACAACCACAGCACCGGAACAACACCCACCACCGCTCTCATCCACTAACCCTACCCCGCTAAGGGCTCCCCCAACACCGCCTACCTGCACAACCTCGGCCGCATGGCTCCTATGGACCTCCGGGGACACCCGGCGCACCTCTCGAACCCGGGTACCCACTCTTAAGCACCCCTCCTCGGACTACACCCCAAGACCCGGCCCGGAGGAAGTCCGTGACCCTGATACTCTGAGCCACTTTGGACATTTTTTCTAAGTGCTGAGCCACTTAGAAAAAATGTCCAAAGAGTATCAGGGTCACTTGGAAAAATTTCTAAGTGCTGAGCCACTTAGAAACTTTTCCATGTTACCCTGATACTCTTTGGACATTTTTTCTAAGTGGCTCAGCACTTAGAAACTTTTCCAAGTGACCCTGATACTCTGTCATACACATAACACATAGCAACCTGGGTAAAACCAACTCCCACACCTCCCCTGGTACTCTCTACCCAGGGGAGGAGGGAGGGACCCGGAGGCCGGCCGACAAAAGCTTGGATCAAGGGCCTGACTTTCAATAGAGCGCAGCGACGGAGCTGCTCTGCTACGTACGAAACAACTTTAATATACGCTATTGTAGTTTGAATTACCGCTTCAATTACAGGCCCTCAATATTCCTTCCTTGGATGTGGTCGCCAGTTGCCTTCCTTGGATGTAGTTGCCATTTCTCATGTTCCCTCTCCGGAATCGAACCCTGATTCCCTGTTACCCGTGGTCACCATGGTAGGCACAGAAAGTACCATCGAAAGTTGATAGGGCAGAGTTGTCTCCGCCACGAGGGCCAGTGATCGGCTCGAGGTTATCTAGAGTCACCAAAGCGCGCGGGGAGCCCCGAGGGGCGACCCCGCATGGGTTTTGGGTCTGATAAATGCACGCATCCCCGGAGGTCAGCGCTCGTTGGCATGTATTAGCTCTAGAATTGCCACAGTTATCCAAGTAACGGTAGAGCGATCAAAGGAACCATAACTGATTTAATGAGCCATTCGCAGTTTCACTGTACCGGCCGTGTGTACTTAGACTTGCATGGCTTAATCTTTGAGACAAGCATATGTTACTGGCAGGATCAACCAGGTAGCCCAGAGTGGCTGCGGTTCGGGAAGAACCGCGTCGGCCGTGGCCAGGGCTGGCCGTGGGCCGAAAACGGGGCCCCGCGCCCCGTGGTTGGGCACGCGGGGCCGCGGAGGCGAAGCGTACGCTCTCCTGGAGGCGAGCTCCCCGGGCGTGGGAGTCTCTGTGCGGAGGTTTCGAGAAAATGCGTTAAACGGCCGCAAATACCCCCGCTCTGGAACGGAGAGGGCCCGCGGGCCGGCTCTACCGTGGCGGGGGGCGGCCGTCGTAAGGCCCCTGGGTCAGACGGGTCGTCTCGGTCTCGCTTCCGAAAGGACCGGGCGGCGGGGCTCCGTTCAGCCCCGGCCCGAGTGCGCTCATGTCCGCAGTGCTCCGGAGCCGACCGCGCTGGAATAGAATCAGCCAGAGGCCCGGAGGTGGCGGATTTTGCATGCCCACAGGTCGAGCTGGGATCCCGGATCAAAAAGAACCAGGATTCTGACCATTTTCGATTTTGAAAAACGTCATTCCCAAAAACCGCCCGACTGTCCCTTGGCTCTGGGGGTGTATAGCCAATCCGCCCGGAGCAGCGTCAAATGCCCGGAGATCGTCCCGGGCTTCCGCGCTGAAAACACTTAGTGCAAAAACCAGATCCGTGACCCTGATACTCAAAGAGTATCAGGGTCGCGGAATCGACTTTTGAGATTTGCACATCCACGGGTCCGGGCGGTCACCCTCTACCCGCCGGTACCACTCTTTCCGGGATTAAAAGCGTTTTTCTATTTTTTGGCATTTTTTTTCTCCGCGGGTGTTGTACGCCTATAACTCCGCGGGGGTGCGAGCCACCGCGCGGACACGCACATCAGCGTGACCGGGGGACTCTCCCGGACCGGCCCGTGTCCACCTTTTGAAAGAATAACCCAGGACTCGGCGTCTGCTGCCGCGGGAAGGGCGAGAACCTAGCGCTACGGAACTTTGAACCGTTAAAAGGGGCCTTTAACGGTGTCCCACCGGCCCAATTCCAGCACAGGCGTGTTCGGGAGGCTCGGCTCTATAACCCTGGATACTTTTAGTGTGGATTGAAAGTCGTTTTTGGGGGGGGGGGGGTTGGTTTGTTCCTGGGCTGTCCGAGGTGCTGAAGCCGAGCGCCTGTCTTAACCTCTTAACCCCCGCCTCCGCCGAGCGCTATTATACACGGTTTTACCCCGAAATAAAGCTCCAGGAAGCTCCAGGAAGCTCCAGGAAGCCCCGCCACTGGACACCGAATACAGGACAGTGTTACAGGCCGGGTTGGACACCTCCAGCCCGGTCCCCAACTCAGTCAGGCCGGGGAGAACTCATCCACGCCGGGGATAAGTCCTCCGGACTGGGGACTCCGGAGCTAATAACTCCGCGGGGAAATGAGCCACCGCGCGGACACGCACATCTACGTGTCCGGGAGACTCTCCCGGACCGGTCCGTGTCCACCTTTCGAAAGAATAACCCAGGACTACGCGTCTGCTGCCGCGGGAACGGCGAGAACCGTTAAACGGGGCCGTTAACGGGCTCGCATCGGCCCGGTTCCGGTACCAGCGTGTGCGCAAGGGTCGACTCTATAACCCTGGATACTTTTGGTGTGGATTTAAGGGCGTTTTGGGGTGTGCTTTTGCCTCGCTCCGGCTGGCGCTTAGTCCTGGCGACGGTCCTAACCGCTTAACCCCCGCCTCCGCCGAGCGCTATTATACACGGTTTTACCCCGAAATAAAGCTCCAGGAAGCTCCAGGAAGCTCCAGGAAGCCCCGCCACTGGACACCGAATACAGGACAGTGTTACAGGCCGGGTTGGACACCTCCAGCCCGGTCCCCAACTCAGTCAGGCCGGGGAGAACTCATCCACGCCGGGGATAAGTCCTCCAGACTGGGGACTCCGGAGCTAATAACTCCGCGGGGAAATGAGCCACCGCGCGGACACGCACATCTACGTGTCCGGGAGACTCTCCCGGACCGGACCGTGTCCACCTTTCGAAAGAATAACCCAGGACTACGCGTCTGCTGCCGCGGGAACGGCGAGAACCGTTAAACGGGGCCGTTAACGGGCTCGCATCGGCCCGGTTCCTGCACCAGCGTGTGCGCAAGGGTCGACTCTATAACCCTGGACACTTTTGGTGTGGATTTTAGGGCGTTTTGGGGTGTGCTTTTGCCTTGCCCCGGCTGGCGCTTAGTCCTGGCCACGGTCCCAACCGCTTAACCCCCGCGCCCACGGAGCGCAATTATACACGGTTTTACCCCGAAATAAAGCTCCAGGAAGCTCCAGGAAGCCCCGCCACTGGACACCGAATACAGGACAGTGTTACAGGCCGGGTTGGACACCTCCAGCCCGGTCCCCAACTCAGTCAGGCCGGGGAGAACTCATCCACGCCGGGGATAAGTCCTCCGGACTGGGGACTCCGGAGATAATAACTCCGCGGGGAAATGAGCCACCGCGCGGACACGCACATCTACGTGTCCGGGAGACTCTCCCGGACCGGTCCGTGTCCACCTTTCGAAAGAATAACCCAGGACTAGGCGTCTGCTGCCGCGGGAAGGGCGAGAACCGCTTAACCCCCGCGAGCTGTCCGAGGTGCTGATGCCGAGCGCCTGCCTTAACCGCCTAACCCCCGCGGCCCCAGAGCGCATTTATCCACAGTTTAAGCCCGAAATTAAGCTCTATGGAGCTCCACGGAGCTCTACGAAGCTCCAAGAAGCTCCACCACTGGTCTAACACCTCCAGCCCACTTCCCAGACGCCTTCGTCCGGGTCTAACAACTCCAGCCGGGCCCCCAAAACCTTCAACACAGTCCCAACACCTACATGCACCCACACATACGTGGTTTTATGGTTTATGTTGACCTTTTGGAAAAACCAACCCTGGTGTGGTTTAAGAGGACTATGGTTTCCCAAGGTCCTAGAGAGATAAGCTCTGGATAGACTAACTGTAAAAAATCTGAAAAAAATTTAGGTCTATTTAACATCCTTGTATCAGCTACGGTTGTCTATACACAGCCACCGACCAGAAGGTGGTTCATGAGGACCAAAGATGAATTATGAGGACTTTAAACATAACTGAACCACAATTCCCCTATGAGAGACCAACAGGCCCGTTTGGAACCATGAGGCCGTCCTTCCGTGGACCCACCACCTGCAGGAGGAGCCATAGGGGACTGGTGCTATGTGATTTGGGCAGCTCCAACGGCTGCCTCCACGACCCGGCAACGGACAAGTGGGAGAAAATGGATGGATGGATGAACCACAATTAGAGGCTGGAAAAGTTTTAATGTTCTTCATACATACACTCCATGCTTATCCATCTTTTACCTTTAGTTGTCTTTTATGTGCTAGTCCACGATTTCTCACAAAGTCTCTTATATTCTGCAGTGTTCTCTGACTTAAGGCCATTTCTGCTTGCTTACACTGAGTTACTTCATTTTTTGTGGCCAGTTTTCCTCTCTTGATGTGTTTTTTAAAATGCCGCATTACAGCTGCTTCTTCAGTCTTTGACCATGCTCTTTTTGTCACTCTGCGTTTTGGTCCAGGTTGCTTTGCAGGCCTCTGTGCTGCCTCTGAAAAGGAAAATTAGGAATTAATTTAAACAAAACAATGTGAATAAGTCAGAGCAAGACTACTACAAGAGTAAACAGAAGAACTTGCCTTCAAAATCAGAGGTATCTCCATCAGCTATGTCGATCGGGTCATCATCTATAACCACAGTTGCCGCTTGTTTCTCAGCAGAGTCCCCCGAGTCACTGTGACTCTCCTCTTCGGCCTCATCTGCACTGATGGGAATTTCATCTAAAAACAAAAGGGGGATTCAATTCAATCAGCCCGCTCCTAAAGCCACCAGGCCTGGGAAAACTCACCAAGGCTGGGGCTAAGATCCCCAGCCGGCTCCTAAAGCTACCAGCCCCGCACCAACATCCACCACAATGACCCACCCTCTCCTCCACTTACACTACCCGGCTCAGGGCACTCCTACCCCGGCCTACGTGCACACACTCGCCCCCCTGGCTCCTCTGGACCTCCTCTGACCAGCCTGCTCCTAAAGCTACCAGCTCCGCACCAACATCCACCACAATGACCCACCCTCTACTCCACTTACACTACCCGGCTCAGGGCACTCCAACCCGGGCCTACGTGCACACACTCGCCCCCCTGGCTCCTCTGGACCTCCTCTGACCAGCCTGCTCCTAAAGCTACCAGCCCCGCACCAACATCCACCACAATGACCCACCCTCTACTCCACTTACACTACCCGGCTCAGGGCACTCCAACCCCGGCCTACGTGCACACACTCGCCCCCCTGGCTCCTCTGGACCTCCTCTGACCAGCCTGCTCCTAAAGCTACCAGCTCCGCACCAACATCCACCACAATGACCCACCCTCTACTCCACTTACACTACCCGGCTCAGGGCACTCCTACCCCGGCCCTACATGCACACCCAGATAAGAGATACATTTAACAAACCTTCAAGTTCAATCTCCTCCAGCGTCTTTCCTTTTAGCGAGGAAATGGATCCCTTCTCCATTAAAAGCAATACTTTGGATATCTTTGCAAGTTGTGTTGTTGGAACAGGCAGTCTGTAGAATTCCCTGTGTACGCGGATATCATGTCCAAGGAAGTCTGCCACCTGATCCAGCTCATTCTCCTGGAGGTTTAAGACTTGAGATAGCGTGGCCACATGTTTCCTGAGACCCGTCGACCGGAGGTGCTCGGGGTACTTTGTGTCGCACTGTGTGGAGAAACGTCTCAGGCAGTCACTTCCTCTATAATGGGTTGGTGCTTTGGGTCGTGCAAATAAGAATGGGTTTGAGGGAGACACACCACATTCTTTCCTCTTATTTGTGAGTAGTGTAAGACCATTGACAACAGGTCGGGGGAGAAGAACTGCAACTTTTCTCCCTCTTTTACCCATAATTTCCACGCGACTTAGATACCGGCAGAGCTTCTTTTCTGTGTCCGATAAACCAAGGCTTACATCCGCATGAAGTTGTTGATTATCCCTCTCCAGAAAATGTTTCAGAGGCATTTTGGAAACCTCTCCAGCTCGCCGACGGTTGAACACAATGATTTGTGTGAGCAACACCATGGCAAGACGGGCATAAGTTTGAGCATCATCTGTTTCTTGCAGTTTGCTTGTGGCCTCTTCTGCTGCCTTTTCCAAAAACTTGTGAAGTTTCACAACATCTTCAGTGAATGGTAAGGTTAACGGTTTATTAAACTTGGCATCACTCAGTGTGTTAAGGGCATTGTGAGATACATATTCTTTCCACTTGGTACTGAGCAACTTCTTAAATGTTTCAGTATACTTCACCAGCTTCTCATCTTCTGCCATCAAGCCCCGGCAGTGGATGATGTCGCAGATCTTATTCAGTGTGTGGCCGAGTTTAAGAGCAAGGCTCGGGGTTTTGTACGAAAGATTGTCATCATTAAAACCTGCTACCTTTTTGACCGCTTGTACCACTTTCTCAAAGTTTGCAGGCCTAACAGCATCTTCCAGGGTCGGCACAGAGAAATCTGTCCGCAAGCACAGCAGCAGACGTCCCACTTCTCTCAGTTTTTGTCTTATGTATTCATACTTTGTTGTATCTTGTCCATGAATGTTGTAAAGTGACTGGGCAAACTGGAGAATACAGAAGTCATTTCGCACAACTGATCCAACTTCATCCACGTTCATAACACTGAGAAGCTTCCAAACCCCACCCGAGATTTGCGCACATAAGGCGGCATCCTGAGCTGATGCAGAGCCGAGGATCCTTCTCCTTCCAGACGTCTCTTCTTGGTTTGCATCTTCGGGTTTGTGAGGGCACCTGCGAGTATGCCTCCATAGTTCTTTGCGGAGAAACATGCCTTGACAATACATGCAGTGAATAAACTTTCCATCCAAAGCTTTTTTTTTGCATCGTCGCTTCACTTTCAATTGCCCTTTCCCACTTTGTAATACTGCTTGATTATGTAAAAAGTTCCCTTTATTCCTAATTTTTTCAATCCGTTTGTTGCGCTCCTTGACATCAGTAAGGGAAAAGACTTGTACAATCTCTGCATTGGTCTTGTGTGTTTTAAGATGTCTCGATATTTTCTTCTGGGGCTTACCGCAGACAAAGCAGTAATTTATGGAACTTGTCCGCTGTGGGTCTCCTCTTTGTGGACCATTCTCTGAATGCAACTCTGAGGTGTATGAAGAACTACCTTGCTGGCTGGTTCCCGGTGCACTAGAAGCAGGAGCAAGACTTGTATCCGACTTTTGTGTCAGCCATATATTTGGATGGGGGAGCTCATCTAAATCTTCATCACCCACATAGTCTGGGTCTGAGTCTGGGTTGTTTTTTTCTTGTGCCATCTCCTGCCTTTGGTCCTTCCCAGTGTCACTCTGAAAGATAAACAGACAATACTTGAACCTACAAAGAACCACCCAGGCTGGGGCTAAGTTCCACAGCCAGCTCCTAAACCCAATACCCCGGTCCCCAACTCATCAGGGCCGGGGAAAACTCACCAAGGCTGGGGCTAAGTTCCACAGCCTGCTCCTAAAGCTACCAGCCCCGCACCAACATCCACCACAATGACCCACCCTCTACTCCACTTACACTACCCGGCTCAGGGCACTCCAACCCCGGCCTACGTGCACACACTCGCCCCCCTGGCTCCTCTGGACCTCCTCTGACCAGCCTGCTCCTAAAGCTACCAGCCCCGCACCAACATCCACCACAATGACCCACCCTCTACTCCACTTACACTACCCGGCTAAGGGCACTCCTACCCCGGCCTACGTGCACACACTCGCCCCCCTGGCTCCTCT
Source organism: Proterorhinus semilunaris (assembly GCA_021464625.1). Lineage (NCBI taxonomy): Eukaryota > Metazoa > Chordata > Actinopteri > Gobiiformes > Gobiidae > Proterorhinus > Proterorhinus semilunaris. Next base: position 5,665,356 of record CM038357.1, read on the forward strand.
GGACCTCCTCTGACCAGCCTGCTCCTAAAGCTACCAGCCCCGCACCAACATCCACCACAATGACCCACCCTCTACTCCACTTACACTACCCGGCTCAGGGCACTCCTACCCCGGCCTACGTGCACACACTCGCCCCCCTGGCTCCTCTGGACCTCCTCTGACCAGCCTGCTCCTAAAGCTACCAGCCCCGCACCAACATCCACCACAATGACCCACCCTCTACTCCACTTACACTACCCGGCTCAGGGCACTCCTACCCCGGCCTACGTGCACACACTCGCCCCCCTGGCTCCTCTGGACCTCCTCTGACCAGCCTGCTCCTAAAGCTACCAGCCCCGCACCAACATCCACCACAATGACCCACCCTCTACTCCACTTACACTACCCGGCTCAGGGCACTCCTACCCCGGCCTACGTGCACACACTCGCCCCCCTGGCTCCTCTGGACCTCCTCTGACCAGCCTGCTCCTAAAGCTACCAGCTCCGCACCAACATCCACCACAATGACCCACCCTCTACTCCACTTACACTACCCGGCTCAGGGCACTCCTACCCCGGCCTACGTGCACACACTCGCCCCCCTGGCTCCTCTGGACCTCCTCTGACCAGCCTGCTCCTAAAGCTACCAGCTCCGCACCAACATCCACCACAATGACCCACCCTCTACTCCACTTACACTACCCGGCTCAGGGCACTCCAACCCCGGCCTACGTGCACACACTCGCCCCCCTGGCTCCTCTGGACCTCCTCTGACCAGCCTGCTCCTAAAGCTACCAGCCCCGCACCAACATCCACCACAATGACCCACCCTCTACTCCACTTACACTACCCGGCTCAGGGCACTCCTACCCCGGCCTACGTGCACACACTCGCCCCCCTGGCTCCTCTGGACCTCCTCTGACCAGCCTGCTCCTAAAGCTACCAGCTCCGCACCAACATCCACCACAATGACCCACCCTCTACTCCACTTACACTACCCGGCTCAGGGCACTCCTACCCCGGCCTACGTGCACACACTCGCCCCCCTGGCTCCTCTGGACCTCCTCTGACCAGCCTGCTCCTAAAGCTACCAGCTCCGCACCAACATCCACCACAATGACCCACCCTCTACTCCACTTACACTACCCGGCTCAGGGCACTCCAACCCCGGCCTACGTGCACACACTCGCCCCCCTGGCTCCTCTGGACCTCCTCTGACCAGCCTGCTCCTAAAGCTACCAGCCCCGCACCAACATCCACCACAATGACCCACCCTCTACTCCACTTACACTACCCGGCTCAGGGCACTCCTACCCCGGCCCTACATGCACACACTCGCCCCCCTGACTCCTCTGGACCTCCGGGGACACACAGCCCACATCTCGGACCCACTCTTAAGCACCCCTCCTCGGACTACACCCCCCAACTCATCCAGGCCGGGGAAAACTCACCAAGGCTGGGGCTAAGTTCCACAGCCAGCTCCAAAACCCAATAGCCCGGTCCCCATATCATCCAGCCCGGGGATAAATCCTCCAGGCCGGGGCTAAGTTCCATTCAGAAAATACTTGATAACGTATATTTAACAAGGACTAGATACTTACCAATATATTTTCTTGTCTTCTTTGGAGTGAACTTTCTCTTGGTCCTTCTTCTTCGCATTACCATTAGATGTCTTCCGAAATCACTCAACATGCCCGGACACATATCCCGCACGTGTCCCCATAAAGAACCAATCACAATGGAGCCTTCAATACCGCCAGAGTAGGGTAGGGGGAGCACATCATACACTCCATACACAAGAAGTCAGGTTGGGGTATTATATGGACGTCAAATAAACTTTCAATTTATGGTCTTTAAAAGCTAAGAATTTAAAAAAACTTGATATGTGCATGATATATTATCATTGAGCATTAAAAGGACTTCAGAAAAACAATGAAATTATGCTCTTTATATGCTAAAAATGAAAATACAAAATCTTGGTTTATGAGGACCGTAGCATAGTCCTGCTAATCCCCTTAGGTTCTCGTAGTGCTGGTGAGTAGTCAGGTCAATTGGCTCCATAAACCATATATACAGACACACACACACACACACACACACACACACACACACACACACACACACACACACACACACACACACACTCACTCAGAGGAGCGAGGTGCGTGACAGATTCTCTAAACACTCCAGATCGCCAATGATACGGCTGTGGTTCAGACTCTACACAAACCGCAGTGAGTCGAGGGATTATTGCTGGACGCAGATTGTAGACGACGACACAAGGCTTATTTCTATTCCACATAATAGCACGAGTGTTGCATTTCAGTTGTAATAAAGAGTGTTAACAAATGTGTTAATATTCAGAGGAACTGTGTCTGTGTCTCCTCTGTGATTGGCCGCTTGGCTCTGGCTCCTCCTCTCCTGTTTCACATGAACGTCTCACAAATCCTCAGAGAAACTTAACCGTCTGATAACGCGCTTTGTTGTACCACTGGTCCAGAAGTCCGGGTTTCATTGATTTATTCATTCAAGCTTTAATAAAGTCACAGAATCCTGGTTCATAGCATTAAAGCAGCACTAAGTCACGTGTTCACCTTAATAAATCCTTCCCGTAGTCCCTCTGGGGGTAATACAAGTGTTAATGGGATGATTGGGGGGTCTTTCATCTCCCCCTGGTGTGTCTGGTCAGAAAACCACACTTGCAACTTCCCTGCTCCGGGTTGGAGGCGCAATACACACTAATGGAATCACGAAGAAGAAGCTAACAGGCTAACGGGCAAAGCTAACTGCGGGCTAGCGCCACTTAAACAGTATTTACAGCCAAGTTTGAGTGAAAAAAAAAAAAGATCTCCATTGTGTAATTGGATGAACAAATATCCCTCTGTCCCTTTGTCTTTTCTGTCAGCGTAGTATTTACTCTCACGGACGATTAATGAGTAAAAAAACACAACATGCTACGACACCTGCAGTGGCGCTCATGGCCTCTAGGGGCATGAGTTACTTAGTACTGCTGTAAAAGATGAAGAAAATAATGTCAACAAAAGTCAAAAAGAAAAAAAGGACGACGTCATACATTATTTACACAAATGCTTCCAAATTCTTGAAGTAAACCTGACCGAGCTTTCATTAGGACAGACTAAAGCTAGTTTGTATATATTCAGAGGAACTAATCCAGGACATGTTCAACCAGCTTCGTAGTTCAGCCCATGATCTGTCTCTGTGAGGCACGTGTTGGACTTTTTACCAAACATTTTATTGGCTTATTCGAGATGATGAGTGGAAACTGCAGAAAGTAGAATGCACAAAGTTACTCCCAACACTCGGCACTCTCTATCCCTGGAGGAGAGATTCTTCGTCCAAAAGAAACATTGTTTTGCCATCAAAACATGATGCAGTAACTTGCAGTAATCTTGTAATTTATCTCTGAGTTTTGAAGCTTCTGAATCTGTGTCTGTTCTCAAACAGCTACAGAAGGAGGAAGTTCCACGTGTTCCATGGGCAATACGTCTTAAGGTTTTCTGACCTGGAGCTCCCCGTCTCTGGTCGGTCTGGGCAATACAATATAATATGTTACAAAAAAACCTTTTTGTCAAAATACCTGTCTTTATATTTATTGTTTCATTTTCATTGTTGTTTTCAGAGGTCTGATTATCCACAAACGGCTGCAGTTACACTTTACAACAACACGTGGCCGACCAAAGTGCTTTACATAAAAACACAGTGAAAAACATTCTGTATGAAATGACATAACGTATAAAAACACTGGCACACAAACAAAATGGATCAGTGTCGGTTGTTCTGGAAGGCCTGTCTGAATAAGTGAGTCTTTAGTCTGGACTTGAACAGCGGCAGGTCAGTGATGAGTTCCACAGTTTTGGGGACCGTGGGCACATCCAGAACCATCTGAGAGGAGGAGCTCTGCATGGGGGCGGTGACTGGACAAAAGCTCGTGTCCATTTAAACTTGATCCGACGACGTACCGGGAGCAAATGGAAGAAAGAGAGGATTGGGGTTATGTGGGAGCGTCTGGATGTGTCAACTGTTCTGATCTGAGGTTCAGCAACACCGTGTGCCCCAAGAAGGAGCTCATCCTGAATGATCAGGTTGTTCCATCAATGGATTTCTTCTTCCCTGATGGCACGGGCGTATTCCAAGATGACAATGCCAGGATTCATTGGACGTGTAAAAGAGTGCTTTCAGGGAGATGGATCGTAACCCCATTCGGAGTCTTTGGGACGTGCTGGAGAAGGCTTTGTGCTGTGGTCACACTCTCCCATCATCAATACAAGACGCCACTCAAAGCTAAAGGCGATCCGACTGAATGTTCGCGCAGGCTTTGATAACTCTACCTGTGGGTCCGACGACTGAGGAAGGCCATCATGCAACACGCCACACGCACCTATAACCCCCAGTTGTCCCGAAGCCGGCGGGACGGTAACGGCCTCCAGGTGCACGTTTTACCGAATCCCCCGGCGTTGGAATAGTGGCTGGCTCCTAATCCGTATTTCTGAAGTATTGCACGAAGCCTGTGGTAAGACACGTCCAATGTCGCGGCTTATACCTGTCAGAGCGGCATTAGCGAGATTAGCATCGCGCCGCAGCTCTAATCTGGGTAAGGCCATGACGGGCGATAACGCGGGCGCACGAACAGCGTTGTGCAACCGCGGGTCGGGACGGAGAGATAGAGGCGAGCGACTGGACTCTTTGCACCGCAGAGGAAACGGAGAACAAAGAGGCCGGTTGTTGTTTCCAAATAAAAAGTGTCCATTTATTTATTTACACTGCTCTCTGTAGCCACACTAGGGGGCGCTGTGACGTGATATCGTCAGCATCAGCTTTAATGATTCTCCTGATGTAACGTGTTTTCATTTCAAGTTGTTTCAAGTGACTTAGGTTTTTGTATATTTTTTTTTTTAGCAACACACATAATAATATAAAGCTATGAAAGCTTTGAGCTGCACAACCATTCAGACCTTTGTCTCCCATTATATTTATATAGTGTCAGCTACATGTTTTGATGACATTTTCTGTATTTTAAAGGATTACTTTGCCCAATTTGTCAACTATCCAAATTTACTTAATCCGATGTTTATAATTATTATTATTTATTTTTTTAAAGATAAATTAGATTAGATAGATTTGTTGCATTTAAGGCATAAAAAACAAACAAAAAAAAACATAATTTTACATTCATTCATTGACTGTATGTTATCAGCTGCATCTGCACTACGTGCCCGGAGCAAATTTCCCCTAGTGGGACAATAATGTTTATTTCAATTCGTCCATTTTCTTCCACTTGTCCGTTTCCGGGTCGTGGGGGCAGCTGTTGGAGCTGCCCAAGTCACAATGCACCAGCCCCTATGGCTCCTCTTGCAGGTGGTGGGTCCACAGAAGGACGCCCTCTATTAAAATTCCGTTTACATAAAATGTGTAATATTGTGTCCCAACTTTCTGGATGAATATTTTTTGTTTGTTTCTGCCTGTGTGATTTTGGGCCAAAACAGCAAAGGAAACGCTTTCAGTGCAGACCTTCATGAAATCTCTGAATCTCTCACGTCTGTCCCTCCATGTCCGACCACATCCCACGACTTGTCCCACTTTCACTACTATGTGAGGCGTCCCTTCAGGTTTAAGCTAAAATAATGTAAAATAGGTTCAAATTATTGGGAGAGGAACAATCAGACATTGATCAGTGAGTGTTTTAAATTGAATTTCCAGCTTCTGCGTTCCTCATTGTTTTTGTGAGGTTCCGTGGATTTTCTACTGCAGAGATTCGTTACGGCCATTTGAGGAACAACAAATGTATTCTTTGGAAACACAGAAGAGGCACAGTGGAGGCGTCACAAGAGGCGCTACGGGAAACAAAAAAGGGACACACAAGGAGGTATCCGTGCAAGACTCACAGCTAAGCCACACAATTCTTCAATGACTGTTGTTCTGGCTAATGCTCACGGGGCCACTGCAAACAGAAATGTGTATTTGTTCTTTAGTCATATGTTGGTTAAGAACTTTATACCCCTCTACATTTTTAAACAAAAGCTCATTATTTTACCTGTTTGTGATTTTGCTCCACAGACGTAGTTATCCTTTCTGAACTGGAGATAATGCAGGATCTGCCTAAACAACAAACTTGTAACTGATACATTGATACAGAGGAGATAATTGACAGCTCAAAAAGGGACTCAGAGTTTCAATTTTCACCCAAACAAAACGGAGGATCCTGAAATCCTCAGCGTCTACTGTTCCCGGGACATTGGGTGCAGACATCTGATCAAACATCATCTACTGTGTGAAGGAGAGTAGTCATCGAAGTTGTTGCTGTTGTACCAAGAATGTTTGGAGATTCAAAGTATTACGAAGAGCAACAAAGTGAATGCACTTGAGGAGCTGAGAGAGCTTCTTACTCCAGGGTTTATACAGAAGCAAGTCAAACGTTATGATTAATGCCACTTTAGTTCCCCCGTCCTACAATTTAATGCCACCGTTTTTTTCTGCCGCTCACCAGAAAACCGACAAAACAATCAATCCCAGAGCCTCGTAGAGGCCAACGTGATGGAAAGTAAATGCGCCATGGTTTATAATGACCCCCTTCCGGAACCGCCACCTTAACGTGGTGGAGGGGTTTGAGCGTCTGAATGATCCTGGAGCTCTGTTGTCAGGGGCTTCGTGCCCCTGGTAGGGTCTCCCAGGGCAAACAGTAACTATTTGCAGATCAATTCAGACAAGACCGAAACACTGATCATTGCTCCAGACCACAAGATCCCCCGGATCAAACAGCACCTTGGCTCTCTGGGCTCCTCTGTCAAACCCAGCCTCAGAAACCTGGGGGTTGTGTTTGACCAGGCCATGTCTTTGGAGACGCACTCTTAACAGCTCGTCCGAAATTGTCTTTATCACCTTAGGACCATCTCTAAAATTCGCAAAATATTGTCAAGGAAGGATCTGGAAATTATTATTCATGCTTTCATTTCAACAAGACTGGATTATTGTAACTCTGTTTTTACCTGTTTGAATAAGTCTGTTTTGAACAAACTGCAAATTGTTCAAAATTCTGCTGCTAGACTTTTAACAGGTCTCTCTCGAAGGTCTCATATCACCCCAGTCTTGTCTGCTCTCCATTGGCTCCCTGTAAAATTCAGGATTGATTTTAAGATCCTAGTGCTGACTTTCAGAGCCTTAAACGGTCAGGCCCCACAGTACATCCTGGACCTTTGCCCATATTCCTCTGGCCGCACCCTTCGGTCCTCTGGTCAGAACCTGCTTGTTGTCCCTAAGACTCGTTATAAAACCCGAGGGGACCTGTCTTTTTCAGAATCAGAATCAGAATCAGAATAGGTTTATTGCCAAGGTTTGTAAACTAGGAATTTGTCTTGGTGCAAACGGCCTTCTGTGGTGGGTCCACAGAAGGCCGTCCTTCTGTGGACCCACCACCTGCAGGGGGCGCTACAGGGGCTGGTGCAATGTGATTTGGGCCGCTAAGATGAATGGATGAATGGATGGGTTTATAATGACATTTAAGGCCTTGAGTTTCACAATTCACTTAATGACGTTAATGCCCTGCGGAAACCCTACTCAGCTACTTACAAGGCTCCAAAAAGAAAAGTCATTTTGGCTGTGTTCAATTGAGGTTCTTGAGTCATCTTCTCTATAGTTGAAGTCTCGAACATTTCACCTTTCATCCGAAAGGCTTCGTCAGCGAACTAAGGTTCCCCTGGGAGGAGTTGGGGTTGGCCCGGCTCCTCCTCTCTACTCACAGCTACTCTCACCTGTGGGTAAACACCTTTGAAGTAGAGCGTCTCGAACGACCCGCTCACCCCAGAGTTCCGGTCTGCCCTGCCCTATTCATGGCTGATCACTGCTAATTACCCGCCTATTGTTCTGTTGTTGGCTGAGGTGCCGTCTCATCGGCATGACGGCGCCCTGTCGGCCGGCTGCGAAGGAGATTAGCATAAAGTGGAGAAAGATTTAATCTGAGCCCACCATTCTGGTTCATGGAGGGCTTTTCTCTCTTGACAAAAAAAAACAAAAAAAAACAAGATGGCGCTGTACAGATGTAGAGTCAACACGTTGGAAGGTTTGTCCCCGTCGTGTTGCCGTACGGGCAGCACGGTGGTGCCTCACTACAAGAAGGCCCCGGGTTTGATTCCCACCTGGACGGGAGTGGAGTGTGTATGTTCTCCATGTGTCTGCCTATGTTTCCTCCGGTTTCCCCTACCACTAAAAACATGTACAATACATCTTAATCTCAGTGGGACGGTGCTGGTTAAATAAAGATCAAATAATAATGTATTTATATATTTTTTCCTCGTTTCTCTGAAACTGCAAAGTTATGCACAACACTTATTTAAACATATTTGTACTTCAGTCCCTTTACTAAAGTCATAATTTACTTTTATTGGAGTAAAAACTGTAAGGAAAAACTCGCAGAATCTTAGATAAAATGGAGTTAATTTTGTTCTGCTCATTTTTTGTTTTTGCCTATATGCAGTTTGAAATCCGGACTCAGCAAAACAAGCCCGTGGGACACCTCAGACGTCCCCCCCGTCACAACAGCTGGAGTCTGCAGCTGTGGGCTCCTCCTGAAGTGCGCGCAGTTCTAGGAAAAGGTGATCTACAATGACTATATAAACAAACAGCTGTGTATGATGTGAAGGCGAACATTTAGCCAGAGGGGGGGGGGCCGTGTTGAGACTTGACTCGACCCGGGGACTTGAAACGGATCCGTCTCGCGAGCTGCTCCCGAGACGGCGGCGCGAGAACGGCCACTTAATCACCGGCGTTTGGACACACACGCGCGCGCACACACACACACACCGCCTCGCGCTCGGATTCTTCCGCGCGGAATCAGCGACGGGGCATTTAAAAGTGTCGAAAACAAGAGCGATGGGAAAACAAAGACAGATGGTATGGGTTTGGATTGTACAGGTTTAATGATAGATTCCAGTCGTATAAATCAGCCGTGCACGAGCTATGACTTCACGGTACAGTAGAGACCGATATAAAGGCCGGCGGTTCTCAACACGGTTTCCATCAATATATATATATATTGGCAATATAGCTCATTTCGCCAATAAATAGTCCTTAAGACACAACAAATCACACAAATAAAGACACAATAACAAGACAACCATTTACAATAACATCTCAGTTAATGTTCACAAGATTCGATTGGAGCCATTGTTAGCACTTAGTAGCCCCTACAGACTGAGCACTCTCCAAGTTTTTTTCCTTTTTTCTGAGTTTTTTTTTTCTCAATATGTAATTCCCGCCTGATTTTTGTGTGCTTTGAACGTTAAAAAAGGCGACCGTTATCTTTTTTTCCATTGATAACTACTTACACTGTAAAAAGTAATTAACTACACTAGTATAAATGCCTCAATTTGGACATAATACTACCAATCAAAAGTTTGGAGACACTTTTATAGGAATTTTCTTTTATTTCAAGACCATTTACACAGATTCTCACTGAAGGCTTTATTTTTATTGTTTTTATTTAACCTTTATTTAACCAGGAAAGTCCCATTAAAACCTCAATAAATGAATTATCATTAATTTATGAATGAACACATATGGAATTATGTTTTAAACCCCCCCCCAAAAAAAAAAAGTTTAAATAGATTCTTCAAAACAGCCGCCATTTGCTTTGATATTATTAAGCTCATTGAGAAAATGCCAAGATTAATGGGTGAAGAATTTAAAGGAACAGGCCACCGTCTTTCCACACTGAGATAATGTTCTCACCCGAGCTTAGACGAGCTGATGCGTAACTCTCTGGTCTTTGCGCGTGCGCTCAGTCATGCAAAACGACCAAAGATGTTGTTAGCATTTGGCCTCTCCCAGTATGTTGCTATGGCTCCAAACGGGGGTGAAGTGGGACGCTTTTCCACGGGCACAAAGACCAGACGGGTACGTATCAACTCAAGCTCAGGTAAGAACATATCTCAGTCAAATATGATTTTTTTTTTTGAGTTATTTCACCCTTTTTCGTTTCCTACATAATCCCATGTGTTTATTTAATTTCTTCAACGAGAATCCCACAAAGTAAACAGTGTTAGAAATAAAGAAAAGCCGATCCATAACGAAAGGCTCCAAACGTTTGATCGGTAGTGTGTGTAGCGGCGCCCATGTTGATTTGTATCTATAAAACTCCTTGTTGTCGGCAAATGTTAAGTGTCTGGACCACAGTTTGAGAACCGCCGTAATGTAGTGCATTAGCATCTTACAAATACACGTTTAAAGCTGAGCAGTGTCATATATATATAGAAATATAGTTTACTAAAAGTATCTAGAAGTAGGCATCTATAAACACATCAAAATAACTAGTCACCTCCCAGTGACATTATCCCATCACCGAGGCACACAATCACCATATGGACGATTGATTATCAGTGAAAAGCCGATGAAATGGATTAGAAATGCCTACTTCCAAATAGTTTAGACATTCATTGCACAGGTAGAAAAATACGCAGTGAAACAGCAATCACTTCTACGTAAAATCAGATAAACATACAATTCAATCAATCAATCGGCTTTTAAAAAGCTCCCATGCATTTTCTAAACTCCGCATACCAATAATAATAATAAAAGAAAGAGGTAAATAAATAATCACGGGAATGTACCAGATTTCCTGTTTCACGTAAACCAGAAGTGATCGAGTTCAGACTCATGACAGTCCATCGGGAAAAACTCAAATCTAAATACATTTGTTAAAGCTACAAGCACCAGAAAATCAAACTGTATTTGAGGCGAGACACTGCAGGTGAATAGAGAAAAAAAATTGAAAATTGCCTATATTTTTAATGGATTGACTCATGTTTTAATGGATTGACTCAGGTTTAAATATATGGTTTTAGTTCAGATCTTGTTTAGTCTAGTCATAAGTGAAAAAATCTGTAAAAAAAAATCAAAAAATCCAATTTCGCCTTGTTTATTTGGGTTCAGAGCTCAATAAATCAGGCTGGGAATTAGATATTAAAAAATCCCTCTTGTTAAGTCCAAGACTGGAAAGGCTGGAGTCTGTAGGAGCTACTAAAGTGATGAGGTCGAGCAAAAACCTCATTTTGAAAAACCAGCCCTAAAGTTTTGTAACGTGTGAGACACAGTTGTCCCAGAAAGGAAATGACCATTATTTGGATCACAGCGTCATCTCCGGGACCCTTCAGGACACGTGGATGTAAAACCTGTCATTATTTGTGAATGAATGCGCGAGGGAAAGCCGTTACAATTAGTCATTTTTATACTCTAAGATGTTAAGGGAGAAAACGAGCTAAAAATCTCCTCATTGCATCATAAAAAAAAAATCTATATTTTCACCTGCCGTGTCTCGCCTTAAAACAATTCTCGTTTAATTTTTAAATGTAGATTATATTAGTGGACCTCAGGGCGTAGGTCACAGCAGAATCCTGGTCTGGTTTATTTGTTTGTTTATTTAGTCGGGACAGTGCATGTTAATGAACGATAATTACTACTTATTGTTCAACAAATAACAGATAAACGAAACATTTTTGGGCCCAATATCTGCCGTCTGTCCATTTATTTGTATTTCCCCTCCTATTTTTTTGTAAAACCTAAACTTTTAACTGGACGCAAATTGAAATTGAGTAACATTTATTTTGCAACAAAGGTTTACTATATATAGAATTTCAACTATGCGATGTAAAAAAAAAAAAAGTTATTTCAGTAATTTCCACTGTTAAATCAATCAAACTTGACAACAAAGTGTGTTTGTTAATTTACACAAGTCCAAAAAAACCAAGATGAAAAATACACATAGCAGTTAAAAAACATTTCAATTCCACAGAGCTTTAAGAAGAAAAAGCCCCGGGACGGGACGGTTGAGAGCAGGGCAGCGGCTCCTGAGCACTCACAGAGTGGAATAATCCCTTTAAACACCGCTGGACTATAACGGCACCGCCCGCTGTCAAACCCCTAAAGCCGGGCAGAGGACGTCCAGTTCCTTTTGTGCCTCCAAAGCCTGAAACATAAAGCACAGAAGATTTACAGACTGAGTTTACGGTCAGCTGTTTGTGTTCGATACAAAGAGACAAATCTGTTTGAGATTACGGAATTATTATTTGTAAAGGGCTGCGACCAATTTTAATTTGCTTATTTACCGAGGGTGTGGGGAAAAAACACACTGCCTTTGGTCCATTAAAAACCTAAACCAAGGACTTCACCAGAACTTGACTTGGGGCAGTGGACACAGTCAGCGGATGAGCTCAGGGCATTAGACGAGCGGTGATCAGGGCAAACAGGGTCATTGAGTTTGAAACTCCTGCTCATAAAGTTTGTCTTTGATGAAGTTAAAAGCTTTCAAGAAGACGGGTGGAACAACTTTTTTCATCTGCCGCTGAGTGCTATAGATCATTATTTTCATTGAGGAAGCTTCTTGGATGAGAGGCGAAACTGCAGAGTACTGATGACGGCTTAAGAACCTAAGAGCTTACACACACATTCACTCCTTAAAGGGACAGGCCACTGTTTTTCCAAACTGAGATATGTTCTTACCGGAGCTTTTTTATTTATTTAATTTTTTTATTACTTTATTGTGTGGTTTAACATTATACATTTTTTAACATCTCTTATTACACACGATATTTAGTCTTTTTTTTAAAAAAATTTACTTAACAATGTACTGTAACAATGGTTTAAATGCATACATGTGTGTATTAATTGGAATGTTGATGGCTAGAAAAAATGAAATTAAAAAAAGCAGAAGAAGACAAACACAACATGCTAAATAGATTTTTTCCCCTTGCTTTATACTACATCAACACTTACCTGAGCTTAGACGAGCTGATGCGTACCCGTCTGGTCTTTGTCCGTGCGCTCAGTCACGCAAAACGACCAAAGATGTTGTTAGCATTTAGCCTCTCCCAACATATTCCTATAGCTCCAAACGGTGGTGATGTTGGAAGCTCTTCCACGGGCGCAAAGACCAGACAGGTACGTATCAACTCGTCTAAGCTCAGGTAAGAACATCTCAGTGGCCTTAACGAGTGCATTTTCTCCAGTTCGGCTTTACCCAAATCTAAAAGCCTCTCGACTGGAGCTTACAGCCTATAAGCCAGTGTCACGCCTCATTTGAAAGCTAAGACCTACAAAACTGATCTAAACAGATCTTTTTCCTCCTGTTGTTGCCATCACTTTTTTCACGTTCTTTTTATCTAATTTTTGTCACTTTTTCAGATCTTTTGTTGCAGTGTTTGATACTTTGCAAGGCTATAGTGGCAGAGTGAGCCTCCTCTCGCTGTAACAAAGATCTCTGTCAAATGTCTCGTCAACAAAGTACCGATTTGAGCTGCATGAAATTGAAAACGCAGCTTCACTGTGTTTATTATTGACTCTGAGAACCACCAGGAGACCCCTCCCTGAAGTTCTCAGGGCCCGAGATGGTTCATACGGCTCTAACATGTCAGAGATGGACTTTGGTGCTAAACCATGAAAAGACTTGTACACGAGCAGAGCTGTTTTAAATTCTATTCTCTGAGTGACAGGAAGCCAGTGCAGGGACCGGAGCACTGGACTAATATGGTCGTATTTCCTGGTTCTTGTCAGGACTCGAGCAGCAGCGTTCTGGATGTTCTGCAGCTCTAACAGCTCGTTTAGAAAGGCCAGTGAGCAGCCGTTACAGTCGTCTAACCTGCTGGAGACAAATGCATGGATGAGTGTCTCCAAGTCTGGTTTTGACACTATTCCTCTGATCTTAATGTTTTTCAGATGGTAAAAAGCTGATGATGTTATTGCTTTAATGTGGCTGTTTAAGTTCAGGTCTGAGTCCATGATTACTCCTAGATTTCTAACCTGATTTTTTGGTTTTAGAGAGAGAGACTCAAGGTGACTGATAACACTTTGTCTTTGTGTCTGTGGGCCAAAAACAATGATCTCAGTTCTGTCTGAGTTTAGTTGGAGAAAGTTGTTTTGTTTAGATCTGAGTGTCATCTGCTTATAAAAACGTCCTCTGGATCACAAGCTACAAAAGCTGCTCACTACTACTTTAACGACTATTACTGTTTTTCCTCCCAGATCAATTAGATAATCCCGGCTAATTTAAATAAGTCAAACAAACCTGACTTTAACCCTGTAAACGACAGTCATATGAGAATAAAACTCCCTCTGTTTGCAGCGATACTACCGTGTTCAGTTCAAAGATCAACGGCAGATTATTACATTAACCCCAGGTCCCGGGGAAGAACATTTAAAACTTTACCTCCTTTATTTCTGCCTGTGCAGAGTTTGCAGCTTCGCACATCCTCCGCGCCTGCTCCTTTTCCCCCAGGTCTTTGTAACACTGCCGAGCACAACGACAACAACAACATGTGTCAATAACGTGCAGGAAAATAGACCTTTAGCAAGAACGTGATCATTTGCGATAACTTCGATAATGTAAACATGGCTTTGCTTTTCGAAATGGCTGTACTTTGATTTTATCTAGGCCCGGTGGCAACTTGGTAGAAGCCAGATTGATAAACTAAATATGATCAGCACGGAAATAGCAATCTGGAAAGGCTCCAGTTTAAATCGTTCGGGAAGAGGACAGACTTTTAGGGAGATAATTGCGGCTGATTAAGCGATCTTGTATTAGCCATTCACAGAAAACAAAAAAAACAAGAAAGCACCGAACGAATTAAAAGCTTAGTTTTAGAAAATGTTAGGTCTGAAGGTTTGGGTCTTTCAAAAAGGTATTTTGTGAGTTCACCTTGCGGCACAACACAAGCCTGGAGGTGGTTGGGAGGTCAACTAGTTTGAGAACCGCTGCCCTCGACCATCAGCGGCACTCGCTTTGTTTTTCGTTCGCTGAGACTTCCCATCTGGGACACTTTCCTGCGGAATTGAGATGTGGCTATATCAGAGAGGACTACAACGTTTCAGGTCCAGCTGACTGAAACACAACCTAAAGCACCAGCCTGTCAGGAAGCTTCTCTCCCACTGTGCCTCTTTTTTGGTAAATATACTGTATATCTTTAAAGTGGAAAGTAGATTTTCTTTCACTAAGAGTTTGAGAGAGAGAAGCACATTTTCAATACTCTGTGATAATCAGATTAAAGTTACTCATCTAAGTCACTGCAAGCTACAATTGTTGTCCTTTTTCTTAGTAAAAAGACATATTTTCTTTCTTCTAATATCTCGGGAGTGATGTGACGTCACGTGGAATACACAACAAGCACCCACTACACAGACCATAACAACAATAGAGGGTCATTATGTTAAATTGTGTCAGAATTGTAGATGTTACTGTTACAATGCACCTCCAATACTGTGAGTATCTGCAAAACTAGTTGTCATTTGACGGAGGTATCGTCGGCAGCTGGTGAATGTATTGATGAATTAACTAGTAATCCAACTTGGTTACTTTAAAGGTGCATTATGGAACTTTGTATGTGGAAAACAAACTTGATATTTGTGTGTAATTGACCTTTTAGTGAAGTGAGCAAATGTATTGGTTAGCATGGCGCCTTTACTTTCGAGGAGGCGCCTTTACTGGAGGTGGAACACACCAGGATCAATCGTTTTGTAGGTTTTCTGGTGAAAAGGCAGTGAAAATCTACAAGAAACTCTAAATACAATAGATCCTGGAGCGTCAGAGAGGCCACTGTAATGGAAAGCAAAGGCGCCACGCTAACCACTGGGTCACGATAAAGCCAAATACGCACTAATAAAGTTTCCTTTTAAGTAATTAGTAAAGTAACAGTTACTTTTAAAAAGAGTAATCAGAAATCAGTAATCATGTTACTTTTTTCAACGTAACTCTGGCAACACTATATGGCCTTAACATGTGGTAGAACTGACACCAAACCTAACTACTGTACATCTTACTGGCAAAATACATTATTTCATGAAAATATACTTGGCATCCCTCAGGGAACCGTATTAGCACCATTAAACTTTAAAGCAGTACTAAGTAACTCTTGCCCCTAGAGGCCATAAGCGCAACTGCAGGTGACGTAGCAAGTTACGATTTTCTAATGTAATAAATGTCTTGGAGAGTAAATACTACGCTGACAGAAAAGGCGAAGAGAGAGAGTGATGTTGGACATCCAGTTACACAATGGAAATCTTTTTTTTTTCACTCAAACTTGGCTGTAAATACGGTTTAAAGTGGCGCTAGCCCGCAGTTAGCTTTGCCCGTTAGCCTGTTAGCTGCTTCTTCGTGGTTCTATTAGTGTGTATTGGTTGCTCCGACCCGGTGGCAGTCAAGTTGCAAGCATGGTTTTCTGCCCAGAGAAGCCAGGGGGAGATGAAAGACCCTCCAATCATTCCATTAACACTTGTATTACCCCCAGAGGGACTACGGAAAGGATTTATTAAGGTAAACACGCTACTTAGTACTGCTTTAACATTGGTTGAATACTGACCTTTGCTAGATACACGTAATTGAGTTTGGAATATCCCGGCTGGATCTCTTCAACCTGAAAAACATTGCCAGAAGGTTATTACCTTGTGGTTAGCCGTCATGGTGCTTAGGATGTGCTTTTGCACGGTTAGACAGTCCCTGCTTTGGGTCACGCGCTGCAAGTTTCAACAAACTCCACTTAAATCAACTGAGAAGAGCATCGGCACACGCGAGACTCGCTGGGGAACTCTCGGCTGGGAGCGGTGGAGTTCAGGTCCGTGCTATATAAACAAATGAAACGCTGCGATTAACTCGTTTTAAATGCAGAGGGTTTGGCCCGAGTACGGCGGGTACAGGAGCGACCCGGAGGCACGGTGCAATTGAAAAGTCCTAGACAAACATGACGCGGGTGAAGCAGAGCATGCCCCCATAAACGAAATATGTCCTAACAATTAGAACCAACACCGCTGCGAGGTTTCGAAAGGGATTTCAAGAAGAGCCATAGTTTGGAAATTTCCCCGCGCGCGCAACAGTAATTAGAATCAGCCTTTATGTTCTCTTAAATTATGTATATTACGGGACTTTGCCGCCTTCATGTGGTTCGTTGAAACTGAACGGTTAAAAATAGGAACCTGACGTTTTGGACTCACGCCACAGAGCAAGAGGAAGATGTAATTGTTGGAGAAGTTGTGCGATCCAGCCTTTATATACAGTACATCCGATATATCGCGATATTTTGCGGGACGATAGGATACCGATATCGATACTTTTGATGTCATGCATATTAATGAGCAACGCCATGCATACTAATGAGGCAGCAGTGCTCCACTGTTTTCACAGTCAATAGAGACCAACGATGATCAAGAATTCAGTCAGGACAGCAGGGGGCAGCACTAGGCACTTGGACCAAACACTATCACACCAATAAATGACTTTTAATGATAGTTTTTATAATTATAAAGAAGATTAATTTGGGGTTGATTTATTACTTTTTAAATAGGACTGTGGTTTCGTGTTTGTTTAAATGTAAATGAAGTCACTGACTGATCTATAGACCCATTTTCAGTGAGTAAGTCAGGGATCATTTATAAAACTGGTACAAAGCACATGCTAACCCCTTCTGGAACTGCCACCTTAACGTGGTGGTGGGGTTTGAGCACTCAAATGATCCTAGGAGCTAAGTTGTCTGGGTCTTCGTGCCCCTGGTAGGGTCTCCCAGGGCAAACAGGTCCTAGGTGACGGGTCAGACAAAGAGCGGGTCAGAAGCCCCTTATGAGAGACCAACAGGCCCGGTTAGAACCATGAGGCCGTCCTTCTGTGGACCCACCACCTGCAGGGGGCGCCATAGGGGCTGGTGCAATGTGTTTTGGGCAGCTCCAACAGCTGCCCCCACGACCCGACAACGGACAAGTTGGATGGATGGACGGTACAAAGCACATGAAAAGATGTTAAAATAAAGGTTAAAAGTAGCATTTGTTTTTTAAATCCTGATGTATCGTAGCTTATTTTTGTGCAATATATCGATTATCGCAGTATCGGCGTATCGTGAGATCATCGTTATCGTGAGCCATGTATTGCGTATCGTATGGAATCGTGAGGTACCCAGAGGTTCCCGCCCCTATTAACCTCTTAACCCCCACATGAACTGACCACATTTTCTCCAGTTTCCACCCGCGATTCCCATCCGCTCTGCGCCCTGCAGATGTGACAACCTGGCGTGTACCTTTAAGAAATTCTTGAGCGCGTCCTCCACGGAGGCACTGGGGGGCTCGCCGAACAACGTGGCAGCCACTTTCCTCTCGAGCCACGACAGCTGAGCCACCTGCGGAAGAAAAAAAAAGGTGTCAAAAGTGTCGGGGCACCAGACCGCGCGCCGATCCGGTGTCAAAAGAACAATCGGGCTCCGCTGATGCGCTAGGTCATGTTTGGAAATTAAATTACGCAGCATGATTTCCCCTTAAATCAATACCTCGCTGTTCTGACGGTATACGTTACAGATCACTTTCCCTCATCCAGAACGGAAAATTACATCTAACCCCGATCGATACGCACCAAGGGAGTGAGAACGACACAATTTAAATTACTTGCACATTGACAATAAAAAGAAAGGATGAGCAGAACATCCTGAATACTGGGTGACCAGGTTATTCCATGAGTGGATTTCTAGAATAGTTATAATATGGAAACCAATGGAGGCTTTACACATGTCTAAAACAACTTAAACAAATGGCTCCAAAGACTTTTATTGTCATTGACTTTTAAAAACACAGTTTTTTCCCCGTGACGTCTCTGTTTGTCCTTTTTTGGAACATGCCCTGTAGGAGGAGACCGGGCCGCCATCATGGATTTTCTCTTGATTGGTGTCCTTATTGTAAATGCTACTTGCAGATACTAATCGAAGCAACGCCACAGAAAACGCCTGCCAGTGCAAAAATAATGGGTATTAATGGATATTAATGGATCTGCATTTGGTTCCTCGGGACAACTTGTGTGGGGCAATGACCCAATGAGCAACATAGGGGATGCGAATGATGGGACACGATGGAACGAGCGCCTGGTTGGAGGTTTGGCCTCTTATGCAGATTACCGGAGGACGTCAAAGCCCGGGTTAGAAACTTGCAACCTTCGTGCTCAGACTTGGGCTGCGTGATTTCAACAAAACAACCTAATTGCTACTTTATGCAGCGACAAGAAATCTGCAAGAGGCAAAGAGGCCTTTCCCCCTCCCTTTTCAGCGACATAATTCTCTGAATCAGAACACTGGGACACTCGTCGTTTGTGACCAGCGATGAGAATAGTTTGCGCTGTTCGAGAGACACACAAACTTGATTCACATCATACTTCACAGATAACTCAATTAAATAAATATATAATAATAATGATGATGATAATTAAACCCAAATTAAAATTATACTGAGGATAGTAATGACAACTTGGACGCAGCAAGATCTCGGAGTATAATATCTATTAATGTACCTTTATAACATAAAAGTAACTCTCGGTAATCACGGGTAACAATCTGAAAGAAATGTATTAATGATCAATTTTTTTAACTTGTTTTGTACTCGTTCATGAAACGAGATCGTTGTTGTAGTTGTGCTTTGTTTCAATTAATTATATAAACAGTTCAAATATTGTTTTGTAAGTTGGTCTGAGCTAATGTAGCTGCTGAAATGTATGAAATTCTCTTTGCATGAGGTTTTGTTCCTTCTGTACCATTGTGTAAAATGTACTTTTTTTATTGCACTGAATTTGTATACTGCTCAAATACACAAATAAACTAAACTAAATGAACATGCAACGCAGGAAAACAAAAACTCATCCCCTTCAGGTTACGCAGCAGTTTTACCGCGGGATCTTAAACCTCAATTTCAATTTGATGAAGATTAATCGCGCCGCCCGAGCTCAGACAGCAGGATCATGGAAAAGCCCGGGTCAAGAACGCAATGCACAACTCTGCCCTAGTGATCCGACTGCAGCCTAATTGCAGGTGTAGCGTTGCTCTCGCGTCATCACAGCCCCTTTCAAACACAACCGCTGGCTCTATGCACACAGTGGATCATTGTTAGCTACAGCGCGGGACGGCCCAGAACGCTCGATGTGGGAAAAGATCAGGTGTTGCAGGGAGAGAAACAAAAAAACACAGTCTCTTGCAACGTGCCCTGTTGGTTTTATTCATATGGGCTGCAGAATAAGCCACAGTTTAAGCGGTTTATAGTTCTCTCTTATGTTAATGCTGTAAAAGGCAATCACAAAAATCACAGTTTGACATTCTCCGAAAGCTGTTCAGCCCTAAAGGTAACAATAATGAGTTTCCCTCCCGTTCAGGCTCCGACGCTGACGACTGGCACGGAGCGCACAGACACGGGGCTTAAAGAAACAACAGGGTTCACGCTCCGATTTGAGGGATCGACTTACACAAAATTACCAGGAAGAGCTTGCCAGGAACGAGGGGAGCTGAATAACAGATCACTGACTGCTCTCGCCTCACAGTCCAAGCAGTAATCGTCTCATTGCCCCGAAAAAAAAAAGATCAAAGCGTCGTGAGAGACAGTCACTCGGGGCAACTGCGAACATTAAGTAGCCAACACAAGGCCGGTAGGAACGCTTGACGCTGCTGAATACAAAGTATGTGCATAGTTTTATTTGAGTAGAGGCGGGATTTAATACTGGTGTGAGCGTTACCGTTTGTTTTAAATACATTTGCGTAGCGCTCTGTAGAAGTCGGTATTTGGGTATTTTACAATATCGGCTGATCTGATGCCGATAAAAGGCCGATATATCTCCGGAGCAGAAAGTGATAAGGACATCCCGTTTGCATTTGGAAAGAGCTCCGTCAGGGCTTTAAAATGTTCATGACGTCCTGATGGCGAATGTAGAGCTGTATAAGCAGGGCTTCTCGCAGATCGCCATCCCTGCTGAGGTGGGACACAGTAACAGTCACTTTGAATTTGAGGTTTATGGAACAAAAATGTCACCAGCTCTGAGCCGGAGGATCCGATGGGCTGTCCATCAAGACACTGGACGATCCTCGATGAAGACCGGAGGCGACTGCAGTTTAGGAGGGAAGACACGCAAATCCACCATTTTTAACCAGTGTGCTAGATCCAAAAAAACAGTACAGTGTAAAAATGGAAGGGATCCACACAACTGTATGTCCACCAATTATTGAGCATGAAAACGGCCACTGGCTCTGTGCAGATGTTACAGAGAGCATCCCTCACGACTGGGCTGCAATCGGCTCCAGTAACGACCTCAATGTGGGTTGAAGGAACAGGTCACAGTTTTTCCATACCGAGATATGTTCTTACCTGAGCTTAGACGAGTTGATGCGTATCTGTCTGGTCTTTGCGCGTGCGCTCAGTCACGCAAAACGACCAAAGATGTTGTTAGCATTTGGCCTCTCCCAGTATATTCCTATAGTTCCAAAGTTAGAAGCGACCAAGCTCTTCCACGGGCACCAAGACCAGACAGGTACGTATTGACTCATCTAAGCTCAGGTAAGAACATATCACAGTATGGAAAAATGGTGGCCAGTTCCTTTAAGGATCGTCCAGTTCCTTGATGGACCAATTGGATCCTCCAGCTCAGAGCTGGTGACATTTTTTGGGTGTTCCACTTTACTTTTTTGTTCCATAACCATCAGGATCTTTTTAGAAATTCAAAATGACTGTTACTGCGTCCCACCTCAGCAGTGATGGCGCGCTGTGACAAAATGACACTGAATCCACTTTTTTTTGTTTTTAGTTTAATTGCTGCTCAATAAAGGCTTTACTCAATTCTTTTTAGTCTCACTCCCATTTCTTCTTGGAACCTTGATAAGCTCCAAACCGTGCAAAATGTGAGTTTACCATTTTCCAACTGTATTAACGTATATGTGACTTCTCTTAAGACGAATGTCAGAGATGGCGATGTAATAAACGTTTCGCAGAACAAGTCAAAGGTCAGTGCCCAAAGTAAAATCAGACTCAGGGCTGATAATGGCAGCTGTGACCTCCCGCTGAGCTCCTGTGTGAACAACTCCAGGTGAAAAACAAACCACAGGGAAAGCTAAACATGGAGAGATTGAGAGGAAATGCGGGCGGTGTTTGAAAAAGCCATTCATTCACAGATGAGAGATTCGCTGGACATTTTACACAGATTCATTGATTCAGTGACAAAATGTCGCTGCAACACTTTCACAGGAGGTTCTGCCAAGTGCTTGAAATAGGATCTATCTCAAGAAGCGTTCAAAGCTTGATCCTTTGGTTGCCCTCTAACCAAAGGATTGCCAGTTCGATGATGCACATTAATGTTGACAAAGTAACGTGATATCCATTTATCGTCTCACCACATACTTCTGTTATAATACATCGAATTAAAACAAAAAAGAAAGAAATATGCTAATGACATTGTGTACAGAGAGCAGCAAGTCATATTTAATGCTTTTTATGGCCTAATACAATATTTTTTATACAATTATGTGCATATTTCATTTCTTTAGATATGAAAACAGTCCCATCAAAAAATTTGCACAATTTCCGCCAAAAATGCCACTAAATGTGTTTTGGACCATCGCTTCTGTGCTTTTAGTGGACTTGGGCATCAATGTCCATCAATGTCATTGTTTTCCAAGAAATCGCGATTTAAAGCCAGTTGCTAATATTGCAACGACGACTGCACATGACGAGCGCTCGCTACTTACTGCGTAACACCAGCGTCCCAGCAGGTAGTAGGACAGAGGGTCGTGGGGCTTCAGCTCGATGGCTTTATCCAGATGATCCTAAAAATACACAGAGAAGGACGGGGTTACATTCATTCCGTTTCTTCTAATCCTTTTTTGCCATTTTTGTGAGGGGTTTTTACTGCGCGATGCCTCCAAAATATCCGTACTCCCTCACTCCTCGCTCTCTTGCCAGCACCATCACATCCCAAAAATTCTCAATGGGGTTTAGATCTGGACTCTGGCGACCGATCTACCTCGTGCTCCCTGAACCACTCTTTAACAATGTGAGCACGATGAATCCTGGATTTGGAGTGAGATGGAGAGTTTGGTCTGGTCTTTATGCTATAGTTATCTGAACTGTTTATGTGACGGTAACGTACCAGTCTCCTATTTAGTTTGTTGCTTATGCTTCATGCAGCGAACCATCAATGTGTCACGTTAGCATACCGTATGCCTATTCAGCCTGTTGTTTTTTGGCTTATACTCCTGAGCGACGTATAATCCGAAAATATGTTATTTAAATGTTCAACTATCTTAACAGGTAAAACAAGGCTAGAGTCCCAGCCTCTGTTATGTGCAACTTCTACAGAGGGACTATAGAGAGCATCCTGACCAGCTCCATCACTGTGTGGTTCTTCTACAGAGGGACTATAGAGAGCATCCTGACCAGCTCCATCACTGTGTGGCTCCTCTACAGAGGGACTATAAAGAGCATCCGGAACCAGCTCCATCACTGTGTGGTTCTTCTACAAAGGGACTATAGAGCGCATCCTGACCAGCTCCATCACTGTGTGGCTCTTCTAAAGAGGGACTATAGAGAGCATCCTGACCAGCTCCATCACTGTGTGGTTCTTCTACAAAGGGACTATAGAGAGCATCCTGACCAGCTCCATCACTGTGTGGTTCTTCTACAAAGGGACTATAGAGAGCATCCTGACCAGCTCCATCACTGTGTGGCACGGCGCCAGCACTGCCTCCTGCCGAAGGAGCCTCCAGCGCATCGTGAGAGCAGCGGAGAAGATCTGTGGAGCTCCTCTCCCCACCATTAAGGACATGTACTCCACCCGTCTCACCCTCTCCCCTCCATTAAGGACATGTACTCCACCCGTCTCACCCTCTCCCCTCCATTAAGGACATGTACTCCACCCGTCTCACCCGCAAAGCCCTCAGAATCACCAGAGCCCCTACGCACCCATCACACAGTCTCTTCAAGGTAATGCCTTCAGGGAGGAGACTGCGGAATCTACAGGCCAGGTCCAGTCGACTTAAAAATA
The DNA here is from genome assembly GCA_021464625.1 of Proterorhinus semilunaris. Taxonomy (NCBI): domain Eukaryota; kingdom Metazoa; phylum Chordata; class Actinopteri; order Gobiiformes; family Gobiidae; genus Proterorhinus; species Proterorhinus semilunaris. The sequence goes on from CM038357.1 coordinate 5,689,147, forward strand.
GTTTCATACACAAGGCCATCGGGAAGCTGAACTCACCACCCATCTTCCCCCACCCCCCTGCTCCACAATCAAGGATGAGAGAAACATAATCTCAAATCATTCACACGGTTGGACAAATAAAAAAATCTTGAATCTTGAACTCGTATTTAAAATATTATGCTCAATTTGACACATTTAAACAAATATATAGATATACATATTTTGGAATGCAGGCAGTGTAGTTCTATGAGAGGCACAAAAACAACTTTTTCTGCTCATAAACCGTCTATGTGACATTTTACTCCAGTACTGTCCACTCACGACTCATGTTTTTGATGTAATTGGCGTCTGTTGCCGCTCGTGTCACGTTTCCTGCTGTAATTCCCAGGACGAATTTCCACTGCCCTCTCTGTTCCGACTTGAGCTGTCCTGCTTCACCTGCCCACAGCTATTCCCAAAAAAAAAAAAAAACAACAACCCTCACACGCGATGAAGCCAAAAGCCCTCCCACCACACGGATTTTCCATGGGTCCCCTCCTGCCCTCGTCCTCTCCCCTGTCAGGACGCTACAGGTACATCGCATGTGGGAAGTACCCGCTGACAGGAGATAACAACGCTACGTGCCGCTGCCCCATGCGCCCATTATGCAACACAAAAAAAAGAAAGAAAGTGGTTTGGACCAGCTTCAGGAAAAAACATTTCAGAAATGGGGGTAATTTGTTGAAGAAAGAAAACAAATAAATGAATAAATAGTCCATATTTCTTTAAAAAAAAAAAGAAAAATCCCGCTTGGTTGTTTTACAAATGTCTTTTTGCTTCAAGGGTTTGAGTGTCATTTTATAATTTCTATTTTCTGTATGTGCTTTAAGTGTGGTAGAATCGACAATAAAGCAACTGAACTATTAATATTGTCACGATAAATTATATTTTACGTTTTTAATCCAATAAATTCACGCGTTTATGGTCCGTGCAAGATGACTAAATATTTTCTTCAGTGAGTTCAGTTTGTGTTGTCGCCTCGTTGCTTCTTTATTGGGCTTTTCATATACTTAGTACTTTACATTTTCATTGGATACATTCAACAGGGTTTAAACGGGTAGCAAGAAGTCAAACACAATACTTTTTAACGCCCAAATACTATATTCTGAATGCCACAAACAAAAGAAAATCAGAAAAATGACCTGAATAAAGCAACAATTAAGGCAGGATTACCTTAAAGACGTATCCGTTCTTAATTTTGTTCTGTATTGTGTCGTATTGTGTGGGATCACGCCATCACGTGATCCCACACGTGATGGCGTACCTGCGGGAAAAAAAAGACATGGTAATGTTTTTTGTATTTTTTAAGTCTTATTTTATATGGCTTGTAGGCTTTATTCAACAGGACTGGGTGAAAGGGGTGACGGGTGGGGAGAGACATTCAGCAAATTGTGGACTGTCAAAGCAGCCTCATCCACAATAAGATCATTCTAATCAACTTTGACTATTTCATTCAAGCAGTAAGTCATCTATATAGGCAAGAAGCATAAGACAAGTTGTACAAATGATTTGTCCAATGTCGCAAGAGAACAGCTTTGCAAGTAAAACGTGGATAAATATGCACCGCTCCAGCTTTTTCAATTCTAATATTGATAATTAGGATGTGAGAATCTGCAGATGCCCAATAGATACATATTTAGGACTGCCCATATATGGTCATGTTCGAAAAAAAACCTAAACGTTCTTCCACCATTACTTTAAAGCAGTACTGAGTAACTTGTTTACTTTAATAAATCCTTTGCGTAGTCCCTCTGGGGGTAATACAAGTGTTAATGGGATGATTGGGGGGTATTTCATCTCCCCCTGGTGTCTCTGGCCAGAAAACCACAATTGCAACTTTGCTGCCTACGGGTCGGAGTCACCAATACACACTAATGGAATCACGAAGAAGAAGCTAACAGGCTAACGGGCAAAGCTAACTGTGGTTTGAAAGAGGAGTAAAATAAGCTATTTTTTTCAAGCAAGAAAATCCCTCCATGAACTGGAATGATGGGCTCAGATTTAATCTTCCGTCACTTTACCCTAATCTCCTTCGGGGAAAGCAGACAGGGCACGGCCAGTCCAAGGAGACGGCACCTCAGCTAACAAAAGAAAACTAGGCAGGTAATTAGCAGTGATCAGCCATGAATAGGGCAGATAATGGGAAGTGATCATCTATGAATAGGACAGGACTGACCGATTCTGAGGTGACTTTAGTCCGCTGACGAAGCCTTTTGGATGAGAGGCGAAACGTTTCGAAGACTTCAACTACTGAGTACAGAAGGTGACTCAAGTACAACAAAATCAGGCGTCAGTCCTGAGCTGCTAAAGCGAACATGATGATGATGAAGTGACCCATCCCCGGCTACTCATCTTCAAATGTCAAGCCAAGATAATGGCCAAAGTGGCTGGAGGATGAACTATTGTGCATGTTTTGTGTTGATGGGAGAAACCGGAGCACCTGCAGGAAACCAATCCAGATACAAGGACAGCAACATGCAAACGCCACATAGAAAGGAGTTTGCATGTTTCAGCGAAGCCTGAAGCGGCGACCTTCTAGTTGTGAGGCAAGTGTAAACCACTAAAGGCTTATTTGTGTTCTGTGTTCGAAGCGCATATGAATACACAAGGAGGTTTCTGTCCATCTCCTGTGTTAAATCATCCGCCTGCTCTGTTAATCCCATAGACCACATATGTCAGAGTCAAGGTTTTTTACGGCCCCTGGGATGATCTTGATTTATTATTAGAACCGGCCCGCAGACCGCAGCAAGCCGGCAGCCCGCAGATCTTTTACACGCACCAATACTACATTTCCCACAATGCAACGGTGACGCACCGAGCAGTAGGCTGCTTCATTTCAATATTTATTGGCACAGCAGTCCTCAGCATCACAGTAAAATTAACTTTCAGATACCCATCAAAAATGGCAAAACGGAAGGTGGACACTGAGAACCGGGGGTTTCAAACAAGGTGGGAGTCGGAGTATATGTTCACGGAGGTAGCTGGAAAACCTGTGTGTCTTCTGTGTGGAGAAAGTGTGGCGGTACTGAAAGAGTATAATCTGAGACGACATTATGAAACGAAACACGCGGACAAAAACAAGAATATGGACATGGAACAAAGGCTACAAAAGGCAGAGGAATTAAAACGAGGCCTCTTTATCTGATCATATTGGAATATATTTGTTATGCTGCGTTTACACATAAGCACGATGCGTTACGAATGTCATTTTTCCGTCATTCGTGACGTTCGTGACGTGACATAACGCATCTCAATGGGATTCTTAACAGAACGCATCAGTTCGTGTCACAAAGTCGGCCAATCCGCGCTCCAAGCCACGGACAGCACCTGGCGCTGCCGCTCCGCGGGGCGCTGAAAGTGTTCCTCCGACCTTTCTTCCTCCTGGGTCGTACCTGATGTTCGGGAGTTGGAGCCAGACGAGCCCAATGACTCAGGGGAGAGCACGGCCTCTGCTCCGCCTCCAACCCGGTGGAAGAAGATCACTCCACATTCGCCCAATTCTTGACAGATTTCGGACAGAACGCGAATATTCCTAGTGACCCGTAACAGCGCGTGGCACCGCGCAACACCACGCAGCAGCGCGCAACACCACGCGCGCTGCTGCGGGTGTTAGCCCTTAGTACAAGGGCTAACCACTGGAGGCGCTACTGCACACAGCTCAACGGGAGAAACGGAACTAACTTCAAAAAAGTAAACAATCTGCAAAAAAAAAAAACAAAAAAAAAAAAACACCTCTGCTTTACCAAATTCTCTTCACTATTATTTAATAATTGTGATGCAAAAAAGAAAATCACGGTACTGTTTTGGTCCACACTCGTCGTCTCCCACTTTGGTTAATTTTGCAGCTGCCTCCAGACTCCTCATTTAAGTGCCCTGCCCTTGTCCTTGAAAGACATGAGATGAACTCCAACTCAGCATGACAGTGGGTTCCAGAACTTGATCAAAGTCTCCATAGAGTCTGCTGGTAATGCATAGAAAGCCTTTATTCTCCGCGGAGGACAGCGTGTTCCAGTGTCCGGTGTCCATACGCTATGCAGGTGATGACGGAAGTGGCAGGTGAGAATGCTGGCTTTACAAAAACAAGGATTTGGAGCTTTGGCATGAAACAGAAAGTGATAATGACTGCGTGGACACAAATGGTACTGAGCTGCCCGCATTCCTGTAAACTGCACATCCAGAGCTAAATCTAGCGAAAAAGGAAACTGGATGACAACCAGGGGATAGATTTACTTGAGCGCAATCATTTGAGAAGAGTTGCATTTAAATCAAACTCTGAACTGATTGGTCACACGCAGTCAGGCCGCGTAATATCTTCTGCAGAGAACGAAATATCCCGTCCCTATGGTGTCACAAAAACTGACCAGTGGTTCTCAAATGTTACTTGGACATCTAAGTCATTCTTATGCTTTGATAGTTAAGTTTGTCTCATTTAGACATTGTTTACGCCCAGTTTAGACAGAACTTTTACCAATTCAGGACTACGCTAAACTCGGTGTGGTCCTGATATAGACTTAGGCCTGGCGGTGCGTGGGAGGTCAAATTTATGAAATGTAAAATCTGTGAAAAATTTGAGAAGCCCTGGTTTAGGTTGGACATTTCTTTTTCACTTCAAGTAACCCCTATTTTGAGATTGCAGCCAATTATTTAGAAAATGATAAACTAAAGCTAAAAAGACAAAGTGATTTGTTTCTACAACTTTGTAATATGCATTGTGAACTGACATAGTAGTCCCCTCCTGGAACCGCCACCTTAACGTGGTGGAGGGGTTTGAGCGCCTGAATGATCCTGGAGCTCTCTTGTCGGGGGCTTCGTGCCCCTGGTAGGGTCTCCCATGGCAAACAGGTCCTAGGTGACGGGTCAGACAAAGAGCGGTTCAGAAGCCCCTTATGAGAGACCAACAGGCCCGGTTAGAACCATGAGGCCGTCCTTCTGTGAACCCACCACCTGCAGGGGGCGCTATAGGGGCTGGTGCAATGTGATTTGGGCAGCTCCAACAGCTGCCCCCACGACCCAGCAACGGAAAAGTGGAAGAAAATGGATGGATGGATGGATGAACTGACATAGTAATGTCAGTAAAGTGAAAGTGAATAGCAAATCAAATCGCAATTGCAATACTTGTCAGAACAATTGTGAAGCACATTTGGCATAAATAACCTGCCAGTTCACCCAAGCTTGAAAGATATCATTATATCAGTTTTTGGCATCATATTTTTTGGCAGCCTTTTCCCAACCGACTAAAATGAATATTGGCAGATAGTGTGCCTCGCCGCACTACCTTTCCTCTTGTCCATCAGTGCAGTTACATGTTGAAAGGTGCTGCGATAAGGCAAGTACTAACCGCATCGCTCCCAAGAACCCTGAAAAGGCGTGCGCAAAGCAAACAAATATCTCAAATATCTCCCACAAGAGGAGCATTTGTTATATTTAAGGCAGCGTTGGGTGTGGTATTCCAACAGGAGTCAAAGATGATATCAGAGCGGAGTGGAGCTGCAGGTGTCCAAAGAAAACAGACAAACTCATCAGCGCAGAGTACACATCTCCCGAAAAGAAACCGGCCGGGGCAAAGAGCGCTGGGGCAGGGCCGACGGGCTACTGTTGCACATCGTGGTGCAGGAGTGGCTCACTTCTGCAAAGAAATGATTAAGGCACTGTACCACGATTTTCCCCATTTCTAAATTGTGACAGTATTTAGTAATTTCCCATCCACATGGAGGCAAATCAAAATACTGCATCAATCCTTCAGCGCTGTCGTTTTTGGAGTGCAAAGATCTCAAAACATTGGAAACTTTGTTAAATTGTTAAAGCCTGTTCACCATTTTCCCTTAACAGCCCCCGTGTGACGTTATGCACAATCTGACCTAATAGGGTTAAGAGTAGAGGGCGATATATGGGTATTTTACAATATTGACTATCGACCGATTAAAGGCGGATCTCCGGAACAGGAAGTGACATTGCAGAGAACGTTCATGTATTTAAGAGCAGGCTCAAGACCCACCTCTTTAGCTTAGCTTTTAACTGACATCTATTTATTTAGTCCTAATTATTAATATATATATGTGACCCGCCGTGGTTTCCAGGGACACAAGTCGGCAGACTCACTTTCTCACAAATAGAGAAACAAGCGCATTTTTTATTTTATTTGTGATTTGAATCGTTCAGTTGAAGCCACGAAGAAGCCTCTCCATGTTTAAGCTAGCAGTTATGGTATATTTAAAAGCGTAAACTTTTAGGTTCAAACCGGCTTGATTAGGGACATTTCGGAGCGTGCTGTGGGGACGTGACTTTGTCTGTGTGTATTTACATACTGGGTAAACACCGCGGAGAAGGAGGCACCGCTGCTTTGGTTTGCGTTGTTGGCAAATGCTTTAGCAAACAAATGCCACGAAAAAAGGCAGTTTTCATGTACGTGTGCGGCTTCATGACTATGCAACGCTTCCCCGCGTGTTGCTGTTGGAGTCGCTGCGCTGCTGCTAACGCTGGGATACAACTGCAGAGGTTTGTTTTTCTGCGTGAAAGCTTTTCCAGGCTAACTTTCCCAGTGCGACTGATGATGCCTTGGCAGACTTCCATGTGTTACACACTGTTGGAAAGCTTGGAGACTACACTTTAAAAATCTGTGAAAATATCAAAATGCCGAAGAACCGACTTGTGTCTGTATGTATGTGTGTATATATATATATATATATAACCATATTATGGTTAGGGTGACACATGGATGTTGGTGATTGCATGCTGTGACGCTCTACATAAGGAATAATACAAATATGAATCATAAAAACAGCTGTGGACAACAGCTGGAAACATGTGGTTAGTTCATAATTTGCGATGTTTGATGGCCAAATGCTAACGGCTATAGGACAAATACATTGAGCAGGCTAACAAGTGGTGAAAAGTTTCCAGAACTATCTGGCTTGCTAACTGTTCGCATACGTTAAGACAGAACGCCGCTTCTCCTTTTTATTTCTATGGTACAACACACATGGTACTGACGTCTCCTGTGGTAGCCTCGCAGTGCTACACACTGGCCCGGCGGATGTATCTACAACGTATTTGAAGTTCAAGTTCTAAGTTAAGTCTGGCATACGTTCAGGGATTCTCAGCGTGGCTCCAGGAGTAAAGGCAGGGTCAAAAACATCCTGTAGTAAGTACAGCGTTTGGCAGATAGTGCTTTGAAGTGAGTTACGATCTTTGACGTCAGCGCAGCAGAACTTAGTTGGTTAATGTTTTTAGCCTCGGGCCTCTGTCAGTTCTCTGTGTGGAAAGTTGGCTTTAAGGGAATAACCGGCGACTACTGCAAGTCGACAACCTCATGCAGCTGCACACGAAGCAACAAGCAAGCAAAAGTAACCCATCGAAATCAAAAACTATACTGCACACTCATTCGAAGGTTGGCGGTTCAATGACCAGTGTTCGCCTTAGACAAAAGATCGCTCATAGTAAAATCTTAAATTGCAGCTCAGAAACAAAGGTCGAAGGTCGTACAGTCATGGCAGTAACAAGGATTAAACTTAGATGATCTACGACAGATACCTAATTAAGCCGTGTCTACCATCTTGGTCCCTGGTCGCGTGATATCTGGTAACGGTTATCAGCAAAAATCAACACCAGAGTGAAAAGCCGCAGTGCCAAGACATGACCATGAGAGCATTTTACTTTCCCTGCAGTTTTCCGTGAGAAAGCAAAGCATCTTGCCGTCCAGAGCCTGAAACTCACCAATTTTTGAACTATCAGAGTCGATTTATACCCCTCGTCTTGCAATGTGACATCCACAAATATTGTAAGATTTAAAAAGTTGCACAGTGGACACAAGGTTTTAGCCACTTCCCTCACATCGTCTGGCGTATGAATGACCAATGAGAGTTTTGCTTAGAATGAAAGTCCTCTCTCCGGTCCTGGAGTGACTGGGCATTGGTTTAGTTAAATTCAAAGGTAAGTAGGTACATTTACTGAAGTACAGTAGAGTTTGTACTATATTTGTGTAGTGTTTTATTGCACAATATTCAAAAGATAAATACTTTCCACCACATTTCTAAGTTTAGCAATGTCTATTGTTTATTTCAAAAGCCTTAAATTGCACACTCCACAACAATAGGTGACGCTGCGCAGATGTAATGTCAATGCCACGGTCTCACAACAAGGAAGGAGATTTGTCTCCATCAATTTGGGGTAATACAAGTGTTACTGGCTCTTTCATCTCCCCCTTGTGTCTCTGGCCAGAAAACCACAATTGCAACTTGACTGCCTCCAGGTTGTAGCCACCAATACACACGAATGGAAATATGAAGAAGAAGCTAACAGGCTAACGGGCAAAGCTAACTGTGGGCTAGCGCCATGTTTGAGTAAAAAAAAAGAATCTTCATTGTGTAATTGGATGTACAATATCCCGACACCTGCAGTGGCGCTTATGGCCTCTGGGGGCATGAGTTACTTAGTACAGCTTTAAGGATGATTTACTGCAAATTAGGGCGATATTGACAAAAATGAATATCTCAATACTTGGAGGGACTTTCTTTATAATGATGAGGAAGCGATATTTTTTGCAAACCATCAGAAATATATAAAAAAAATGTGCTGTTAAGTATCTATATTTACATTGCTTTGTCGCTCAAAAAGATAACTGTCCTGAACAAGGACAGAAATATCCCCAATACCCCTCCTTATATTTTCTTACTAACAATCTTTTTTAACATGTTTTAAATTGTTTGTCCTCCTATTTCCCCTCAATTTCCCCCATACTATGCAATTTTACCCCCACTTTTCCACATTACTTGACATTGATAAACTCAATATTCTAAATTTGCATATCTTCCAAACAGCAATTTCAATATTATCTTCTAGACGACATGTTGCCTACCTCTACAGCAAATACTTCAGTAATACTTCACCTAATTGTGTATCCACAAATATTACTGACGTGATCTGCAGGTGAGGAGTCATGAATAACACTGCGGTTTGCATTCCAGGAGCAGTCTTCATGTTCTCGCCCTCTCGGCCTGTGGGAGATTGCCCAACAGATTGGGGTACCTCAGGACATATTTTGGCTGGGCTGCGATTGGGTAACGCCAGCAATATTCAACATGAAGCAATGCCTCTGCTGCTGTTTACACAGAGGTATGCGGACCTGGGAGGCTTGCCTGCAGACTGCGATGTGATTGGGCCAGACCTTGGACTTTCCCCTTTTTTTCCCCTCACAGGACGATTGGGTTGCATCTTCAAGAGAATTATACTGGTAATTTTGTTCATAAGAGGAGCAGAAGATTAAGAGCATTTTGTTACACATTTTTATAGCATTCATATCATATTTTATACTAACACTAACAGTAGGAGAAGCAGTTGTCTCTTCTGCATTGTCGAACGCCTAGATACAGACGGCATCTTAGTTGCCCATATATGGTTATGTTCGAAGCAGCCAGCAGGAGGAAACAGAGGAGGAAAAAATTAACCTTCTCCCATTTCTGAATATTTGTTTTGCAAATGAAGATACAGAGACATAGAGTGGAGCAAAGTGGTTCAACAGCCCATAAATACAAGACAATAATAACCAGGAAGCTAACGTTAGCTTCATGCTACATATGCCAACGTTAGCAACGAGTGTGTTTTTTTCGCTTCTTCTGATCAATTTGCTGTGAAAAAACATCCATATGGACCCGATTTTGGCTTGACTTTATTTGTGTGTGATTAATACATTTATAGTCCGCCTGAAAACGGCAAACGATAGTAAAAAGTGTGGTTTCCCCTTCGGCTAAGCCACTCCTCCCCTAACACTTGGCCCCTCTCCATGTCTGAGGAAGGGCTGGCTTAACGCCCGAAACGTCACGACTTGGTGCAAGTAATAACAGTGTGGGAGCAAACCTGGGTCGTGCGGAGCTTTTTGTTTGCCTCTCCATGTCTCTCTATCTTATCGTAGAAAAAATATATTCATAATTCAGCAATTTAACAATGATGTGCCTGATGAAGAGTTTCAGGCGTACGATGAATGTGGCAGGTTAGTGAATTTAATGAAATGATGAGCACGTTCAACATTTGTAGATTTTTTTGTTCAGACATTTCTTTTCCAAAACGGTGTCTTTCCCATTGAGTTGAATTGGCCCGTGCTCCGACAAAAATAACGACATGACAATCTTGAATGTTGTGAATGCAAACCTATATTATGGAAAAACAGGTTTTCCAAAAGTTATAAACCGAATCTTAATCTGACATTTGGATTAATATTTTGAAAAGTAAAACTTCAGATCATTTTTGGCCACTTTTGACTGCAGACTCATTGATAAACATGGCGACATTCAAGTTTATATCCACACAAACGTATTACAATACACCTGGCGCAAGGACAGGGTTGCTAGGAGTAATCATGGACTCAGACCTGAACTTAAACAGCCACATCAAAGCAATAACATCATCAGCTTTTTACCATCTGAAAAACATTAAGATCAGAGGAATAGTGTCAAAACCAGACTTAGAGACACTCATCCATGCGTTTGTCTCCAGCAGGTTAGACTACTGTAACGGCTGCTCACTGGCCTTTCTAAACGAGCTGTTAGAGCTGCAGAACATCCAGAACGCTGCTGCTCGAGTCCTGACAAGAACCAGGAAATACGGCCATATTAGTCCAGTGCTCCGGTCTCTGCACTGGCTTCCTGTCACTCAGAGAATAGAATTTAAAACAGCTCTGCTTGTGTACATGTCTTTTCATGGTTTAGCACCAAAGTCCATCTCTGACATGTTAGAGCCGTATGAACCATCTCGGGCCCTGAGAACTTCAGGGAGGGGTCTCCTGGTGGTTCCCAGAGTCAGGACTAAACACGGTGAGGCTGCATTTCAGTTTCATGCAGCTAAAATCTGGAACAGTCTTCATGAGGATGTGAGACAGGCCTCAACTCTGACAATGTTCAAATCCAGGCTGAAAACAGCTCTTTTTACCCGAGCAGATGAAAACTGAAAGTGTTTTATCTGCACTCTTGCCTTTTACTGTCATTGATTAACTTTTATGTTGATGTTTTATTGATTTGATCTGTTTTCTTGTAATTTTAAGCAACTGTAAAGCACTTTGAATTGCCTTGTGCTCTACAAATAAACTTGCCTTGCTCCAAAACGTGACTTTAGACTGGCGTCATCTTGCTGTCTAACGTATCTGACGGCCAAACTGGCGAGAGGGTGTTGCTCATTAGAAACAAGAGTTTATTGCAAGCAGCGCTTCTATGGCAACCTTCACAATCCTTTCCTCATTTACATCGTGCTGCCTCATGACATGATATACAACATTACAGATGTATATCATGGTTTATCTTCATGAGCTGAAACTCTACCGCCAGAGCAGGGCGAGTTGCAAGTGCAAGTCGGTGGATTTATAAGACATTTGACATTTCCCACTGCACTGAGGGAAAACAAAAGGCTTGGGTGTCTGCTTTTTTGTGAGAATCAGGCATCTAATGTAAACTGATAGACACGAGGCATTAAGGATACAAAACAGTCGATCAATCATCAAGAGTAAGATAAATCATACCTGATAATAATAGATGTGTCTGACAAACATGAAACACTAAACTGAATTGAGCTTTTTGTATGAGCAAACTTGATCACCCAGAGGGGTTGTTACCCTTTGCCAGCAGCAGATTAGAGTTGTCAAACAAATATAATAATACACTGAAATGGTAAGAAAAACAAAACCACTGCTACAACAACAGGTGACGTTTACAGCTGTACTTTGTTTATACTTCTATATTTCTTTACTGGTGGATTTGTTTGCTCCAATTAGTCAAGATACTACCTGCAAACAAAATCTCATCTGCAGCATGAACTTGAACTTTATCTTCCAAGGTCGCTCGGAGTTCAGCTGAAGACAAACAAGACTCGTGACAGGACGCTATTATCTTTCGTCTCTGCAGGAGGCCGTTGTTTCCATGGCGACAACCTTAAATAAAAAGTTCAAGAAAAACAAATCTTCCATGAGAGAAATTAAGTTTAGTGCCGACAGATAAGATGTAGAACTTTAAGTTTTAGCTTCATAAAAGTGACTATTGATTCATTGTTTTTGATTATTGTTTTCTGTATTTTTCAAATTTAGTATACTCAAATAATTATGTATTTATTTTATTTATGTATTAATGCAGTTTACGCCTTTTGCCACTTAGACCTTTCTGCCAATTCTCCCTGGAAGTCCGCCAGAGTTCACTTCAAATGGACCGAGTGTGAACGCGCCTTTACAGAAATATGTCTTTAAAACAATCTGCATCGCCGGTGTAGGTTTTCTCCGGGGTGCTCCGATTTCCCCTACCACTAAAACATATACAATAGGCCAGAATCGATGCATTGTGTGTGTGAGTGTGTGGTGGTGGTCGGAGGGGCCAACGGTGCAGACTTGTAGCCTCGCTTCCGTCAGTCTACCCCAGGGAAGCTGTGGCTGCAATAGTAGCTTACCACCACTGAGTATGGTGTGAATGAATAATGACTACACTGTAGTGCTTTGAGAAACTTGGTAACACAGGCTTGTAAAGCGCAATACAGGTTTAAGCCATTATCATTATTACTATAACACCATAGCTTCACTACACAGCCACACAGGCCACATTGTCTTTTTACTTTTCTTTACTTTCTCTTTTTTGAAAAGGCTGCATAGCAAAGGGGAGCAAGAGGAAGGGGGTGGGAGGGGCTTAGAGTGAGATTGCTTGAAAATCAGGAAACTACTGAATATTTTGTGCAAGATAGTGAAAATTTGTTTCAGATTATTACCAAATATTGCAAAAAGCACAATACCCCGTGTTTAAAAGGTCTATCTCGTCCTTCATGCACCCTAATGGTAAACACTATATTTATCTCCAGTATAAACCTCGTTGCTGCCCTCCTTCTCCATGTTAATCTACGGTCTCTTTAGAATGGCATGATGTCACTGAGCGCAGCCTATTTAAAGTCACCCACTGAGAGGTGACCGGCCGCGCCGATGGCCCCCCGGCTCCGGGTTAATCCCGGGGCCTTTGTGCTCGCGACACCGGCCCGAAGTCCGGGCTTTGCGCCGGGATGGACTCACACGGAGGGCTTACCGAATACACAGCGGTGATTAGAAGAAGCACGGACCTGAAACAAAGGGGGTCCAGGGAGGCAGCCGAGTGTCGCCGGGCCAGTGACCAGGGGCTCCGTCATGACAACAACACGTGTGTGACTGAATGTACATGTGCAGATTTTACATTTACAAGGTCCGGAACTATGGCCGGGCTTATACAAAGGCCGTATCATGCAAAGAATGTGATTTACCACAGACCTAAACTCTGAGGTTCAATTCCAGGTTCTGGTTAGCTGTTGTATGCATAAGACCACTGTGGGCAAGTTACAGTGACCATTTTATTCAGAGCAGCGATTGTAGCAAAAAAAAAAAAAGACAAGAAGCTTTTGTTCCAAATGCACTTGACAATATTTTAAGTAACACCCAAGTTTTACAAAGAAAAATGTAAATTGAAAACGTGAAATGCAGCGGAAGCAATGTTTAAGTTTAAAAAGGAAAATAAGTACAAACAAATAAAGTCCAAAGATATATTGTTTATCTGTCATCTATTGAACGATAAGTCGACAAAGTAATGTTCATGGAGTTATGCCACCAAAATAGAGCCTATACTTTTTTTTTAGCTTTTTATATACAAGCAGGGCTTGGCAATTAATCGAAACTTCATCAAAACTGCAATCGCTACTTTGGTCATTCTCCATAATCGTCAGGTTTGCAGCCATTTTCTCAGAAATAGCGCCTCGTTTTGGAGCGTGGACGAGACAAAGGAAGTGAACAATACTGTGTGTCAAATTATTTCTTTGAGCTAAAGTTTGTATAAAAAGGTCTGTCCAAGTTCATGAATCAGCTACATGTGTTCATTTTAGTATGAAATAATATGATAAAATCAAATTGAGATTGATCAATATAAGAAATACAAAACATCTTAAGTTTTTTGGCTGGGTGAAAGTACAAATATGTTTAAAGGCACACTCAGTAACATTTTGGACTATACTGCTCCCATCAGTACAAAACTCAATGACCAGCTCAACACAGAAAATGCAATTCGTGCAGTGGGTTATCAAAAAATGGATTTGGATCAGAACCTAACCAATTAAAATCTCTAATTCTGCTGACACATCGCCATGGAGACGAGCTGGAGACGTACCCACTCCCGGTGAAGTTGCACTCATGTTTTAGGAGTAGAGAGCTGCTCATTGTACATAAAACAAATGCTTGTATTTCAATGTTATTTATTGGGTAAAATTCTACACGGTGTGGCGTTAAATAAGTTGAATATAATAACTTTGCAGCTTTAAAAAAAAACATTATAAAATCGCGTCCAAACCCCCCACACGACGGGGACAAAGTTTCTTCCTTAGACGCATTACAGCCGTGTGCCAGTATATGACTGCACAGCGCCACCTACTGCTCTGGAGTGTGCATTGTAAGGCCGTTTTCCTTTTGGAGTAGAAAGTTCCATATTTTTCTTTCAAATGTAGTGAGGAAAATGTAAAGTCCAGATCCTCAGGAAACTCTTTAGGTGAACCACATGCATTATGTTAAGTTGTACTACAAAAAAATATGAAAGCTAGGATCTCCTGAAGTATAAAAAGCCTGAATGAAACATTGTGGAACTGCTCTCCTCGTCAGAGCCTGGTGCGTTATCTCCGGTCGAATTATGTCTATATTTAAAAGGTACAAGATCTCCGCGATAGCCGCTGTGTGGATTAGCTTCGACTCCGGTCCTTTTTAAGCTCTTCAAAAGCCAGCCCCTGCCTCTGCTCCTGGGACAAGTGCACACGCTCAGAGGACGAGGGGGGGAAGCATTGACTCTCCAAAAGACATCTCGTTCTTTCATCGCCTCTGAACTTAAAACATCAGGCCGGGGTTAAGGAAACAGACGAGCTGCGTGTGAGGTGTGCGTACTGCAGCTTCAGTTTTTTTTTTTTTTTAATGTAAGCTGCGCTTCAGTGATAACAACAAGAGATCTTTCAACTGGGGTTAAAGTATAAAAAGGTGCTTGGCAGGTTTGCAGTGGTTTTAAGATCGCTTATAAAACTCTGCAGCGCGTTGTTTAACCGGCAAATGTCGTAGAAGAAAATCACATTCATTTAATCCTCACTTCAGTGGCTCTGCATCTGTTGAAGAGTTCATCTTGCATGAAGCGTCATAGAGGTCACCGATATGGAAAGTAAAGGCGCTAAGCTAACCACCCATATAGCCACCGGGCCACTGAAAGGTTAAATAAGCTTTTTTTTTTTTTAAACGTTGCGTAATGCAACTTTAATGTAACCTAAAGTATAGTCTACGTTAGAGCTGCACGATTTTTAACAATTGGATTTAATATTTAATACATTTAATGCATACGCTGGCAAAATGATGAGTGGTGGAAGTCATGTTACTTTTAGACTGCTCAAATTGTTGCCCCACATTTGAACAAAACACAATAATCTACTTTCAAAAATATTTGTTTTTGTGTGGACAGCGCCCTCTTCTGGAGGAGTTCGGCTTCCACCTCTCCCGGTCATACAGAGTACCTCTGGGGAACGGCCACGTGACGAAAGTCCGGGATGGTGTAACATAGCGTCGATCTAAACACTTTAGAAGCTGCTTTATGGAAACTCAGACTTTTTATCTGTTGCAGCTGAACCTCGGATCGCAAGGCTCCACAATTCCGATTGGTGACGTCTATCCCCCAAATGCCAGAGACAGAAGAAACAAAAACCCTCAGCCTCTTGAGGTTATTGCAGTCGTCAAAACCTTGATTCAATATCGATAAACCTTGTAGACCAAAGCTACACCAAACAAACCAATCGACAGTTCCTCAAATTTCAATCAATACCGCACAAAATCATTTCTACTTCAAAAGATCATACATTATATATATTTGAATTCATGGATAAAACATCACTTGGAGGAGGCACGTTACACGGTTCCTAGAAGACACGCAAAACTCAACAAACGACAACGGCCGGTTCCGCCCTCCATTAACCCAGCTCTACACAAAGGATTATGCAACTGGAAACCGGTTAATGTCATTTCCTCTCCTGTCACACTGTAATTACGCGGCAGGTTTAATACTGATCTCAGCAGTTTACACAATCAAAACACAGTCGGAATGCACACGCAAAACTGGGTCTTCTCAAAGGGCCCACTAGCCCCAAAAACACTGATCATGAACTTGCCCTGCAGCTAAACCTTTGGATTTGGATTAGCGTGACAGAGGGAACTAAAAAACAAGGCGACATTTTTATTTGTAGAGGTTTTTTCAGCTTATTCAAAAACTACACAAGATTCAATAAATATTTACAACAAAATAAATTCATAAATCTCCACCTGGCTCAAGCCATCATTTTTTATTTTGTCGCTGAAAATAAAAGATACATTATTGAACATAAAATGGCTAATAAAACTTGCAATATCTTTTTTTCTCATTTTTATATCAGTAATCTACAGTAAAAATATATGTATTGATATCTCCGAATGTAATTTCCCCCCCCCCCTATTCAGTGCAGTGCGTCGAAGTGGTTTTGCGATATACCGTGCATCTTCTTGCGATACGGATATTGCATCACCCAATATCGTCGAGACAATATTTGTATTTATTCATTTGTTTATTTGGTCAGGACGAGTGCATGTTAAAGGTGCATTACGCAAAAAAACAAAAACTAAAAAAGGTTCACTCCTTTTGGATCCGGCTTCATGGTTATGTACTCTAACCCAGCAGTTCCCAAAGTGGGGTCCTCATAGCACTACAGGGGGCCCCAAAAAATCTACATTTATTTGCTAAAATGTATGACTTAAAACCAGTTTTTCGCCTATAATAATCGCTTGCGAGGTTTCGCTTTTAATCTAATTGCAGCTGAAAATAATAAGACACTTCCCAAATTATTATTACTACAGTGGGAAGAAAATGTAAGGTGTTCCGATCTTCATCAAAATCCCAGGAATGATTAAACAGTGTCTGCTTAAAGTAATACCACCCAAACATTTAATCATATTTTCATTGGCCATAACATGTAAACATTCACAGGACAGCGTGGAATAAGTAAGTACACCGCCTGAATCTCGCTGAACTGCAGCAGTTTTGTAAAGAGGAACGGTCCAAGATTCATCCTGATCATGTGAGTGTCTAATCTGCAACTACAGGAAAGCAGTTATTGCTGTAAAAGAAGGATCAGCCAGCTATTTAATACAGGGGTTCACTTACTTATTCCACGCTGTTGTGAATGTCTCAGTTTTCTGCAAATGATTCTATTGATGAGAGCACATTGTCCAAAACCCTCTACTCACTGTGAAGTCTGGAGCAGGAGCTTCATAGTGTGGGGCGGTGTTGTCGCCTCAGGGCCTGGATAACGTGCCATCATCAATAGAAAACATTTTCAAAGATATTTTTCAGAAAGACCTGAGACATTCACAACAGCGTGGAATAAATAAGTGAACCCCTGTATTAAATATCTGGCTGATCCTTCCTTCAGGATGAATCTTGGACCATTCCGCTTTACAAAACTGCTGCAGTTCAGTGAGATTCAGGGGGTGCACTTACTTATTCCACGCTGTCCTGTGAATGTTGTGGCCAATAGCAATATGAGCAAATGCAAATGTTTGGGTGGTATTAGTTTAAGCAGTCACTGTTCTTATGATTCACAATGCTGCAGATTCTCGGTGAGCTTTTCCTTGGCGTGAAGTTTTGCAGAGAGCTCCTTATAGTTCACAGAGTCACGGAGAGGCTGCAGGTGGAACAGGTTGATCGAGTTCTTGTCCTCGGCTCGCGGTTTCAGACACACACCGATCATTCACAAAAAAAAAAAAACTGCTTCAAAACTGCGTGAGCACCGCGAGGACACACTGTGCTCGAGCGGACATCCTACACCGGTTTATACAGCGACAAGCGGATATTTCTTTCAGTCTTCCTTTGGTTTACAATGTTCTGAATAACCCACTGAACTAGTTCTGCAGTTTCTGGGTGCACAGGCGATTGTCTTTCCGCAGCTATCAAATATAATTACAGACTAGATTCACTCTTACACCGCTTTTAATCAGGTCATGGGATTTGGGTTTTGCAGATTCGTCACGGTCTACCTCGGTGACAAGAGTACAAGCTCCATAGCAAACATCCTAAACATTTACTTGGTTTATACAAGACAAATGGTATGCTTTTTAACGCCATTTTAATGCCAGAATACAATAAATCTTATATCGTCATCCCGTCAAACAGAGGAATGAGGGGAAAATTCAATATTCTCAAGCAAATTGGACACAAATGACAACTTTTGAGCCAAAAAAAGTTGAGAATTTCAGCCAAAACTGCTTTTTAATTAAATGTATTATGCAATAATAAATAGTTTCGCAAAGTAATAACCCCCGCCTTAACAGAGTACATTTTCTCCAGTTCAGCTTTACCGAAATCTAATAGTGTCTTGACTAGTGAGTAACAGTGTAATGGCTCATTTGAAAGCTAAAAAAAAAAGGTTTTGGTTTTTAATCCAGTTTTCACCATGTTTTTGTTACTTTTTGTCAAATTATCGTCACGTTTTTGTCGCATTTTTGTTGCTTTGCAGGCACATTTTTTGTCACTTTTTCAATTGCATCTTCGTCACGTTTTTGCCGCTATTTTGACACTTTTTTCAAGAAGTTTAAGATTTGGGTAAAGCAGAGCTGGGAAAATGTGCTCGGTTCAAGTGGGGGTTAAGAGGTTAAAACATTTAGATTTAAAGAAGAATTAAGTGTTAACGTGTTTACCTTAATAAACCCTTTCCGTAGTCCCTCTGGGGGTAATACAAGTGTTAATGGGATGATTGGGGGGGGGTCTTTCATCTCCCCCTGGTGTCTCTGGGCCAGAAAACCACAATTGCAACTTTCCTGCCTCCGGGTCGGAGTCACCAATACACGCTAAAGGAATCACGAAGAAGCAGCTAACAGGCTAACGGGCGAAGCTAACTGTGGGCTAGCACCACTTGAAACAGTATTCACAGCCAAGTTTGAGTCAAAACAATATTTCCCCATTGTGTAATTGGATGAACAATATCCCTCTTTCCTTTTGTCTTTTCTGTCAGCGCAGTATTCACTCTCACAGACAATTAATGCCACGACACCTGCATTGGCGCTTATGGCCTCTAGGGGCATGAGTTACTTAGTTCTGGTTTAAAGTGATTACTGTAAGATTGCAAAATGAGGAGAGAAACAAAACCTGAAAGCTACTGGAATTTTTCCCACTTGAACGTTCCAGCTGAACAGAGTCGTATGTAAACAGAACGGCGAATACGGCCGAACTTTTTTTTTTTCAATCAATATTGCAATTTCTATTTTATTGCGATTTCCCTTCCCATTTACTGTTAATAACTTTTTCTTCCATATAACTAAATTATAGCCTAAACCGAAACAATGAAATATTTACTACTGGCTTATTACTTTATGCCTTGCAGAAACCCTGATTTAAATTATGGAGAATGCCAAGCGATGGATCAATGGAACAAACAAAATCCAAACTTCATGCCAGATAAAGTTTGGCTCTGTAACAGGTCTGCACACAATCCTGCAAACGTCAGAATAGCACAAGGCTCGGACTGAAAACCTTTCCTGTTGTCTTCCATCAGGCTCGATTAGCAGCAGTAACAAGTTGAGTTTTTGCAGCATAAACAGTTGGAGTGGCCCAGCAGGAAATGAGCAGCGAAGCGACTAAACATCGTGTGCCAGGTGGTGACAGGCCGGGCCGCTTTTCGGAAAGCAGTCGGAAAACAGGTGACACCTTTTCTCACGGCAACGCTGCGCTAAGTAAACAAATCAGACATGAGCTGTATAAACAACAGGCAGACAGCACCGGAGAAAGGGAGCGTTTTCTTGCATGTTTCTGTGAATACGCCGTTTTATTTCAGTGTGGAGGCTACTATGTACATCACGTTTTAGCATTCCTCAGTGATTGGTAAAATCAGTTTAAGTGGAACAATTGATTTCTGAAATGTGCCACTCCGTCCGTAACAATGGTTTCCTTTAGAAATGAAAATGACTTGGTGCATACGTGTGTGCTCGGTACCTACAAGTGAGGTGTTTTCCGCTTCCATCGGAGCGTTACTTTGAGCACATTAAGCCATTAGTTCGTCTGTGGTCTGAAGACATAAAAGCTGCAGGAAAAAAATACGACTTTGTTTAAACACAGAAGCGTTCACAAACTACAGGCAGTTTTGAATGTCCTCTTCGTGCTTATCAATCAAACTTGCGGTCCAGTGGGTCATTTTAAAATCTCAATTTATTTGCCACTGACTGGAAGGTCCTGCAGGTGCACACTATTGTTGTGTCCTTGGGCAAGACACTTCACCCACCCAGCCGGGTGGCATGGTAGGGTTCGATTCCCACCTGGACGGGGCCTTTCTATGTGGAGTTTGCATGTTCTCCCATGTCTGCGTAGGTTTCCACCGGGTACTCCGGTTTCCCCTACCGCTAAAACATGTACAATAGGCCAGGATGAATGAGAGTGTGTTTAAGAGTTCGCATGGGGGACGACAAATGGAAGTTAGCCCAAGGCTACAATCTGGTGTGGCTTGTTTACATGCATGAGACCCATGTACAGGTGCCCCTCTATATAATTAGCCTATACATATCTCATATGCATGTAATGAGTCTATCATATTAGTTTCACAGTTTAAGTTGAACAACAGAAGTGAATGCACTTTTTCATGATATTCTAATTATATGACGAGCACCTCGCCTACATGAATGAGTGAGTGAATGGGTGACTGTTGCCGTAAAGTGCTTTGGGCCTAATGAAGGTAGAAAAGTGCTAAGTATAAGTTAAGAGATCTACTGAATACTCCGTAGGCTTTCATAGAAAGAAGAGAACGAGACAAAGGTGAAAACATGACGTTATGTAAAAAGGGATTATGTGTTTCTTCTTGCACCCGACTTAAACTCTATACCTGTAATATTATTACATTTACTGGAAAGTTGTTGCAGTATGGCGTCAAACATGAAGCTCTATACCTAAATATAAATGATCCAGAGTGAGATTAATATCCTAAATGTGCGGCGTGACCCTGCCTCTGTCTCTCTCGTGTAGTTTCCCCCTCCTTTTCCGCTGTCCGTTCGAATTAGCCGCTCTGGGTAAGAGTCTTACAGATTCCATTAGGGGGTATAGGATTAGGCATTGAGCCTTTTTAAAACTGTTGCCAGTAATTAACTAAACAAACACAGTCTGTTGAAATGTGGTATGTGCATGAGCTCAGGCTGATTAGAAGTGACTACAGTGAAAAGAGGCGGCTGGCTCCAAACGGGGAATTTGGATCCATGAAAATGTATACACGCACAAGAAGGCACTTGACCGGGGACTGAACCGAGCCGTCTGGAGGCACACGGACATAAGGGAAGTCTCACCAAACAAGTATGACCAAGGAAAATGGAACTTCTGAAACCTAGTAAACATGCACAATGCACTACAACTCCAGCTGGGTACTACAGACCAGACTTACAGTACAATGGTAGATCATAAACCTGATTTTGAGCACCTCAGCATTGATTATATCCAATTTCTGTATGAAAGGGACAATTGATCTCCCAGGACTGCGTTGGTTTCATTGAGCGTACAATAGCGATGGACTGAGGGCGCCCCATACGAAGCTCGTTCATGCTAGCAATGTGGTGGGTTTTTCGGAGCCAGGGTTATGACGTTAAAAAGAAAAAAAAAGAAAATACATATAATCGCGTTGGTACACGTGCCATCAGCTCACTGAAAATCAGGACTTTTCTCTCCGTTAAATTTCGCAAGAGAACGATGGCCGATATGCCAAGACCCTTAAAGTTAATTGTAATGTTTTTCAGCAAAAGGTTTTAAATTAAGAGGGTTTAGGCTTTGTGTTTTTCTCTAAATGCTGAATTATTTCAGTTTAATAGAAATATTGGCAGGATCTTCAAGGTCAGGGGCACTTGGAGAGTAAATGAACGAGTCGAGGGGTACATGAGACGAGTACAGAGGTCGGTAGAGTAGCCAAAATATTTACTCAAGAGTAACATTACTTTAAAATAATTTTACTCAAGTAGAAATAAAAAGTAATGGTCCAAATATTTATTCAAGTACGAGTAAAAATATTTACATTTTCATCGAACACGCCATACAAAATATAAAACTCGAATTATTATGAATTACACACATTGAAGCGCTTCCGCAGAAGAAAAAGAAACACACTTTAAAAGATGTCTCAAATGCAGACACACATTTCCCCACAGGGACAATAAAGTTTCCTTCAAGTTTGACCTCGCGGTGTTGTGGCAAGTCTTTCAACCCATGGCTGATTATAACACACCCGAGTGCTCACGCTTTTATAGAGCTGCACCGACTAAAATACCAAACTCAGTAGTCAGCCAGCACGAGAAACAAGCAATGATGACTTCACGTACACACACACACACACATCCCCTGAACATAGACAACATGCTTTTCAACAAAAAACAGGCCCTGTACAGTTACAAATCACAAAAAGAGTGAGGTGAGATGTTTGCAGGGAGTGCAGAGGCTCGCTGACTGATACTACTGTCCATGTTTTGTACAAATATGAATAGCATCTCGAGTTACACCCTGTTGTTGGCAAACAGTACAATCATGCGTAGTATGTAAATCTGCCTATTCAGCATCTGCCATGACGAGGGCGTGCCTGAAGCTCTCCTGTTTCAGCGCAGCGGATCCTTCATTACATGCTGACAGAAGGGTTCCTGGCTTTAATCAAATCCTGAGCAAGCGTGCATGCATTCGAGAAGTGATAATCCCATCTATTATGACTTCAAAACTGAGCTCTGCCCAGGTCTGATAGATACTGATTAGTGTTGATCGTGAACGAGCCACAAGAAACGCACTACAACCAGGACTATAATGGTGCGGCTGGTAGCGCTCTCGCCTCACAGCCAGAAGGTCCCAGGCTATGTGGGCCTTTCAGTGCGGAGGTTGCTCCCATTTTCTCCGAGTGCCCCGTATTCCTAACGCTAAAAAGCATTGAAAATAGGATCACCTGTGAGGCCTGGGATCCCTGAAAGGGCGTAGCGTCTGGAATCTCAGCGACGCCACAGAACAACTGCACTAAAGCGGACGAAACCCGGTCCAAGCCTGGAGTAAAGCACCTCTGCTGGATACGGACCAACGCAGACCACGAGCGCCCCCTCAGCAGCGGCACTAGGACAGCTCGAAACCAGGGCTAGATCTGGACTAAAGCACCACTCTCTGACCGGGAACACACCGCAAAAGCTGCAATTTTGGTGACGCCCCGATCCAGTCCTTATCAAACAAATAGACACGTGTTGACTTACTATCCACCATCCATCCGTACATTTTCTTCCACTTGTCCGTTGCCGGGTCGTGGGGGCAGGTGTTGCACCAGCCCCCACATTGCACCAGCCCCTTATGGCTCCTCCTGCAGGTGGTGGGTCCACAGAAGGACGGCCTCATGGTTCTAACCGGGCCTGTTGGTCTCTCATAAGAGGCTTCTCACCCGTCACCTAGGACCTGTTTGCCGTGGGAGACCCTACCAGGGGCACGAAGCCCCCGACAACAGAGCCCCAGGATCATTCGGGCGCTCAAACCCCTCCACCACGTTAAGGCGGCGGTTCCAGGAGGGAACTATCCACCTCAATGACAAATTGGACTGGCCGGCAAACGCCCTGCACAAAAAAGGACAGGGCAAGCTCCATTTGCTGCGGAGGCTCAGGTCTTCCATCAGTCAGTGGGAGTCAGTGCAGTGTTCTTTGGAGGGGAGCGTGACCCTGGATAAGTTGCCAGGAGGTATGTTTCTGTGATGGGTAGGAGGGTGGACTTTAATCTGTGTTTTCATGGCGTTATACATGAATGAGTGGCTACTGGACACCTGGATTTCTCCTGTGGGGGATTCTTTCTTTTACTTACTATAACAGTGGTTCTAAATTGGTGGTTCTTAAACTGTATTTATACACAGTTTGAAAGCTGCAGTTTTGTACCAAATACTATATTTTTTAATGCCAAAGACAATACATTTCTACATATTCATTTCTGAAGAACAACAGAATGAGGGGTACCAATGGTGTCTTTGGAGCGATCCATTATTAACCCAAAATGTCTTTCCACAAACTTGGAAAATGATGACATTGCTCAAGTATTATTTGTCAAGAAATGTAGATTAAATGCCAGCTTGAATCCGATGTAATGTTTTTTTGTTTGGCTTGCATTTAAGGCCTTAATTTTGGTTAACTGAATGACTTTTAATGCCCTACAGAAAAAGTCTAAAGTGCCAAGTTCTTTTGACCATGATTTCAGTTTAATAGGTTTATTCCATTATTAGATCTGCAGGAAAACACGATATTTTAACAGATTCCGACTGTCAAGCGTTTCATGGGTTGGAAAAGTCATTATTTGGGTCTCGGCTTGTCATCATTATGGGCTGACGGCTGACCGCTGCTTCATCGTCCGCACTGTCAGACGCGGCGATGATGAGTTCTGGCGTGCTGGATTCTGCGCTGGTCATGTGAACGGGAGTCAGGTTTGGACACGAGAGCCGCTTCATCAAAGGAATGTGCGAATGTCAGAGCCACTCGGCAGAATGATTATCTGAAAGAGGGGATTTTCCTCTGAGTCACCTGGCAACCGCCGACCGGATACAAGCAACGAGAGTGTCAGTCCATCTGGGGGGGAGGACTGGCCTGTGCTACTCAAAAAAAAAAAAAATTTTGCAAATTGCCTAGTCCTAATTGAATGTGATGACGGGCACATTTTAATGTAGCTGTTCTCTGGTTTACACGTTATATATTCCACTTTAGGTCCATTTTAGACCCGGTTCAAGTCTTGCTCTGATCTTGATGGCAACTTGAAAGGTCAAATATTATATGAGGTGGTGCTGGATGTGAAGTGGAATCATAACAATTAAAAAGTGTATTAGAAAGGAGCTCTTTTTCTATTATCCCAGAGTGTAAGCGTGGCGTTAAGAAGCATTAAAAGTCGTTTCATGAATTCTAAATGGTCTCTTACCGTATATAACCGTGTTTTTCCAGACTATAAGTCGCACCAGCCTTAGTAACTCACTCCACACTTTCTTTCTGCTGCTCCTGTACCACCGAATCGAGCATACTGTTACACAAGCCAAGAGCGCCCTCTCACAACTGTCAGTATGAAAAGAACAAACACGTGAAATTATACATTTTGATTTATAAGTCACACCTGAGTAGAAGTCGCATCCCCGGCCAAACTATGAAAAAAAAGTGTGACTTATAGTCCGGAAAAAACGGAATACAGCACTTTTCTACCTTAATTTGGCCAAAAAGCAGCAAGGGACCAGTCACTATTCACACTCTCATTCATACACAGTGTACGCAGACACTGGAGGCAAGGAGGAAGAAGTGTCTTGCCCAAGGACACAAACGACAATGTGCATCTTCAGGAGCTGGGATTCAAACCCCCCACCCGTCCGACCACGAGACGACTGTCTGCCAAAATTAAGGCCTTAAAAGGTTATTAAAAAGCATTAAATTCAACTCAAACTGGGGAAAATGATGGTATTGCTCTGCCATTATTGTTGCATAAGTTCTTTTTGAAAATGCAAAAGTTGTGGTCAAACACATTCAGCTGCAGTTTTGGCAGATAATGTCCCCTATTGTTGCTCAAAAGCTGCTTGTGGTGTGGTGCTTCTAAATGCTTCTCAGTTTGATGCAATGTTGGCAAATCTTAAGAAAGGAAATATGCACAGATTTGAGCAATTGTGACATTCAAATGTAGCATCTGGGTATTAAAAGTGGCATTAATGTGTATATCCTATAAACTCTAGAATACACCATTATGCTACAGCGCAGATCAGATTTGCTGCCGTGACGCCGCCTGTGTTTACATTCCTGTAATTACAGCGATGCTATCGGCCGGACGGTGAGCACAACATGTTTGGGATGCACAGGGGACTTCCTCGCACTCTAAAACTCCAAAAAAAACAACAACAACAAAACCACTTCTAGGAATTTCTAAAGCCTGCACAGAGGAGGCACTCTTCAAGTCCCGGCTGTGTGGAAGTTGGACCCGTTGTTTTTGATCCGTCCCCGTTACCTGCACTGAACCGCGGCCACACACCGAGGACGAGGCGCCCGGAGCGGAAAAACGCCACTCAAAAGGGTTTAGGCCCCAAAAGGAAAGTACCTGTGCTCATGTGCGTAGGACGGAAACAAGCGGGAAGGAGGGAGGAGGGGGGAAGGATAAAAACGTGACACGCACCATTGATGACTGTCAGCGCAGGTCGGGTTCAGCTGCACGGCCTCCTCGCCCACCGTCTTCCCTGGGTGCACACACGCAAACAGAGGGATAATTAAAGGGGAGAGAGAGGAGTTAACTTTGCAAGCCAAAAGATTATTCATGTGGTCAGTATTAAAAGGCCCTATACCTGATTTTTCCATTTCAAACAATGAAACAGGAAAATCAAAATGTTGGTTTAGTTTAGTAGTTTATTTGAGCAGTAAACATTCTGCTCAAAAGGAGTGGACTGAAACAAGAGCTTATAAGCGCCCACCCCCAAAATCAATGCAACATTTACAAGATTACATAAAGCATTTACATAAAGACATTACATGACAGAACTATAATAATAACTTTATCCCATTGCAATCATACAATTAGCATCATATTTTGATTTGCCTCATTGTCAAAGGAGAACCAGCTACACTTCAAAGCGGCTTTTTTTAACACAGACCAAATTACATAGTTTGAAATGTTCATATAGAAAACAGAAACGAAGCACAACGACAACCACGATCTCTTTAATATAATATATTTCAGCAGGTTACCAATGCCCACCCTTGGTAACATTACCGAAAAGCACTATGTTTATGTTATAAAGGCACATTACTATGCAGTACATATTATACTTCGTGATCTTGCTACTTCCCAGTTGTCATTACCATCCTCAGTATAATATTAATTTAGGTACAAACCTATCCCCAATCTTCCCAACATATTTGTAGCATCCTAGTTCTTCACAAGGACATGTTTATAGGCACTTTTCACAATTTGCAGGGTCACTTTTCAGGGTCACTTACACAAAAATGCTAGAAAACTGCCCTGCAAATTTATGAAATTGATAGAAATGCTTTATAATTGGATCGACAGTGTATTCCCCACAAATGTCTGAGTTTACAATATACTAAAGGAAGACAAAACAAATTTCATTCCATAACTAGAAAAAAAAGAAAAAAAGAAATCAGGTATAGCTCCTTTAAGGGCAGCTTTTTAATGCCTTACAACCTTCTTTTCTCATCGAAAACAGGCCCGGAGTTGTGTTACGACCCACCAGCGCATCTTTGAGTAATCTGTGACTTATCTTCCCCAGAGGCTGATCCCAAAAAAGCTCCTCCTCACCTCGATAAGCTGAGCTTAATCCTTTCGTCACAAAGTAAAACCACTCAGCTTCAGTACAGCCACACGGTTTATGTGTTTCTTTGTTTTCTCTCTTTATTGAAACAGCTGCGCAGCGAAGAGGAGCAAGAGGAGGGGGTGGGGGGTGGGGGGTGGGGGGGTTTATGATGAGATTGCAGCTGTTTTAGATCAATATTGCATTTTCTAACCAAACCATTGTGATTAAGATGTCGCAACTATTAACGCCACATCAAGCAAACTTTTCCAATCATTTCCTTCCTTCCAACTTTTCCTTAACTCCGGAACTTATGCAACTTAAGTGAGTTTCTGATCAATTAAATCCATTACTATATTTTCTGTTTGGTTAAAACTGATGTAAAATGCAAAGAAAAGTTAATTTTTTTATGTAAAAATATCAGGCATTTTACTCCACAGCAATCACAAAAAAATGATTCCTGGAGGGACCGCTTGACAGAGCAGATGCTGAGCCTCCATCTACTAAATATATCTGTCTGAGCTTCTGTCCATCCACTGCCCCTGCAGAGCCCTGCGCTCGTCCTTACTGATGCTTTTGGATGTGCCCAGGTCTAGGTCCAGGCAGCTGGGCGATCGTGGCAGGACCTAAACTGTGGATCTCACGAGTCATCACTGACCTGCCGCTGTTCAAGTCCAGACTAGAGACTCACTTATTTAGACTGGCCTTCCAGAACATCTAACACCGATCTATTTTGTTTTGCGTGTTGGTGTTTTTATATTATGTTTCTTTTCTTTTTTTCTCTGTGTTTTTATGTAAAGCACTTGCCGTAAAGCACATGTTTAACCCTCGTGTGGCACATCACCTGGAATGCACCATATCGAGGCTTTATTTATTTTCTTTTTCAAACATGCACAACTAAAAAGGAAAGAACAGCCAAGTTTTTTTTTTAAATAGTTCCTGCAGAGCGCCCTACAGAAAAACAAAACTCCACTTGGAACTGGTTTTGCATATTTTTCATTCATGAAATCCTGGCGTGGATTAGCGCAGATCATGACGTCCTGACTAAACTAAACAGGATGTAGATAAACCCACAGCCGTCTCTTATGACAGGATCAAAATACAAGTGATAGGTCAATGTCTCCAGGAAACGCGCGACAAAGCAATCGCTGCACAAATACCACCGTGCTATTAATATCCAACACTGCAAATGTAACTTCTGCTGCTGAGAGAGCAATCTATATACACGCACTGTATACATTTATTTAAACCCTGTGATCGTGGAAGGGTTGTGGAAAACAGGTCGGTCCAGTCTGAGTTTAGCCCAGTCACAAAAGCGCGAGGCCTCGACTGTACCAGTAGAACATGTGAGGAGTCATTGTGCTCGTTACAGCGTGTGGGAAATCTGCACAATTCAGTGTTTTGCTGGAAAGACATAAAACTGGGAGGGCCGGGAAACGAGATACATTTGTGTTGTAAAGTATAGATAGCGGATGATGATATTGAGGTGCATTGGCCGTAAAGTGGACGCTATAATTCACAGGAGGAGGGAGTAGTGTCTTGCCCAAGGAGACAACAGTACTCTATGCATTGACAGTAATCCAGTTTAGGATTGTTTGCTTTTTTTTTTTTAAAGGAATAGGCCACCGTTATTACATACTGAGATATGTTCTTACCTCAGCTTTGACGAGTTCATTTGTACCTGTCTGGTCTCAGTCACGTAAACACAGCACAGACGGCGTTAGCATTTAGCCTCTTCTCCTCTATAGCTCCAAACGAGGTGAAGATAGGAGCTACCAAACTCTTCCACATTTTCCCTATTTAAATATGGTTACGTGAAGTCCATCCATCCATCCATCCATTTTCTCCCACTTGTCCGTTGCCGGGTCGTGGGGGCAGCTGTTGGAGCTGCCCAAGTCACATTGCACCAGTCCCCTATGGCTCCTCCTGCAGGTGGTGGGTCCACGGAAGGACGGCCTCATGGTTCCAAACGGTTCCAAACGGGCCTGTTGGTCTCTCATAGGGGGCCCATTCACACTCTCATTCATACACCAGTGTACGCAGACACTGGAGGCAAGGAGGGTGAAGTGTCTTGCCCAAGGACACAACGACAATGTGCACCTTCAGGAGGCGGGATTCGAACCCCTGACCTTCCGATCATGAGACGACCCGCTGTACCATCTGCGCCACTGTCGCCCCCCGTAACTGTCGTTACGTGAAGTGTTACGCCATAAATTATAATTACACAAAACAATGTGGATTTTCTAAGCAGATAAAAAGTGGAACTATATTGTGAGGCGTAATAATACCAGGAGTAAATCGGCATCCGCGCAGCGATATCTTCACTTTACTGTGCGGATGCCGAATTACTCCTGGTATTATTAAGAAAATCGACACTTTATATTCGATACTTTATAGTGTAACACTTCACGTAACCATATTTAAATAGGGAAAACGTGGAAGAGTTTGGTAGCTTCTATCTTCACCTCGTGTGGAGTGAATAGAGGAGAAGAGAGAGGCTAAATGCTAATGTCGTATGTGCTGTGTTTACGTCACGGAAGGCCCACGTGGAGACCAGACAGGTACAAATGAACTCGTCAAAGCTCAGGTAAGAAAATATCTCAGTATGTAAACACGGTGGCCTATTCCTTTAATGGCTGGTTTTGTCAGTATGTTTTATTGTCCAAAGGGTATGTTGTTGTGTGTAAGAATGTTGCCTCGGTCGATATTCTTCACGCCCTGCAAATGAATTACCTCTTAAGGATTATAAATGACCTCCCCTACCTCACCTTGTGCCCCAAACTGTCAGAAGCAAAACACCCTCCTGCAAATCTTCAACCAGGTTTCCGGGTGGATTATTAGACTGTGGATATGATTCAGTCACACATTTTTTCCACAGTTTCACCCTTTTAATGGAAGCACAAAAACCTTCCCTCTTGCTTTGAACCGTTGTTACTTAAAGAAAAACGTTTACTCCAAACTTGCATCCTTCTTCCCTCGGAGGAAAGATTTTTTCAACATTTTGAGGTAAATTATTCCCAAAGTGGAATTTGTCGTTTGTAAAATAATTTGTATGTTCCCTACCCGCTGTAATTGCACACTGGCCCAGCACAGAGCTCGGTTAATCACCTGTTTGCAAAAGTAATTGTATCATGTACGATAATAGCTATAAAGCAAAGTAATAAAAGCCCATTGACGTCAACAGACACGATTATGCAGAAGTTTGTCTGTAACCGTTGTATCCCAGATCGGCCGGAGGCTAGCAGACCTAGCGTGATTAGCCAGAGTACCAGGTAACATTAGTAATAACTTGACTCAATACGCCACTTGTAATATTGCAGTGGACCAAAACAAGCTGCTTATTTACAACATTACTGTCATTATCATGTGAGTCATTTCGATCAAGCGTTCAGGCCTGACGAGAGCTTTCGGTGACGACTCAATTCAAAGTTTCAGCCAGAAGTCGTCCTGCCCTGTCACCCATTTAAGACTTCGACATCATATTCTACAGATTGCACACGAGCGGTTCAATAGAAATCCTTTAGAGACTTATATCCCCTCCTGGAACCGCCACCTTAACGTGGTGGAGGAGTTTGAGCGCCCGAATGATCCTGGGAGCTCTGTTGTCGGGGGCTTGGTGCCCCTGGTAGGGTCCCCCAGGGCAAACAGGTCTAGGTGACGGGTCAGACAAAGAGTGGTTCAGAAGCCCCTTATGAGAGACCAACAGGCCCGGTTAGAACCATGAGGCCGTCCTTCTGTGGACCCACCACCTGCAGCAGGAGCCATAGGGGCTGGTGCAATGTGATTTGGGCAGATCCAACAACCACTCCGTTGCCGAGTCGTGGGGGCAGTGGAAGAAAATGGATGGATGGAGAGAGACTTATATCTGACATGTAACAAGGCAGCATATTATGAAATGGCTGAATACCGTTTTCTGCAAACTCTTTTTTCTCCTCCAGCGTGCCGCAGTAGTCGTGGACGTCGCTGTAGGCTCGGGTCAGACGCCACAGGAAAGCGGAGTTCTGTCCCAGCTGCAAACAGAGGGAGAATCTGAAATATTGTTGTGTCTCTTTTTCAAATCCGCAGGTATGATCGGCCGTTATGTGAGTGAGACACAAGACAGTGCGGAGCCGGACTGCGGATTGGTCCGTCTCTATAGCTCTACAGAGAATGTTTTGACCGACTGGACAGGGATGTCAAGATTAACCGGTTTTACAATTACCGATGATTTAAAAAAAAAAAGCTCACAGTAGGTTAATTGTAGGAATTAGGGCCCGGTGTACACCGCCGTCACGTCTCATGAGCCAAAACACATGAAGTCAGTGGCAGGTTAAATAAAAAGAGAGCAAATCGTATGCCTTTTTGCGTGATAATTGCATAATGTTGTCAAAAGGAAGAGTCCCAAAAGAACCACGTGCAGCTGCGTTTGTTTTGTCACGGTAAAAACTAAAGTGAAACGGTGTGAGCGCGGCATATACATAGAATATAGCAACAGTCGCATCCTTAACTGTGGATGCAGCAGATTTGTGCAAAGCCAACTTGTCTACAAAGCAGGAAGGTGAACTTAATGCTAATAATTACAGATAGTGACTTAACCAGGCAGAAGTGGGTCACATTTTTTATATTTGACATTATACGGTGGCGGAGCCTTTGTCAGACAGGCTGCTTTACATGAACGCAGCCCACGAGACGCAACCCTTACTTCTCACAACATGATGTTTCATGTACAGTTTGAGAAACCCACTTCTTGTCGCTGCTGCAGCAGGAGGCCGAGGCTCTCTCTCTTGTCGGACTCCGAGCCCTGGTGCAGTCGGTCGATTTTCTCAAAAAGAGCTGTGGCGCGATCCGCGGGGTGCTCTTCCTCCCTCTGCCTCTCTGTGACTACATCCTCATCGGAGTCCGTCAGGGCAGTGATGTATCTGAAAACACAAAGGGCAGTGGGTTACACACTTGAACTGGAGAAGGCGACTGCATTCCTTAATGCTTACAAAACTTGCTGCGATTTCCCTCCCAAAAGCAGCCTATGATTTGGCAGTAGTTCCCAACAACCTTTTACAATCAACGGGATTGCACATATAACAAGAGAAACCTCTCCAACTGGATCAGTATTAAATCAGTCCGCAGCTAGAAGTAGAAGTACTTCCGTCCCACTGAGATTCAGGGCCTGATCTTGTGCATCTAAACGCAGGCTTTAGACTAGACTTTTGAGCTGACGAGGGGCGCACTGTGAAATCTTCAGCACCAGACTAAACGCGGTAAGTGGGTTATACATGGAATGGACAAAATTATGGATAACGGTGGTCCCTCCCTGAGCTTTGTCCTCCATTTTTTTTCTGCAGCGTGTAGAGCCCTGCCCTCTTCCATACCAGAGCCAGCGGTATGTTCTCCATCTCTCGGGACACGCTAGGGCTGGGACGATTCACTTCTGTCACGATCCGAGACACTCAGGGGCGGATCCAATACGTATTCCGATAGAGGAAGTAATACGTCTAACCCTACGCCAAAATGTAACAAAGTGCTGTTTCTGGAAAACAAGATAAAAATGTCTCCAAACACAAGAATTAAAAGTATTTGGTACGTGGTATTGCGATCCAATCGAGTCCCGGTCCTAGGACACGCCGACCGTGGAATAAAGTTTGTGGTTTGTTTTGTAAGAGCTTGATGACGCAGCCTAAACGCTGTAGGAAGTACATGAGCCGTCTTGCGATGTTCATGAAGGATGAGCAGAGAAATGGGGAAGAAGTTCTAGCCACGCCACACGCCTTCGTCGACCCCTCCTTTCTAAGACCTGACCACACGACCGTTTGTTTGCACCCAAGATGCCGCTCTCTTCTGCGCCAACGCTGTTGTTGTGCCAGGCGGGATATCGGGGGCCCTCAGAGGGTCTTTTACTGTGGAGTCCTCAGACACATGTATTTTTGGAAAACCTAAGCGTTGCAAGGAAAACTCCACAGACAACCAAACATTAAGACCCCCATTCAGTCTGGGAGTCAAACCCATGAGGATCAGCAGAAGTGCAAACCATAAGTCATCCCCTGTTGATGGCGATCTTTGTTAAAATGAGAAGCTCGCTGCAGATCTTAGGAGACTTCTGGGAATATTGTGTGGCCTTAACAATATTGATCATGAACTGGTTCATCCACTGGTTTGTGGGGGTTTGCCCAACCAGTCCACACGTGTTTTGTGGATTTGGAGAAAGCGTTCGACCGTGTCCCTCGTGGTGCCCTGTGGGGGGTGCTCCGGGAGTATGGGGTCCGGGGCCCTCTACTAAGGGCTGTCCGTTCCCTGTATGACCGCAGCAGGAGCTTGGTTCGCATTGCCGGCAGTAAGTCAGACCTGTTCCCGGTGCGTGTTGGGCTCCACCAGGGCTGCCCTTTGTCACCGGTTCTGTTCATTACCTATATGGACAGAATTTCTAGGCGCAGCCAGGGGCTGGAGGGTGTCCGGTTTGGAAACCTCAGAATCTCATCTCTGCTGTTTGCAGATGATGTTGTTCTGTTGGCTTCATCAAATCAGAACCTTCAGCTGCACTGGGGCGGTTTGCAGCCAAGTGTGAAGCGGCTGGGATGAGGATCAGCACCACCAAATCCGAGGCCATGGTTCTCCCGCGGGAAAAGGTGGTTTCCCCGCTTCAGGTCGGTGGGGAGTCCTGGCCTCAAGTGGAGGAGTTCAAGTATCTCGCGGTGACGGACGGAGCGTGAGATCGATAGACGGATCGGTGCGGCGTCAGCAGTGATGCGGTCGCTGTATCGGACCGCATCATGTTGTGGTGAAGAGGGAGCGGAGTCGGAGGCAAAGCTCTCGATTTACCGATCGATCTACGTTCCCACCCTCACCTATGGTCATGAGATTTGGGTAATGACCGAAAGGACAAGATCGCGAATACAAGCGGCCGAAGCGACCCGGCCCCGGATAAAGCGGAAAAGAAAATGGATGGATGGAACTGATGTGACTGTTTAACATTTGAGGACTTGCCTATTTTGACTGTATTGCCATGCACAACCACAATACCAGCTGTACCTTGTTAGTAGACAAGTCTTTAAAAGTAAATAATTCTAGGCTGTAAAACCTTTTTCATGAAGATATAAGAGCCCATTGTACAAGCCCAAAAAGAAAACGGCTTTAGCTTGGGTGGGCACCTCGATATCAACATCATATACTGACGTCAACGGCGAGAAAGTCCCGTTAAACTCCGATGACGCTCGGTGGATTCCTCGGCCACTTTCTACCTCTGCCTGTGTGGTGCGTTCGAAACACCTCTGTGGGCAGGAATTTTTCAGAACCGAAGCGAATCCTGATTTAACGAGGACTTTTTTACAACTCGGTGCCAGGCGCTGCTGATTAAAGGGATCAAACTGCTGTGCGCATGTTTTCGTACAAACGGCAGCGAGGTTGTTTACATAAGTGGGTCGCCTAATTGTTTATAATGCTAGCTGTTAAGAAACTCTTGACGTCTTAGCGTGGATCCCCTCAGGCGTTTGCGCCGACAAAAACTTGTTTGTGAAGCGGAGGCACGCAACATTCGAATTTGAAGTTTTATGTTCCCCAAAAACTATACATTTGTCATAGTCGGCACATACAGTAGGTAGGGATTTCTTTAATCGGCTTATTTTAAATGGAAGGACTAAAACGGGACTTAATCGCGACTAAAAATAATGCTAAAAAGATTTGGTGGAGATAATGATTGAAAATTAAATATTACTTACCCCATAAAAATATAAATATTTTGGGATAATGCCACTGAATAGTCAAAATGTACAGCAGTGTCGGACTATTTTAGTATAAACAAAAGCCTGGGACGCACTAGAGGATTTTATAATCTTCTGCAATCTTGAACTGTGATTCCAAGTGCACAGACCACACACATTTTTCCAGAAATAATAATCGTGCAGTGGTAAGAAACCACAGACTAAACCAGTGGTTCCCAACTCGGAGGGTTATTTGAGCAAATTATATGGGTAAACATCATCAAGTATGACTGAGACTACAGGTGCATAAAAAAAAAAGGAAACAAACAGCTAGATTATGAGCTAAAGACATTTCTTCTTCTGTAACACGGAAGAGGCACCAAGAGCTGCAGCACAGTGGAGGCGTCACAAGAGGAGCTACAGGAAACAAAAAAAAACAAGAAGATGGTGAAAGAGTGTAGTGGAGCGGAGGGAGCTGCGCAGAAGGAAGAGGAAGGAGGGGGAGCTGACCAGTGCAGGACACCACGCTCTTACAGGGACAAACAAAGGAGGAGGTACACCGTTTCATAGGAGCACTGAAGGCAGCCAGCCGGGTTTCCTCTGGGTGCTCCGGTTTCCCCTCCCTACAAAAACATGCTGGTCAGGTTGGCCCACAGTAGCTCAGGACTAACACCTGAAAGCAATTTCGTTGTACAATTGTACAATGACAAATAAAGCACTTACTTAAACACTCCAATTTCAGTTTATTTGTTTGAAATAAATACTTATTTTCATGTTTTGATACATTTGTGGAGGCCACAGTTTGAAGCCCCCCCTGCACATGGGGGGCCTCAAGGAATAAAGGTTGAGAATCACTGGCCTAATAATAATCCGTGCAGAGAGCAAATCATATGGATTTTTGGGGGAC
The DNA here is from genome assembly GCA_021464625.1 of Proterorhinus semilunaris. Lineage (NCBI taxonomy): Eukaryota > Metazoa > Chordata > Actinopteri > Gobiiformes > Gobiidae > Proterorhinus > Proterorhinus semilunaris. The sequence goes on from CM038357.1 coordinate 5,725,045, forward strand.
AATTGCATAATGTTGTTAAAAGGAAGAGTCCCAAAAGAACCATGTGCAGCTGCGTTTGTTTTGTCACGGTAAAAACTCAAATGAAACTGTGCGAGCGCATGGAAATCAGCTGATGGGTCCATTTGTTTAGGAACTGGTTTGTAATTATAGTGAATTCACGAGACACAGATCAGGAGGGTAATCTCTTCTTAAAGAAGATCTTTAGAAAATGATCACACCAAATTAATTTTTTTAGATATGGATAATAATGTTCTATCGCTTGTTTATTTTTTAAAAATGTGTTAGAAGCATAAAGATAACACCAAAATCAAACCATTCTGACAAGCGCAAAACACCACGAGCGATCACACACTTCCCATTTCTTTAAAAAGATTTCCGTCACATGAGAAACCCCATGAAGAGCGGAGGTGAGGCCACATCTCCCCAAAACTCAGGAAGGGAGCTAGTCAGGCTCAAAATCGGGCTAAAACTTCTCTAGAGGGTCTCCGTGGAGGCCAATCCAGGTGTGAAACTGATGTCTCATCCTCCCTGAACCTCTCTTTCACATTGTGAGCCTAGTGGATCCTGGCATTGTCGGAATATGCCCCCTCAGGGAAGAAAATTAGCCTTGGCTATAAATGCTGTAGTGTGATACATGTTTATTGTTCACACATGTCCCTATAAATAAATGAATAAATAACTACAATAAATCCAATAAGCTGGTCTTTTTTCTTGGCAGTGTACTGTATGTGCGTAAATATCTGGGAAGATTACAACGTGACGAGCTCACTCTTAAAAGCCCATGAAGCCCATGTAGCTTAATGACTACCCATCAAACACCCTGAGCAAACACTTTACGTTTTGCCAATAAAAAAATAGAGCCGTGTGAAGCAGGTACAGAAATGAAAGGCAGGAGAACAGGAGCAGGTATGAAGAGCTGCTATTAAGAGCTGGCAGCGGCTGCGTGTGCGTCACTGGTGGTTAGGGGAATGTTTCGGGCTGAGAGCCACAGTACGAGAGGGATGTGTCAGAGCAGGGCCCACAGACAAGACTCCGACAGGTGCCGAGAGCCGGGGGGGAAGGCCCCGCCCCGCAAAGCCTCGCCCCACACACCTCCGAGCGGCGGGAGTGAAGGGAGAGGGACAGAGAATTAAGGCCCTGCCCTTTTTTTGTAGAAGAGGTGAATTATTTCAGCCTGCAGTGCATTATATAGTACATCATGTTAGTCCAGTACTCAGGTCTCTGCACTCGCCATGGCCTAAGGGCCCAGAATCCGGACTAAACATGGTGAGGCTACATTTCTGTTTCTTTTGAGCAGCTAAAATGTGGAATAGTCTTTCAGAAAGATATGAGACCAGGCCTCAGCGCTGGCAATTTTCAAATCCAGGCTGAAAATGAGTAATGAAGTCAAATCTAATGCTTTTCCATGTCATTTTAAAGCCTAGATACTATATTTGTATTGACACAAATGCAAAAAATCTTGGCGTATTTAAGTTCATAAGATCTGTCAACATTCAATCAAACAGAGGAATGAGGGGAAATTCTGATATTTTAAACCTAATTGGACACAGCGGGTAACTGTGAGCAAAGGATTGTGTGAAATTTCACGCACATGAACCCGTTTTAGACATTAGTTTTTGTGTTTTGGAGAAATGTATGCAGTAAAAGTAGTTGAGCTCCTTTCTTGTGCACTACAAATACACGTGCCTCGCCAATATTGTACACGCATTTTTTTGCAGGAAATTGCGGGGGGGGGGGGGGAAATCATATTGCATTATTCAATTAGGGTACTTGATTCATCTTCTGTACTCAGTAGTTGAGGTCTTCGAACGTTTCGCCTCTCATCCAAAAGGCTTCGTCAGCGACAAAAGTCCCGCTCAGGCCGCAGCTGCAGATATAGACCAACGGGGAGGAGACTTCAACTTCAACTGCTGAGTACAGAAGATGAATCGAGTACCTTCATTGAAGATGGACAACTCCTGTACGACTGAGAACTTACACAGACATATTGCATTATAACGTTGACACGGACAAGAACACGGCTCACTTCTGCGGGTGGTCTGAAAATGTTCTCGCGGGACAATTTTCAATGTTGACGTTTGCAGACAACACTCCCGCAAAAAAAAAAAAAATGCATTCTTCACGATTTCCCAACTACGACGGTTCAAATTGCGATGGTTGCCTTTGAGAAACCTCTGGGAGAAACAATGCATGTGGTCTTTGGAAAGGCGCTTTACATTGTTGTGCGTGTCTCAACCGTAATTCCGGGATGTCGACAAGAGCCGGCTGCAAATTGCTTCGTTCGACGGAGGAGCGGCGATGTTGCAACTCTCACCGCACAGACGCGCAACAGCCTGGTTTTCATAAGATGTTTTAATAACAGCACTTTAGATAATAACCGTCACATGTTCGGCTGCAGAGAGCTTCGGTATCAACGCCTTGTCAGCACTTTCATTCACAAATGCATCCATGACTCGCACGACATTAGCCCGGACAGGAGTTTAACCAAATAAAAAGGCTTCGTCTGCAGATGTCCGGATTAATCGATCTCGTACTGTAAAGTATAGGGCTGGGCGAACGAGGACGGGATCGTGATCTGATGTCGCCAATGAAGTTTAAAGCAGAAGCAGAAGTTAAGTTCTCTGCTGAAATGTCTTGCTTGTATTTGGGCGACCCGTGTTTGTCCACTAAAACGAGCCTTAGAAATCTAGGTGTCCACTTTGACAAAGCAATGTCCTTAAACTGCTGACGAGGAACTGTTTTTACCAACTGAGAAAAATCTCCAAACTTGGAAACAATTGTGCCAAGAGATGATCTTGAAATGATTATCCACGCCTTTGTGTCTTCCAGTTTAGACCATTGTAACAGTTTATTTTCTTGTCTAAACAAAAAGGAGCTGTCTGGCCTTCGGCAGGTACAAAACTCTGCGGCAAGATTACGGACTCGCACAAACAGAAGGGCTCATATTACTCCCATTCTAAAAGCCCTTCATTGGCTCCCAGTCACTTTTCGTTTCCATTTTAAAATCCTGGTGTTGAACTTCAGAGCCGTGCGTGGTCAGGCTCCCTCCTACATTACAGACTTGTTGTGTCCTTCTACTCCCTCTCGGAGGTCTCTGGATCAGAACCTTCTCACGGTCCCTCGTACCCGCTACAAGACGAGGGGAGATCGCTCCTTCCAGGTGTTCGCCCCGACGCTCTGGAAAGATCTTCCGCTTTCCTTGCGCTTACTTGATTGTGTCGATGTTTTTAAGAGTAAACTGAAAACCTACTTGTTTGAGAAAGCGTTTTAATTCCAGTGGGGAAAGGGTTGTTTTATGACCACCATGTTTTGTAAATGTGTTGTATTTGTATTTTTTGTGACCTCTGTGAAAGGTGCTATATAAATAAATATTACTTACTTACTTACTCTATGCTCAAATACTCTACTCCCACGTACTGCTTTCTGCTGCTCGGTCTTGTCTAGCTCTGAATGAGTGACGGGGGATTTAAGCAATTAATGCAAACTTCCAGAAGAAGTTTATATTGGCAGATGTCTTTAGTTGCCTCTAAAAGAGGTAAAGGACCGGATTTCCCTAAATGATACAATTTCAAAGCGTACTGCACCCGATTTATCATTAGATGCATTAGCGCACTTTGACGTCCGCGCAGTAATGTCGAAGCGCTCCTACGGTGTTATTACGCCTCACGATATAGTTCCCCTTTTTACCCGCTTAGAAAATCGCCATGTTTAATTTTGTGTAACTAGACGTGGATCGTGTAACTGCTCACGTAACTGTGTTTAATTAGGGAAAACGTGGAAGAGGAGAGGCTAAATGCCAACAACATCTTTGGTCTTTTTGCGTGACTGAGCGCACGCGTAAAGACCAGACAGGTACGCATCAACTCGCCTACGCTCAGGTAATAACTAGGGGTGTCACGATTTAAATTTTTTGAGTCACGATTATTGTGAGAGAAAATATCGCGATTTTACGATTATTCACGATTGTCGACATGCACCGTTTCTAAAAATGAAAAAATGCTTTAAGATTGTTTTGCATTAAAATAAATAGGCCTACATTGAATAATACAAAACAATGTCAACTTTACTTCTTTATAATGACCATCATTATCATCCATATTTTACTATATATTATTAGGCCACAAGCTAGGCTAGGTTTCATGTTCTCAAAGTTATGCTGCTGCTTAATTATTTGTCAGATGTTTTGATGAACAGAGAATGAAACGTGTTTACAAAATTACTAAGGAGACTCTTTTGAACAGCTGATTTCCGCATGTGCGTGGTTTCACTTTCCTTCCTGTCACGCTGAAGCAGAGCGGAGAGCGTTGTGGCGGCTATTTCCGAACATCTGGACAACTTTTTGGGGAATTATGCAGTTCGTTACCTTGACCTGGACATTTAGAGCGAAGGATTATCTCCAAGATGTTCTTTAGATTGTCGCTTAGATTATTGTAACTCTCTGTACTGTGGGCTCGATCAAAAGTCCATCCGTCGTCTGCAGTTGGTTCAAAACGCAGCGGCGCGTTTGCTCACAGAAACGAGGAAACATGAGCACATAACTCCTGTGTTGGCCTCTCTGCACTGGCTTCCAGTCAGCTTTAGGATTCAATTCAAGATACTGTTGATGGTTTTTAAATGCCTGAATGGGTTGGCTCCATCGTACCTTTCGGAGCTTTTGTTGATCCGTGATCCAGGTCGTACATTGAGATCCTCCAACCAAATGACTCTGGAGGTGCCGATAGCTCAGCGTAAAACCAGAGGAGACCGGGCTTTTGCCGTAGCGGCTCCGAGACTCTGGAACAGCCTTCTGCTGAATGTCAAAATGGCCCAGTCCATTCATGTTTTTAAGTCGTTGTTGAAAACTCATTTTTTTGCTTTGGCCTTCAACACAAGCTGAGCAGATCCCATGTATTTTATTATTATTGTTTCATGTTGTATATTTTGTGACTGTTTTTACTCATCAATTGTATTTTATAATGTTTGTTGTACAGCACTTTGGGCGGTTGTGTGCTATATTAATAAAATTGACATTGACATTGACATATATTCGACGTAGCCGATATCAGCACCTTTTGCTGCAACTTTCTGACGACGGGGTTTGCATAACGGACGTCCATCGACAACAACAACGCCTTGGTCATCTTTTGGATCCTAAAGACGTCCCACTCTGCTGACTTCAATCGTTTTTGGGTCATTATTTCAGTCTCGACATGAAAAGTGAACTCGACTTTGATTAAAACTGCAAAACGTATCGCACGGGTAATTGCTCCGTGATCCTTGTCAAAACCATTCAGCGAAATCTAACGTGTCAGCACTTTCATTCACAAATAGCTATTAGTTCTACACCATCAACTCCGACAAGTGCAAGAAAGTATAACGATCGCAACCAAGTAAAACACATGACTTCATCCGCGCCGCCGCCAACATTTGTAGCAAACTTGTTTTGAGAGGAACTCGTGGTCGGAGAAAAGGCTCTGGGGTACAGATCTCAATGGGGCCTAAAGTCTCCTCAGTTACACCGTTCAAAACAAACCCGAGTTACCATCTCAACTGCAGCGCAGCCGGGAGCACGCCGACATTTCTTTCAGCGCCGACAGGAGGGGAGGGAATGAGAGAGAGGCAGGTTGGTCAGTGTGAGCAATGATTATTTCAATGGTAAAGTTCCCCACATACTTGCAACTGAACTTGGAGAATCAGCAAAGTACCAAGCTCAAATTGTGCACAGATAAAAAAAAATTACGACACTAAGGTTGGCAAAGTCCTCGGCGTATGTGTGCCGCTGCCTTAACCCTTGAGGCTATGCTGCAGCACATCCAAACACAAGACCGAAGCGTTTCCAAGCATTTTGTGATGATATGACACTTCTCAGAGTACAAAATGCACAAACAAGTCACGGTCGGCCTAAAAACAAAACGAGTGACAACCAAAATGAGACACAAACTAAGTTAACTCAAGCGAGCGGTCCTAGAACTCAAACACAAAGTCTTTAAAGACGCAAAGGAACACAAACAACATGGCGTACTGGCCACAAAGGCCAGCAGCCACGAATGTTCTTAAAGCGACTATACGGAGTTTAAAAATGTTAAAATGAAGTATTTTCCTCCGCCTACATGTCCCAGCCATGTCCTAATGTGTAGAATGAGACCTGTTCACCACAACTGCCTCTAAAATCCTACAGTCACTCAAAAAGTTGTTAATTCGGGTCTGAAGTGCCGTCATGCACGAGCTTAGTATAGAAATTGCAGTTACGCGCAAGACCTGAGGTGGCAGTAGTGAGTATAAAAATGACTAACTTGCATCCAGTCCCTTTAAGTATACTTTCTTAGTTACAAACCAATAGAGCGAGTAAATTTAAGTGTAATTTGTGGTCATTCTTAACTTTACAGATTTGTAACACTCTCGTTCTAACAGGGATGACTCTACAGGCGCATTTCACAAATTGCAGGGTCACTTTTCCGGGTCACTGTCACAGAAATGCTAACAAACTAGCCTGAACGCTCATGAAATTGATTCAAATGCTTTGTAATTGGAAGCACACAGTCCTTGTTCTACCATTAGCTATAGTTTACACTGTATTGAATTAGGAGTGGAACAAATGCATGCTTTCTACTCCACTAATTACAGCGGATTAATAATTACAACTTTGTTCGTTTTAGCCTAATAATGCACAGTAGGTGGCGCTGTGCAGATGTGTTGTCAAACGGTCGTGGATCGAAGGGTTAGAGCAGTAATAGTTATAGTTGGACATGAAGAGTGCATCATGTTCACTTAGTCTCGAGTTTACTTAAGGTCTAATTGTGTGAAATCAGGTTTTGCATTGTAAACCGCTCCGCCCACGCCTTTGTTTTTTCAGGGACTTTTCGCACCTGCTCTGGCGAACGTCCAGGCCCTTTCATCACGCATCGATAGTTTATAATTGAAGCTATTTTTGTTTCCTGTTCATTTCTATTTTGGAAAGAAGGTGAGTTTCAACAGGTGCATGGGACCGTAGTTAATTGTTGATAATGTGCCAACTAATCACAAGGTTAAAACCTATGTTAAGAATATGTTAAGAATTTCAAACAGGCAACGAAATACTCAGAGTTCTGCGTTTGCAATTATATTCATGATTAAGGTTCAAAAGTCAAGATTCAGGCCTTGTCCACACGTTGCAAAGTATATAAAAAAATAAATGACTCGAAGACGCCAACAGCGGTTTTGGACAAGAAAGTCGTTTGCATGCTGTAATATTTATCCGACGGAAGATTACGAAAAATGGCAAATGCACTTGGTTTGTCTCAGAATTGTTAGGCAGGTGGAAAAAGCTATAACGGACCCGTTTATACAGCAGCAAAATAATGAATTTGCAGCGCAGACACTTTTGAACAATGAATGTACTTGACAACGCACATATGGGGTTGGGTGTGGATGGTGTTTTTTTTTTTTTTGCAACAATGCTGTGTGGTTTTATAAATACCCTGCCTGATGTGTACAAGGCCTCATTTCGCTGCACTGTTAAACCAATGAGAGAATCATATGAAGCTCTGGGGTCAATTCTGGATGAAAACTTCGGCCATATCATATGCGATATAATTAGCATGCGCGTTACAGCTGTGGAGTCATGACGGAGATTGCGGCTAATGCTACGCTTAGCTCCACACCAGCATAAACAAGACAGTGGAGGCGTTTAAACGAGGATGTTTCTCCTATTGCTCGAGGAGATCGTCTTTCAGCAAAGATTTTCTAAGATGATCCGAGGCGGCAGCGCAGCGGTTAGCACTTCCACTTCACGGCTAGAAGGTCCAGAGTTTGATTCCCACCAGGACGGGGCCTTTCTGTGTGGAGTTTGCATGTTCTCCCCGTGTCTGCGTAGGTTACCTCCCCTTCCACTAAAAACATGTGCAATAGGTGAAACCCCCTGCCAGGTGATTCTGATCATCAGCCTGACTACATCATGGAGATGGGTCCCCGGGCCACTACCCCGCCCAGTGCTCCCTATGGGGACAATAAAGTATAAAACAAAACAAGGAAATTATGCCAAAACCAAACCAACAAAACTTGAAAAAGACAAAAACGAGGCTAAAATTGAACTAAAGTGGGACAATCATGGCAAAAAATTTTTTACAGGTACATAACGTCATGACGACGTGAAAACAGGAAGCGACCTCGATCTCTCCTTTGTGCAGTTTTTTGCCTTTTTCTGCTAACTGCATTTGTGTTCCACATTGTTTTTCTGGATACTTTTGTTCGTCTTTGCCGTGTTTTTGTGGAGGTTTGGTGGATTTTTTTTACTTTGAGAGTCTAAAATGGTCCTGAAGAAAGCAGCGGTTTAAAGGTAAACAACATGCTAGCTTATCAGCTAAACCCATTTGAGACCTACAAATTTTTTCTTCTGAGACACTGAAGAGGCACCAAGAGCCCCCACAGCTGCAGCACAGAGGAGGCGTCACAAGAGGAGCTACAGGAAACCAAAAAGGACAAACGAGAGATGGTGAAAGACTGTTGTGAAGCGGAGGGAGCGGAGGGAGGAGGAGGTGGAGCTGACCAGTGCAGGACATCATGCTCTGAAACTGGGACAAACCCAGGAGGCGCGGCACCATTTCAGAGGATCAGAGGAGACAGAGGGCAGCAAGCCACGTTTCTTCCGAGTGCTACAGTTTCCCCGACCTCCAAGGTCATGCGGGTCAGGTTGACGCACAGTGGCAGCGCGGCTCAGCCGCAGCAGCTCAGGACTGACACCTGAAAACTCAATTTCGTTGTACACCTGTACAATGACAATAAAGCACTTACTTACTTATAATAAGTAAATGTAGCTTCTCGACATCGTGCAAAACATTAAGGACGAACAAAGGGAGTCGTTTACTAAGTGTTTGCTCATGTACAAAGTGAGTAGCACGTGCAAAAGCGGATCAGCAGCAGAGTTATTTATGCGTCTCATTTACATATCAGATGTTGGGCCCTAATACTGTAACACAGGCCTCATCAAATGATAGATTAAGTGCAACATGCCTATAAAATAGCATAAACGACCCCAAAAGTGTATAAAATACTGACCTCGACAAAACTGGACCAAGACACTAGAGGCCTGAAAGATCAATCCCAATCTTTATGACATTTCAATTTGAACGCCAGAAGACTGCAAACATAAATGCAATAATCCTTTGCAGAGGGGTTTTATGAACGTAATCCTGTCATTCGAAACCTGCTCTGAAATGTATGGAACGCATTTGTTGCTTACGGTTCCTCTCTCGAATGTTATTGCTCCCGGGGCGTATTTAAGCAAACTGGATCTTCATCTGAAGACAATACATTGCAAGTTGCCGTTTCAGGAGGTCGTCCATGTTTTTTTTGTTTTTTTTTGTTTGCACAACCCCAATGCAAAAGCCAACAAATGAGCAACGTGGGTGGTCATAGCTGCCCCAGACAGTTGAAGGTCATCTATTTTCAAAATAAATAAAATAGTAGCAGTAAATGAGTCAGCCTCTTCTGTTCCAACACACTGTCGCTCTTTCTCTTTTTTTTTTTTTTTTTCTCCTGCGAGCGCGAATCCGCCTGAACACAGGACGTCTGCGGACCGACGTCACGGCCAACTTCCACTAAGACCCTTTAATCACACGCCGCACAATGTCGGCATTTTTCTCTTTATAAACATCTGCGCCCGTGTTGATCGGACATGCCCCTCGCTAAACAAAATCCTGCCTCAGTCATAAATGCGTTTTTTTTTTTTTTTTTTTTTTGAAAGGAGCAGAGATAATGTCCCCGAGCTACGAGAAGGCGAATAAACTCCGCAGCGGGATCTCGCGGGGGAAGCGTGTCCGGACAAGGAGACTCTCAAAAAGTGAGGAGACGGGAGCCGGGAGGACGCCGCGCAAATGTGCAACCAGACAAGGAAGGGGGTAAAAAAAAAAAAAAAAAAGTTTCGAAACGCACTTGGTTTTTTTTTGGGAAGAACATTTCGGAACACGACGGGAGATAATGAGGCTGAGGCGAAATGTGCCAGACGCCAATTAAACTTCAAACGTGGAGAAACTCTGGGCTCGGAGGAATAATCATTTCGACGTTATTAATTTTCTGCGTGTAAAACTCCCGCGACATTACAAGGCGGTGTGTCATCAATCACCGTCAGGCTGGCAACACAAAAAAAAAGCTCTATTGACTTTTCTTTGCTCTGGAGCTTCACTTTTTGGTCAACGTATTTTTTTTTTTTTTTTTTAACAGGGACAGTGTACAATATACATTACATACATTCCTCAGAAAGGAGAGATGCATTGTACCAGGTTATAGCACTTGTGCTAATTTCCACCTGCAGTCCCTATTGTACATGTTTTTAGTGGTAGAGGAAACCTACGCAGACACGGGGAGAACATGCAAACTCCACACAGAAAGGCCCCGTCCAGGTGGGAATCGAACCCGGGACCTTCTAGCTGTGAAGCACGAGCGCTAACCACTGTGCTACCGTGTTCAAATACAAATCACACCAAACCATACAGGTAGCAGGAAGTTAAAATGAATGCTTTTTAATGCCAAAATACGATATTTTTAAGAAGCAAAGAAATCTATGCTTATGTTCTATGTTTATTTTCTAAAGACTAAAAAACTGAGGGTACATTTTGTTTTGCAACTTTTGTGGGGAAAATTTGTGTTCAATTTTAAGTTTCCCGAACGGCAGCTGAATGTGTTTTAGACCAGCATTTTTTTTTGTATTTCTTGACAAACATATGCAGGAAAAGTAATCGAGCTGAAGTCATCATTTCCCAAGAAGCTCAGATTTATTGCCAGCTTGAATCCGATTTAATGCTTTTTTAATGATACTTAAGGCCTTCGTTTTGGCGCAGTTGCTTTCACGACTTTTACTGCGGGAACCCTGCTTTGTAAAAAAGACTTTGCAAACACAGATGCATGTAGTTTGCTTTAGTCAACACGATTTAATTAAATTGTATTGCTGAAGATGTTTTACACCTCGTTTCTCAAATGGGGACACTCCCGCTCCCATTAAGTTGACAGGACTCTGAGGGGTTACAATATTATGGTAAACTTCACATCACATTACACTGAAACACTTAAGCATTCGGAAAGTAAGAGAAGAAATGAAGAAATGACTGTGGGTGTTTGGATATTGAAAATATTGTGCATTTGAGATTGAGAACTACAGACGGATCACAACTCTTTCTCCTGCCTAACATCAGAGATTTCACATGTACGCTGCCCTCTGCTGGACACCCTGCAATACTACACATGTCACATTGAGAGACTGAAGGCGTCACTGTGAGAGTAAACATGAGCTCAGGACGGAAACATAAGCTCATTTTAAATAAAGTGCTGTGCCATACATGGCTCGAACAGACATTGGAGACAAATATGAAATGGGTCTTTTTATCCTGTATGACAAATAAAGCACGCACTTACTTACTTGTATAACTTCGTAGTTGCTAAACTTTTACAGCACTTTGAGCCAGAGCGAGTTGTTCGTAAATTTGCTTTAATATTGACCTTGGCCTTAATCCCTCAAGTACACTGCCTGACAAAAAAAGGAAAAAAAGAAAAAGGGATTTAACCAACTGTTCTGATCTGAGAGTTCCGCAGTTGGTCGGGTCGAGGTTCAGCGACACTTCTGTATGTGCCCAAAGCACGAGACCTGCTGACGACCTGAATGTCCTGAATGACTAGATTGTTCCATCAATGGATGTTTTCTTCCCTGATGGCACGGGCATATTCCAGGATGATAGTGCCAGGATTCATCAGGCTCACTTTGTGAAAGAGTGGTTCATGGAGACACCATGTTAATGTGTGAAAATTACAACACTGCCAACTAGGGTCTCAAAGGGGCGGAAATTCACAATAAATCTACAGACATTTTTAATGGGAACATTAACATTATTGCTACATTTTTCACAATTAGTGAACTATTAGTTACCCATTCATTATGTTTTTGAACCATAAAAACAGGCATTTGAGTGATGTCACAACATACAGGAAGTGTGAAGACCATATCGTCAGGTCACTCAAAAGAACACAACTTTCCTAAACCTACATTCAGCTTAAAGCAGAAGTAACTCATGCCCCTAGAGGCCATTGTGGTTTTTTTACTCATTAATTGTCCGTGAGAGTAAATACTGCGCTGACAGAAAAGACAAAGGGAGAGAGGGATGTTGTACATCCAATTACACAATGGAGATCATTTTTTTCACTCAAACGTGGCTGTAAATACTGTTTAAGTGGCGCTAGCCCGCGGTTAGCTTTGCCCGTTAGCCTGTTAGCTTCTTCTTCGTGATTCTATTAGTGTGCATTGGTGGCTCCGACCCGGTGGCAGGCAAGTTGCAATTATGGTTTTCTGCCCAGAGACACCAGGGGGAGATGAAAGACCCCCCATTCATCTCATTAACACTTGCATTACCCCCAGAGGGACTACGGAAAGGATTTATTACGGTAAACAAGTTACTTAGTACTGCTTTAATGCTCTTTCTAAAGAGCACTGAGACAAACTTTTTTGTTTTGGCCACAGCCTAAAACGTAGTCCTCTTCAAACACTGGTGTCAGACACGGCCATAATGATTTTCTTTGAGACTGTTGCCCTCTCTGTGACAGATATTTCAGCGTATAACTATCAAATCAGATTCTTATGCTGCAGGTTAAATAATATTCAAAAGAACTAAACTTCACCACTATCTATACCCTGTTTATTGCCATTAATTCCAATATATTCCCATGGAACATTTGTTGTGACTTTTTTTTATATTCAGGCAGCGTGTATCTGCTGACCATGAACCGTCCCTCCAGATGTGGAGAAGGTCTTCAAGCACAAACTCCGTCACCTCCCGACAGGTGCAGCAAATGCAGCAGTGGATTTCTTTAGCAATAAATAATATTTTAACCTGTGACTTACTGCAAAATTCCCCTCGTTTTGAATAAACAACTTGAATTATCATCTAATTGGATCTTATTGTGGGTATGAAAACCTGTTTGGCTCGTGTTTGCAAACGCTTGAAACTTTTCCAGCAGAAAAAAAACCTGTGACCTGCTTTTTTCATTTGGAAAGCAAATCCTATAAACTTGAACATGGCAACACAACAGAGAGAGGCAGCGCTCCTCTTACAATTTCACGGCGGTTTTGTGTGTGCAGTCTCCTCCCATCTCGATATATGGCTTCAAGCTACGTTTTACAACTAAACACAGACTAAAACTAGGCCAACTTGGTCTGCCAAAAGAAGGAGGCAACAAAGTCAAATCCTAATCTGCAGAAACGTCCGAATTCTAACCTGTAAAAGATAATAACATACATAGACTATATTCAATACAGGTGGTTTTATTGGTGAAAAATACGTCTAAAAACATGTGCCTCCCCAGACCTCACACCTGCCCGTCTCCTTGTGGATGTCGCTGCTTGACCTTTACTACAGGTAGACAGACATAAGGAACATTTTAAATACATGAATTCCTCTTTCAAAAGCTACAGTTTCTGCATCAAAAATAGCATTGCAGGCGTCTTGCTGAGTGTTAAACAATGCAGGTATCATTGGTTTATGTATTAGCCAAGGGGGGAGAAAACCTCTCATAATTGTTCACTCTTTTTAGTCGTTTCCTGGCGGACTATAAATATGTTTATCACACACAAATGATGTCAAGCCAAAATCGGAGCCGTATGGATGGTTTTTCACAGCACATTGTTCAGTAGAGGCGAAAAATAGCACTTGTTGCTAGTGTTAGCATACGTAGCATGAAACTAGAATAGCTTCCTGGTTAGCATTGTCCGTTGTGGGCTGTTGAACCACTTTGCTCCTTGCTTTGTCTTTAGGTAGTAGAACATTATATTAATAATTCAGCATTTGTTAAAGGGACTAGATGCTAGTTGGTCATTTTACACTCATTACTGCCCCCTCAGGTCTAACGCGCAACTGCAGTCTCTATATTAAGCTCATGCATGACGGCAATTCGGACCCGAACTAACAACTTTCTGAGTGACAATGCAGGATTTTAGAGGAAGTCTGGAAGGCCTGGGCTCATTCTACACATTGGGACATTACTGGAACATGTAGGGGGATGAAAATACTGAATTTAAACTTTTTAAACGCTGTACAGTCCCTTTAAAGTAATGGTGGAGAAAAGGGAGAAAGTTCAATTATTTTCTCTGCTTCGTTTTCCCTCTGGCTCCTTCGAACATGACCATATGGGCAATTACAAACATGCCATCCGTATCTATTCAATTTAGGGCCAGCACTATTTCAGATTAATTAAAATGAATTCATTACATAAGGTTTAGTTGAAGAGTTTGAAATGATGGAAGCTTCTACAATATAGCTCTAAAAATTAACATTAACGAAATAAATTATGCTTAAATGCGATCAATTAACTATGAAGGCCATGATCATTTTAATCGAGTCCCACCATTTTTTTTTTCCTTTAGTAAATTGCAAACGTATTGTGGCGATATAATATTATTCTACTGTTAAACACTTACTTCAGAATCTGACTTTCTGCTGGAAAACAAATCCCCATTGATCGAACCAGTAGCAAACGCTTCATCGGCCCTGTTGTTTTATCACGAGATCCTAATCCAGCTTTTAAACACATCATTAATCACCAGCTTTCCGTGTGTTTCTTTAAAACATGGCCGTTCAATGCCAGCGCAGCTTTGAAAGAATCACATCTGTTGTTTATGTTGCGGAGGTTGGCACGGGCTCAAGGTATTTGGCAGAGTTTGAGGTGAATGAATGGGCATGCGGTGCTGGATCTGTCTGCTGTGACTCGGGCAAAGGTGCTCATCGCACTCATAAAAAACAGAGGAGGTTGAAGGTTGCATATCACAGTGGCATTGCAGTTAAAATGGTCGCAATTACCAATAATAAATAATACGCTGAAATCTAAATATCACCCACGGACCTCGAAGCCATTTTCAGTGGAGTAGAAAAACACGTCTCGAGTCCGTTAAAGGGAGGCATGCTGTTGTTTCGATCATGATTTTAACTTAATAGACTAATTAAATGCTTCAACAAACAATAAACTATGGGAGCTATGAGTATGTAACATCAGGGGTTCCCAAAGTGGGGGCTCAGACCCCTCGGAGGGCTGAGGGTCCTAAAATTATTTCAAGATGAAAAACACCACAATTGTCTTAAATAATTGTACATTTGAATCCAGTTAAATATCAAACTTGAGTGTTCTAAACTTTTTTTTTTACAGTGGATCCTGTTTTCATGGAAATGTTTAGGGCCGTGGTAAAAAAAAAAAGTCAAGGAACTCCGATTTTTGCGTTAAAATAATATTAATATTTGGCCCATGGCTTGTCACACTGGAAAAAGGACCATCTTAAATGAGATAAATGAAATTTGCTTGAATTAAGGTACTTTATGTTGAGTCGATATGAACTAATCTAAGGTCAGATAAAAATGCCAAAGCCAATGGAACAAGCATGAATCCCACTTGAAATGACACAAAATAATCTGAATTAAGAAAATATGTGCTTTTTCTGACCAAATCTACTTCATTCAAGTAACTCAAGTCATTTCTTCATTAAGAATCTTTCCCAGTGCATCCTATGGTTATGGTGATTCCAGCTGAGCCTGAATAATGTACAAACTGGATTTTAGAAAATAGGTCTTCTAAATCCAATTTAAAAAAAAATCTGTATATGAGAATGTATCAAGTGTAAAAGCTGCCTCCAGTTAAACCTCGACAAACGTGTTTTGAAAGACCTTTTTTTTTTGTATAGTAAAAAGTAGATATTTCAGTCTTTCAAATGTTAACACTCCAGTGTGTCTGTCTGGATTTTACAACACAAATCACAAACCTAAATACAATCGCTATTGCTTTTCATGAATAAAGAAATAACACTTTAAAACACCTTTATTACTTCTAACCGTAAATCTATCAGAAAAAATATCCTTCCCTGCGCAGAAATAATCGCTTTGTCAACAACTCTCCATCGAACTGATTCTTTTCTTAGACATTCAGGCTCTTCTTTGTTTGCCAGGGCTTCATTCGGCGTTTATTCCTGTATCCCGAGGCCACAGTTTGACATTGGGACGTCATGAGACAAGCAGCTGCCCTCCACGGTTCAAGAATAAAATACATGACGCATTCACAGGACCAGATCCGCCGTAAAATTCTGGTGACCCCGTGGCTTTAGCTCAGAGCGTGACTTACCCTCCCTCGCTCTCTGCCTCCTCGGAGCTCCTGTCCGATCTGCTGGCAGGGGCCGCCCGTTTCCTCCTCCCAGCGCAGACCCTGAGAAAAGGGAAAGGAAATGTAAAATAAGAATGAACAACATCTCAGTGGGAAGATGTATTGTTAAAAAACCCTGTATTGTGGTAAAACTGACACTTTTTAGCTTTTAACCATGTGATGAGAAACGTGTTTGAGTAATCCTGCAGGCCTAAAGAGCTCAGAGGGGTCGCCTTCTTCTACTGGATGTGTTCTCCAGTGTTTTAACTCCATACATCTTGACCTGATCATTTTAGCCCTCAGATTGCCAACACAACAAAGCACTCCCGTCTTAACCTGCACATCCTGTAAATAACGCATACATTACTTGGGCCGGGTACCGTGAAAAAAACTTGGTTTGCGATACCGATACCTAAATGAGACTTTTTCCCGATACTTATACTAAAATATTTGTCATCTAGAAAACAGAACAATAATGTTTGGAAGATCTGCTAATTGGAAATATCGGGTTCTTCTCCAATGTCAAGAAATGTGTGATGAATGGGGAATAATGTTGAAAGAAAAGAAAAAAATGTGTCCCAAGAATAGAGACAAAGTGTGAAATAATGGTAGGACAATAGGGGAAAATATTAGAAATAAAAAATGAGCAGAAATGAGGGGGGAGGGTTGGAGAACGAGGAAAAAAAGGCCAAAAATAATAAGAAAAAAAACAAATATTTTAAAAAATGTGGGGGAAAAAAAAATCATTTATTTGAGCTGAAACAACAATGCTGTTCCTGGACCATCAGCATCAAATCTTGGATCGTTTTTTCTATACCAATGGAAAATAAACTTTTTTCTGATACCAGACTGATATCGGTACCCAGCCCTATACATTACTTCAAGTTATGAAATATAAATCCAACAACTTCCACCACTCCAAAAAAATAATAATTCATAATCATAAAATATCACTTTTAAGCGCTCTAATTCTTAATTCTGTAGGAAAAGTGTGGTTGTAATTTTAACACAGATTTTGTAATGTTATATTAGACAAGTATGAGGAGAGCAAAACGACATCTTACCTGTGCAGTGGGCTAATCCTGCGAGACTGTGGCCCCCTCAGCTCGTCCCTCACCACCTCCTGGAGCGTGGGCAGAGCCGTTTTTAAAGCCTTCATCTCCTCCTTTAGCTCAGACACACACTGGATCAGAGCCTCCAGCCTGTTCAACACCTCCAGCTGGCCATCGGACAGACCCCCGGGGCCGTCCACTAACGTCAGCCCCGGGGTGCGGCGGTGCAGCGCAGGCATAGAGTGACGTCTGCGGTGGTGTGAGAAGCCTCGATAACACGCGACCGCCAAACCGAGCCCCGCCACCCCGGCCAGGGCTCCCAAAATCAGGACTTTGTTGTCGGATTGGGCCATTCTGTGAGACTCTGGAGAGAAAACAGGACAGAGAGTTTTAAGTCATCAACAACATTATGTATATGGAGAGGTCTGATGCACACAGACACACACAAAAGGGCATTTCGTTCTGTATGAAATTGTTTATGTGAAACAATTAAATAAATAACGTAAACTCCTTCCAAGTCACTTTCTGGCCGAGCAACTTTTATGTAAAAAAAAAAAAAAAAGAAGAAAGTAATATTAAAATGGACACTAAAGTATCTGTACTCTTACTTGAGTAAAAAAAAATGTGACAGTGTAATTAAATCTTTAAAAGATCTGTATCCTGCTAGTTTAGCCTTTCCAAAGTTCAGTATAGGCGTTTATATGATATATTGCACCTCTACCACTATGGAGCACTATTTTTTGTGATAAATACAAGTATTTTCTGGAGGTATTTCTCCAACACAGACTTAACGCTTGGATTCAGTTAATTCCACCCCCTCTCTCCGCTCATACAACTTTAGCAGTAGTAGAAATATATATATATATCACAGCAAAAAGTGAAGTTACTTCATGATGCAGGGGCAGCGCGGACGCGTCAGGCACTTCCTCTTTTTATTTTTTATTTGTTTTATTATTTCTTTCTTACGACGAAATAATGAAAAAAAGATGTTTTACAAATTAAAATCAGGCCGTAAGGCATTACATTACAGACGTCGAGCACTTCTGACGACACAACAGAACATGTCAGTGGTTTTCCAGGAGAGGGCGGAGCAGCTGCTCAGAGCAGGATTCAGGACGATTCCTTAGAACTGCGTGAATGAAGCCAAAAAACACTCTGGGGGTTTTTGAGAAGGAAATAGCATAACAACATGGTTAAAAGCTCCAAAAAGTCGAGTTTGCATGATATAGGACCTTTAAGTGACAAATTCTCACAATGATTTATTTATGTTTTTATGGTATGTTCTTGTTTGGTTTCGCATAATTGACGTCACAACTAAAACGTTAATCTTTTATGCTCAAACAGTTACTTAGTACTTACACTACTCAAGTAACATTTTCTCAAAGTACTTTTTTACTGCTCCTTGAGTAAAACTATTCTAAAGTAACGTTACTCTTACTTGAGTAAATATGTTGGCTACGCTGCCCACTTCTGATATGAAGTCCTTACTTGCAGCATTATTCAAGAACAGTAAATATTTCATGACACTGAGCGCTATCCTCTTCTTCTTCTTACTGCAAACTTTGTCTTATTATGATACAATATTTATTTTATCTGTAGTCTGTTCATTACTATTCACATGGTGTCTCCTGTCCCACTCCCCCTTGGGAGTGCCTGTCTAGATCGAACGGAGGAACCCGGCTGAACGGAGGAACCCTGCCTACTGACAAAAAGGACTGGACGGTCTGTGATCTTGGCCCGTCTGCTGAGGGACTCCTTCGGTCCTGGGTCTCTATAGCCTGTCCGTCCATGGGAGTGGATCTCCCCTTCTGTGGTTCTCCTCAAGGTTTCTCGTTTCTCCCACTGGGTTTTTGAGTTTTTCCTTGCCGTGCTGGAGAGTCTAAGGACAGGGAACGCCCGAGCTGCTCGTCGCCACTGCTGACGCTTATTTGGACTTTATGTTTGCCTGGATATTTGATTCACCGGAACTTTACACCGTCTTATTTACTGCTCTGTTTTATTGCCTTACTGTTTGTTGCAGCCCTATGAGGCAACTCCTGTTGTGATATTGGGCTATACAAAACCATTGATTGATTCATTGATTGATGACTTATGCATAACTTTGACAAATGAGCATCACAAGTTTTAGAGCTGGATATACGGTCACAACCTTTCACACATTAGACAGGTCTTATTGAAGTGCAAATCTAGCAAAGGTTTTTTTAGTATGGGGTGTCCCAAAAGTACTCCTCTCTTTCAGGGCTGAACCTCAAGTTTCTGTTGCTGCAGTAAAATAGTAAAATATAAATAAAAGAGATGAGATTATAGAAAAATATAATGAAAAAACTGCTTCTGTGTGAAGGGGCTAAAACATGGCACTGCTCCAAACATAACTTCATTGCCATTGCCTGGAACTACTTTATTTCACAATGTACACTTTACCAGATAACATACTGGACATCTCCGGGAAAGAGCCCTAAATTCAGTGTCTCATTGTCAAAGAGTTTACGTAGTCTTGTTTAGTTAATCTCATCTCACTCAACACATTCTCCACTAATCGCTCTGCGAGGTGTTGGCTGCGACCATCGCCAGCATTAACCCCGTAAGTCTGAAAATATTTAACAAAGTAAACATGAATCGTTTAAATGAACCCGGTTAAAGTAAGTTTCGAGATGCCACCACATCAGCCGCTAACGACCTTAGTCAAACATGCAGGCAAACAAACTTACCTCTCAAGGTTATTCGGATAAAAAACCCTTTCGGTTCTCAACGTTCTTAAAACAGCATGCCAATAAATCCGTAATAGTGAGATGAGGTCGATAAAAATAAGAATTATCAGATTAAAAACGCGATAAGAAGAGAGGAGAGAGGGGATTCACGTTTGTTTACAATCGCTTCACTTTACAGCCATGCGGTGCTACGGTCTAAAGGTCCGGGTAGAAACAGGGCCAGAGAGATATCTGTTCCGGCTGGTTACCAACGTCACTAAGCAACAGCGTAATTCTGTCCGAAAAACTACAAACAAAATAAATTGTTTATCATATTGATCAATTGTATGATTGTAATGAGCTCAAATCAAATAATATATACACATGCCTACCTTCCTGTCCTCAAGTCCGCTGTGTTGGACTGTGCTCTCAGCTTTATCCTCATGTTTCCACATTATCATAGTGATCATGGACTCGGTGAACTCAGTGTCCTTGCTGAATGTTTAACCATGAGAGCACACTGATTTTTTCCAGTTCGGCGTTACCCGAATCTAAGAGCAACAGCGTAACGCCTAATTTGAAAGCTAAGGCCTACAAAACTGATTGTAACTTTTTTTTGTCGCATATTTGTCACATATTCTCTTCTTTTAATCTCGCTTTTAATTGTTCAATTGTTTTATTTTTTTGTTGCTGTGTTTTTGTCACTCTTTTGTTGTGTTAGTTGTTGCTTTTCACGTTTTTGACACTCTTTTGTTGCTTTTTTCATCACTTTTTTGTTGTGTTTTTGTCCCTTTTTTGTTACTCTTTTGTGGCCTTTTTGTTTCATTTTCGTCGCTATTCTGATCCTTTTTTTTTTTTCAAGAAGCTTTTAGGTTTGGGTTAAGTCCAACTGGAGAACATGCCCTCGGTTCAGGCGGGGGTTAAGAGGTTAAGAGGTTCCTGCAGTGGGAAAACTCTATTGTTATTTGTAATGAGACATAGTAAAGTAAAGTTTGTATTTATGCAGCAACAGACACATCGAGAAACCTCTTAATTATTCATATGGTGACACGCTCCAGTATTGCTCTAGCCACAGCTGCCCTGGGGCTGACTGACAGAGGTGTTCTTACATAAAAAAGTGGCACATTTCCCTCGCATAACCCTGCTACGTGCCGTCTGTTTCCTGTCCCTGAAAACGCACCATTGTCTCTCTCCCTCCCTCTTCCTCCCTCTCCCCTCTCTCTCTTCCCTCTCTCTCCCCGTCTCTCTCCCTCCCTCTTCCTCCTTCTCCCCTTCTCTCTCCCCCTCTCCCCCTCTCTCCCTCTTTCCCCTCCCTCTCCCCTCGCTCTCTCCCCCTCTTTCCCCTCTCTCTCCTATCTCTTCCCTCTCTCTCCCCTGTCTCTCTCCCTCCCTCTTCCTCCCTCTCCCCTCTCTCTTTCCCCCTCTTTCCCCTCTCTCCCTTCTCTCTCCTCTCTCTTCCCTCTCTCTCCCCCGTCTCTCTCCCTCGCTCTTCCTCCTTCTCCCCTCTCTCTCCCCCTATCTCCCTCTTTCCCCTCCCTCTCCCCTCGCTCTCTCCCCCTCTTTCCCCTCTCTCTCCTATCTCTTCCCTCTTTCTCCCTTGTCTCTCTCCCCGTCTCTCTCCCTCTTTCCCCTCTCTCTTTCTTTCCTTTCTCCCTCTTTCTCCTCTATCTCTCCTCTCCGCTCTCTCTCCCCTCTCTCTCCCCTCTCTTTCCCCTCTCTCTCCTATCTCTCCCCTGTCTCTCTCCCTCCCTCTTCCTCCCTCTCCCCTCTCTCTTTCCCCCTCTCCCCCTCTTTCCCCTCTCTCCCCTCTCTCTCCTCTCTCTTCCCTCTCTCTCCCCCGTCTCTCTCCCTCCCTCTTCCTCCCTCTGCCATCTCTCTCTCCCCCTCTCTCTCCCTCGTCATTCCCTCTCTCTCTCGCTGAAGTGCTGCTACTGAAAAATGTTAAAGATTGACGTTTTGAACTGATCAATGGCGACCACTTTCACACAGCTCATCTCAACATTTGATGTGGTCACTTGTTTTTTTAAACACCTTGAGTCTCTCTCTCTAAAACCAAAAAATCAGGTTAGAAATCTAGGAGTAATCATGGACTCAGACCTGAACTTAAACAGCCACATCAAAGCAATGACATCATCAGCTTTTTACCATCTGAGAAACATTAAGATCAGAGGAATAGTGTCAAAACCAGACTTGGAGACACTCATCCATGCGTTTGTCTCCAGCAGGTTAGACGACTGTAACGGCTGCTCACTGGCCTTTCTAAACGAGCTGTTAGAGCTGCAGAACATCCAGAACGCTGCTGCTCGAGTCCTGACAAGAACCAGGAAATACCACCATATTAGTCCAGTGCTCCGGTCCCTGCACTGGCTTCCTGTCACTCAGAGAATAGAATTTAAACCCCCCCCCCCATAGGAGTCAAATGATCATATCAGTGTTTACCCACTTCCTCCCTGATCCCACAGATTCTATAGAGAAAAACAAATATTTTGAGGACCATATTTTAGTATTTTTTCTTACTTTCAAACTAAATAAAGCTTGTTCCATCAGCAATCTTACTTCAAGATGGTCCAATCCTACTCAAAATCAGCATAACATTTCATAATTCAAATAGCCTGAACCCCCCTGCACATTCAGAGTGTCTTCTCAATAAAGCTTTTCATTGATCTTTTTCCCTCCAAGCCTGAAAACCACCTGCTTTTTGTAACTTTTTTCACCAGAAGATTTTTACATGATTTCACTACGTCCCCAAGTCTCCTCAAATTCACTCTTTAGGGATTATTTTTTTTGTGTGTGTGTGAGATGAAACGGCTTTGAAAAAGTTTGAAAATGAGATCACCTGAACATCCTGAACCAGGTTATTCCATCCATTCATTCATTCTTCCCTGACGGCAAGGGCTTATTCCAGTGCAGTGTATTTAAATAAGAACACCGAATGCACTTCATTTTTTCCACAATTATTATTATTCATTGCGATTTTAGTGTCTGTTGTCCGGCTGTCATTTTTTTTCAGTAAAGTTTTCAAGGCTCCAATGTACAACCTTTTCCAACTCAAAAATGCAGAAGCCCTGACTCGTGCCAAGGGTAATACTACGCCCCCACCGCCACCCAGAGTGTATGAGTGAAAGCCACGTATGTCGCGCGGTAACGGTGATACCTTGATTTGCATCCGTCTAAAACCGTCTCGTTTTACAAAAGGCCCCTCTCTCTTGAAGCGACGTGTTGGTTTTTGTCCCGACAGCTCGGTACATCGTGTTTTCCCATGGACCTTTCAGCTGTTCACCTTCAGGGGGGGACGCTTTACGAGGGGACGGGGACGTTGCGTTTGAGGACAGAGCCTTGGGGCGAGTTACTTCAAACTGGAAAAGTCATTGAGAAAGAGGACCGAAGATGACTCCTCTTAATATTGTGCTACTTTTAACCAGAAGTGGGTGGAGTAACGTTCCTTATTGTTTTACTCAAGCAGAAGTAAAATGCTGTGACCAAAGCAGTTTTCAGTCATTTAGACTTTTTTCCTGATCGGACCAAGTTTATTTTGCCAGTTTTAAGACTAGTCCCGAGATAATCTCGCTTGAAAAAAAGAAAGTAATGGGACGAGGGCAATTGTCTTACAGATAAATCAACCTGAAATAAAGTCAAACCGTATTGAAACGAGTCAGAAGCGTCTCATCTCATGCCCGACTAAATCTTAGTCAAAACGACACACATTTTAATTATCATGCTCAATTTGGGATATTTAAACTCAGCTAGATGTCAATATTTTGGAGTGTAAAAATGGAGAAAAGGCTACTCGAGTAGTGTGAGCACTGAGTAACTGTTATACTGTTATATAAAGGGTATATGAGAAACACTGTAGTATAAAATAATGGGAAAATCTAAATCTAATACAAGAATGCTATACAATAATGCACATGAAACACAAAATATGTAAATGTCACTTAAGCTGTGAGGGTTGTAACTTACTCACTTGCTCACACGCTACAGAACAAGAAGACCATGTCCGTGAGATCAGCTGATAAACAACGGTCAACGCCATAGTCATCCTGAACATAACGTGAAGTACAGATGAAGTACAAACACATAGACACAAACAACTGAGCCACTGGTAGGCAGTTTCACCCTCTCTGCGTGGAGAAGGTGGACGGAGGTCTGGACTCCCCTTCGTCTGTCTCTCCTTCCCTTTGGGCCCTCCCCTCACTGCTGCGCTTACAGTCTATGGAAGTAATGGAAAGAGCGTTAGAACTATTTTCTGATCGTTTTTGAGTAAAACGTTTTGATCACATTAAACTACAGACATCGTAAATGCGTCAAACGTAAATAAGCTCCATAAACCTGCTGTAGGGCAACCCGAAAGTGTGAATATCTCCGTAAATATTCAACCAATTAACACGAAACAAAAAGCGTTGTGATGCTGACCGTCCTCTCTCCAGCATAACGTGCCAATATCAGAAGACGTGCCCCCTACCCCCGTCACATCACAGTGGGAGCAGCAGGACTTGCGCATCATGCATTTAGCTCAAAGACGCTCTGGACTCTGCCGCTCGAGCTACTGTCCACACATGTAAATGCTCAGAAGGGAAACGTTGTGAAATATCGGTGGGGACTGTCCCTGCCAGGCCAAGGTTGGTGGGGACATGTCCACACCAGACCTTAAGGAAGTCGCGCCCATGCTGTATATATATTCAAGAACTCCCATCCCTTTGTTTTGTTTTGTAAATGAGTTTGGTGTTTTTCATTTCACTATACACTGTTCTGTTTTCTTTGGATGTCCTGCTGTACGTTGTACCGTTCCTCCAAAGAACATTTTTAGTTTCTTAACCCTTTCGCCGACAATGGCAATGAAAAGAAAATTTGAAGATGAATACTTAAATGAATAAACGTTAATGTCGTTTTTGGACTGACCTGCTGCCAGAAGTTTTTCACTGCGGCGCCGGGACACAGACGGCACCACCTGAAACACGATATATGACTACAGCAAAGTCCCCGATCGAATGAGGGTTTGAACTTTTGAATTTGTTCAATGTTCAAAATATATAAATGCTCATTCATTCACTCTTCCCCAGTGCTGGACAAAGATGTTGATTATGTTACTTGAGTAAAAGTACAGATACTGATGAAATACTAATAATTATTACACATAATAAAGTGCTTTGGAAAATACCCAATACTAAAAAAATGATGTAAAGAATAACGTTGCTGCTTCAAGAACATGAAGATTGTGCCCAAGGCCCCTTCCGAAACGAGCAGATTGGAACGAGGTCTTGGGCCAAACCGGATGTGCGTCAGTGTCCGCCGTGATAAGAAGCCTCCGAATCGGGCTGTCAGTTCGGAAGGAGTTGGGGAAAGTGGCCCCGATGCTAACTATCATAGCCACTTTAGCATAGGGGCCTCTGGTGGTCCCTTACCGGCGATTAGGAGCCATGTGCCATCCCATAAGCCACCGCGCCGCCAATCCCCCCCCAACCCCCCTCGGCCCCGCCCTCGAGTGCAACCACTGTTGATTGACAGGTGCACATTTAATAAATACATTAAAAAAAAACATTCTGCACAAGCCAAACTTTATAAAAGTGAATACACGTTGTCGTCACCACAGCACAGTCACATGTCACTGTTTTAAAGAAACGGCTTAAATTAGGGCAGTTTGTGCTTTTGTTTTCATTTAGTAGAAACTGAAGCCACATGGCTATTGTTCACCCTGGCCTGTAGCTTTATGAAACTGCTGTTGAGATAAAATAACGCTTAAGGGAAATGTGATGCTCAATTAGATTTTTGATTCGTCTGAACTTTACATCATCTTATTTACTGCTCTGTTTTATTGCCTTAATGTTCGGTGCAGCCCTATGAGGCAACTCCTGTTGTGATATTGGGCTATACAAGACCATTGATTGATTGGTTTCTATTTTTTAACACTTTCTACGGCTAGATATTCCTCCTGAGATAACGCGGGGTTAGTCACAATTAAAGAAACCAGGCTGGTAAGGTATTTTTAAGAAATCTCTTACTTAATGAGGGCCGGACTGTTGGCATTGGAGCTGCACGACACGTGTAAGTATGTGTCACACACAGGGAAAAGAATAATGACATAAATCTACTTGAACTAAGAGATCTTTGGTCTGGTATTGGAACAGATAAAATGTCTTATCGCCAGTGGAAGAAGCACTTTATTTTTTTAATTCGGATCATTTTGTATAATTTCAAGTGAAAAAGAAATGTATATATTTTTTAATATATTATAACAACATAAAGTGCCTTAATTCCATCCATTTTCTTCCGCTTTATCCGGGGCCGGGTGGCGGAGGCAGCAGTCTCAGCATTCAAGCCATTTTAAGTAATTTCTCTGATTTTAAGATGGACCTTTTTCCAGTGTAATGGGACACACTATGTGGCCAGCTTTTACTTTATGTTATGTTGAAATGTTATGGAGGGAAGCGTCTTGCCCATGGACACAACAACACGGATGTTTGACCACAGTCACATGAATGGAGATTATTTTGGACTAGGAGCTACACAGCCTGAATATTTAATGTGTAATTCAAGTAGTGTCCAGCAGGTGGCAGGCAGCTACTGAGCGACGTCTGAGCATTGAAGTAAGTATATGGAAGAGGCATGCTGTCCCAGCTCCCATCTCTTTCAATGGTGGTGCTCAGTGGCGCTTGAAACCAGTTTTGTCCGCCATAACGGCCCATGGTCCCGTATGACGCGTCACCTGTGTCTATGCTCCTACGGCCCAAGAGCGGAGCGGACGCCATTACGCTGTAAATCAAATCTCTTAATATCATCGTTCTTTAAATACAAAATGAATGTTTAAGGCCATTTCAGGCGATGAAGCTACTATGTCAGGATGTCTTGGGGGGTCAGTTTGTCAGTGCGGGGCTTAATAAGCTCGATATCCCCGCTCTCAACGGCCGGGGCTTACAGCGGCCCTTCGAACGTACGTCGCCGCGCTAATGTGCTCTCGCTCGGCCACTTTTCTGAGAAGTTCCGTAAGTGCTGGCCGCCTTCATATTGCGATAGAAATGATAAAAATCGAGTTTTTACTTCACTGTCTTTGCTAGTATAACATCACCACTAGAATTGTTTGGCTGAAACGAATGACACAATTTTCGTTTGTTTTGGAGCATTTTTTTAGCAAAATGAGGGGCTGGGTGACCTCAGATTGACCTATAACAGAATCCTCAATATCTCAAAAAAACCATACCAGCACAAACAAAAATGTTTTACAGCACAAACGATTGACATATTTTTTATAAAATTTTGAGTATGTTGGGGGGCCAGGTTCACGCTAATGTACGTGGGGGATCATGTGGGGTTCTATCATTTGTATACACCTGGTTCTGACCACTCTGACCCGTGGTCTATGAAATATGACCCATTTATTTATTCTTCTGTGTGTGTGTGTGGGAGAGGCATATGGGCACGTTACCCGCTCTCCACTCACTCTTGTGCCGGTTACAGAGGAGGTCACTTGGGCTTAAAGGGGATGTATGGTGTGCGCAGAGTTGAGGTTTTTTTTTTGGAAAGCAAAATAAAAACGCCTAAGCCTATGTTTTTGAAGAATCCCGCCACACACTCGCACAGGAACCTGGAACCTCACAGACCAGGCACTAACCGGGCCCAACCTGCTTAGCTTTACAGATCTATGGCCGTTACCATCTATACCACAGTCTCAGCCTTGCGCCAGGTCTTCAATTTTGAACTGTGGGGAAAGTGAAATACTGAAGCGATCTTTCTTCCCTTTGTTGCTCAAGCTTCGTCAGCTTCCACAATCACAGGCCATAAACTCGTCACCGAAAGAGTAAACAATGATTCCACGCCACGCGTCCCTCGTTCCGTCTCGTTCCCATGCACTTTAATTTAGTTTCTCGAGCGAAAGTCACCGCACGGGCTCAGAATATCCCGACTCACGGAGGCCTGTTTCACATGTGGGCTGTGTCTGGAGGATCTTCTGCTTCCTGCTGCATTCCGGCGGTCAGCGCGTTGGACACACACCCCCCCGCTATTCCTGCTCAGGCATTTTCACGATGGCTTGCACGTGCAGGCTGCAAAGAAAATATCCATATTTTAGAGCCAGACCGAGGTGGCAGCTTTATGTCTCAAGCTAAAATACACACATCTTCATCCCCGCTCAAAGGCGACAATAAACAGAACGGTTTTCGCGGTTGTAACCATGATTTAATCCTCTACATTACTGGCGGGTGATTTGTTTGTTTCATACAGTGACTTCTACTGACCATAAAGAACTCAATAAATGGCTACTCTACAAAAACATGTAACAAGGAATATGTAGGCGATCCTTTCAGTGCTCAGATTGTGCAGAATGTCACACAGTAGCCACAAAAAAGCCGTTTTTGAACAAGTGATGTTGGTTAGCTGTTTAGTGAAGGCAATTAAAGCGCTAAAATTCAGATGAAACCGTTGAATGTGCTTTAATGGGCATGGGATAATATATTCCACACTGTCCTGTAGTGTGCATAGACGAGGAGGAGTCATGTGTTTAAATGAATCTTAAATTTAGTCGTTAATTTTCATGCAGTTGTACTCGCTTAAAATGAGACTAAGAGAGAATTATTTGACAAAATCGTGCTCAAATTAAATGACATTTTTGTTAAAAAGACTTTGGGTCCGTGACGTCTTGCGTGCCCCAGTGCTTGCCAGGGCGAGGGTTAGGGCTGAAAGATATATCGTTATCGTATCGATATCGAGATATGAACATTCAAGATATCAATATTGCAAAAGAAAAATATATTGTTATCGTATTTATATCGACATATGAACGTTCAAAATATTAAAAACGAAAAAGCAAGATATAAACGATATAGGTTTTCATCAATGAAACTGCACTCTTTTGTATTTTGATTTTATTTTTCTGAAAAATGCTCAGTTTTCACTTAACCCATAGTTATATCGTATCGTATCAATATCTGGCATGAATATTGAAAAATCTAATGTTGTCCATATCGTTCAGCCCTAGTGAGGGGGCGTGGCTTAGAAAGGAGGGGTCGACGGGGGCGTGTGGTGTGGCTGCAACTTCTTCCCCTTTTCTCTGCTCATCTTTACATTAACATCACAGGCCCTTCCGTCGGCATTCAGGCTGCGTCACACTACACACTTTATTCCACTGTGAGTTAAACACTGGAAAGCAAACACACAGCTGCCTCTGGTATTGAAGACTGGCCTATAGACGCCGCAGAAACTTGGTCAAAACACCAGCACCTGCGCCCCCCACACCCCCCACACACCCCCGCTCACCCGCCGCCATCCCTGCTCTGCGGAAATCTGGTCTGTGGGAGGAAAAATCTCAGGGAGGGACCGCTGTGGTACACAACTTCGCCATTGGCCACGGGTGTCTGTCCAGCCCATGAGGTTATAATGTGGAGTGGAACTGGGTGAGACTGGGGGCGGGGGGGGGGGGGGGCTCCGTCTCAGGAACACCCCCCTCGAAGCAAAAATAAAACAAACATGGAAGGAGGGCGTGAGGGGGGGGGGGGGTCGGCAGTTTCAAACAAACAGAGATGACGAGGTGATTTAGGTGAATGCAGGAATGGTCGGTATGCAGTCTAGCCTGAAGCCTGCGTTTAGATGCACAATTATTATTATGCTGTTGTTATTGCTCGATTAAAACCAACTGAACTGAACTGAACTGTAAGTCTCTGTGCTGCAAAACAGACAAAGATATTCGGCGCCACCTGAAGAACTGACACATTATCCATATCAACTGCGTACTTAGCCACATTCCCCGGACAGTAATTTACTCTACGCCATGAACCCATTTGCTTTCTTTAAGCAGCTCCGAGGTAATAAATGCTGACATACAGTAGAACGGCAGAAATGATTAGTTATTTCTCAGAACGGCGAGCCGAGGGCCAAACTCTGTAATTGCTGCATGAATCATACGGGGGGGGGGGGGGGGGGGGGGGATGCTTTCACAATAACATGTCATTCCTGTCGCGCTACTGCCTCCACTCGCACAATTACCCGGCGCTGATAAGGCCCGCTCCCGCCGTAAATATTTAGCCCATTACACTTTATCAGCTTCAGTATCGTTTCAGTGTTGTCCCGAACCGCGCCGTGGTGGGGGGGGGGGGGGGGGGGGACGTCCAACCCAAACATGGGCTACGGCGGGTGTTTCTCAGACCCTTTTGTCAGCGCTGTTCTGGGGCCCGGAGTCGGCGCCTGTTATTCTTCCGCAGACTTAAATGTGCACTTTTCGCCGCCACAAAGGCTCGTAGCGGTGAGTTACGGCCTGTTCTTTCCACCTGGGGGGGGAGAAGACGCGCGGACCGGTGGGAGACTTGCCGTAAAGGAATGCATTAAAAAGCTATTTTAAAAAACACCGTTGTGCCTCGCGAATCCCTCTTCTTTGGCTTGGACGGGGGCCAGCCGCTACATTACACACACGCTGCCGGGACCCGGTCCGGACTGTGACTTACTGACCCCATTCCACTCAATGTCAGCGTCAGCATGTTCGCAGGCATGTATTTTAAATGTCTTAATGGTCTTGGTCCTTCTTATCTTTCAGAACTGCTTTTACCTTATGAACCTTCACGGCCCCTTCGCTCCTCCGGCAGGGGTCTCCTAGTTATTCCTAAAGTCAACAGAAAGACTCACGGCGAGGCGTCTTTCCAATATTACGGCCCTCGCCTCTGGAACGACCTGAGGAGGAGCTCAGGACCGCAGAGAACGTTCATGTATTTAAGAGCAGGCTCACACAGTGTGTGTCTGAATCTAATCTGAAAGTACAGTGTATTCATTCTACCCTAAAAAGTCACTGTATCACCCGGAGAGGAGTAAATAAGAATGTGACACTGAAAACAAAAGATACAGGACAAAACTGCGAAGTCTGCCTAGATTTTTATTCTAGATACATGTATTCAGTTACTACCCTGCACTTTGGTGACCAGTGCAGCGCTCTGAAACGGGGACAAACCCAGGAGGCGCGGTACCATTTCAGAGGATCAGAGCAGCCAGCCAGGTTTCCTCCAAGTGCTACAGTTTCCCCGACCTCCAAGGTCATGCGGGTCAGGTTGACACACAGTGGCAGCGCGGCTCAGCCGCAGCAGCTCAGGACTAACACCTGAACACTATTTCGTTGTACGCTTGTACAATGACAATAAAGCACTTACTTACACAAGTACGTTCTTAAGCACAATTAAGAAAATATTGACTGCCCTAATTAAGCACCTTCTCAAAAGCAGGAGTATCTGGAAATCATGCTGAAGTATATGGTCCATAATGGATGAAACCGGATCAATCTCAAGTTAAAACATTCAAGACAAACATTCTCAAGTCAGATGGTATAGACAGTATGTGCCGTTTGTGCCGGGCAGGGATGAAGACGCGCCGTCATCATCAGGGAGAGAATTACAGCCTCTCGGGTTACAGAAGAGGAGTGGTCTGTTTGAACTATTCCAAGAATGTTTGCGCTAATTCAGGGGGGAACATTTGGGACACACCTAAAACTCGTGAAGTCATACACGAGTCCATTACCTCACAGTCACCAAAGGCGTCGCTGGCGGCTTTGAGACGGCGAGGTGAAGCTGTGCCATTATGGAACTGTTAAATAAAACTGATACGAGGACATCACCTCTAGTCGTAATTACACTGACAGGCCGACATGTAAGAATGTTCAAAGATAAACTAGTGACGTATCATTTTATAGTGAGCAGAATAATAGTAGACCTTCTTTTTTTAGGAAAGGCTGTTTAAAGCAATACTAAGTAACTCTTTCCCCTAGAGGCCATAAGCGCAACTGCAGGTGTCGTAGCAAGTTACGATTTTCTAACTTATTAAATGCGCTAGCCCGCAGTTAGCTTTGCCCGTTAGCCTGTTAGCTTCTTCTTCGTGGTTCTATTAGTGTGTATTGGTGGCTCCGACCCGGTGGCAGTCAAGTTGCAGGCATGGTTTTCTGGCCAGAGACACCAGGGGGAGATGAAAGACCCTCCAATCGCCCCATTAACACCTGTATTACCCCCAGAGGGACTACGGAAAGGATGTATTAAGGTAAACAAGTTACTTAGTACTGCTTTAAGTTCTTGTCTGCGCTGAAGTGAAAGGGGAGATACAGTGGTTACAAACGTGGTCAGACACAGAGCAGGCCGCCACATCTGATGATCAGTTTTAGCAGAATAGTGACGTCAACCGTGTGTATGCACAGATTATTAAGAGAAACATGACGAGAAGTAAAAAAGAAATGTATTTACTGTATTTTATTAATGTTTTCATTATATATCTCATGCACGAGTGACACTGAAAACAAAAGATACAGGACAAAACTGCGAAGTCTGCCTAGATTTTTATTCTAGATACATGTATTCAGTTACTACCCTGCGCATCCTGAAATGAAGCAATATACACTGTTAATCCCTATTTCTCTGTAAAATCCCAAGGCTTCCGATTGTGAGGTTTATTTCTTGCTCAATTATTAATTTCCCGCAGTGTAAGGTGCACTCTGGCTGTTTTAAGACTCACACTACAAAGTGTGTTTAGGTAACAGTGCTGCAGAACTGTTCAGGGCGAGAACTCCTCATGAGTTTTAAGGGTGGGGTGGTGAGTGTTGGGGAGAATGCTTTGAAATTGTATTTAGATACTGAATACTTGCCCTAAAATGTATTTGTAAAATATTCTATTACTTTCTCTAATCTGAGTACTGTATTAAGAATACTTTTAGAATACTATCACATCAATTGTCATTATATTATGTATGAATATGGTGTATAATTACAAAAATGAAGACTACGATGGTTGAAACACCTGTTATAAACTCACTTCCCATTAATGAGGAACTCTTTAACTCTCAGCAAATGGAGCGGCGTCATGTGACACATGTGCAGTGTTTGTATGAACTGTGGCATAATGCGTTTTAAATCTTTATTTTATTTTAGGAGGACAAACAGGTCAACATTAACAGTTCTTTCTTCTATTCTATTCTATTTATTTTTTTTTTTGAGCAGTTTACATTTTAACAACATTCACATTTACATCATTCTATTATGGAGCTCCAAAAAAAGAAAAGGACTAGGCTGAAGCCAGAAGCTTATATATACGCCTACCCCGTAATCAATATAATATACATTTACATTTCCCGGTGATACTGCACAATCCGTCTGTATCCAAAATAATAATTCCGAAAAAACAAACAAAACAAACAAACAAACAAAAAACTCGGCGGGTATCACACTTCTTAATAATGTTGTGCAATATGGAGCTAAAGTTTAATGATTGAGTAATGGGACGTATTGCCTTGCTATTTAGAAAGCAACTGTGCTCTCAAATGAAAGTGTAACTTTACCAGAAAACAGTCACTCAAAATGAGAATTGTAAATACATGTATTATAGTAGTTACTGCCCAACACTGGGGGTGGCACATGGGGTGGCCAGTCAAATTCCAGGGGGCCAGTGCCATCCCCGCCCCCCCCTTTAGCTCTGCCCCTGCTTTGAGACAAACGTTGGATCATCCAAATAAAACTCCGCTTAGGGCTTACTTACTACTCAGGGCACTGGTCAGAATTTTGCAAAGGAGAAAAAGATGTTTGAGAGAGGGGTGAATGGCCGTCTGTGTTGATAATAAGAACCCTTCAATAAACAGACGTAGAGGCCTGGATTTGGAAATCACACAACATCATAACAATTACGCTATTCAACAACGTGAGAGTAGATTTTAGGGTAAACAAAGTGGACCAAAAGGCAAATCCAACTCCTGCTTATAGTGACAAAGGCCCAGTTTACGAACAGGAAAAAGATGAGGAAACTTCTCCGATGAAAGGTGTCTCCAATTCCCAAACTACTACTGAGAGCTAGTGCAAAATATGAGAAATAAGCGTGAAAAAAAAAGGAAAAAAAGCATTCTCGATGGCGCACCAACCGCACACGAACATGGTGATTTCTGGTCTCTTTTCTCCCTCCTTTCCACATTCATGTTCAGACTCTGAACTTTGATTGACAGCCGGCTTCTGTTCCATGAAGTGAAGACGTGAACAAAGGCAGATGTGTCGTTTTGGCCCCGTCTGTCACATGACGGAAGCCTACACCCCTCGCACACACGCACGGAGCACTTCCTAATGCGCTGCAGATGAGAGAACCTGCACGAACACACAGCACACGCATCTCACAGATTAACAACCACTGAGCCGGGGCTTTTATGTAGGTCTGATTCCTCCTTTCATTCATCGATCCCCGAGGAGAGGATAATGCTAACGGCAGAGGTTATGCAAATACGTGGGGCCATAAAAGCAGGCAATGGCTCACTTATCGCAGTCAGTGTCGGGCCAAATGGACGGAATGGTCTTTTGTTTATTCAGCAACTTATTCTCCGTCACATATCTTAACTTTAACTCTTGGCTTCTTTTCTTACAGTGGGGGGAAAGAATATTTGGCCCGAAATCCAATAGAAAGTCTATGGCGAACTGTTGTTCCTTAAGGGCCTCTGTAACGTCTCCAACGATGTCTCCACAGCAACGTGATCGCTAAAGGCCTAGCCATTCTCCATAAGACGCGCTGTTCTCGCACCCAGAGTGACGCCATTTTGTTCTTGCAGCTCCTGATCGGCAGCTCTTGCAGGTTCTTGACACCTCCGGTCGAGCAAAACCTTTTTCAGCAGGGCAGCGAGAACGTTTCCGCTAGCTGTTTTGATCGATCAAAACAGCTAGCCAGGAGGCAGACTGAGCTGCGGTCTATAGCAATATATTTATGTATTTAGCGTATTTGTGACGCCCAGCATGTGTGGTCACATAGTTTTATTTTTATTATAATAATTTTATATATTAGCGTAAGTTTTGGTATTTGAAAAATGAAGGTAGTATCGACGCCTACCGCTAGAGGGCAGCGCTGGTTGGGAGACGGTTTTAGAGCGTTCACTCCTGCGTCTCGTCAGTTGGCGAGCAGAGCGCCTGAACGCTACACTGATATTTGACTCCGTCTCCTTATTTATTTTCAGGTTTGTACAGTCGCACAAAACATAACTGTTGGCTCATAATTCATAATATCATATTAACTTGGGCAGTGTTTTCATTCATCGACTGCACTGGTTTGACCAAAAGAAAACTTCACAGTGACTCTTACTGAAAGTCTAAATGTGCCTCGTATACGCTCGTATGTCCACTGCGGATAACTGCTCAGCCATCTGCTGTTGATATTTGGCCTCTTCCAATAAAAGCCATTTTACAGCAAAACTGATATGTTTGAAAGGGGTAAAATATGTACTTCTTAGTCCAAACATTCCCCATAGGAAACATTTCCCTCTCAAAACCCGAGTGTGTGAACCATATAAATCAGTCACATTTCACAGATAAGCGGCAGCAGCAGCAGCTGTAAATCTCACGGCTGTAATCTTAACATGTGTTTAATGGAGGTCCTCCTGAGTCTTTGAGCCCGGAGGATTCCAGGGCATTACTGTTGTTGATTTATGAGAAGTTTTTATGTGTGAAGTTTAGGAACAGGAGCCGGATAAGTCAGTAAAAGGCGAGCTTCACGAGATAGTTTCATCGATTTCTTTCCTGATATGAAGAAATGCTTGGTTGGTTCGAAGACGGTAGATGGTTGAAATAAGTAGTGATATATACAGGTGAAACTCGGAAAAATCGCGAAAAAAGTGCATTTATTTATGTTAATCAACTTAAAATGTGAAACTAATATATGTTATAGACTCATGGCATGCAAAGTGACATATGTCAAGCCTTTGTTTGTTTACTCAGCTTGTAAAAACCCCAAAATTCAAAGTCTCAGAAAATTAAAATATTACGTAATTCATATATATTGTATTACAGATATAAATAAACTTTCTAACGATATTCCAACTTTCCGAGTTTCACCTGTACTGTGTCTAACGAGAACCACAACCTTAGAAAAAGTGAAATAGATATGCACTCAACAAGCAGAGATGATGATTAAAAAAAAAAAAGATATGGGGCTATAATTCTAAAATGATAAGGAAATGTAAGTCCAATGCACTCAAAACGTATGCCTTTTTGTTAAATGTAATTGATTGTAAGACCCTAAATTTGGCATGATCAAATGTAATATTTTTTTAAGGATTTAAAGGAATAGGCCACCGTTGTTACATACTGAGATGTTCTTACCTTAGCTTTGACGAGTTTATTTGTACCTGTCTGGTCTCCACGTGGGCCTTCAGTCACGTAAACACAGCACAGACGGCGTTAGCATTTAGCCTCTCTTCTCAATCTATAGCTTCAAACGAGGTGAAGATAGAAGCTCCCAAACTCTTCCACGTTTTCCCTATTTAAATATGGTTACGTGAAGTGTTGCACTATAAAGTATAATTACACAAAATTAAACAATGTGGATTTTCTAAGCGGATAAAAAGGGGGAACTATATTGTAAGGCGTAATAATACCAGGAGTAATTCGGCATCCGCGCAGTGATATCTTCACTTTACTGTGCGGATGCCGAATTACTCCTGGTATTATTTCGCCTTACAATATAGTTCCCCCTTTTATCCACTTAGAAAATCCACATTGTTTAATTTTGTGTAATTATACTTTATAGTGCAACACTTCACGTAACCATATTTAAATAGGGAAAACGTGGAAGAGTTTGGCAGCTTCTATCTTCACCTCGTTTGGAGCTATAGAGGAGAAGAGGCTAAATGCTAACGCCGTCTGTGCTGTGTTTACGTGACTGAAGGCCCACGTGGAGACCAGACAGGTACAGATGAACTCGTCAAAGCTCAGGTAAGAACATATCTCAGTATGTAAAAACGGAGGCCTAGTCCTTTAAAGCAGTACTACGTAACTCATGCCCCTAGAGGCCATAAGCGCCACTGCAGGTGTCGTAGCACGTTGTGTTTTTTTGCTCATTAATTGTCCGTGAGAGTAAATGCTACGCCGACAGAAAAGACATCTGTCCGTTATAACATAAGCTCCAATTGGAAACAGAAGTTCAAACCCAGCGTACGGCTGATTCAAACAGCTCAATCTCTCATTTTTGTATTCATGACACCCGGCTATTTTTGCCCCAGCTTCTTCACGTTTTGCAAAGTCTGGGTTTATTTTGCTCTTGCAGTTTCACAACCTCAACCCACACACACACTTCAACATTTCTCAGTTTATTCGACACTTGTGCATCGGCCACATTTGTCTTCACGCACGAGTCGTATACGCGGAACGGCACCTCGCAGCGTTCCATTCTGAAAAAGCAGAAATGATCCGAAGTGCAACAGACCCTGTCCTGACAATAATGACCATTTGCTTTGAAACTTTAAGGAGACGGCAGCTGTAAAAGGATCCACCACTGAAATGCCACTCATGGACGTGCACCCTACGGTTTTTGAAGAACCGTAAAGTTAATAAGATGAATAATAGTTGTGGAATCTCCAAATGTACAGCAGATGTCTTCAGTCGTTCCATGTTGATCTGTTGTTGCGTTCTGTTTCAGAGCCTCGCTTTGCTGTGGGATACAGCGCTCACTCGAAACAATTCTGGGAAAATCTTTTGACTCTGCATTAACGCAATTAGGCCAATTTTACAAGCCGTACCAAAGCAATCATTTTAATTGAAGGGTTTCTGCGACTTTGATGGATACGCGGACTTTAGAGCAGATCTATCCAGATGTTGAGGCCACGGCAAAGAAACATGACGGAAACTGGGGGATTGTGGCCAAAACTCACAAGCATTGACGGCATCCAGAGCCCCTACAGGGAGAGCCCATCAAATCAATTGCATTTTATGGTTGTAAATCAAGAAGGACACGTTTTAAACTCAACCCCACAAGCCTTAACATTTGGGAAAAGATTGCCATATTGTTGCTGTTAAAGGGATAGGCCAATAGGTTTTTACATACTGAGATATGTTCTTACCTGAGCTTTGACGAGTTCATCTGTACCTGTCTGGTCTCCACGTGTGCCTTCCATAACGTAAACACAGCACAGACGGCGTTAGCATCTAGCCTCTTCTCCTCTATAGCTCCAAACGAGGTGAAGATAGAAGCTACCAAACTCTTCCACGTTTTCCCTATTTAAATATAGTTAAGTGTTACACTATAAAGTATAATGACACAAAATTAAACAATGAGGAGGAGTAATTCGGCATCCGCGCAGTAAAGTGAAGATATCACTGCGCGGATGCCGAATTACTTCTGGTATTATTACGCCATACAATATAGTTCCCCTTTTTATCCGATTAGAAAATCCACATGGTTTAATTTTGTGTAATTATACTTTATGGTGTAACACTTCACGTAACTGTATTTAAATAGGGAAAACGTGGAAGAGTTTGGTAGCTTCTATCTTCACCTCGTTTGGAGCTATAGAGGAGAAGAGAGAGGCTAAATGCTAACGGCTAAATGCTAACGACGTCTGTGCTGTGTTTATGTTACTGAAGGCCCACGTGGAGACCAGACAGGTACAAATGAACTCGTCAAAGCTAAGGTAAGAACATAATTGTATTGTTTGTTTATTTGAGCAATTTGAGCAATCACACCATTCACATTAGCACCGTTACAGTGCCGAAATAAATAATGTAACAAAAAACTCAAAAGGAGTAGGTCGAAGCAAAAAAGCTTATAAGTGACTACCCCATATTCAAAATTAATCTCAGTATGTAAAAACGGTGGCCTATTCCTTTAAGTTGAATCATGAGAAAATACTAGCAGGTTTTATACATAACCAGTCCCAGTACAGGCAGTTTACTTTGTTAGTTACAAATAACTTATTATCTGTCTCACTGATGCCTCATTGTGATTTGTGACCGTCAACCCAAAAACATCCTTAAATGGACCGATCCTCGGCCTTAAAGGGGTTATTAAAGAGCATTATTTTTAACAATCAAGTGTATATTGGTTTAACCTCTTAACCCCCACCTGAACTGAGCACATTATCTCTCTTTGCCCAGATCTAAAATCTTCTCGGAAAAAGTGTCAAAGAAGGAAATGAGGATGAAAACCCAACAAATAAGTGCCAAAAAAAGTGATGAAAACGCAACAAAAAAGCCACACAAGAGCAACAGAAATGCAATGAAAAAAAATTCTAAAAAAGTGATGACTATGCGGCAACAGTGTTTAGCTGAGGTTTGTAAGTCTTAGCTTTCAAATGAGGCCTTACACTGGCCTATAGGCGGTAACCTTTTAGATTTGTGTAAAGCTGATACTTAGATCATAGAGAAAATGCATTTGGTTAAAGGAACAGGCCACCATACTCCATACTGAGATATGTTCTTACCTGAGCTTAAACGGGTTGATACACACCTGTCTGGTCTAACTTCACCCCGTTTGGAGCTATAGGAATATGCTTGGAGAGGCTAACAACATCTTTGGTCTTTTTGTGTGACTGAGCGCACGCACAAAGACCACACAGGTACGCATCAACTCGTCTAAACTCAGGTAGGAACATCTCAGTATGGAAAAACAGTGGCCTGTTCCTTTAAGTTGAGATGTTAAATACGAATTCTTAGCCCGTGTGGCGCCCCCTTGTTGTTAAAAATATACCGCGTTTGAATTTTGAATCGTTGGACCTGCCGCGGTGGCCGACGTCAGCCAGCCTCGTGCTCACGCTGTGCTGTCATTGATGTAGACGTTCTCCAGTGGGGTTGCAGTGTGGATGGTGGCATAGACGTCACTGGTTTTGTTCTGGAAAAAGGAAAGAAAGGAACATTTAGCAGCTTCGTTTTTACAAGAGCTGGTCCTCGCTAAGTTCACGGCTTTTGCATTCTGAGCATTGTTATATTTATTGTGGAGTTCCCTTTGTAATGGTATGATCAAGTGAAGCTTGAGGAGTGGTGTAGTGTAGAACCCCCTTATGGACACAAAATTGTTTATGAAAAAAACAGGTTAGAAATCTAGGAGTAATCATGGACTCAGACCTGAACTTAAACAGCCACATCAAAGCAATAACATCATCAGCTTTTTACCATCTGAAAAACATTAAGATCAGAGGAATAGTGTCAAAACCAGACTTGGAGACACTCATCCATGCATTTGTCTCCAGCAGGTTAGACGACTGTAACGGCTGCTCACTGGCCTTTCTAAACGACCTGTTAGAGCTGCAGAACATCCAGAACGCTGCTGCTCGAGTCCTGACAAGAACCAGGAAATATGACCATATTAGTCCAGTGCTCCGGTCTCTGCACTGGCTTCCTGTCACTCAGAGAATAGAATTTA
Organism: Proterorhinus semilunaris; assembly: GCA_021464625.1. Classification (NCBI taxonomy): domain Eukaryota; kingdom Metazoa; phylum Chordata; class Actinopteri; order Gobiiformes; family Gobiidae; genus Proterorhinus; species Proterorhinus semilunaris. The sequence continues at coordinate 5,765,003 of CM038357.1, forward strand.
AAACAGCTCTGCTCGTGTACAAGTCTTTTCATGGTTTAGCACCAAAGTCCATCTCTGACATGTTGGAGCCGTATGAACCATCTCGGGCCCTGAGAACTTCAGGGAGGGGTCTCCTGGTGGTTCCCAGAGTCAGGACTAAACACGGTGAGGCTGCGTTTCAGTTTTATGCAGCTCAAATCTGGAACAGTCTTCATGAGGATGTGAGACAGGCCTCAACTCTGACAATGTTCAAATCCAGAATGAAAACAGCTCTTTTTACCCGAGCAGATGAAAACTGAAAGTATTTTATCTGCACTCTTGCCTTTTACTGTAATCGATTAATTTTTATGTTGATGTTTTAATGATTGATTTGATCTGTTTTCTTGTAACTTTATGCAACTGTGAAAGCACTTTGAATTGCCTTGTGTATGAATTGTGCTCTACAAATAAACTTGCCTTGTCTATGATTCCTGGATTACACATTTATGTCGACTGGCCAATATAAACCTATTACCAAAGGCATGTATATTCCTGCGGGCTCCATCTTGTCATCGTCGTCTTTATTTTGATTCGTCTTGGCCAAACGCTCCGAGCCTGGCAGGAATAAGATAATCATATAAATTAATATGTTCAAAAAGCAGAACAATGAATAGAAAGAATTAGGTCTGACCAGCAGGACAGGCGGAGGTGACCAAGCCATGGACTTTATCAGACGAGGGCTATAAATAACATTCAAATGATTACATATCGAATCAGTATCATATAAAACACAAACATGATTATCTTTGAATTACCATTTCTGCGGCGCGCCGGTTCTCTGTGTTCACGTGATCTTCAACAGAGAAAATTGCAAATGTCATGCTTTATGTACAAGGCTATATATACACAAAGCTGTACTTTACCTGGTTCACTGCGTTGTGAGCTTTGGGGGGAAACAAATATCGTTATTTAAAAACAAATATGAAATAATATTACTGTGACTTTATGTCTACAGCAGTTTACCCAGAATGCCTCTATGAATTTGTAAATTAAGGCCGTACAATAAAAGCCATGCTTAAGCCAGTCGGCCCCAAGGTAAGTAAGTGCTTATATACAATTGTACAACAAAAATGCATTCAGGTGTTAGTTCTGAGCCGCTGCGACTGAGCGCGCCGCCATTGCAGGCCCAGCTGAGCCGCATGTTTTTGGAGGTACAGTATAGGGGAAACCTGGCTGGCTGCGTTCAGTTCTCCTCTGAAATGGTGCCACCTGTTTCAGAGCGTGGTGTCCCGCACTGGTCCGCTCCTCCACCTCCTCCTCCATCCTGTGCAGCTCCCTCCGCTCCACAACAGTTTTTCACCACCTTCTGGGAAGAGTGTTGTGCACGAATATAATCCGTCTTATTCTCCAGCGAACGTCCATTTGCCAGTACAATAGTAGGGGTAGATGGCTTGTGTGGCTTAGCTTTGAGTCTTGCCCGGATACCTCCTCGTTGGTCCCTAATTTGTTTCCTGTAGCGCCTCTTGTGACGCCTCCACTGTGCTGCAGCTGTGGGGGGCTCTTGGTGCCTCTTCAGTGTTTCAGAAGAAGACATTTGTAGGTCTCTTTAGCTCATAAGCTAGCTGTTTGTTTACATAAGAAAAGCTGGGTCCTCTTACCGTCTGTGGCCATGTTTGCCTAAAGGAACAAAAATAATTTCCTAACATTAACAGTAAAAGACACGGTATCGCCAAAGACACCAGACACTCGATATTTCATACCTTTGATTGGTTTGGAGAAAAATAAACACCAAATCATCAGGGCAGTTCCCATAGCGAGACTACAGGCGCACAACAGGATCACCGAAAGCCAAATAGGCCCATCTGTTGGACACAAGAGTTTTGCCATTAAAATTAGAAATTAAAATGTAAATATTATATCTTTTGAATGGTACGCAACTCAAGCAGAAGGGAATATTATTTGCACAGGACTTTTTACAGACACAAGTATTCAAAAGCACTAGTAGACATTTTTAGTTAGCTAATTATTTGGTGGTCATAAGCTACATTTGCCTGGAAACCAGACTTACCGCTGTACCAGCGATTGAGTCTGGTGAGCGTCGCTGTCGCCCCAACAATAATTAAAATGAGGACAGTTATTCTGTTTCTCACGTGAAAGGGAACCTGTGGGGACCTGTTGTGGGTCTGTGGTGTTCACTTGGTCGAATGAAGCTGTTGTCACACGGGGCAGGGTTGAGTTTGTTCTCATGAAAACTGAAAAGGGACACAATTAATCGAAGTCATCCAGAAATCACATTCGGGAATTTACATTTTCACTCACTTTCTCTCTGAACCGTGACAAAGGTCGTGTCACTGTGTGGAGAAGGAGACACGAGTTTCCCCCGCTGTACGACATAGTAACACTGGACGTGCACTCCAACAGCAGTACTGTGGTTTACCTCCAGCAGATCAGAGCCTCTCAACGTTTGCAGACATTTCGCATTTGCCCAACTATGTCCATTTGTCACATAGAAAGAGCAGAAAGACACAGGTGCAGCGTCTGGAGGCTGACAGTGTAGAATAACTTGATCCTCCTCTGTGAGATCTGAAGGCAGCACCGTCAAAGTGGGGCGTGCCAGGTCTGCAAAGAATAAAACATCACACCAGTGGTTCCCAACCTTTGTCGCTTGAAGCCCCCCCTGTGCTGTAGTCGGGCCGCACCCACCCAGCCTGAAACTGTGGCCCCAACAAATGGAAACAAACAAACAAATACACTGAAATCGTAGTCCATACTGAGACACATTTGATGATTTTAGACCCCCTGCAATCCCTGGTGCCCCCAGGTTGGGAACCACTGCCTTACACTGAAGTGTTTTAGTCAAAATACCTGTGTCTCATTAAGGGAATTGGCTAGTTTAACTGCGGTCAACATGAAACCCTCTCATGGGGGGTTAAAGGCAGGTCCAGGTGCACTCGGATGCATTTGTAAACAGCAAATTAAGCATTTTGTCGACTAACGGCCCGAAGATTTGTGAGCACCCTCAAGGAAGACCCCCGCACCCCCGAGCCACACCTGGGAAAAAATGTCTGGCCAAGAGTTAAACGAATTATACCTAAATTACACAATGATGTGTTTAGTTAGTGCACTGACTCTCCATAGATTTTCATGGGAAACTGTAACTTCAGGCGTTGGGCTTTAAACTGGTGAAGATTGGTCAAATACTCGCGTAGATACTGTATGGTTACTATGGTTACGCCCTCGACTTCAACGGCCATTTTCTCAATATGCATTTTTCTCAGACTGTGACAACATCGCCACTTACTAAACCCACATTATTCCACATTGTTTTACTTTTTCTTTCTTTCTTTTTTTTACTAAAGGACTTTTCAGTGCCCCTCCTGGAGCCGCCACCTTAATGTGGTGGAGGGGTTTGAGCGCCTGAATGATCGTGGAGCTCTGTTGTCGGGGGCTTCCTGCCCCTGGTAGGGTCTCCCAGGGCAAACAGGTCCTATAGGTGACGGGTCAGACAAAGAGCGGTTCAGAAGCCCTTTATGAGAGACCAACGGGCCCGGTTAGAACCATGAGGCCGTCCTTCTGTGGACCCACCACCTGCAGGAGGAGCCATAGGGGCTGGTGCAATGTGATTTGGGGCAACTCCAACAGCTGCCCCCACGACCCGGTAACGGACAAGTGGAAGAAAATGGATGGATGGACTTTTCAGTACCTACTTTTATTTATTTATTTTCCCCACTGTATGTTTAAAACGAAGATTGGCTCACCTTGTTCTTTGGTCAGACAAAGAAGATCTGTTTAAAAAATAAGAAATGAACGTCACTAAACCTAATATTTGACTAAAACGGTATTTTTGACATATTACCCTCTTAGTCAAAGTCTGATGGAATATGTATTTTCATCGGAAGGTGAAGCCCTTTTTGTCCCATGTTGACAATACACAGCAGGCAGCATTAAGAAAAGTGTCATCTTACAAAACCCTTTAAAACACTCATCTCTGGCAGTGATTGTGTGAAGATCCTATCGACAATAACGTAATTTTCTATATCCAGTTTCAAATTCATAGATACAAATATGACCTTTATAAACTTGCATACCTAAGCTTTAAGATGGCTATTTTTTGCAATTGCGGGTCAGCTGGTGTATTAGTCAAACTATAGTCAACATATCAACATGATCAATCTCAACATAATATCATTTTCCAGCTCATAGTGAGTTTATCATTGAGATCGTGTGTTTAGTGGTGAACAAATTAGCCATTGGGCCAAAGGATCTTCTCTAATGTCACAACGCTCTTGGTTCTGCTCCTAAATAAACAAATAGGTTTAGGTAAACACTCACTCATGAAGAAGAAGAGCAGCATGTTGTCCGACGGTCGAGTTCAGACTAAGACCAGTCAGTGCTCACTCTGCAGCTCAGGAAAACCACAACCACCGTGTTTTAGTCTGACAAAGTGGAAAGCATTATTTGATAGTTAAGGTGAGGTTTATTTAAACACCTTGTGTCCATTTCCCCCCCTGTTTTCAAACATATACAAAAGGAAAAGGCAGAGATGTGTAGTTAGTCGGTATATTCGTTTATTTGAGGAACAAAAAAAAAAAAAACATATTTTCAACAGGAAAAGGAGTGAATTTGCACGCTCAAAAGGAGTAGGGTGAAGTTCACAGATTCACAGACACATTTTCACTTTACATAAGTTGCAGTAAACTCTTGATAGGCCTTGCATCTGTTGGTACTCGTTTATGATCCTACAAGTTATAAAGAAATACAAAACATTTAGAGAGTATTTTCTTGCTCCTTCGACGGGTCCATAATACCACCTATTTTATCAGTTTCGATCGTACAAATTATTTAAAAAAAAAGAGTTGTTAGTCGTGGTCCAAACTGATTTTTCATCCAGATTTTTCCCATGGCTGAGTTTGAATGTTTAAGAGGGTTAGACAGACGTCCCAGGTCAGAGTGGTGTTCAAGAGTTCAATAGCACGTGAGATAAAAGGAGCGGGGGGTGGGGGAAGAGGGGTGGGAGGGAGGGCAGGGAGTTCAGCCTCCCGATGGCCCTGTGTACGAAGCTGTTTTTCAGTCGACTCGACCTGGCCTGTAGATTCCGCAGTCTCCTCCCTGAAGGCATTACCTTGAAGAGACTGTGTGATGGTGCGTAGGGTCCCTGGTGATTCTGACGGCTTTGCGGGTGAGACGGGTGGAGTACATGTCCTTAATGGAGGGGAGAGGAGCTCCACAGATCTTCTCCGCTGCTCTCACGATTCGCTGGAGGCTCCTTCGGCAGGTGGCAGTGCTGGCGCCGTGCCACACAGTGATGGAGCTGGTCAGGATGCTCTCTATAGTCCCTCTGTAGAAGAACCACACAGTGATGCAGCTGGACAGGATGCTCTCTATAGTCCCTCTGTAGAAGAACCACACAGTGATGGAGCTGGTCAGGATGCTCTCTATAGTCCCTCTGTAGAAGAACCACACAGTGATGGAGCTGGTCAGGATGCTCTCTATAGTCCCTCTGTAGAAGAACCACACAGTGATGGAGCTGGTCAGGATGCTCTCTATAGTCCCTCTGTAGAAGAACCACACAGTGATGGAGCTGGTCAGGATGCTCTCTATAGTCCCTCTGTAGAAGAGCCACACAGTGATGGAGCTGGTCAGGATGCTCTCTATAGTCCCTCTGTAGAAGAACCACACAGTGATGGAGCTGGTCAGGATGCTCTCTATAGTCCCTCTGTAGAAGAGCCACACAGTGATGGAGCTGGTCAGGATGCTCTCTATAGTCCCTCTGTAGAAGTTGCACATAACAGAGGCTGGGACTCTAGCTCTTCTTAACTTGTGGAGAAAGTAGAGACGCTGATTACTTTTCTTGACCAGAGATGTAGTGTGCATGGTCCAGGAAAGGTTCTCTGTGATGTGCACACCCAGGAACTTAGTGCTGGTCACCCTCTCCACTGCAGCACTGTTGATTGTTAGAGGAGCATGCTGGACCCGTGCTCTTCGAAAGTCCACAACAATCTCAGAGCAAAACTGCTCATTTGCAACACTTGTCCATGGAGGCTGCACATTTCACAAAACACAATGCAATACACAATACACAGTACAACATTTAAAAAGGCAAACGATCCACAACCAGAACGGGGCTTTTGCCATCAGGAATACCCGACAGAAGATGACACTGAGTCCATATTTTTACACAGATTTGGCTTTTAAAGGCATGTGGTCCTAAAAACAGCCCAGTTCAGTTTAATTGTTGTTTTAATTAAAAGGTTTACTTTTTTTTTGTCTCACTCCCTTTCCTTCTTGTTGCATATTGAAGTTCTACTTGGAACCTTGATCCAACCATCCAAAATGTGAATTTCATTTAGCTTCTGTGCTACCTCTCGGTTCACAAACGTCCATGAAACAGCCGACAACCGTCTCTCGTTTACAAATGCAAAATGGAAATCACACGTGAAGTATAACATTATTATTATTTCATGAATATCAGTGAAAGCAATTTGTAAGTGGTTTGAATTTCTTGACGGATGAATATGAGTCTTGTATTTCTATTACTTTATTGTAACGTTGTTCAATGTGACACAAATCCAGTAATGACACGTATTGTACATTTATAAATAAAGTGAACTTGTGAAACTGAAACTCTGGCCGTGTTTAAAAGCCGTCCGTGACATTTCCTCTGTGGCTGAAGTCGACACTGAGTCACACGTCGATCTCTGTGGCAACACTTGGTGCTATTTTACTCCAGGTTATTAAAATAACATTTGCAACTTTATTTCCTGTTGTATAAAAAAATATAAAAGTCATTTAGCCCAATGTTCGTTATTAAACACGACTGTTGCCAGCAAAAAGAAAAGGTTTAAACGGTTTAATACGTATTGCAAGACATGATTTATACTGAAGGTATATACAGTTAATACATGACCCAATAAGGACTCAGTGTTTTTTTAAATACAGTATTATATTGAACTGAAGTCTTGTTTGCTATAACAGTTACACAGGTGTGTTGTAAGCCCTCTTAGTGCAGCCCTATATACATATATTATCATTATGGAGAACAGCGATAATAAACATGCACTCATCTTAATAAAGTGCATGTGAGACACTCAATGTTACTTTACAAATTCACTCAAACTATCTTTCCCTGAGCCTCAGAAAAAGGCTGGTGCTACAAACTAATACAGTAACTAGTACATGAGGTTCAGCTTAGGTCCAAGGAGAGCTGTACAGAACGTTGTCCACAGATCCAGAGGTGGTTGCTTCAGGGTCAGGGATAGTGCAGTACAGGTGATACGTGCTGCTCTGAAAACCACAAAGAACGAGAAGTTCACATCTGAGCATTTCCATCATTTAAGGTTGAGGCACACGCTACTATCGGCGTTTGTCCTCTGCAGGTGACTTTCCCTCTACCGTCCTTCAGTAGTTAAGCCTGTCAGGAGCAGTAAGGGAAGGGAAATCCTATTTGTATAAGTGGCACAGCGGTTAGGGCTCGTGCCTCACAGCTAGAAGGTCCTCAGAGGAACTCACCTCATTGTCGTCTGTGCTTTGGCGGCTCGTGACATTCACAGAACCTGGCAAAAACAAAAATGCTGTAAACGTTGCAGTGTTGTACTGCAGGTGAAGTATAAAGACATCGCAATTCAATATATACACACTTTACAATTAACAGTAGGGCTGGTACAAAATACCGTTTAGCAATATATCCCAATATATTACACGTATCTTATTGGAAAACATGTATCTCAATTCGTTTGACGCTCAGCTCTAGAATTTTTATAAATGATTTGGACCCAAAGTTGATATACCTGTATATATAAAGTATTGCAGTTCGTTATAATGACATGTATCACAAAGTGTATCGTCCCAGCCCTCATTAGCAGCTATTTACGGTAACTTCTCATACTTGGATAAAGTCAAGGAGGCACAAGTGGCCCCAGTACACAACAGTAGTGTGTACAAACCACTCAAAATCTGGAGATGGACCGACAGGTTCTGCACTTCGGTCACTCACAGCTCCATACAGATTTAACCAACAGATTGAAGAACGAGTCAAAGGCCAGAAACAAACTTGACACGGACAATAGCACCGTCTTAAGCCAATTTAAATGATAAGGTGAAGTGCACAATTTTGCCCGGACGCTCCGTTATCAATTTTCCTCTTCATTTGAAATTAACTTTATTAACAGTTCCGTTACTTCATTTAACATAAATGTGTATAAGTGAAAATATAGTGACATTAAAACAGCACCCGGTCAATAAAAATCACCTTCGGAGCAGCCTGCTGTGGGCACTGAAGTGATCAGGGTGTAGGTTTTATCATCGTCTTCGATCGGCTTCATGACAGAGAAAACAAATCAAGTTAAAATGAATGAAAATGAAACAAACAACATTGGCGTAACGATCACCTTGTGACCAACTGGTTTCATGGGTTGGTTCTCTATGCTTTCATACACTGAAACAGGTCAGAAGATACATGACATTACGAAGACAGTTATAGAGGGTAGACATAGGCGGAGTCTGAGAGTGTTGAAATAATAGATTTGTTTACATACCAGCTTCATCTTGTGAGCTTTACAAACGTGGAAAAAATTTAATTGTGACATCAACAAATCAATATAGTTAATGTAACTTTTTGGTAAAATTTTTTTAATTCTTACCCATTTTTTCTTAGATTTGCTAAAAGAAAAGTAACAAATACCGCATTACTCACTGTATATTAGCTGTACAAAGAAACAAAAGGAGTAGATTTGCTTACCGTTTCTTCTTTTTGTGCAAACAATGGCTAAACCTAAAATAATGCAGCCCAGGAGAGCTCCACAAACAGTCACTGGTATCACCCACGTCCATATGGAGTCAGGCCCATCTGTGACACACAGCATCAAGTCCGTCAGTACAATACAATACAAGTGTGATCCTTAATAGCACCTTCATAAACAAGCTCAACTCAGACCCAGTTCAGGAGTTTCATTATTTGGAAGAGTAAAAGGGAAAATGCGGCTCATGCTGGGTCAGGAAGTCACATACATAAAAAAAAAAAAAAAAAAAATGTAATGCAGTGGTGGTAAACTGCTTTTGGGATAGGACTGATTGTTGGCAGAGGGAGCTAAAAGAGACAGAACAACGCACTGGTGAGAGCTGGAGTTTTGCCGCATTTATCTATTGCTGATGGAGTCTGTGGCTTAAAACAACAGGAGGCAGGAGACGTAGTAATTGCATTTTAATTGATCAAAATAATAACCCTGGTAGTGTTAAGAAACGGTGAAATGGTCAAAGGTCAGGGTTAACTACATTTCTTAACATTGTTCCACTCAGTTGCACTATATCTCACCAGGACTGGGGCTGGTCCCATGAGGTGGGTCGGTGGTCTTCACTGTGAAAAATAAAGCAGAGGTCACATGGGTCAGGGGGACACATGTATTCTTATTGAAAACTGAATTGCCATAACCCATGACACACGGACGATCTGTTACCTGGACTGGTGGTCACAGAGTTACTTCCTGTCACATGACCTGTTGTAATCTTCACTGTTGATGTAGATGTCACACGAGGCGTTGCTTTGTTTTCGTCATCTACTGAAAAAAACAAAATTATATTTATTTAATTTTGCGCTATCATAATCCGTCTGATGTTACGTGGCTGCGAAAAAGAGACTTCCTGTCACATGACCTGGTGTAATCTTCACTGTGGTTTCTCTGTTCACATCAACTAATGAAAGAATGAAAAGATATTTATTAATTTTTCATTATCATAGTAGGAGATAGTTGTGGCGTTACTGTAATAAAGGTTTGTCTAAAATTACCTGGACTGGAGGTCTCAGAGTCACTTTCTGGTCTGGTGGTGGTTTTTACTCGATCAAATGAAGTTGTGGTTTCATGAATTTGACTTAATAATAATTGACTGATGAAAGCTGTAAAAGAAAAGTGTTGCTTTGAGAAAATATTCATGAAAAATATTATATTCACATGAACCTAACAAAATAAAATAATATCAGAAGTCATGACTTTAGTCTGACCTCGTGACCTGTGTTCATCACTTTGAGGAGATCTGGATCCATCTCCTAAAGTGTAATCACAGATGACTTTTCTTCTTTGGACTTTACTGAGATTTGTCCAAAAATCATTAACAGAGATAAAAAACGGACAAAACAGTTCAGTTTTCTTTGTGTTTGTCTGTGAGTTGATAGTTTGATACGGCCGAGTGGTTTCTCCAAAATACAGGTTACATTTTGAACCAGTCGCAGAAAGAGGCGAGGAGCAGGAAATTAGAACCTCATCATCATGTTTCTGAAAGCTAATCTCCGGTTTTGGCCACTGCTGAGAATTTGGAGGTTTATTCTCTGTTGTCCCTGGAAGTAAAATTCCACAAAAACATATTAATAATATAATTAATAATAAATGCCTACTAAAACGAATCTTTGATCTTTTCTGATCTTTTCTCATACAAGGAATTTCAAATGTTGTGCCTTTTAGTCTTAACATGCGAACAGACTACTGCAATATTTGATTAAAACTGCCTAAAAACATCACTTAGAGTTGCAAAATAAATACATAAAGCATAGTGACAGTGACTTACTCTGAACAGTGACAGAGATCGTCTCACTGTGTAGAGATGGAAAAACTTCTCGACCCCAGTCTGAAACATAGTAACACTGGACCTGAACTTCAACAGGAGGCCTCTGGTTCTCCCTCAGCAGATCAGAGCCTCTCACAGTCTGCTCACATCCAGAACTGCTCCATGTTTGTCCATCTGTTGTGTAGAAATGGCACTGACTTGAAGAAACAGAAGGTGGAGGTCGACAATGGAGTTTAACTTTGTCCTTCTCTGTGATCACTGAGGAGTTCACGGTCAAAGAGGGAGGAGCCAAACCTGTGGAGAAACAATATAATATTTTTGTCTTAGGTATTATGTGCACATGAATAATAGCACAAAAACACCAAGTTGCACTTTGCATATTGCTTATATATTGTGGAAGATAACTGTTCAGGAATTTAATTTATTTATTTGATCAGGGACAATGCACAAACAACATTAGTCTAAAAAAGAAGAGATGTCATGTGCCAGGTTATAGCAAAAATGCTAATTTCCACCTGCAGTCCCTGGACAGGTTGATGTTATACTTACAAAAGTTCATAAAATATATACAGAACAATACATAAAAGCTTACATCATAAAAGCACTTTCTATAATACACTCACTCACTCACAGTTTATAGCGTTCATATCACAGTCATTCAGTGCGTACAGGTTTGCTTTGATAATAACCACTGTTTGGTCAGGCGTATAAATGTACTATAGTTTGTGCATGAAATAGTTTCGTTTGGAAGAGTGTTCCAAAGGCTCGCTGCTTTATAAAGTGCGATGTAAAGTGTTTTTAAAGTGTTTTCTATAAAATACTAAGTGGCATATTGGCCTTTGAAAATGATGAGTTTGACAGTTCAATGTGACGTTGTTAGTCTCAGAGATGACTGCTGGGTCCACTGTTAGTTTAGGAGCAGGATAATCTGTTTCAAGGAATTATAATTAATATGGAAGTAAATGCATCAGAAATTAGCCTCTGAAAATACATCATAGGGTTACCTTGAGCTTTAGCCTGAAATATTGAATCTGTTGAAACAAACAAAACAAAACACACACGATCTGCGTTAAAGCATGTATTATATATGTGAAGAAATCCTGTATTTGATGTTAACATGAAGTATTTCATTTACAGTTTGACTGTTAAATCTGTGTTGGTTGAAATGTTAACTCTTTAAACCATGAGGTGCTTCGAACAATGCAGGCAGACCTTGATGTGCTGAGGTCTGTTTACCAACCCCCACGAAAGGAAAGAATTTGAGCACTGAAGCTTCAAAAGCAAATGGGTAAACGATGACCGGTTCGCTTATCTCAGCTTGGGTCATAAAACTGAACCTAACTTTGTGTTAAAGTCATTCCCTGACCACCTGGGAGCTTTTGGGGAAATATGACCTTGAGCTGGAAGTTGGGCGAGGCTGCCTGATGGCTTTCCTCTCATCTCCCGGATCCGAGGATAAACCTAATGTCTAAACCGATGTCTGTTTTAATCTGTTAATTATTTCTGTGGCAGAAATAACAGAGCGTTTCCAGGTCATGTAAACAGGCAGAACTCCCTAACAATATAACAATAAAGACGGACTCCATCTATCTTTAGGGTCATATTTATTTTCGGGGAAGAAATTTGGTCTCATGGTGGTTATGAGGAGAAAACCGCATTACTCTGTGAAGTTTGCATGTTCTCTGTGTCTGAGTGGATTATCGGCTAATCCACAACTTTAATACATCTGATAAAACACTTGCTGAGGATGGATCCCTGTGGTCGTACTCTGATCTATTTGATAGGGACAAAGCATATTAATGAACATACAGAGTTTGCGATGTAAATGTGATTATAGCAAAGATCGTTTCCATCCGTAGTCCGTTGGCAGGTGACAGAGATAAAACATAAACACAAAAATGCTACAGATACTGGTCAGTACTGAAAGTGTTCAGAGGCCTGGAGTTCCTTTAGCCTCTACTTTAGGAGGGATGTAAGAGTGTCCAGTGTTGGAGTCTCTCTTACTGATAATGGGAGACTGTTCCAGTACTTAGTGCCTCTGACTGAGAACACAGTTTGTGGTTTTCCTGTTTGGAACCTCACAGTCCCCCTGAGCTGTGGCCCTGGTGCCCTTCCCACTCACAGTCTTAGGTTTAATAAAGTCCTGCAGTGGAGGAACTTTATAAACAAAGCATCCATATTTAAAATTGAGTAAGTTATATTTATCTAAAACAGTACAGTGGTGACATTTAAATGGTTTCTTGTCCCAAACGTTTATGGATAAAGAAAAAAAAAAAGTGATTCTATTGGGCCAGGTCCAGTCGACTGAAGAACAGTTTTATTCACCAGACTATCAGGCAGCTGAACTCCCTCCCTCTCCTGTCCTAACTGTGCTTCCAATGACAGTAAAATCTTTTTTGAATCTTTATTTGATTGTTGTGTCAAAAATCCCAAGTTCCCGCTATATCTCTCTTGAGTTAAAATCATGATTAGAAATAAAACTCTGATACTACTGAGCATGTTTTAGCGTGCCCCATGTTGCTCCCGTACCACAGTTTGGGAACCACATTTCTATGACTTTATCCATTCACTTGCACATGTAACAAACATGCTATTAGGGCTGTTTCGCTTTTACTAAAATACACTTATTACCCCATGAAAAAAAAGTCTGTTTAAATCATTTCATCACTTTTCTATTTCCTGAGAGACACCGACACACACACTATTGCTATTAAATGTTTCGCTTTCACTCTAATGCCGCACAAAACTTTTTTTGACTTTTTGTTTTTATCTGTTCTTAGCGAGTCGAGTCCTCGTTTTCATGACAGCCAGTGGTTTAATAAATAGGACAGCATCAGGCTATGAGCTAAATTACAACGTTTCAAATAAAGGTTTACTTCCTATTGATATAGGCTTTGTTGGTCCGTGTATAAAGTATAATTCATTTTTCGTTTCCACGTTTCAGAATGAAAGTGTTCGTGCATATTTCCTTTTATCGATTTTCAAATTAAAAACCAAAACAAATTAACCAAAACAACGTTTCTCATTTTTGGTAATGAAACGAAATCAGTCCAAATGGCTTCAATTTGGATTTTTGTATATGATGCATACAACGAAAAATGGCATTTTAAATTACTAACGAAGCCTTATTTGATTTTGTTATATTGTTTTATTTGTTTGTGGTCAACCGGAAGCTGAGTTGACTGTACGGTGCATATTATGGTCCGCCTGGACACACCTGAAGAACTTGTCTTCATTAGCCTATTCTGAGCGAGACTTACTTGGCCCGCACACATTTTACTCACTTTTTCAGGAGTTCGCGCTCAGTGCTGCTTTTATGTTTAACTGGGATTTCACTTCCAGATACGCACGAGGCAGAGACAGCCCGCCTGCACGAGGCAGAGACAGCCCACCTGCATTAGCAGGTTGAGCCACAGCCCACTAGATGGCGCACTGGAATTTGCGGTCACAGTGACACGCTGTTGAACTAAATAACTCTACTCATTAAATACATAGTGGATTAACTTGAACTGAATTACAGGTATTCACTTCATATGTGCTTGTTTTTTTCTTTAGCTGACATGTCATTTGATCTGTTTAATACCCAACGATGGCATCAGGTGAAGAGAAAACCCATCATATGATACATCTTTGATGCCTCATCAATGTCTCATGTATGTGCGTAAAAACATGGCTGGCAAAAAAACAATTATGTAATAAATTGCTTTATTAAAACACTTGTAGGTAAACATAACAGTCCTACACCTCTCACTTGGCACTGAGGCCATTGTGGAACATTATGTGATACAACCAACCTTTTGTGAACCAACAGCTCTATGCTTATGGTGTTTCCATCATCAAAATAAAATCAAAAAGAAAGTCTCAAGATTGATTCTTTGTAACCAAGAACACCTTTTAACCTCTTACCTTAATCGAGCACATTTTCTCCAGTTTTGCTTTACACAAATCTTAAAGCCTCTTTACTGGAGCTTGCAGCCGATAGCTTTAGAATGAGGCATAAGACATACAAAACTTGTGTTGCATTTTTGTATTGGTCACCTTTTTGTTGCTCTTTCGTGGCTTTCTTGTTGCTTTATCACTCTTTAGTCATGTGTTTTTGTCACCTTTTTTGTTGTGTTATTGTTGCTTTTCCAACAATAAACAATTCCAACATGTTTGTCACTCTTTTTCCCCATTTTGGAAGTGTTTTTGTTGTGTTTTAGTCTTTTTAATCTTTTTTTTTCCCCCTCATGATTTTGCTATTTTTTGTTGCTTTTCATCGCTCTTTAGTCGTGTGAGACATTGATGAGGCATCAAAGATGTATCATATGATGGGTTTTCTCTTCACCTGATGCCATCGTTGGGTATTAAACAGATCAAATGACATGTCAGCTAAAGAAAAAACAAGCACATATGAAGTGAATACCTGTAATTCAGTTCAAGTTAATCCACTATGTATTTAATGAGTAGAGTTATTTAGTTCAACAGCGTGTCACCGTGACCGCAAATTCCAGTGCACCATCTAGTGGGCTGTGGCTCAACCTGCTAATGCAGGTGGGCTGTCTCTGCCTCGTGCAGGCGGGCTGTCTCTGCCTCGTGCGTATCTGGAAGTGAAATCCCAGTTAAACATAAAAGCAGCACTGAGCGCGAACTCCTGAAAAAGTGAGTAAAATGTGTGCGGGCCAAGTAAGTCTCGCTCAGAATAGGCTAATGAAGACAAGTTCTTCAGGTGTGTCCAGGCGGACCATAATATGCACCGTACAGTCAACTCAGCTTCCGGTTGACCACAAACAAATAAAACAATATAACAAAATCAAATAAGGCTTCGTTAGTAATTTAAAATGCCATTTTTCGTTGTATGCATCATATACAAAAATCCAAATTGAAGCCATTTGGACTGATTTCGTTTCATTACCAAAAATGAGAAACGTTGTTTTGGTTAATTTGTTTTGGTTTTTAATTTGAAAATCGATAAAAGGAAATATGCACGAACACTTTCATTCTGAAACGTGGAAACGAAAAATGAATTATACTTTATACACGGACCTTTGTTCTAGTGGTGACAGACAGAACTATGTAAATTCTCAGTCATCCAGCTGTTTTAGTCAATTTGACAAGGTTAAAACTAAACAACTGGACAGGGGAGCCTCCTCATGGCAAAAGTCCTGTTGTCTAGTTTTAGCCTCACAGGATTGCACTGGTGACAGAATAACGACAAATGTGTTGCACTCACGGATGAAGCAGAGGAGCAGCAGAGGAGCCATGACGGACAGCAGACAGTGCAGTGTGAGAAATGAACACAATTTACAGAAGTGGAGACAAAAAAGGGCATGAGTCAGATCTCTATTACTTCTACAGGGCTGAAAAAAAAAAAAAAAAAAAAAAAAAAAAGTGTGAAACCGTCGCGAAAAAGCACAGTTTGAAACAGAACTAGGGATGTCCTGATCCGATCACGTGATCGGAAATCGGGCCCGATCGCGTGGTTACAGACTCGATCAGAATCGGACATTACCTCCCGATCAGGACTCGGATATATACGCATGTCCATTCTCATTTTGATCAGATTTCGAGCTATCACGAACCACTTTCTGTCCTCTCCCCCTGGCCCAGCGCCCCTGTCAGTCACTGCACCTGCCAGCGTCACACCGCTCGCACCGTCCGCTCAGTCCGTGTCCGTCTGAGAAATCGCCAAATCCACACAAGTGCCCAATAACCCGAGCAGAGTTTACTGTAGGCTACGTGAGGAGAGAGGAGTGAGAACGGACGGGAGGACAGGGCGGGGAGAGAGCGGTAAGAAGTAACAAACTGTTTTTATCACTATTACACCGCCACGTGTGATTGAACCCTGGCTCCTCAGACCCGCACTGAGCGGAGAAACCCTCCTCGCATTTCTGTGGAGACGTAGACGAGAGCCCGGCTCGCTGCTCAAATACGCTGAAAGATGAGGGGAAACTTCTGTCTCTATTAATAACTTAAACCACTGCCTCGTCTCTTCGCTCACACACACGCGCTACGTTCAGGTGAAATGAGGAAACGCTCGTGTTCACTCCTCTGGTTAAGCCTTTAGTCAAACACACGCACAGGCTGGAAATGTGGTCACCCTTCATTTAAAGAGACTGGAATCAAGTTAGCATGGCACCTTTAACTTTGTGTTATTTAACTGTTTGGCCAAATTACTGCTGTGTTTTTTCCTCTTTTTCCTCAGAAGTTTAAACCGGCCTCAGACCTTTATTTAGGCTCCAGTTCTGTCCCACACTAAAATGTTAGTTTTTGAGATAATTATGACGAATAATTAAACTTGCTGTAAAAAAATAGAAGCCTGAGGGCCAGTTAATACATGATCCAATAAGGACACAATGTTTTTCTTTATTACAGATTTTTAAATACAGTATTATATTGAACAGAAGTCTTGTTTGCTATAACAGTTACACAGGTGTGTTGTGCAGCCCTATATACATACAGTATCTTGCGAAAGTATTCGGCCCCCTTGAACTTTTCGACCTTTTGCCACATTTCAGGCTTCAAACATAAAGATATAAAACTGTAATTTTTTGGGAAGAACCAACAACAAGTGGGACACAATCATGAATCCCTGTCCCTGCTGAAGAAATGCAGGCCCAAACCATGATGCTGCCACCACCATGTTTGACAGTGGGGATGGTGTGTTCAGGGTGATGAGCTGTGTTGCTTTGACGCCAAACATAACGTTTTGCATTGTTGCCAAAAAGTTCGATTTTGGTTTCATCTGACCAGAGCACCTTCTTCCACATGTTTGGTGTGTCTCCCAGGTGGCTTGTGGCAAACTTTAAACAACACTTTTTATGGATATCTTTAAGAAATGTCTTTCTTCTTGCCACTCTTCCATAAAGGCCAGAGTTGTGCAGTATACGACTGATTGTTGTCCTATGGACAGAGTCTCCCACCTCAGCTGTACATTTCTGCAGTTCATCCAGAGTGATCATGGGCCTCTTGGCAGCATCTCTGATCAGTTTTCTCCTTGTATGAGCTGAAGGTTTAGAGGGATGGCTGGGTCTTTGTAGATTTGCAGTGGTCTGATACTCCTTCCATTTCAATATTATCGCTTGCACAGTGCTCCTTGGGATGGTTAAAGCTTGGGAACTCTTTTTGTATCCAAATCCGGCTTTAAACTTCTCCACAACAGTATCTCGGACCTGCCTGGTGTGTTCCTTGTTCTTCATGATGCTCTCTGCGCTTTAAACTGACCTCTGAGACTATCACAGAGCAGGTGCATTTATACGGAGACTTGTTCACACACAGGTGGATTCTATTTATCATCATTAGTCATTTAGGTCAACATTGGATCATTCAGAGATCCTCACTGAACTTCTGGAGAGAGTTTGCTGCACTGAAAGTAAAGGGGCTGAATAATGTTGCACGCCCAATTTTTCAGTTGTTTATTTGTTAAATTTTTTTGAAATATCCAATAAATGTCATGATTGTGTCCCACTTGTTGTTAGTTCTTCAAAAAAAATTACAGTTTTATATCTTTATGTTTGAAGCCTGAAATGTGGCAAAAGGTCGAAAAGTTCAAGGGGACCGAATACTTTCGCAAGGCACTGTATATACATATATTATCATTATGGAGAACAGCTATAATAATCATGCACTCATCTTAATAAAGTGCATGTGAGACACTCAATGTTACTTTACAAATTCACTCAAACTATCTTTCCCTGAGCCTCAGAAAAAGGATGGTGCTACAAACTAATACAGTAACTAGTACATGAGGTTCAGCTTAAGTCCAAGGAGAGCTGTACAGAACGTTGTCCACACATCCAGAGGTGGTTGCTTCAGGGTCAGGGATAGTGCAGTACAGGTGATACGTGCTGCTCTGAAAACCACAAAGAACGAGAAGTTCACATCTGAGCATTTCCATCGTTTAAGGTTAAGGTACACGCTACTATCGGCGTTTGTCCTCTGCATGTGACTTTCCCTCTACCGTCCTTCAGTAGTTCAGCCTGTCAGGAGCAGTAAGGGAAGGGAAATCCTATTGGTATAGCAAGACACAAGTCTCCAATGTGCTTCTCAATTATTCATTCTCTCCATACTCAGTGGCAGTCGCTATGTTTGTAGAAACAGACAAAACCTGGCAGCACAAATCTGCACCAACAGATCCTCCCAAACACCTCCAGGCACTCACTCACCCAGGACCATGGTGTTCCCTCACGGCCTCCATCTATGTGCTAACCAGGCGAGAAAAGCTTTTGGATCTGACGGGATCAGCAAAGGCAAGCTGGTATGGTCGCTGCAGTAAAGAGATTCACCTATTGTGCATGTTTTAAGTTGGGGAGCTACATGCAAACACATGCAAAATCACATAAAAAGGAAGAGGACCTGAAACTTTCCTGGAGTGAAGCAGGAATTGCAACGCCTCAGTCATCTGTGAAGTGGACACACTTAGACAAAACGTTTTATTTTATTTTGTCAAGTTTTGGCCAGTTTGCTCTGAACATAACCTGTACCTGGAACCAGCATTTCTATAGAATCATACGGAGAGATAAACGATAAAAGGGTTTTTCAATATCACATTTTTATTTTACAATTTATTGAGTTTTGAACCTCTTATAAACAAGCCGATTTCCCCCCAGATGTTTTTCACAAAACTATTTCGACTATCAAAAAATAACATATCCAAGAAACATTTATATAAAATATCAACGATTTTTTTTTTTTTAAATCAGATTTTGTGCCACAATTATAGCCTTTTTGTAAGTTATTTCAAATGAAACACATAACAGATACATTTGTTCTTAACTTTATGACAGTTGTGCTGCAAAAGTTTCAAAGTTACATCTCAAAATGTTTTTTATGCAGTGAATTTCCTTAGATAACTCAGAGGAACTCACCTCATTGTCGCTCATGACATTCACAGAACCTGGCAAAAACAAAAGTGCTGTAAATGTTTCAGTGTTGATTCAGTTCAAACCTGTTCTGGTGCTGCTCGGCTTAAAGAAAAAAAGATACTTAAGGTGTTTCTGCCATTTTTACTTTGTTTTACTCAATGTCTGACTGATTGATATTACAACTACTACTACTTTGAAGACTCAACTTGTGATTTCTGATTCAATTCATTCAGAGTAAAGTCTTGCAGTTCGTTATAATGACATGTATCACAATGTGTATCGTTTACTAGCCTGGCTAACGTCAGACTATAATCACAAGTGATATTTAGTCTGGGGACCAATTCATTTCCTCGTAGCAGAGGTGTGGTTTACGATCGTCCATATTCGTTTATTGTGCTGAATGTCTCTCATGCGTCTGCACGTGGCCATAGCCAATTGTATCATCGTATCAGATGACGTATGACGTACAAGCTAAACTAGTTAGAACACGGTCTAAAGCTTGATCGCGTCTGCTGCTGTCATGTTGGATCCGTAAATAAACGTTAGTTGTTTTTTTTATCTGTCAATAAACTACTTCCGTATGTCGAATAGTCGTTCTGTGATTGGTCCCCAAATCCATGCAAACATTTCGGCCATGGTCCCCAGACTGTTGTGAAGTTCCAAATGATTCGAACACTCACAGCTCCAGACAGGTTTAACCAACAGTGTTACTGAAGAACGAGTCAAAGGCCAGAAACAAACTTGACACGGACAATAGCACCGTCTTAACCCGATGATAATAATAATATTGCGCTTTACAAGCCTGTATTACCAAGTTTCTCAAAGCGCTACACTGTCGTCATTATTCATTCACACCATACTCGGTGATGGTCAGCTACTGTTGTAGCCACAGCTGCCCTGGGGTAGACTGGCGGAAGCGAGGCAACCAGTCTGTGCCATCGGCCCCTCCGACCACCACCACTCACTACATTCACTACATTCACCCCAGGCTTCCTGGTGTTACCAAACGGTCTCCCATCCAAGTACCGACCAGGCCCTTCCTGCTTAGCTTCCAGGGTCTGACGGGCAGAGCAAAGGCGGAATGGCCAATGAAAACCTTATGGCCTCTTCATCTTTATTAACAATTGCGCTACTTCATTTAACATCAATGTGTATAAGTGAAAATATAGTGAAATTAAAACAGCACCCGGTCAATAAAAATCACCTTCGGAGCAGCCTGCTGTGGGCACTGAGGTGATCAGGGTGTAGGTTTTATCATCGTCTTCGATCGGCTTCATGACAGAGAAATTAAATCAAGTTAAAATGAAAGTGAAACAAACAAACAAACAGACATTAGCGTAACCATCACCTTGAGACGAACTGGTTTCATGCAGTGGTTCTCTATGTTTTCATACAGGTCAGAAAATAGATGGCATTACAAAGACAGATATAGAAGGTAGACATAGGCAGAGTCTAAGATTGATGAAATAATAAGTGTGTGTACATACCAACAGTTTTGTCTTGTGAGCTTTACAAACGTGGCGAAAACAGAACCGTGAGATCAAATAAGCTAAAAGCAGAATTATTTTCTGGTTGAAAAATGTCAATTCTTACCCATTTTTTCTGTGATTTGCTAAAAGAAAAGTAACAATACCGCATTACTCACTGTATATTAGCTGTACAAAGAAATACAAGGAGTAGATTTGCTTACCGTTTCTTCTTCTTCTGCAAACAATGGCTAAACCTAAAATAATGCAGCCCAGGAGAGCTCCACAAACAGTCACTGGTATCACCCACGTCCATATGGAGTCAGGCCCATCTGTGACACACAGCATCAAGTCAGTCAGTACAATACAATACAAGTTTGATCATTAATAGCACCTTCATAAACAAGCTCAACTCAGACCCAGTTCACGAGTTTCATTATTTGAAAGAGCAAAAGGGAAAATGCGGCTCGTCTTCACTACTGCAAGAATAAAAAGTGATTTATTTATTGTGGCTTTATCGTAGTAATCAACAGTTATGATATGGCATACTTCCTGTCACATGACCTGTTGTAATCTTCACTGTAGATGTCACAAGAGGCGGCGTTGCTTTGTTTTCGTCATCTACTGAAAAAACAAAAATTATATTTATTTTATTCTGCTTTTTCATAATCCGTCTGATGTTACGTGGCTGCGAAAAAGAGTCACTTCCTGTCACATGACCTGGTGTAATCTTCACTGTGGTTTCTCTGTTCAAATTAACTAATGAAAGAATGAAACGATATTTATTTATTTTTCATTATCATAGTAGGTGATAGTTATGGCGTTACTGTAATAAAGGCTTTGTCTCACCTGCACTGGGGGTCTTAGAGTCACTTCCTGTCACATGGTTTGGTCTGGTGGTGGTTTTTACTGAATCAAATAAAGCTGTAGTTTCATGAGTTTGACTGATGAAATCTGTAAAAGAAAAGTGTTGCTTTAAGAAAATATTCATGAAAAATATGTTCACATGAAACCAACAAAAGGAATTAATATCAGAAGTCATGACTTTAGTGTTTTCTGATCAGGAATGGCAAATGTTGTGCCTTTATACATGCAAATGGGCTGCAATATTTGATTTAAACTACCTAACAACATTGCTAAGAGTTGCAAATTAAATATATAAAGCATAGTCAGTTACTTACTCTGAACTGTGACAGAGATCGTCTCACTGTGTGGAGATGTAGAAACGGTTTGTCCCTGCTGTAAAACATAGTGACACTGGACCTGAACTTCAACAGGAGGCCTCTGGTTCTCCCTCAGCAGATCAGAGCCTCTCAGAGTCCGCTTACATCCAGAACTGCTCCATGTTTGTCCATCTGTTGTGTTGAAATGGCACTGACTTGGAGAAACAGAAGGTGGAGGTCGACAGCGGAGTTTAACTTTGTCCTTCTCTGTGATCACTGATGAGTTCACGGTCAAAGAGGGAGGAGCCAAACCTGTGGAGAAACAATATAATATTCTTTTAGGCATGTGCACATGAATCACAGCACAGAAACAACCTATCTATATTGTTGAAGATTCTGTAATTGTATAGGGATTGCATATATTAGTCCTGTTTTATAGAGTGGCTCCTTACATGAACTGAGCAGCGGACTTTATTATTTGCTTATGATTAATGACAATAAAGGCTTTGAATTTGTAAACTATTCTATTAAAAAAAACTTCCACTTCATCAGTTGTGTCTTACCAACGGTGATGCTGCTCTCATTGCTGTCTGCAGATCGATAGTTGTTTGTGTTAGAGTTTGAGTAATAGATTATTTGATCACACTAACATGTAACAGTTGTTTTCACTGTTTCTTCACCATCGACAGCAGCTCAGTTCCACTCAGTGCAGTCGGACATGGGAGCAGTTTGTGTTTTCCGTCACATATTTAAGATATTCACCAATTAGACACTGATGTACTTCCAGAAGAATTTCTAAATCTGTTCTTTGAGGCCCCAGAAGTCAGCGATCTTTTGTGTGAGTGTTGCAACCAAATACACAACAAACCCAGGCACTGCAAACAAGTACGAATGTAATAAAGGCTTTGTCTCACCTGCCCTGGGGGTCTCAGAGTCACTTCCTGTCACATGGTTTGGTCTGGTGGTGGGTTTTACTGGATCAGATGAAGCTGTTGTTTCATGAGTTTGACTTGGGAGGAATTTACTGACGAAATCTGTAAAAGAAAAGAGTTGCTTTGAGAAAATATTCATGAAAAATATGTTCACATAAAACCAACAAAATAAAATAATATTAGTCATGACTTTAGTCTGACCCCGTGACCTGTGTTCATCACTTTGAGGAGATCTGGATCC
Source organism: Proterorhinus semilunaris (assembly GCA_021464625.1). NCBI lineage: Eukaryota > Metazoa > Chordata > Actinopteri > Gobiiformes > Gobiidae > Proterorhinus > Proterorhinus semilunaris. The sequence continues at coordinate 5,788,160 of CM038357.1, forward strand.
ATCTCCTAAAGTATAATCACAGATGACTTTTTTTCTTTGGACTTTACTGAGATTTGTCAAAAAATCATTAACAGGGATATAAAACAGTGGATTCTCCAAAATACAGGTTACATTTTGAACCAGTCGCAGAAAAAGGCGGAGAGCAGGAAATGAGAACTTCATCATCATCTATTTGAAAGCTAATCTCTGGTTTTGGAAGTTTATTCTCTGTTGTCCCTGGAAGTAAAATTCCACAAGAACATAAGGGAAATGCCAAAAAAACAAACAAATAAACAATCAATTACATTTGTCTTGAATTTTTCACTAACGCTGCTGCTCGATTCCTGACAAGAACCAGGAAATACGACCATATTAGTCCAGTGCTCCGGTCTCTGCGCTGGCTTCCTGTCACTCAGAGAATAGAATTTAAAACAGCTCTGCTTGTGTACAAGTCTTTTCATGGTTTAGCACCAAAGTCCATCTCTGACATGTTAGAGCCGTATGAACCATCTCGGGCCCTGAGAACTTCAGGGAGGGGTCTCCTGGTGGTTCCCAGAGTCAGGACTAAACACGGTGAGGCTGCGTTTCAGTTTCATGCAGCTAAAATCTGGAACAGTCTTCATGAGGATGTGAGACAGGCCTCAACTCTGACAATGTTCAAATCCAGGCTGAAAACAGCTCTTTTTACCCGAGCATATGAAAACTGAAAGTATTTTATCTGCACTCTTGCCTTTTACTGTCATTGATTAATTTTTATGTTGATGTTTTAATCTGTTTTCTTGTAATTTTATGCAACTGTGAAAGCACTTTGAATTGCCTTGTGTATGAATTGTGCTCTACAAATAAACTTGCCTTGCCTAATTGATCTTTTCTCATATCAGGAATTGCAAATGTTCAGTCTTTTAGTCTTAACATGCAAACAGAATTCTACAGTATTTAATTAAAAGCGCCAAAAACATTGCTTAGAGTTTCAAAAATAAATAAATAAACCATGTTGCCTTTGTCAGTGACTTACTCTGAACAGTGACAGAGACGATCTCACTGTGTGGAGATGTAGAAACTTCTTGTCTCCACTCTACAACATAGTAACAGTGGACCTGAACTTCAACAGGAGGCCTCTGGTTCTCCCTCAGCAGATCAGAGCCTCTCACAGTCTGCTCACATCTAGAACTGCTCCATGTTTGTCCATCTGTTGTGTAGAAATAGCACAGACTTGAAGAAACAGAAGGTGGAGGTCGACAGTGGAGTTTAACTTTGTCCTTCTCTGTGATCACTGATGAGTTCACGGTCAAAGAGGGAGGAGCCAAACCTGTGGAGAAACAATATAATATTCTTTTAGGCATGTGCACATGAATCACAGCACAAAAACACTTTCCAACACCACGTCACACTTTGCATATTGCTCATATTGTAGAAGATAACTGTTCAGGGATTGTAAATATTAGTCCTGTTTTATAGAGTGGCTCCTCACATGAACTGAGCAGCAGACTTTACTCTTTGCTTAGGCTTAATGACAATAAAGGCATTGAATTTGTAATCTATTCTATTAAAACAAAATTCCACTTCATCAGTTGTGTCTTACCAACGGTGATGCTGCTCCCAGCGCTGCCTGCAGATCGACTGTGTGTGTGATCGTGTCTATAATAGTAAACACATGTGACAGTTATTTTCACTGGTGGTCGTTTCTTCTCCATCGACAGCAGCTCAGTTCCACTCAGTGCAGTCTGACATGGGAGCAATTTAAAGAGTTTTCTATCAAATTCAAAGTAGCATGTTGGCTCTTGGACAGGAGTTTGACAGTTCAATGTGACGTTGTTGGTCTCAGAGACGACTGCTGGATCCACTGTTAGTTTAGGAGCAGGATAATCTGTTTCAAAGAAATATAATTATTATGAAAATAAATACATGAAAAATGAGCCATTGAAAATACATTATAGGGTTACCTTGAGCTTTAGCCTGAAATATTGAATCTGTTGAAACAAACAAAGCAAAACAAACAAGACCTACATTAAAGACAGGCTCTATCTTTAGAGTAATATTGTCTGGGAAAAAAATGTTATGTTTATTTGGTAGGGACAGTGCAAGTTAATGAACAAGCCACACCGGAATATTTGCCACGGGTACGGTGTTCATTTTAGGACATCCTCAGACTCAGGTGTCAGATCCTGAAAAACATCCGTCATCCTCAGACGAAACTCCCTCAGCGTCAGAAAAACCTCCGTCATCCTCAGACAAAACTGCTTCAAACCAAACGGCCTCAGAAAAACATCCGTCATCCTCAGACAAAACTGCTTCAAACTAAACGGCCTCAGAAAAACCTCCGTCATCCTCAGACAAAACTGCTTCAAACCAAACGGCCTCAGAAAAACCTCCGTCATCCTCAGACAAAACTCCCTCAGCATCAGAAAAACCTCCGTCATCCTCAGATAAAACTCCCTCAGCATCAGAAAAACCTCCGTCATCCTCAGACAAAACTGCTTCAAACCAAACGGCCTCAGAAAAACATCCGTCATCTTCAGACAAAACTGCTTCAAACTAAACGGCCTCAGAAAAACCTCCGTCATCCTCAGACAAAACTGCTTCAAACCAAACGGCCTCAGAAAAACATCCGTCATCCTCAGACAAAACTGCTTCAAACTAAACGGCCTCAGAAAAACCTCCGTCATCCTCAGACAAAACTCCCTCAGCATCAGAAAAACCTCCGTCATCCTCAGACAAAACTGCTTCAAACCAAACGGCCTCAGAAAAACCTCCGTCATCCTCAGACAAAACTCCCTCAGCATCAGAAATCCTCCGTCATCCTCAGACAAAACTCCCTCAGCATCAGAAAAACCTCCGTCATCCTCAGATAAAACTGCTTCAAACCAAACGGCCTCAGAAAAACATTTCAAAGGAGTCAGGTCTCGGAAAAAACATAGTCAGGAAAACCGCTGTCAGAAAAAGTGGAGTCAGACGAAAAAGTCTCAAATTACAAGTTATCAGAATTAGCTGAAAAACATCACTCTTCACGGACGAAGCTGAAGTTAGCTTCCGATTCGTAACATGTTTTAGTTTTTGATCAGGACCCGATCCTGACGACAGGATACGTCCTCAGAATGCGACTAGCCTACTGTGATTACACGGGGAAAGAAGAAGACGACAACGGATACAGAACGGTGAGTTTAATAATATTCTTAATGCATTTATTCTGTCGCTGGCATGTTATATTTGGCACTTTCTACCTTTACTTGTAATTTCTACATCTAAACAAGCGCCAAATATAACATGCCAGCGACAGAATAAATGCATTAAGAATATTATTAAACTCACCGTTCTGTATCCGTTGTCGTCTTCTTCTTTCTCCGTGTAATCACAGTAGGCTAGTCGCATTCTGAGGACGTATCCTGCCGTCAGCAGTGATAGGATTTTCGGCTCTTTTTCTCTTCATTTTTTTTAACATAATACAGTTTAAATTTAGGAGAGGTTTTGATTCATGGCTTGCTAACTGAGCTTTTCGACTACTCCCTGCACAAAACAACTATAATCAAGAAAGACATGAAAAAGAACAAAATAATATTTTTTCCCCATTGCTATAATAATGTGATATTGGCTTATAGTGGTGTTGTTTTGTCTTCAGGAATCAAAGTTGACTTTTCCAGGTGGTGGAGCCATTGTTGTTTATAGCAACACACACACACTTTTAAGACTGGCACATACGTATATGTACTCTTTTTTATTTACAGTCAAAATCCTTAGTGTTTCTCCCATAGCTTCTCTCCATAGACTGTATAAAGAAAAGACAGCTCCTCCTCACTCCTCCCCGTTTACCACAATGACCACGTTCGAGGGGGAAATCATGGCGGATTTACAGGCTCCTCCTCTCCAGCTCTGACGAAGCATGTTCCTAAAAAGGGCATAAGGGCGGGATCTTGACTGTAGACCCGGCCCTGCTTGGCCCTCGCGGGGCTGTAAACCCTGGTGCCCCATATTGTTTTTAACCCAGCGTAATCACAGGAGGAATATGTAGCTCTAGCCACTTCTAAACCATTAAGCACCGGGCATTAAAGTTGTTTTTGACGTGTCTAAAGTCCAATGCATTCCAATGGGGGGATAGCGGTCATATGGAGGTACTACAGCAAAGGTGGAGCAATGGCGGCCTCCAGTGTCGTAGTCACAAAGCAGAGCAGTCAGCGGCCATTGCTTCTCTCCGGTCCCTCTGCCTGTAGCTCCGCCCCTGGTCCTGCTCAGTCTGGAGCTGCTGAAGCCTCATGCTGAGAGAGGAACACAGACTCCAGACACCACTGAAGTCCAGACTTTAACCTGGACTCCTGTTGTACTTCTGCTTTAGTTGCTTTTGCAATGGGCTCATACACCTGTGGAAAAGGTCGACATTACGACGTATCGCCGCTCCGCGCGTGATCGCATTGTTTATTTTTCACCCCACAAACCCAGCGTGACTTTATCTAACCATAAAACCAAAGATATGAGGCGGATCTTTCTCAAATAAGAAGTGGCTAAAAGCTAGAGATGTACTGACTACATTTATGGATTAGTTTAAGTTTGTAGAGATCTAGATTTTGTAAACAGCAGGTTCGTTCCTTGCGGACCGGCTGCAGCTGCAAATGTTTTACCTCCTTTCTCCCTCTGTCTCTGGACCCAATCTCTTACTCTTTTCTCTTTCTATTTCAGTCTTTGCCCTTCTCTATTCGTATCTAATGTAGCAGACAGCGGTGTATGTAGAGCTTGATAAACATGCAACCGTTAAAAAAATAAAGACAGCTCACTTGTGAGACTCGGCTCTCATCGTTCACTTAAAAGAGCCGGCTCTTTGTATCGACTCGTTCGCGACCGACCCATCACTAGCCGTCAGGATCAGGTCCTGATCAAAAACTAAAACATATTACGATTCGGAAGCTAACTTCAGCTTCGTCCGTGACGCGTGATATTTTTCAGCTAATTCTGATAACTTTTAATTTGAGACTTTTTCGTCTGACTCCACTTTTTCTGACAGCGGTTTTCCTGACTATGTTTTATTCGAGACCTGACTCCTTTGAGAAGTTTTATTGAGGCCGTTTGGTTTGAAGCAGTTTGTCTGAGGATGACGGAGGTTTTTCAGGATCTGACACCTGAGTCTGAGGATGTCCTAAAATGAACACCGTACATGGGCTAATTTCCATCCATCGTCCCCCATGCGCACTCTTAAACACACTCTCATTCATCCTGGCCTATTGTACATGTTTTTAGTGGTAGGGGAAACCGGAGTACCCGGAGGAAACCTACGCACAGGGGGAACATACAAAGTCCACACAGAAAGGCCCCGTCCAGGTGGGAATCGAACCCGGACTTTCTAGCTGTGAAGCACGATCGCTAACCGCTGTAGTACCGTGCCGCCATTTTCTTCTCATGGTGGTTATGAGGAGAAAACCGCATTTCTGTGTGAAGTTTGCATGTTCTCTGTGCCTGAGTGGATTATCGGCTAATCCACAACCTTAATGCATCTGATAAAACACTTGCTGAGGATGGATCCCTGTGGTCGTACTCTGATCTATTCGATTGGGACAAAGCAAATTAATGAACATGTACAGAGTTTGTGATGTAAATGTGATAAATTATAGCAAAGATCGTTTCCATCCGTAGTCCGCTGGCAGGTGACAGAGATAAAACACAAACACACAGACTGTTTAGTTTAGTTTATTTGTTTATTTGAGCAATACACATTGTGCTCAAAAGGAGTGGGCTGAAGCAAAAAGCTTATGAGCCCCCACCCCCAAGTGCAATAAAATAAAAAAAAGAACATTTCAAAACATTTCAAGCAGCTACATTCATACAGACCAACTTACAACAAACAACAAAAATATATTAACTCTTTATATAATTAATTGAAACAACGCACAGCTACAACAACAATCTAGTTTCATATACGATGTCTAATACAAAGCAAGTAAAAAAAAAAAAAAAAAAATGTGTTACTTAATATATTGCTTGCATATTTTTACCCGTGATTACATAGTTACTTTTATGGTATAAAGGTACATTAATAGATATTATAATCTGAGATCTTGATACTTTCCAGTTGTCATTACCATTCTCAGTATAATTTTAATTTGGGTTTAATTATCATCATCATTATTATATATTTATTTAATTGAGTTATATGTGAAGTATGCTGTAGCCCTGCATAGTGTGGTGCATTAAAAAGCCAGAGAGTGAGCCAGTTGAAGAGAGCAGTAACTCCCCTTCAACAAACCCCCTAACAGCTGATTTGTAGATGATGTTCCTATGCTGAGTGGTGCATTAACAGACAAGGTTTAGAGCCCGTTGGGAGGATTCCTCTCAACAGATCCATAACCTGCCAACCCTAATTCTCCGTTTGTGAATTTGAGCAATAGAATGACAACCGTTCCAAGCAGCAACACTCTTCCTTGATTATAGAGGAAAAATACACATAATCCATCCTACTGCTCCCCCTAGTGGCAACACATTTCTTCTTGTCTGTATATTTCAAAAGTCTTTTGTTTGTATTTAAATTTGAACAGGTTGATGTTTGGACATCGTTTCAAATCCATCTCCAGTTTATTCCACAATTGTACACCATTAACTGTTGGACTAAAACTTTTCAAAGTTGTGCTATGTTTCTGAATCCTAAAGTTTAATTCATCACGTAATTCATAACGACCAGTACGTTCTTGGAACCTTCTTTGTATTTGGTTTGGTAACAATTTATACCTTGCTTTGAATAACATTTGTACAGTTTGGAACTCAACAATGTCACAAAACTTCATGATCTTTGATTTTAAAAATAATGAGTTTGTGTGGTCCAAAAACCCAACTTTATGAATTACTCGGAGAGCTCTTTTTTGCAACAATATTATTGGTTTAACTGTGTTTTTATAAGTACTACCCCAAACCACAGTACAATAATATAAGTAGGGCAAAATCAGAGAACAGTATAAGGTATGTAGAGCTTTGATGTTTAAAATGTGCTTTGCTTTTGCTATTACTGAAATGCTTCTAGAAATTTTCGTAGATATATATTTAATGTGAGATTTCCAAGTAATTCTGTCATCAATAATCACACCAAGGAATTTGATTTCATGCACTTGCTCGATAACAACACCCTCTATCTGAATTGCTTCCTGAGCATTGGAGTTACAGTTGCCAAATATCATCATTTTGCTTTTACTCAGATTTAAAGATAATTTATTTTGTTTGAACCACTTATTGACACTTTTGAGTTCCAAGTTAACAATCCGACACAGCTGTTGCAAGTCGTCTCCTGATGCAAAAATATTTGTATCGTCAGCAAACAAGATAAATTTAAGTACTTCAGATGTTTTACAAATATCATTAATATACATATTAAACAATTTTGGGCCCAGAATAGAACCTTGAGGTAAACCACAGACAATTTGTCGACAACTCGACTGATAATCACCGATTTTCACACATTGTTTTCTATTTTTTAAGTAACTGGTAACCCACTGTAGAGCTACCCCCCTAATCCCATAATGTTCTAGTTTATTAATTAATATATCATAGTTTATTGTATCAAACGCTTTACTCAGGTCAATAAATAACCCTATTGCATATTTCTTGTTGTCTACAGCATTAGTTATTTCTTCAGTTATATCAAAGAGCGCGTGTGAGGTTGAGTGATTGTTCCTGAAACCAAACTGATTGTCCGAGAGTAAATTACACTTTTCGATAAAGCCGTCAAGTCTAGAGTTAAAAACCTTTTCTAAGATTTTAGAGAATTGCGGTAAAAGGGAAACAGGCCTATAGTTTGTAAAGAGATGTTTATCTCCTGCCTTGAACAGAGGAATCACTTTTGCTACTTTCATACCATCAGGAAATTGTCCAGTTTGTAACGATAAGTTACAGATGTAAGTTAACGGCTTAGAGATACTTTCAATAACAGTTTTTAAAGTTTTCATGTCCATGTCATGGTAATCGGTCGAAGTTTTATTTTTACACCCTTTAACAATGTCCAGTATCTCCTTTTCCTCCACAGGTTTGAGGAACAGGGACATAGGATTTGCTTCTATCAGATCACAATTATAATTCTCAACGTTTGCAATTTTTGCAGCAAGGTTCGGTCCAACATCTACAAAGAATTTATTAAATGTTTCGACGACTTCATTCATATTATTTAAAGTGTTATCCTCATCTTTGAAATGTTTTGGGTAATTAATCGTTCTTGGTTTATTTCTAATTATACTATTTAAGATGTTCCATAAACCTTTAATATTATTCTTATTGCTATCTAACAATGTATTATAATAATCCTGTTTACATTTTCTAATAATACCTGTCAGTTTATTTTTATATTTCTTATATTTATCCTCAGCTTCTTTTGTTTTGTTATTTATAAAGTTTTTGTAAAGATAATTTTTTTTCTTGCAAGCATTTAGTAAACCCTTAGACATCCATGGTGTTTCTTTACACTTTCTGTTTTTACTGTATTTCTTCATTGGGCAGTTTTTGTCGTATACCTTTTGAAATACTTGCGTAAACTCATCATATGCCATATTCGTGTCATTCTCTCTGTACACAATACTCCAGTCTTGAGCTAAAAGCTCCTTTTTAAATGCATCAATAGTTTTCTCTGTTTTTACCCTTCTAAACCAATACTTGTTTTCCTCTTCATCTTTTACATATCCATTTTTATACATAACGAAAACTGGAAGGTGATCACTAATATCATTTATCATTAACCCGCTGACTGTATCACTTTCAATTTCATTTGAGAAAATGTTATCAATCAAGGTTGCACTATGGGTTGTAATTCTACTAGGTTTGGTTATTAGAGGAAACAGACCTATACTGAATAAAGTATTTATAAATTCGTCCGTCTTTTTATGTTTATATGGGTTTAAAAGATCGATGTTGAGGTCTCCCCCCACAAACATGACTTTATGATTTAATCCTGAAAAGTGCTCCTCCATCCACTTAGAAAAAACATCTATATCAGAGCCAGGTGTTCTATAGATAGAACTCACAATAATATTTTTCTTTTTTTGCCTTGTAATTTCAACAGTAAGGCATTCAAGTGTATCATCCACCACCATTGTCTTATTTTCCATTACTTTGTAACTATAGTTGGAGTCTATAAACATAGCTACGCCCCCTCCATGCTTGTTCCTTCTGTTCATACTTATAAATTCATAACCCTCAATAGAAAACTCAAATTCTCTGTCATTATTGATCCATGTTTCTGTGATTAAAATGACACTGAATGGTGTGGAAAACTGTTTTAAGAAGCTTTTGATGTGGTCAAAGTTTGCATAGAGGCTTCGACTATTGAAGTGGATTACAGTGAATGCCTTAATGTTCTTAAGTTTACTATTGTACAGATCCTCTGTGTAGTATTGACAGTCATTGGTAGCTCTAGAAAAGAAGTTATTTTCCGGGTCGATGTCGATCTCAGTGTTCTGTAGGTCGTACTGAGAGAATGTAAAATCCTGGGAGTTTGCTTCAGCAATTCTCCTTATTGAAAAATCCAAGTCGGTGCTTCCTATAGAACTGTATGTATTACTAGACATGTGAGATTATGTGCTTTTACATACCAAAATCCATGCGCTTTTCCCGGTGTTTATACTGGATGTGGTGTACTGCTGCGTGGACGTATAATGAGTTTGTCATATCTCAAGAAGGCGATCTCCCCCCTTTCTCGTGCAGCTCTCAGCTCCGGCATCAGTTCTTTACGTTTTCTTTTTATTGATTCCGTGTAGTCCTCGTTAATGAAGATTTTTGTTCCTTTAAGTCGTTTGGCGCGCTGTAAGATTTCTTCACGATCCTTCCACCTCAGTAGTCTGGCGATGATGGGTCTCGGCCAGTCTCTCCCTCCGTCGTGTTTCCCTACGCGGTGAGCCCTCTCCACCTCCACCGCGTGATTTAGCTGTAGCTTCTCCTTCAGTATCTCCTTAACCTTTACCTCGGCGTCGGCCCAAGTCTCCCCAGGCGACTCCAACACTCCCTCAAATACCAGGTTATTTCTGCGGCTCTGCCCCTCCAGATACTCCAGTTTGTCCGTGATGATGTGTAAATTGTCACATACTTTGTAAAAATCCGTTTGTAAGGTGTTTGTGCGCTCTGTGAGTTTCAGATTTTGTTCTTTCAAAGTGTCCACCTCACCTTGCGTGAACTGCAGGCTTGTTTTTAGTTCTTGAATGTCCTTAGTCTGTAAATCCATGCGGGTGTTTGTTGATTCCATGATGAGTTTAATAAATCCTTTGAAGTTCTCCTGTTGTTGTTGAATTAATTCCCTGAACATGACCCTCTGCTGCTCCATGAGCTCCGTGACTCGACTGAGGCTTACGTATTCTTCTTCCACCGCCGAATCTGCCTGTTGCTTCGCCTCTATTTTCGGCGGTTTTGGCATTTTGCTCCCTCTCAGCAGGCCTGAATTTTCTTAACGAATATTTTAATATTCTTGAGAACTTTTTTCGCGTTGGTCTAGCTTTGTCCGTCCCTGAAATCGGTCCGACCGGAAACAACCAACACATGCAACACATGCCGACTCATGCAGTACTGTCCCAGTACTTAGTGCCTCTGAGTGAGAACACAGTTTGTGGTTTTCCTGTTTGGAACCTCACAGTCCCCCTGAGCTGTGGCCCTGATGCCCTTCCCACTCACAGTCTTAGGCTTGTTGTCTCCCAGCTTCAGTCTCACCTCCAACTGCATGCAATAGGTGATAAATTTCAGTCCGGTTTCAGGACTAGGCATAGCACTGAATCAGCGTTACTGAGGGTCCATAATGACATTCTTGGAGCCCTGGACAGTAAAAGCTCTGTGGTTTTGGTGTTACTGGACCTGACCGCTGCATTTGACACTGTGGATCATGCCATCCTCATCTCCCGACTTGAACACACTGTTGGTCTGCAAGGCATGTTTCTCAGATGGTTTTCATCATATCTCACAAACAGAACTTTTTCAGTGATGCTCAATGACTTTTCCTCCTCAGCTGCTCCTCTGTCATCCGGTGTGCCTCAAGGCTCCATTCTCGGTCCTATCCTGTTCTCACTCTATATGCTGCCACTTGGTCAACTTATTTCTAATCACAACGTCCACTTCCATTTCTATGCAGATGACCTCCAGATCTACCTTCCTGTGGTTCTGAGCAACCGTTCTGCATTGGACCCTCTCTATAACTGCCTTCACATCATCAAACAATGGCTCTCCCAGAACTTCCTTCACTTGAATGAAGGAAAGACTGAGTACATCCTGTTCACCCCGGACTCACCTAACAGCTCCCCCAGTTTTGGTCATCCTACACCTCAGTTTGCTCCCGCCATCCGTAACCTGGGTGTTATTTTTGACAGCAGTATGATTTTTGACAAACAGATAAGTGCAGTTGTGAAAGCGAGCTTTTACCAGCTAAGGCTACTCAGTAAGATCAAACCATTCTTGTCCCGAGCCGACCTTGAAAAAGCCATTCATGCCTTCATCAGCTCGAGGATAGACTACTGTAACGCCCTCTACACTGGACTTAACCAATCACTCCTCAATCGGCTTCAACTGGTACAAAACGCAGCAGCCCGTCTTCTCTCCAACACCTCCAGACGCTCACACATCACCCCTGTCCTCTTCTCTCTCCACTGGCTCCCAGTGCGGTTTAGGGTGGAGTTTAAGGTCTTGATGTTTGTGTTCAAGGCCATCAATGGCCTGGCCCCGGCCTACCTCGCCGACTTAGTAACGGTCTACCAACCAGCCAGAACTCTGCGCTCCTCTGAACACACCTCCCTGGTCATCCCCAAGTTCAAATACATAAAGTTTGGAGGCCGTTCTTTTGCCGTCCAAGGCCCAAAGCTGTGGAACGCACTTCCGGTACAGCTTCAAAACATCACTGAGTTGAGTCTTTTTAAATCACAGTTGAAGACACATCTTTTCACACGAGCTTTTGATGCATAGCCACTGACTCGACTGCTGTTTTTATGTACATTTGTGTTTTTATTGATGTCTATTATATCTTTTATTTCTATTCTGGAAAGCGCCCTGGGCACCTTCTGGCTGTTGTAAGGCGCTATACAAATAAATCTTGATTGATTGATTGATTGATAGGTTTAATAAAGTCCTGCAGTGGAGGAACGTTATAAACAAAGCATCCATATTTAAAATGGAGTAAGTTATATTTATCTAAAACAGTACAGTGGTGACATTTAAATGGTTCATTTTCCCAAACGTTTATGGATAAAAAAACAAAAAAAAAGTGATTCTATTGGGCCAGGTCCAGTCGACTGAAGAAAGGTTTTAGTCACCAGGCTATCAAGAAGCTGAACTCCCTCCCTTCCTTGTGCTTCCACCTCTCACCCACCGCTCCACACCAAGGGTATGAGAGAAACTAAAATTACGATTCATATGAATTGACAATAAAATATTTTTTTTATCCTTTGAATATGTTTTGAGTGTTGTGTCAAACTTCCAGCTATCTACAGTATATCTCACTTGTGCTAAAATCATGATCAGAAATTAATGATCAGGATTTGTTTTAGTTTTAGCATGTTTTAGGTTGTGCTAAATCTTTCATACCGTGCCCCATGTTGCTCCCGTACCACAGTTTGGGAACCACATTTCTATTACTTTATCCATTCACTTGCACATGTAACAAACATGCTATTATGGCTGTTTCACTTTTACTAAAATAGACATATTACCCCATGAAAAAAAAGTCTGTCTGAATCATTTCATCACATTTCCTTTTCCTGAGAGACACCGACACACACACTATTGCTATTAAATGTTTGTCTTTCACTCTAAAGCCGCACAAAATGCTAAACCCCCCAAAAACGTTTTTACGTAATCAATGCAATTGATTTATAAAAACCTTTTTTGACTTTTTGTTTATCTGTTCTTAGCGCTACGAGCTACAACGTTTCAAATAAAAGTTTACTTCCTATTGATATAGACCTTGCATCCAGCTGTTTTAGTCAATTCTACAAGGTTAAAACTAAACATCTGGACAGGGGAGCCTCCTCATGGCAAAAGTCCTGTTGTCTAGTTTTAGCCTCACAGGATTGCACTGGTGACTGAATAACGACAAATGTGTTGCACTCACGGATGAAGCAGAGGAGCAGCAGAGGAGCCATGACGGACAGCAGACGGTGCAGTGTGAGAAATGAACACAATTTACAGAAGTGGAGACAAAAAAGGGCATGAGTCGGGTCTGTGACACTTCTACAGGGCTGTGGGCTAAAAAAAAAAAACGTGTGAAAGCGTCGCATTCATGCACAGTTTGAAACAGAACCCAGTGTCTTTATCGCCGATATTTAAATGGAACTCGGTGATGTGACAAGTTTCTTTGGCATAATTTTACAAATGTTTTAAAGTGTTGTTTGGCCATTTGTGGTGAGCTGAATGAATAATGCAATAAACAGCGTCTTCGAGTGATGTTGAGCCACAGTTTAATGCGTTGGCGAAAACTTCATTCATTCATGAAACATTTGCACATCTTTACGACCATTGTTTATCATTTGTAACAGGGGTGTCCAAACATTTTTCACTGCATTGAACTGTATCTGACATTGGTTTATTTGGTCAGGACAGTGCAGGGTGGTGGCAAAGTTATTCAGGTTGTGTTTTTATTGTTTCAGTTCTGATCAAAGCTGTGAAACGTCAAACTGGATGCATTTAAGAGAGGTTTAAACTGACCTCAGACTTTTATTTAGCCTCCAGCTCTGTCTCACAGTTAATGTTAGTTTTTGAGATCATTTTTATGACGACTTATTAAATTTGCTGTAAAAAACAACAACAAAAGACGCTTCTCTGGTGATTTGTGACAAGAAGCCTGAGGGCCACCAACAATTGTTCTGAGGGTGAAATTGTGTCCCCGGGCCACATTTTGGATACCTCAAACTGATATAATTTAAGCAAAGGTTTTAGCTTTTAGAAATAAGTATTTATAAATGCTTTAAAGTGCATATGAGGTGTTAATGCTTTTGAAAATAGGATTTATTCATATGGGTCACATGAGTCAAAATTATAATTTTATTTCAGTGAAGCAGCAACTTGAATGAAGAAATGTTGGGCAGAGTTATTACAAAATGAGAAAAAAACAATTCAAAATATTGTTTTATTACACAAAGAAAAGAACATGTTATTACATTTTGAACTGTTATTACATAATATGGCTGGACACTGTTGAGAAAAACACATATAAACTAATATATTATTGTTATTACTGGCTCAAACATACTATAAAAGCAACGGTTAAATCTTAACTGACTATTCAAGGACAAAAACAAATGGTTGTTCGGGTCCAGGTGCTATAGGTTGTGTTCTTGGAGGTCAAAACACGTGTTAGCGCTATGTAATAATAATATAATAATGGTAATGCTCATTTTGAAGGCTACCAGGTTCCTGTACTGTCTGAAGCATTGTGTCCTCAAGTTAAGCTGAAGTCTGGACTTTGTTTTTACAGAAAATACTGACTCCGTTGTACTTTTCATCTGAAGGTCTAATGCATGAATCACAAATAGAGCAGTTTTGGCTGTTTCTGATTTACAATAAACTATGCACTCATGAATTTAGCTCAAAATATGTTGCATCAGCTTTTGCAGTGAACTGTCCGTTGTTGCTGGAACCGGGTCCACAGGGAAGAGGGATCTGGCTCTAAACTGTATTCTACAAAAAGAAGATTAGCAGTAGCATTAACAAGCATCATATTTAACATAATATGTAGTCAGTGTTAGAGTAATTAAATAAAGTGCCTTGCCTCATAATCATTCTCACTGTGAAGCTCCTCTTCGTTCTCACTTGGAGAACCTGCCGGAGATATAATGTTGTACGTGAGTGATCCTATTGTGAAATATTTATTCTATTGAACTTCAGACTCCTACCAGGTGAACAGTAGACAGTAGAAGTGGCTGAGTTCAAACTGTCGACTCTCTCAGACAGGGGCTTTATCAAAAACAAGAACAAAATAGCATAAAACACAACTGTCAATGAAATCTCACACTTGATTTTGATAAATAAAACAATGGACTGATTATTACACTAGCTTTATTTCTTTTGCTGATCATGAAAAGCTGTTTGATCATAAGGTGATGAGATGAGAAGTAACTTCACGACCAGACCGGGAAAAAAGGTCACCACATAAAAAGGTCACACGCTATAAATACTTGGTTGTAGCGCCTTAAGCATTCGCTGTGGTGTTGTGTTTTCTGCAATGTCAAAAGATCCAGTGTTGCATTAATATTAATATTATTTTATTTCACCAAGATCTTGGATTTTAGAGACGGTTTTGTGAGCGTTCTATTTGTGAACCCGAATAAAATAATAACCTCCCCCATTGTTTCTCTTTACCAGAGCGTCGCTGTTTGGATTGTTGGAGTTGGAGTCATCTGAAAAAGACAGTACAACAAAACAAACAATCACTCTCTGTTTATCTTGTTCAATACAGTGAAAGTGAACACAGTATTGTGAATTACCAGAGTTCTTGCCTGGACAGCTGTGGAAAAAACACAATGAAATGGGCAAAATCAACCAAAGTCAAACCCATAGACTGTAAATTAAGAATGGACAAATTGTGGCCAAATTCTTCCTGAAATCGCAAAGAAACAGGGAGGTTTCTGGCTCCTGGACTTTTTTAAAACCTTTTTTGCCTCTTTAAGTTATTACTGAACAAAGGCTTGACATTCTGATCTTCATGTCTTTGTCTTAACATGCGCAACATCGTCCCAATTTTATATAATGGAGCTGGATCCAAACACCCTGCTAAATATCTATTCAATCTATGAGGGAGGTGACGCCCTCAGTCCAGTCTCAATTTACAGTCATCAATCAAAGTTTATTATATAAAATATTCCAAAAGGAGAGACATAATCAATGAAATGAGAGAGTAAGATAAATATCTCCTCTTGGGCCAAGAAGATGGAGATGCAGAGGGTGATTGTGGCTGAACTGACTAAATGACAGAGCGAAGCAAGAGCTGAGAGTTGGTTTGATTGGGTGAGAGGGAAAGGAAATGCATTGTGATTGGCTGACAGCGATGTACAGGTAACAAGAGGTTGAAGAAAGGCAGGAGTAACTGTGTCAATTACAAACAGCTTCTACAAGTCTTACCATTTGCCACCATGTTTTCCTGGAACGAGAGCAATACTTCAGTTATTAAGTTTGACTGAGAGGCAATATGAATATGATGTAACAACATAGTATTTCTTACTAATGATCTTCAGGTAACAGAGGGATATTGTTAACAGGATGGAAACCGCTATTACAGAACGCACGAACAACATCAGCAAATGCCACGGCAGAGTTCTCGATGGAAACGGAGCTTCAGAAAGAAAAACATAATGATGAAAAACAGTCAGCATAAAATATACTTAAAAACTACCATATTATCATTTTTCTTTCTGTTCTTACCTGGTGTTGATTGTGTCTCGGGCTCAAACATGACTGTGGTGGAGGAAAATACTTCCATGTCCAAATCTAAATAACCAAATGTGCACATGCATGTTAAAAGAATAGATAGAAAGAAGTCTGAAATAGAAAAGAAGTCTGACAGGAAAGAAAAGTCTGTAGTTTTAAAAGATTGCAGTGGTTAGAGTGGCCATCGGTACATTGGCTGTTTTTTAGACTCTAATTAGGGTTAGTGGAGTTTACTAAAGGCGTCGTATTGTGAGTTATTGAAATAAAGTGGAGGTGATGTTATTTCCTGTGGAGAAATGGAGCTCCACCGATCACGTGACTCTGCAGCGGCTGCATTTAGACCCTTTTATCTGTTGATCTGAGAAATGTGACGTATCTTCCTGTCACATGACCTAGCATGATCTTCACTAAAGCTGTGACGTTACTGATATGGCGTTACTGTAATAAAGGCTTTGTCTTACCTGGACTGGGGATCTCAGAGTCACTTCCTGTCACATGGTTTGGTCTGGTGGTGGTTTTTACTGGGACAAATGAAGCTGTGGTTTCATGAGTTTGACTTGGAAAGAATTTACTGATGAAATCTGTAAAACAAAAGAGTTGCTTTGAGAAAATATTTATGAAAAATATGTTCACATGAAACCAATAAAATAAAATAATATCAGAAGTCATGACTTTAGTCTTACCTCGTGACCTGTGTTCATCACTTTGAGGAGATCTGGATCCATCTCCTAAAGTGTAATCACAGATGACTTTTCTTCTTTGGACTTTACTGAGATTTGTCCAAAAATCATTAACAGAAACATCAAACTGACAAAACAGTTCAGTTTTCTTTGTGTTTGTCCGTGAGTTGATAGTTTGATACGGCCGAGTGGATTCTCCAAAATACAGGTTACATTTTGAACCAGTCGCAGAAAGAGGCGGAGAGCATAAAATGAGAACCTCATCATCATGTTTCAGAAAGCTAATCTCTGGTTTTGGCCACTGCTGTGGATTTGGAGGTTTATTTTCTGTTGTCCCTGGAAGTAAAATTAAAATAACATATATTACAGTTAATCACAACTATAACTAATGATTTATGTCTATTTCTATGAGCAGAAAAGATAAACTGATGGAGAATAAATAAAAACAAAAGCTAAATATCAAAAACTCTAGAAAACTAGTTTGAGTCAGGTAATATTTTGGTGTTTTCAATAGCAAGACAATTACTTACTCTGAACAGTGACGGAGATTTTCTCACTGTGTAGAGATGTAGAAACTTCTCGCTCCAGCTCTACAACATAGAAACACTGGACCTGAACTTCAACAGGAGGCCTCTGGTTCTCCCTCAGCAGATCAGAGCCTCTCACAGTCTGCTCACATCCAGAACTGCTCCATGTTTGTCCATCTGTTGTGTAGAAATAGCACAGACTTGAAGAAACAGAAGGTGGAGGTCGACAGTGGAGTTTAACTTTGTCCTTCTCTGTGATCACTGATGAGTTCACGGTCAAAGAGGGAGGAGCCAAACCTGTGGAGAAACAATATAATATTCTTTTAGGCATGTGCACATGAATCACAGCACAAAAACACTTTCCAACACCAAGTTACACTTTGCATATTACTCATATTCTGTAATTGTATAGGGATTGCATATATTACTCCTGTTTCATAGAGTGGCTCCTTACCTGAACTGAGCAGCAGACTTTACTCTTTGCTTATGATTAATGACAATAAAAGCTTTGAATTTGTAAACTATTCTATTAAAACAAACTTCCACTTCATCAGTTGTGTCTTACCAATGGTGATGCTGCTCTCAGCGCTGACTGCAGAAAGAATGTATGTGTGATCGTGTCTATAATAGTAAAAACATGTGACAGTTATTTTCGCTGGTGGTCGTTTCTTCACCATCGACAGCAGCTCAGTTCCACTCAGTGCAGTCTGACATGGGAGCGGTTTAAAGTGTTTTCTATCAAATCCAAAGTGGCATATTGGCTCTTGGACATGAGTCTGACAGCTCAATGTGACGTTGTTGGTCTCAGAGATGACTGCTGGATCCACTGTTAGTTTAGGAACAGGATAATCTGTTTCAAGGAATTGTAATTTAAATGAAAATAAATGCAGCAAAGATGAACCATTGAAAATACATTGTAGGGTTACCTTGAGCTCTATCCTGAAATATTGAATCTGTTGAAACAAACAAAACAAAACACACACGATCTGCGTTAAATCATGTATTATATATGTGAAGAAATCCTGTATTTGATGTTAACATGAAGTATTTCATTTACAGTTTGACTGTTAAATCTCTGTTGGTTGAAATTTTAACTCTTTAAACCATGAGGTACATGGTTCAAACAATGCAGGCAGACCTTGATGTCCTGAGGTCTGTTTACCAACCCCCACGAAAGGAAAGAATTTGAGCACTGAAGCTTCAAAAGCAAATGGCCATGGGTAAACGATGACCGGTTCGCTTATCTCAGTTTGGGTCATAAAACTGAACCTAACTTTGTGTTAAAGTCATTCCCTGACCACCTGGGAGCTTTTGGGGAAATATGACCTTGAGCTGGAAGTTGGGCGAGGCTGCCTGATGGCTTTCCTCTCATCTCCCGGATCCGAGGATAAACCTAATGTCTAAACAGATGTGTGTTTTAATCTGTTCATTATTTCTGTGGCCGAAATAACAGAGCGTTTCCAGGTCTGTTATGTAAACAGGCAAAACTCCCTAACAATATAACAATAAAGACGGACTCCATCTATCTTTAGGGTCATATTTATTGTCTGGGAAGAAATTTGGTCTCATGGTGGTTATGAGGAGAAAACCGCATTACTCTGTGAAGTTTGCATGTTCTCTGTGTCTGAGTGGATTATCGGCTAATCCACAACCTTCATACATCTGATAAAACACTTGCTGTGGATGGGTCCCTGTGGTCGTACTCTGATCTATTCGATAGGGACAAAGCATATTAATGAACATACAGAGTTTGCGATGTAAATGTGATTATAGCAAAGATCGTTTCCATCCGTAGTCCGTTGGAAGGTGACAGAGATGAAACATAAACACAAAAATGCTACAGATTCTGGTCAGTACTGAAAGTGTTCAGAGGCCTGGAGTTCCTTTAGCCTCTACTTTAGGAGGGATGTAAGAGTGTCCTGTGTTGGAGTCTCTCTTACTGATAATGGGAGACTGTTCCAGTACTTAGTGCCTCTGACTGAGAACACAGTTTGTGGTTAGGAGGGAAGTTATATTTATCTAAAACAGTACAGTGGTGACATTTAAATGGTTTCTTGTCCCAAACCTTTATGGATAAAAAAAAAAGGGATTCTATTGGGCCAGGTCCAGTCGGCTGAAGAACAGTTTTATTCACCAGGCTATCAGGCAGCTGAACTCCCTCCCTTCCCTGTCCTAACTGTGCTTTCAATGACAATAACATCTTTTTTGAATCTTTATTTGAGTGTTGTGTCAAAAATCCCAAGTTCCCGCTATATCTCTCTTGAGTTAAAATCATGATTAGAAATAAAACTCTGATACTACTGAGCATGTTTTAGGTTTTGCTAAATTCTTCATAGCGTGCCCCATGTTGCTCCCGTACCACTGTTTGGGAACCACATTTCTATGACTTTATCCATTCACTTGCACATGTAACAAACATGCTATTAGGGCTGTTTCACTTTTACTAAAATAGACTTATTACCCCATGAAAAAAAAAAGAAAATCTGTCTGAATCATTTCATCACATTTCCTTTTCCTAAGAGACACCGATCGCTTTCACTCTAAAGCCACAAAACTTTTTTTGACTTTTTCTTTTTATCTGTTCTTAGTGAGTCGAGTCCTCGTTTTCATGACAGCCAGTGGTTTAACAAATAGGACAGCATCAGGCTATGAGCTAAATTACAACGTTTCAAATAAAAGTTTACTTCCTATTGATATAGACTTTGTTCTAGTGGTGACAGACAGAACTATGTAAATTCTCAGTCATCCAGCTGTTTTAGTCAATTCTACAAGGTTAAAACTAAACTGGACAGGGGAGCCTCCTCATGGCAAAAGTCCTGTTGTCTAGTTTTAGCCTCACAGGATTGCATTGGTGACTGAATAACGACAAATGTGTTGCACTCACGGATGAAGCAGAGGAGCAGCAGAGGAGCCATGACGGACAGCAGACGGTGCAGTGTGAGAAATGAACACAATTTACAGAAGTGGAGACAAAAAAGGGCATGAGTCAGATCTGTATTACTTCTACAGGGCTGAAAAAAAAAAAGTGTGAAACCGTCGCGAAAAAGCACAGTTTGAAACAGAACTAGGGATGTCCGAATCCGATCACGTGATCGGAAATCGGGCCCGATCGCGTGGTTACAGACTCGATCAGAATCGGACATTACCTCCCGATCAGGACTCGGATATCCATTCTCATTTTGATCAGATGTCGAGCTATTGCGAACCACTTTCTGTCCCCTCCCCCTGGCCCAGCGCCCCTGTCACTCACTGCACCTGCCAGCGTCAAACCGCTCGCACCGTCCGCTCAGTCCGTGTCCGTCTGAGAAATCGCCAAATCCACACAAGTGCCCAATAACCCGAGCAGAGTCTACTGTAGACTAAGTGAGGAGAGAGGAGTGAGAAGGACGGGAGGACAGGGCGGGGAGAGAGCGGTAAGAAGTAACAAACTGTTTTTATCACTATTACACCGCCACGTGTGATTGAACCGTGGCTCCTCAGACCCGCACTGAGCGGAGACGTAGACGAGAGCCCGGCTCACACGTGCTCAAATACGCTGAAAGATGAGGGGAAACTTCTGTCTCTATTAATAACTTAAACCACTGCCTCGTCTCTTCGCTCACACACACGCGCTACGTTCAGGTGAAATGAGGAAACGCTCGTGTTCACTCCTCTGGTTAAGCCTTTAGTCAAACACACGCACAGGGTGAAAATGTGGTCACCTTTCATTTAAAGAGACTGGAATCAAGTTAACATGGCACCTTTAACTTTGTGTTATTTAACTGTTTGGCCAAATTACTGCTGTGTTTTTTCCTCTTTTTCCTCAGAAGTTTAAACCGGCCTCAGACCTTTATTTAGGCTCCAGTTCTGTCCCACACTAAAATGTTAGTTTTTGAGATAATTATGACGAATAATTAAACTTGCTGTAAAAAAATAGAAGCCTGAGGGCCAGTTAATACATGATCCAATAAGGACACAATGTTTTTCTTTATTACAGATTTTTAAATACAGTATTATATTGAACAGAAGTCTTGTTTGCTATAACAGTTACACAGGTGTGTTGTAAGCCCTTAGTGCAGCCCTATATACATACGGTGACTTGCGAAAGTATTCGGCCCCCTTGAACTTTTCGACCTTTTGCCACATTTCAGGCTTCAAACATAAAGATATAAAACTGTAATTTTTTGGGAAGAACCAACAACAAGTGGGACACAATCATGAATCCCTGTCCCTGCTGAAGAAATGCAGGCCCAAACCATGATGCTGCCACCACCATGTTTGACAGTGGGGATGGTGTGTTCAGGGTGATGAGCTGTGTTGCTTTGACGCCAAACATAACGGTTTGTATTGTTGCCAAAAAGTTCGATTTTGGTTTCATCTGACCAGAGCACCTTCTTCCACATGTTTGGTGTGTCTCCCAGGTGGCTTGTGGCAAACTTTAAACAACACTTTTTATGGATATCTTTAAGAAATGGCTTTCTTCTTGCCACTCTTCCATAAAGGCCAGAGTTGTGCAGTATATGACTGATTGTTGTTCTATGGACAGAGTCTCCCACCTCAGCTGTACATTTCTGCAGTTCATCCAGAACTGCCTCTTGGCAGCATCTCTGATCAGTTTTCTCCTTGTATGAGCTGAAGGTTTAGAGGGAGGGCCGGGTCTTTGTAGATTTGCAGTGGTCTGATACTCCTTCCATTTCAATATTATCGCTTGCACAGTGCTCCTTGGGATGGTTAAAGCTTGGGAACTCTTTTTGTATCCAAATCCGGCTTTAAACTTCTCCACAACAGTATCTCGGACCTGCCTGGTGTGTTCCTTGTTCTTCATGATGCTCTCTGCGCTTTAAACTGACCTCTGAGACGATCACAGAGCAGGTGCATTTATACGGAGACTTGTTTACACACAGGTGGATTCTATTTATCATCATTAGTCATTTAGGTCAACATTGGATCATTCAGAGATCCTCACTGAACTTCTGGAGAGAGTTTGCTGCACTGAAAGTAAAGGGGCTGAATAATTTTGCACGCCCAATTTTTCAGTTGTTTATTTGTAAAAAAAATTTGAAATATCCAATAAATTTCATGATTGTGTCCCACTTGTTGTTAGTTCTTCAAAAAAAATTACAGTTTTATATCTTTATGTTTGAAGCCTGAAATGTGGCAAAAGGTCGAAAAGTTCAAGGGGACCGAATACTTTCGCAAGGCGCTGTATATACATATATTATCATTATGGAGAACAGCTATAATAATCATGCACT
Source organism: Proterorhinus semilunaris (assembly GCA_021464625.1). Classification (NCBI taxonomy): domain Eukaryota; kingdom Metazoa; phylum Chordata; class Actinopteri; order Gobiiformes; family Gobiidae; genus Proterorhinus; species Proterorhinus semilunaris. The sequence continues at coordinate 5,810,924 of CM038357.1, forward strand.
CATCTTAATAAAGTGCATGTGAGACACTCAATGTTACTTTACAAATTCACTCAAACTATTTTTCCCTGAGCCTCAGAAAAAGGATGGTGCTACAAACTAATACAGTAACTAGTACATGAGGTTCAGCTTAAGTCCAAGGAGAGCTGTACAGAACGTTGTCCACAGATCCAGAGGTGGTTGCTTCAGGGTCAGGGATAGTGCAGTACAGGTGATACGTGCTGCTCTGAAAACCACAAAGAACGAGAAGTTCACATCTGAGCATTTCCATCGTTTAAGGTTAAGGTACACGCTACTATCGGCGTTTGTCCTCTGCATGTGACTTTCCCTCTACCGTCCTTCAGTAGTTCAGCCTGTCAGGAGCAGTAAGGGAAGGGAAATCCTATTGGTATAGCAAGACACAAGTCTCCAATGTGCTTTTCAAAGGGCAATTATTCCTTCACTCCATACTCAGTTGCAGTCGCTATGTTTGTAGAAACAGACAAAACCTGTCAGCACAAATCTGCGCCAACAGATCCTCCCAAACACCTCCAGGCACTCACTCACCCAGGACCATGGTGTTCCCTCACGGCCTCCATCTATGTGCTAACCAGGCGAGAAAAGCTTTTGGATCTGACGGGATCAGCAAAGGCAAGCTGGTATGATCGCTGCAGTAAAGGGATTCACCTATTGTGCATGTTTTAAGTTGAAGCAAACTTCACATAAAAAGGAAGAGGACCTGAGACCTTCCTGGAGTGAAGCAGGAATTGCAACGCCTCAGTCATCTGGTAAGTGGACACACTTAGACAAAACTTTTTATTTTCTTTTGTCAAGTTTTGGTCAGTTTGCTCTGAACATAACCTGTACCAGGAACCAGCATTTCTATAGAATCATACGGAGAGTTAAACGATAAAAGGGTTTTTCAATATCACATTTTTATTTTACAATTTATTGAGTTTTGAACCTCTTATAAACAAGCCGATTTCCCCCCAGATGTTTTTCTCTAAACTATTTCGACTATCAAAAAATAACATATCCAAGAAAAATGTATGTATTTTTTAAAAATTCTGATTTTTTGCTGTCATGAAGTTAAGAAAAAAATTATCTTTCATTTTAAATAACTTACTAAAAAGGCTATATTTGTGGCTGTGCTGCAAAAGTTTCAAAGTTACATCTCAAAATGCATTTTTTTTGGTTATGCAGTGAATTTCCTTAGATAACTCAGAGGAACTCACCTCATTGTCGCTCATGACATTCACAGAACCTGGCAAAAACAAAAGTGCTGTAAATGTTTCAGTGTTGATTCAGTTCAAACCTGTTCTGGTGCTGCTCGGCTTAAAGAGAAGAAGATGTTTCTGCCATTTTTAGTTTGAAATGACTCGAACACTTACAGCAGTCTGGCGTTACCCAGGCTAGGTATTTATTGTAACTCCTCATACTTGGATAAAGTCAAGGAGGTGAAAGTGGCCCAAGTACACAACAGTGTGTTTCTGGCAACAGGAATGGAACCACTAAAGATCTGGAGATGGACCGACAGGTGCTGCACTTCGGTCACTCACAGCTCCGGACAGGTTTAACCAACAGTGTTATTGAAGAACGGGTCAAACACCGTCTTAACCCGATGAAAACCTTCTGGCCTCTTCATCGGAAATTAACTTTATTAACAATTCCGCTACTTCATTTAACATACATTTGTATATATACTGTAAGTGAAATATAGTGACATTAAAACAGCACCCAGTCAATAAAAATCACCTTTGTGGGCACTGAGGTGATCAGGGTGTAGGTTTTATCATCGTCTTCGATCGGCTTCATGACAGAGAAATCAAATCAAGTTAAAAAGAAAGTGAAACAAACAAACAAACAAACAAACAGACATTAGCGTAACCATCACCTTGAGACGAACTGGTTTCATGCAGTGGTTCTCTATGTTTTCATACAGGTCAGAAAATAGATGGCATTACAAAGACAGATAAAGAAGGTAGACATAGGCAGAGTCTGAGTGTTTAAATAAAAAGTGTTTGTACATACCAACAGTTTTGTCTTGTGAGCTTTACAAACGTGGCAAAAACAGAACCGTGAGATCAAATAAGCTAAAAGCAGAATTATTTTCTGATTGAAAAATGTCAATTCTTACCCATTTTTTCTTAGATTTGCTAAAAGAAAAGTAACAATACCGCATTACTCACTGTATATTAGCTGTACAAAGAAACACAAGGAGTAGATATGATTACCGTTTCTTCTTTTTGTGCAAACAATGGCTAAACCTAAAATAATGCAGCCCAGGAGAGCTCCACAAACAGTCACTGGTATCACCCACGTCCATATGGAGTCAGGCCCATCTGTGACACACAGCATCAAGTCCGTCAGTACAATACAATACAAGTTTGATCATTAATAGCACCTTCATAAACAAGCTCAACTCAGACCCAGTTCACGAGTTTCATTATTTGAAAGAGCAAAAGGGAAAATGCGATTTAGACACTGATACACGTCCAGAAGAATTTCATAATCTGTTCTTTGAGGCCCTAGAAGTCAGTGTTTTTTCTTGTAGGTTTAAAAACATACACTTGCTACTGATCTATATATTTGGATTGGTTAGATTTGTTGAAGATCCTTTGAAGTTCTAGACCTTTATTTGGCTTCAACACAGAATTACGATAAAAAAATTAAAAAAACATTTTAATCTATGTTCGCACTCAGTGGTGGTAAACTACTGATAGTTGGCAGAGGGAGCTCAAAGAGACAGAACAACGCACTGGTGAGAGCTGGAGTTTTGTCGCATGTATCTATTGCTGATTGAGTCTGTGGCTTAAAACAACAGGAGGCAGGAGACGTAGTAATTGCATTTTAATTGATCAACATAATAACCCTGGTAGTGTTAAGAAACGGTGAAATGTTCAAAGGTCAGGGTTAACTACATTTCTTAACATTGTTCCACTCAGTTGCACTATATCTCACCAGGACTGGGGCTGGTCCCATGGGTCAGGGGGACACATGTATTCTTATTTTAAACTGAGTGGCCATAACCCATGAGACACAGACGATCTGTTACCTGGACTGGTGGTCACAGAGTTACTTCCTGTCACATGACCTGGTGTATTCTTCACTGTAGAGGTGGTCACATGTGTCGTCTTCACTACTGCAAGAATAAAAAGTGATTTATTTATTGTGGCTTTATCGTGGTAATCAATAGTTATGATATGGCATACTTCCTGTCACATGACCTGGTGTAATCTTCTCTGTGGTTTCTCTGTTCACATCAACTAATGAAAGAATGAAACGATATTTCTTTATTTTTCATTATCATAGTAGTTGATAGTTATGATATGGCATTAATGTAAGAAAGGTTTTGTTTAAATGACCTGTACTGGGGGTCTCAGAGTCACTTCCTGTCACATGGTTTGGTCTGGTGGTGGTTTTTACTGAATCAGATGAAGGTGTGGTTTCATGAGTTTGACTTGGAAATAATTTACTGATGAAATCTGTAAAAGAAGAGTTGCTTTGAGGAAATATTTATGAAAAATATTAAGTTCACATGAAACCAACTAAATAAAATAATATCAGGAGTCATGACTTTACTCTGACCTCGTGACGTGTGTTCATCACTTTGAGGAGATCTGGATCCATCTCCTAAAGTGTAATCACAGCTGACCTTTTTTATTTGGACTTTACTGAGATTTGTCAGAAAATCATTAACAGAGATAAAAAACTGACAAAACAGTTCATTTTCCTTTGTGTTTTTCCGTGAGTTGATAGTTTGATACGGCCGAGTGGATTCTCCAAAATACAGGTTACATTTTGAACCAGTCGCAGAAAGAGGCGGAGAGCAGACAATGAGAACCTCATCATCATGTTTCTGAAAGCTAATCTCTGGTTTTGGCCACTGTTGAGGATTTGGAGGTTTATTCTCTGTTGTCCCTGGAAGGAAAATTCCACAAGAACATAAGGGAAATGTCAAAAAAAATAAACAAACATTTACATTTGTCTTGAATTTTTAACTAATTGATCTTTTCTGATCTTTTCTCATATCAGGAATTGCAAATGTTGTGCCTTTTAGTCTTAACATGTGAACAGACTACTGCAATAGACCTAACAACATTGCTAAGAGTTGCAAAATAAATAAATAAAGCATATTGCCTTTGTCAGTGACTTACTCTGAACAGTGACAGAGATTTTCTCGCTGTGTAGAGATGAAGAAACTTCTTGTCCCCACTCTACAACATAGAACAACATAGGACCTGAACTTCAACAGGAGGCCTCTGGTTCTCCCTCAGCAGATCAGAGCCTCTCAGAGTCTGCTCACATCCAGAACTGCTCCATGTTTGTCCATCTGTTGTGTAGAAATGGCACTGACTTGAAGAAACAGAAGGTGGAGGTCGACAGTGGAGTTTAACTTTGTCCTTCTCTGTGATCACTGATGAGTTCACGGTCAAAGAGGGAGGAGCCAAACCTTTGGAGAAACAATATAATATTCTTTTAGGCATGTGCACATGGATCACAGCACAAAAACACTTTCCAACACCAAGTCACACTTTGCATATTGCTTATATTGTGGAAGATAACTGTTCAGGGATTGCATATTTATGTCACTGCTTATGCTTAATGACAATGAATGTGATCTATTCTATTAAAACAAACTTCCACTTCAGTTGTGACTTACCAATGGTGATGCTGCTCTCAGCGCTGACTGCAGATCGACTGTATGTGTGATCGTGTCTATAATCGTAAAAACATGTGACAGTTATTTTCGCTGGTGGTCGTTTCTTCACCATCGACAGAAGCTCAGTTCCACTCAGTGCAGTCTGACATGGGAGCAATTTAAAGTGTTTTCTATCAAATATAAAGTAGCACATTGGCTCTTGGACATGAGTCTGACAGTTCAATGTGACGTTGTTAGTCTCAGAGACGACTGCTGGATCCACTGTTAGTTTAGGAGCAGGATAATCTGTTTCAAAGAAATATAATTAATATGGAAGTAAATGCATCAGAAATTAGCCTCTGAAAATACATTATAGGGTTACCTTGAGCTTTAGCCTGAAATATTGAATCTGTTGAAACAAACAAAACAAAACAAGATCTGCATTAAAGCTTATATTATATAACAATAAAGACAGACTCTATCTTTACAGTAAAATGTATTGTCTGGGAAGATATTTGGTCGCATGGCGGTTAAGAAGAGAAAACCTTCGCTTCACAGTAAGGTCCCGGGTTTATATTCCCGCCTTTCTCTGTGAAGTTTACATTTATTATCGGCTAATCCACAACCTTAATACATTTGATAAAACACTTGCTGAGGATGGATCCCTGTGGTCGTACTCTGATCTATTCGATAGGGACAAAGCAAATTAATGAACATGTACAGAGTTTGTGATGTAAATCTGCCAGATTATAGCAAAGATTGTTTCCATCCATAGTCCGCTGGCAGGTGACAGAGATGAAACACAAACACAAAAATGCTACAGATTCTGGTCAGTACTGAAAGTGTTCAGAGGCCTGGAGTTCCTTTAGCCTCTACTTTAGGAGGGATGTAAGAGTGTCCAGTGTTGGAGTCTCTCTTATTGATAATGGGAGACTGTTCCAGTACTTAGTGCCTCTGACTGAGAACACAGTTTGTGGTTTTCCTGTTTGGAACCTCACAGTCCCCCTGAGCTGTGGCCCTGGTGCCCTTCCCACTCACAGTCTTAGGTTTAATAAAGTCCTGCAGTGGAGGAACGTTATAAACAAAGCATCCATATTTAAAATACTGTATATATTTATTTGAACAGGGACAGTGTACAATCTACATTAGCCTCAGAAAGGAGAGATGCATTGTACCAGGTTATAGCACTTGTGCTAATTTCCACCTGCAGTCCCTGGGCCTATTGTACATGTTTTTAGTGGTAGGGGAAACCGGAGTAAACCTACGCAGACACGGGGAGAACATGCAAACTCCACACAGAAAGGCCGGCTCGGTAGCACAGTGGAGTAAGTTATTTATCTAAAACAGTACAGTGGTGACATTTAAATGGTTTCTGGTCCCAAATGTTTATGGATAAAGAAAAAAAAATAAGGGATTCTATTGGGCCAGGTCCAGTCGACTGAAGAAAGTTTTTAAGTCACCAGGCTATCAAGAAGCTGAACTCCCTCCCTTCCTTTTGCTTCCACCCCTGACCCACCGCTCCACACCAAGGGTTTGAGAGAAACGAACATTTCGATTCATATGAATTGACAATAAAATATTGTTTTGATCCTTTGAATATGTTTTGGAGTGTTGTGTCAAACTTCCAACAAATACCCCAAAAAGTTCCAGCTATCTACAGTATATCTCACTTGTGCTAAAATCATGATCAGAAATAAATGATCAGGATTTGTTTTAGTTTTTAGCATGTTTTATGTTGTGTTAAATCTTTCATACCGTGCCCCATGTTGCTTCAGTACCACAGTTTGGGAACCACATTTCTATGACTTTATCCATTCACTTGCACATGTAACAAACATGCTATTAGGGCTGTTTCACTTTTACTAAAACAGACTTATTACCCCATGAAAAAAAAGTCTGTTTAAATCATTTCATCACATTTCCTTTTCCTGAGAGACACCGACACACAGACTATTGTTATTAAAAGTTTGTCTTTTACTATAAAGCCGCACAAAAAAAGTTTTTATGTAATCAATGCAATTGATTTATAAAAATTGTTGTTTATCTGTTCTTAGCGCTACGAGCTACAAAGTTTCAAATAAAAGTTTACTTCCTATTGATATAGACCTTGCATCCAGCTGTTTTAGTCAATGTTATAAGGTTAAAACTGAACTGGACAGGGGAGCCTCCTCATGGCAAAAGTCCTGTTGTCTAGTTTTAGCCTCACAGGATTGCACTGGTGACTGAATAACGACAAATGTGTTGCACTCACGGATGAAGCAGAGGAGCAGCAGAGGAGCCATGACGGACAGCAGACGGTGCAGCGTGAGAAATGAACACAATTTACAGAAGTGGAGTCAAAGAAACCACATGAGTCAGATCTGTGACACGTCTATAGAAATGTGGGCAAAAAAAAAACCTGTGTGAAAGCGTCGCAAACATGCACAGCTTGAAACAGAACCCAGTGTCTTTATCGCCGATATTTAAATGGAACTCGGTGATGTGACAAGTTTCTTCGGCATAATTTTACAAATGTTTTAGCGTGTTGTTTGGCCATTTGTGGTGAGCTGAATGAATAATGCAATAAACAGCGTCTTCGAGTGATGTTGAGCCACAGTTTAATGCTTTGGCGAAAACTTGAATCATTCATGAAACATTTGCACATCTTTACGACCATTGTTTATCATTTGTAACGGGGATGTCCAAACATTTTTCACTGCATTGAACTGTATTTGACATTGGTTTATTTGGTCAGGACAGTGCAGGGTGGTGTCAAAAGTTATCCAGGTTGTGTTTTTATTGTTTCCGTTCTGATCAAAGCTGTGAAACGTCAAACTGGATGCATTTAAGAGAGGTTTAAACTGACCTCAGACCTGTATTTAGGCTCCAGCTCTGTCTCACACTTAATGTTAGTTTTTGAGATCATTTTTATGACGACTTATTAAATTTGCTGTAAAAACAAACAACAACAAAAGACACTTCTCTGGTGATTTGTGACAAGAAGCCTGAGGGCCACCAACAATTGTTCTGAGGGCCAAATTGTGTCCCCGGGCCACACTTTGGGTACCTCAAACTAATATAATTTAAGCAAAGGTTTTAGCTTTTAGAAATAAGTATTTATACATGCTTTAAAGTGCATATGACAGGTGTTAATGCTTTTGAAAATATGATGTATTCATATGGGTCACATGAGTCACAATTATAATTTCATTTCAGTGAAGCAGCAACTTGAATGAAGAAATGTTGGGCAGAGTTATTACAAAATGAGGAAAAAAAATCAAAATATTGTTTTATTACACAAAGAAAAGCACATTTTATTACATTTTGAACTGTTATTACATAATATGGCTGGAAACTGTTGGGAAAAGCACAAAATAAACTAATATACAGTATTATTGTTGTATTATAGTTTCTGATTTACAATAAACTATGAACTCATGTATTTAGCTCAAAATATGTTGCATCAGTTTTTGCAGTGAACTGTGAACCGGGTCCACAGGGAAGAGGGATGTGGCTCTAAACTGTATTCTACAAAAAGAAGATTAGCAGTAGCATTAGCAAGCATCATATTTAACATAATATGTAGTCAGTGTTAGAGTAATTAAATAAAGTGCCTTGCCTCATAAACATCCTCACTGTGAAGCTCCTCTTCGTTCTCACTTGGGGAACCTGTCGGAGATATAATGTTGTACGTGAGTGATCCTATTGTGAAATATTTATTCTATTGAACTTCAGACTCCTACCAGGTGAACAGTAGACAGTAGAAGTGGCTGAGATCAAACTGTCGACTCTATCAGACAGAGGCTTTATCAAAAACATGGAAAACAAATGCATAAAACACAACTGTCAATGAAATCTCACACTTGATTTTGATAAATAAAACAATGGACTGATTATTACACTAGCGTTATTTCTTTTGCTGATCATGAAAAGCTCTTTGATCATACAAAGACCGAGAAAAAAGTCACCACATAAAAAGGTCACACACTATCAATGGACGCCTTTAGCTTTGATTATAGTAAGTATTCAATAAGCTTCTGGAATGAATAAAGATCCAGTGTTGCATTAATATTAATATTAATATTTCACCAAGATCTTGGATTCTAGTGACGGTTTTGTGAGCGTTCTATTTGTGAACCCGAATAAAATAATAACCTCCCCCATTGTTTCTCTTTACCAGAGCGTCGCTGTTTGGATTGTTGGAGTTGGAGTCATCTGAAAAAGACAGTACAACAAAACAAACAATCACTCTCTGTATATCTTGTTCAATACAGTGAAAGTGAACACAGTATTGTGAATTACCAGAGTTCTTGCCTGGACAGCTGTGGAAAAAACACAATGAAATGGGCAAAATCAACCAAAGTCAAACCCATAGACTGTAAATTAAGAATGGACAAATTGTGGCCAAATATTCTTCCTGAAATCACACAGAAACAGGGAGGTTTCTGGCTCCTAGACTTTTTTTTTTAAAACCTTTTTTGCCTCTTTAAGTTATCACTGAACACAGGCTCGACATTCTGATCTTCATGTCTTTGTCTTAACATGCACAACATTGTCCCAATTTTATATAATGGAGCTGGATTCAAAAACCCTGCTAAATATCTATTCAATCTATGAGGGAGGTGACGCCCTCAGTCCAGTCTCAATTTACAGTCATCAATCAAAGTGTATTATATAAAATATTCCAAAAGGAGAGACATATTCAATGAAATAGAGAAAGTAAGATAAATATCTCGTCTTGGGCCGAGAAGATGGAGATGCAGAGGGCGATTGTGGCTGAACTGACTGAATGACAGAGCGAAGCAAGAGCTGGTTTGATTGGGTGAGAGGGAAAGGAAATGCATTGTGATTGGCTGACAGTGATTTACAGGTAACAAGAGGTTGAAGAAAGGCAGGAGTAACTGTGTCAATTTCAAACAGCTTCCACAAGTCTTACCATTTGCCACCATGTTTTCCTGGAACGAGAGCAATACTTCAGTTATTAAGTTTGACTGAGAGGCAATATGAACATGATGTAACAACATAGTATTTCTTACTAATGATCTTCAGGTAACAGAGGGATATTGTTAACAGGATGGAAACCGCTATTACAGAACGCACGAACAACATCACCAAATGCCACGGCAGAGTTATCGATGGAAACGGAGCTTCAGAAAGAAAAACATAATGATTAAAAGCAGTCAGCATAAAATATACTTAAAAAACACCACATTATCATTTCCCTTTCTGTTCTTATCTATTGTTCTCAAATCAAATCAAACTTTATTTATAAAGCGCTTTTCATACTGAAAGGTATCACAAAGTGCTTTACAGATAACAAACAGACAAACAGGTGCACACACACACACACGCACACAATATATCATTAGGACTAAATAAATAGACGTGAGTTAAAAGCTAAGCTAAAAAGGTGGGTCTTGAGCCTGCTCTTAAAAACATGAACGTTCTCTGTGGTCCTGAGCTCCTCCTCAGGTCGTTCCAGAGGCGAGGGCCGTAATATTGGAAAGACGCCTCGCCGTGAGTCTTTCTGTTGACTTTAGGAATAACTAGGAGACCCCTGCCGGAGGAGCGAAGGGTTCATAAGGTAAAAGCAGTTCTGAGAGATAAGAAGGACCAAGACAATTAAGACATTTAAAAACCATTATAAGAACTTTAAAATGGATCCTGAAACACACGGGGAGCCAATGCAGCGACTCTAAAACCGGTGTAATGTCCCGCCTCCTGGTCTTCGTCAGGACACGAACTGCTGAATTTTGTAAAAGTTGTAAACCTGAGATACTCTTTTTGGGAAGACCAGAAAGCAGGGCATTACAGTAGTCGATACGACTGGTGATAAAAGCATGCATGAGCGTCTCCGTGTTGGCCCGAGAGAGAATGGGGCGGGGCTATGTTCTTTAGATGGTAAAAACCTATCTTTGTGATATTCTTAATGTGTGAAATTAAAGTCAGCTCAGAGTCAAAAATCACACCCAGGTTCTTCACCTGTGAGGAAGGATTAAAAGACACTGACTATGGATGGATGTTGAAACGGCATTGTCGCAGTGCAGACTTCGTGATTTGTTGTTTTTTACTAACTTAAAAGAAATTGAAGCTTACTGTACAAATCCCATAACCATCAATACCCTAAAAGCCTGGCGGCTTGTACGCCATCTTGAGGGCAGATCAAATATAACATCTATGTTCACTCCAATAATAAACAACCCGGCTTTTCCCCCGGGTTCTGCGGACCCTGGGTTTTATCAGTGGTTTAGCAAAAATATTAAATCACTCATTGACCTTTTTTCAAACAACAGACTTATGTCATTTGAACAGCTTACAGACACTTACAACTTGACCAAGCAAGATTTTTTTCGCTTTCTGCAAGTAAGACACTACATCACCCATAGTACAACTCTTAATGATCACCTTGAAATATCTGCTATTGAGAAAATGCTGTTTCAACAACGACTGAAGGTATCTCTGAGCTCATTTTACCGTGTTCTGAACAGACTGTCTGCTTCTGACACGCAGAGGGTCAGGGGTGTGTGGGAGAAGGAACTGTCTGTCACTATAGATGAAGAAATGTGGGATCTGATCTGGGCTAATGCAAAAAAGATTTCAATTTGCACACGGACAAGAGAAACACAACTCAAAATTATACATAGAATACATATATCCCCTCACAGACGGCATTTCTTTAACCACTCCCTCTCTCCTCTGTGTCTTAAGTGTAAAACTGATGTGGGAACACTGACTCATTGCTTCTGGTCTTGTCATAAACTTCAGATATATTGGACTCAAATTCTACTTGAAATTCAGAATATTTTTCATATTAATATAGAGATGGACCCCATGTCTCTAATCCTTGGACTTTCATCTAAACAAGTGAAAACAGCAGTTGGAAAAAGACTATTCAATATTTTAACATTTGCTGCCAGGAAAAATATCCTTTTAAATTGGATTACTGACAAAGTTCCTTCTGTCGGAGGTTGGCGTAAAATAATTTCTGAACTGATCCCCTTAGAATACCTGACAAGTATCATACACACCAGCATAGACCAATTCTACAGAGTGTGGCGCCCGTACTTGGATTATGTTGGACCAGACCTTTCATCCATCCTTATAAAAGGATTCCTGTACAACTGAACTGTATTGTATCGTACTGTGTTGATACACTGTAAATCTCATTCACCACCTCCAATATTCTGTATATCCATTATATTCAGAGCTGTTTTGTTTTGTGCCAGTTATAGGCACTGTCTTGTTTTGTTTAACTAAAATCTAAAATTACAATAAAAACAATGAAAAAAAAAAAAAAAAAAGACACTGACTGTAGTTTGGGTAAAAGTTTCTCTCTCTGGGCCTGAGGACCGATGACTAAAACTTCAGTTTTGTCCTGGTTAAGCTGGAGAAAGTTTTCTGCCATCCAGGATTTAATATCTAGAATGCAGTTAAAATGTGCATCTATTGGCCTGGTGTCATCAGGAGACATGGAGATGTACAACTGTGTATCGTCTGGATACCTGCTCCTCCAAGGTCCATAGAATTACATGTGGTGTGCCCCAGGGTTTGATTTTAGACCCAGTGCTCCCTCTTGGTGATGTCATCAGGAGACATGGAGTCAACTTTCATAGTTACGCTGATGATACACAGTTGTACATCTCCATGTTTCCTGATGACATCACCAAGAGGGAGCATATACAGGTTAAAAAGCACTGGGCCTAAAATCGAACCCTGGGGCACACCACATGTAATTCTATGGACCTTGGAGGAGCAGGTATCCACACTTACCATGAATGTCCTGTCTGTGAGGTAGGATGTAAACCATTGGTGGACAGCACCAGAAAGGCCGATGTGTTTTAAACGAGTTAAAATAATAGTATGGTCGACTGTATCAAAGGCAGCGCTCAGATCCAGTAGAACCAACACTGTGACCTTCTGTGAGTCATAATTTAATCTAAGATCATTCAAGATCTTTAAAAGGGCCGTCTCGGTGTTGTGGTTTACCCTAAAGCCAGACTGGAATTTCTCAAGGACGTTATGTGCAGTAATAAAATCATTAAGTTGGATAAAGACAAGTTTTTCTAAGATTTTGCTTAAAAATGGTAAGTTGTTAAAATTATTACAGTCCAAATTGGTCTTCTTCAGCAGAGGCCTCACCACCGCCCCCTTAAAGGCAGCAGGGAAGACCCCCGTCTGAAGAGAGCAATTCATCATTATGTAAAAGCTCGTCTTTAAAAGATCCATAGAATGTTTTAAAAAACGGGGTTGGGACCGGGTCTAAAGGACATGTGGTGGGCCTCACTGAGGAGAAAACTTTATCAAGCTCAAGCATCTCAGCATTAACCTGGACAAAACTGTGCAGTGTTGATTGATTGTGTCTCAGGCTCAAACATGACTTTGGTGGACGAAATGACTTTCATGTCCAAATCTAAATAACCAAATGTGCACATGCATGTTAAAAGAATAGATAGACAGAAGTCTGAAATAGAAAAGAAGTCTGACAGGAAAGAGGATCCGATGCATAATGAAGTAAAAGTCTGTGTTACGGCGTAACAGAGAAGGATTTCCCCGATTTTGCAGATTAATATTTGTTTCAGAGTTCATTTGAACCGGTCCGAGACCCACGTTTTCAGCCGGACCAGGGTTCGCTTCTTTGGCCCGGATCAGAGTCTGTTTGAGCGTGACTATTTTTGGAAACAGGGCCAGCAACAAATGTTGTGTCCAGGGTTTTAATAAAGTCGCCATCGCGTCCTCAAAGCACATCCAGCTCCGTGTGCAGGTCAGTCCCACGCCTCAAAATAACTCCTCCAATCGGCGCGAGCGTCTCGTCTTCTCTCGGGTCTGTTTTATGATCGATCACAAACACAAACGCTCCGTCTAAACTCGCCTTTACATGAGATGACCAATAATCCGGTCCGCGGTAAAAAAGAAAGAGAAACCTGCAGTGACATTGATGTAAATGTTCCGTTAACAGCAGCAAAACGCTTCCTGTTGTTCCCACAAAATAAAAAGCGTCCATGTTTCAGCCGCTGGGAGAGTGTTTGAAATGTTAATTAATAAATGAACCTAATATTTTAGCTTCACATGGACACACATCTCGTTTTTCTTCATTCTACCGGTAGTCCGTTTTGCTTAAATAGAAATAAAGGCCTGTCTCTAATCTTGGCCTGGTTCCAATAAAGGCCTGGTCCTCCATGCGCTTGAGCCCCGGCCTTTATTAGAGAATTTACGGCACATATCAAGCATGGATTAAAATGACTTGGTTTGAGAATACTGATGTTGTTTTCAGGGGTTTTCACTCATTTAGACTTTTTTTCCTGATTGGACCAAGAATACTTTGCTTGTTTGAAGACATTTCAGATGGTTCTAAGGTAATCTTGCTCATAGAAAGAAAGTAAAACGGCCAATGGGACAAGAGCAATTTGAAATAAAGACCAAATGTATTGAATCGAGTCGGAAACATCTTGAACCAAGTGAAATAATCTGGGTCAAATGCCTAATTAATTCTTAAGCAGTCAAAACAACTCAAATGTATCCTCAATTTGAGACATTTAAACAATATATTTTTTGGATTGAGGAAATAATCACAGGCTGAATCAGGCGAGTGCACAGGCCAGTTTACAACCCCTATAATCAGAATCCGAATTTATTGCCATGGTTATGAACAGGTTCACAACTAGGAATTTGTTTCGGTCGATCGTGCAACATGAAACATAAAACATCTAACTTTAGATAAATATAAGACTATAAGACTATAAGGGCATGCGTAATTTTAAACTATGATAAAGACAACAACAATTTGACATAGAACAACAGCAAGAGTGTATTTTCAGAAGCATTGAATGTTAGCAGCAAATATATGAGTGTGGAAGATCAGGGAGATCAGTCGCCCGGGGAAGGCTTCTAATTTGGTGTGGGTGAAAATTCATCCTGAAGAATTAGACAAAGAGAACGCCCCAAAATGCCAAGGGCAACTGCATGTTTACAAGGAGCATAGACAGACAAACTCGTTCAACATTTTAAAGTGTTGTAACGGTCCTCTTTGGTCCGTTCTTTCCTGTGGACACATTCTCCATGTCCCTGGAGGCATCTACCCACAGAAATATAGATTTGTGATCGGGAACAATGCCTCTTGGGGAATTTTATAGTGACGACAGACTGTCCGTTAAAAACCCTCTATAGCAAAAGTGCGCTGCTCCCTCCACAGTAGCCTGGCTAACGCCAGACTAAAATCACAAGTGATATTTAGTCTGGGGAACAATTCATTTTCTCGTAGGAGAGGTGTGGTTTAAATTTGGTAAAATCCATGCGAAGATTTCCGCCATGGTCCCCAGGCGGCTGTGAAGTTCGAAATGATTCGAGCGCAGACAGTCTGGTGTTAGCCAGGCTACTGAAAACAGCAAATTTCTGACTGAAACGGGAATAGGGCAAAATTATGTCCCACCAGCTCACACCCCACTGTGAGGCTCCTCATCACCACTGCCCCTTTTCAGGAAAAGCAAGTTCTCACTCCCCATCGACCTATATTAAAAGCTTTAAATGAAGATGAACTCACCCTGTCCTTCGGCCAGAAGAAAGACACCTGTTGGAGATATTTTATTCAGTTTAAGTGAGCAACTTACATTATTATTTACATAACACACAAGAAAACCTTAAAGGAGAAGGCTCATGTGCGTTTACTCCTTTTTGAATTTGAGGATTTCTGTACATTGACAGGGAATAAAATAAAGGCAGTAATAACAGTCTCTGTGGCCAGGAATCCTTGTAAAATAATCTATCCCTAAAGTTTAAAAAAATAAACAGAAAACAATGAATAAAATGCAAACACACAAACAAAGAAATAAACAAATGAGTGCAGGAAACACAGTGTAACAGAAAGCTATAACTGAACTCACTCATGAAGACGATGAATACGAGATGTCCCTCCATGGTGCACACGGGACAGACTGTGGCAATGACAACAAGGACTTGGGTAGAAGAGGATGTGAGAGAAGACATCATGACATGGGGGAGTGTTGAGACATTTCAGGTATAAGTTATATTAAGCCTCAACACAGTCACATATAGCACTTTCACTTATACTGTCTGTGTTCTACACTTTAGCATTGTCAACTTATTATGTAGCTTCATGAAAATTGTCTGATGACTGAGGAGCCAACATTATTATAGAATGGGTGTTGTGCTTTTTGAACACTGCTCTGTTGCACTGTGCGGTGTGTCCACACTTAGACCCGCTGCTATCACTCATCACTTTATAACACTTTATAACACTTAATATCACTTAATATCACTTTATACGCCTACACATCTGTATATACAATCCCGCTGCTGTCAAATTGTTGTTGTCTTACCATATGTCACTTATATTTTATCTTATTTATTTAATATTTTTTTATGCATGCCCATAGCCTTATAGTTTAAAGTTTTTTAGCTTATTTTTATCCCAACTCTGTGTTATGTTTTATGTCGCACGTTTGCACCGAGAAAAATTCCTAGTTTGTGAACCTGTTCTCAAACCATGGCAATAAAACCCATTCTGATTCTGATTCTGAAAACAGCTCTTTTTACCCGAGCATATGAAAACTGAAAGTATTTTATCTGCACTCTTGCCTTTTATTGTAATTGATTAATTTTATGTTGATGTTTTAATGATTGATTTTATATATTTTCTTGTAATTTTCTGCAACTGCGAAGCACTTTGAATTGCCTTGTGTATGAATTGTGCTCTACAAATAAACTTGCCTTGCCTTAAAGTTTGATAAAGGTGTTTTTTTATTTTTTTTACGATATAACCATGGACTGTACAATTTAGAATGAACTTATTGTGGCTGCATATATTGAGTTATTGCAAAGTGAGAGAAAAAATTACAAAATGGTTTTATTACACAAAGATGAGAACATTGTAATACATTTTGAACTGTTTTTACATAATGTGGCTCGACATTGTCCAGAAAAGCGTGAAAAAAAAACAAATATATTATTATTATTACTGGCTCATTTCATGAATGAAAAATACAATAAAAGCAACAGTTAAATCTTAAACACCTTTGAATGTTTATGCAAAGAGAAAGTGAGGGGGGATTTAGTTTGAATTTGCTTTTATTGCCGTGTGAGATTTACATTCAAGCAATCTCTGCAAAACCTGGTTACGTGAGGAAATATGAGACGACGTCAGAAATCAAATGATATTTACAGAAAAGGAAATATTTCAGGAAAAGGACCATTTAGTCCAGGGGTAGCCAACCTTCTCAGAGCCGAGGAGACGCAGAGAGTTGTTCAGGGTTCAAATATATGTATATATAAAACATGCCTAAAGTTACACGATCTAACACAAGTTATGACCATACCTTTTCACACATTCACAGTTTTAAACACGTGAGTCACAAAAGCAGAAATGACTGACTATTCAAGAACAAAAACAAATGGTTGTTCGGTTCCCGGTGCTATAGGTTGTTTTCATGTGACATTCTTGGAGGTCAAAACACTTGTTAGCGCTATGTAATAATAATATAATAATGGCAATGCTCATTTTGAAGGCTACCAAGTTCCTGCACTGTCTGGAGCATTGTGTACTTAAGTTAAGCTGAAGTCTGGACTTTGTTTTTACAGAAAATACCAACTCCATTGTACTTTTCATCTGAGGGTCTAATGCATGAATCACAAATAGAGCAGTTTTGGCTGTTTCTGATTTACAATAAACTATGAACTCATGTATTTAGCTCAAAATATGTTGCATCAGTTTTTGCAGTGAACTGTGAACCGGGTCCACAGGGAAGAGGGATCTGGCTCTAAACTGTATTCTACAAAAAGAAGATTAGCAGTAGCATTAGCAAGCATCATATTTAACATAATATGTAGTCAGTGTTAGAGTAATTAAATAAAGTGCCTTGCCTCATAAACATCCTCACTGTGAAGCTCCTCTTCGTTCTCACTTGGGGAACCTGCTGGAGATATACTGTTGTACGTGAGTGATCCTATTGTGAAATATTTATTCTATTGAACTTCAGACTCCTACCAGGTGAACAGTAGACAGTAGAAGTGGCTGAGTTCAAACTGTCGACTCTCTCAGACAGGGGCTTTATCAAAAACAAGAACAAAATAGCATAAAACACAACTGTAAATGAAATCTCAAACTTGATTTTGATAAATAAAACAATGGACTGATTATTACACTAGCGTTATTTCTTTTGCTGATCATGAAAAGCTCTTTGATCATAAGGTGATGAGATGAGAAGTAACTTCACGACCAGACCGGGAAAAAAGGTCAACACATAAAAAGGTCACACGCTATAAATACTTGGTTGTAGCGCCTTAAGCATTTGCTGTGGCGTTGTGTTTTCTGCAATGTCAAAAGATCCAGTGTTGCATTAATATTAATATTAATATTTCACCAAGATCATGTACGTTAGAGACGGTTTTGTGAGCGTTCTATTTGGGAACCCGAATAAAATAATAACCTCCCCCATTGTTTCTCTTTACCAGAGCGTCGCTGTTTGGATTGTTGGAGTTGGAGTCATCTGAAAAAGACAGTACAACAAAACAAACAATCACTCTCTGTATATCTTGTTCAATACAGTGAAAGTGAACACAGTATTGTGAATTACCAGAGTTCTTGCCTGGACAGCTGTGGAAAAAAACACAATGAAATGGGCAAAATCAACCAAAGTCAAACCCATAGACTGTAAATTAAGAATAGACTAATTGTGGCCAAATATTCTTCCTGAAATCACAAAGAAACAGGGAGGTTCCTGGCTCCTGGACTTTTTTTAAAACCTTTTTTGCCTCTTTAAGTTATTACTGAACAAAGGCTTGACATTCTGATCCTCATGTCTTTGTCTTAACATGCGCAACATTGTCCCAATTTTATATAATGGAGCTGGATTCAAAAACCCTGCTAAATATCTATTCAATCTATGAGGGAGGTGACGCCCTCAGTCCAGTCTCAATTTACAGTCATCAATCAAAGTTTATTATAAAAAATATTTCAAAAGGAGAGACATAATCAATGAAATAGAGAAAGTAAGATAAATATCTCGTCTTGGGCCAAGAAGATGGAGAGGCAGAGGGCGATTGTGGCTGAACTGACTAAATGACAGAGCGAAGCAAGAGCTGGTTTGATTGGGTGAGAGGGAAAGGAAATGCATTGTGATTGGCTGACAGCGATGTACAGGTAACAAGAGGTTGAAGAAAGGCAGGAGTAACTGTGTCAATTACAAACAGCTTCCACAAGTCTTACCATTTGCCACCATGTTTTCCTGGAACGAGAGCAATACTTCAGTTATTAAGTTTGACTGAGAGGCAATATGAACATGATGTAACAACATAGTATTTCTTACTAATGATCTTCAGGTAACAGAGGGATATTGTTAACAGGATGGAAACCGCTATTACAGCACGCACGAACAACATCAGCAAATGCCACGGCAGAGTTCTCGATGGAAACGGAGCTTCAGAAAGAAAAACATAATGATTAAAAACAGTCAACATAAAATATACTTAAAAACTACCATATTATCATTTCTCTTTCTGTTCTTACCTGGTGTTGATTGTGTCTCGGGCTCAAACATGACTGTGGTGGAGGAAATGACTTTCATGTCCAAATCTAAATAACCAAATGTGCTCATGCATGTTAAAAGAATAGATAGAAAGAAGTCTGAAATAGAAGAGAAGCCTGACAGGAAAGAGGATCCAATGCATAAAAAGGTAAAAGTCTGTAGTTTTAAAAGATTTCTCTAAAATAGACCACAATTGGACTAAATTATGTCTAAACTAGGTCTAAAGGTAAATGCACGGCATAGCTTAATTTCCTTTGAATAAAGATTCTTAACATATAAGAAGAAGAAGCCCCAATATCACAACTCATTATCATAGTTGATGGTTTTGATACAGCGTTACTGTAATAAAGGCTTAGTCTCACCTGCACTGGGGGCCTCAGAGTCACTTCCTGTCACATGGTTCTTTTTGGTGGTGATTTTTACGGGGACAAATTGAGCTGTGGTTTCATGAGTTTGACTTGGAAATAATTTACTGATGAAATCTGTAAAAGAAAAGTGTTGCTTTGAGAAAATATTTATGAAAAATATGTTCACATGAAACCAACAAAATAAAATAATATCAGAAGTCATGACTTTAGTCTGACCTCGTGACCTGTGTTCATCACTTTGAGGAGATCTGGATCCATCTCTTAAAGTGTAATCACAGATGACTTTTCTTCTTTGGACTTTACTGAGATTTGTCCGAAAATCATTAACAGAGATATAAAACTGACAAAACAGTTTATTTTCCTTTATGTTTGTCCGTGAGTTGATAGTTTAATACGGCCGAGTGGATTCTCCAAAATACAGGTTACATTTTGAACCAGTCGCAGAAAAAGGCGGAGAGCAGAAAATGAGAACCTCATCATCATGTTTCTGAAAGCTAATCTCTGGTTTTGGCCACTGCTGAGGATTTGGAGGTTTATTCTCTGTTGTCCCTGTAAGTAAAATTCAAATAACATATATTACAGTTAATCACAACTATAACTAATGATTTATGTCTATTACTATGAGCAGAAAAGATGAACTGATGGAGAATTGCATATTGCTTATATTGTGGAAGATAACTGTTCCTTACATGAACTGAGCAGCAGACTTTACTCTTTTCTTATGATTAATGACAATAAAGGCTTTGAATGTGTGATCTATTCTATTAAAAGCGGGGGTGGAGCTTATAAGCCTTTTGCTTCGGCCCACTCCTTTTGAGCAGACTAACTGCTCAAATAAACAAATAAACTAAACTAAAGTAAAACAAACTTCCACTTCATCAGTTGTGACTTACCAACGGTGATGCTGCTCTCAGCGCTGAGTGCAGATCGACTGTATGTGTGATCGTGTATATAATCGTAAAAACATGTGACAGTTATTTTCACAGGGGGTCGTTTCTTCTCCATCGACAGCAGCTCAGTTCCACTCAGTGCAGTCTGACATGGGAGCGGTTTAAAGTGTTTTCTATTAAATAGAAAGTGGCACATTGGCTCTTGGACATGAGTCTGACAGTTCAATGTGACGTTGTTGGTCTCAGAGACGACTGCTGGATCCACCATTAGTTTAGGAGCAGGAGGATCTGTTTCAAGGAAATATAATTATTATGAAAATAAATACTTGAAAAATGAACCATTGAAAATACATTATAGGGTTACCTTGAGCTTTAGCCTGAAATATTGAATCTGTTGAAACAAACAAAGCAAAAAAAACAAGACCTACATTATAGACAGGCTCTATCTTTAGGGAAATATTGTCTGGGAAAATCTTTTTATGTTTATTTGGTAGGGACAGTGCAAGTTAATGAACAAGCCACACTGGAATTTTTTTCATGGGCTAATTTCCATCCATCGTCCCCCATGCGCACTCTCAAACACACTCTCATTCATCTTGGCCTATTGTACATGTTTTTAGTGGTAGGGGAAACCAGAGTACCCGGAGGAAACCTACGCAAACGCAGGGAGAAGATACAAACTCCACACAGAAAGGCCCCGTCCAGGTGGGAATCGAACCCGGACCTTCTACCTGTGAAGCACAAATGCTAACCCCTGTGCTACCGTGCCGCCATTTTCTTCTCATGGTGGTTATGAGGAGAAAACCGCATTTCTGTGTGTAGTTTACATGTTCTCTGTGTCTGAGTGGATCATAGGCTAATCCACAACCTTAATGCATCTGATAAAACACTTGCTGAGGATGGATCCCTGTGGTCGTACTCTGACTTATTCGATACGGACAAAGCAAATTAATGAACATGTACAGAGTTTGCGATGTAAATGTGATTATAGCAAAGATCGTTTCCATCCGTAGTCCGTTGGCAGGTGACAGAGATAAAACACAAACACAAAAATGCTACAGATACTGGTCAGTAAAAGTGTTCAGAGGCCTGGATTTCCTTTAGCCTCTACTTTAGGAGGGATGTAAGAGTGTCCAGTGTTGGAGTCTCTCTTACTGATAATGGGAGACTGTTCCAGTACTTAGTGCCTCTGACTGAGAACACAGTTTGTGGTTTTCCTGTTTGGAACCTCACAGTCCCCCTGAGCTGTGGCCCTGGTGCCCTTCCCACTCACAGTCTTAGGTTTAATAAAGTCCTGCAAAGGAGGAACTTTATAAACAAAGCATCATATTTAAAATTAAGCAAGTTATATTTATCTAAAACAGTACAGTGGTGACATTTAAATGGTTTCTTTTCCCAAACTTTTATGAAAAAAAAAAGTGATTCCATTGGGCCAGGTCCAGTCGACTGAAGAACAGTTTTATTCACCAGGCTATCAGGAAGCTGAACTCCCTCCCTCCCCTGTCCTTCCTTGTGCTTCCATCCTCAACCACCGCTCCAAGGACATGAGAGAAACGAAAATTTCGATTCCTATGAATAAAATCTTTTGTTAATGATTTGACATTTTTTTGAGTGTTGTGTCAAACTTCCAACAAATACCCCAAAAGGTTTCCAGCTATCTATATCTCAAACTCTGATACTACTGAGCATGTTTTAGGTTGTGCTACATCCTTCATAGCGTGCCCCATGTTGCTCCCGTACCACAGTTTGGGAACCACATTTCTATGACTTTATCCATTCACTTGCACATGTAACAAACATGCTATTAGGGCTTTTTGTGCCATACAAATAAACGTGCCTTACCAAAATGCTAAACTGTAATCACGTAATCACAGCAATTGATTTATAAAAACAACCTCCGAGTCAAGTCTGTTTTTTCATGACAGCCAGTGGTTTAACAAATAAAACAGGATCAGGCTACAAGGTAAATTGCAATGTTTTAAATCAAAATTTACTTCCTAATTGATATAGACTTTTTCTATTGGTGACACATAAACTTTGTAAATTCTCAGTCATCCAGCTGTTTTAGTCAATGTTACAAGGTTAAAACTGAACTGGACAGGGGAGCCTCCTCATGGCAAAAGTCCTGTTGTCTAGTTTTAGCCTCACAGGATTGCACTGGTGACAGAATAACGACAAATGTGTTGCACTCACGGATGAAGCAGAGGAGCAGCAGAGGAGCCATGACGGACAGCAGACGGTGCAGCGTGAGAAATGAACACAATTTACAGAAGTGGAGTCAAAGAAACCGCATGGGTCGGGTCTGTGACACTTGTACAGAGCTGTGGGCTGGCAAAAAAAAATAAATACCTGTGAGAAACCGTCGCAAACATGCACAGTTTGAAACAGAACCCAGTGTCTTTATCGCCGATATTTAAATGGCACTCTGTGACATGAAGAGTTTCTTTGCACATTGTGAATGAACAGAGGATTTGTTTGTTTTTTTTCAGCTTGATTTTACAAATGTTTTAACCTCTCTAGGGTGTTGTTTGGCCAACTGTGGTGAGCTGAATGAAAACTGCAATAATGATGTTAAGCCACATTTTGTCATAAACTCTCATTTCGTGTTGTTCTAAATTTGGTAACTTTGCATTATTAAGCGCTTTAATGCGTTGGTGAAAACTTCATCTTTCAAGAAACATTTGCACATCTTTACGACCATTGTTTATCATTTGTAACAGGGATGTCCCTCCTCAGTCATGGTCTGGTTTCAGCGAGGTGTTTCTGCTCTAGTATATTGTTCAGCCTTCTCCTCGAGAGCACCTGTGGTTTTTCTACAGTTTTTTTGTATTCCTCACGAGCCATTTGAAGCGCTCACCTCTTAATATGTTTCTGTGTGGAGGGACTGGTGATCAATGCAGTGAAACGTTCAACTGGACGCATTTAAGAGAAGTTTAAACTGACCTCAGACCTTTATTTAGGCTCGAGCTCTGTAGCATAATAAAATGTTGTTTTTTGAGATAATTATGACGAATAATTAAACTTGCTGTAAAAAAAAAAAAAATAGAAGCCTGAGGTCCAGTTAATACATGATCCAATAAGGACACAATGTTTTTCTTTATTACAGATTTTTAAATACAGTATTATATTGAACAGAAGTCTTGTTTGCTATAACAGTTACACAGGTGTGTTGTAAGCCCTCTTAGTGCAGCCCTATAAACATATATACATATATTATCATTATGGAGAACAGCGTAATAATCATGCACTCGTCTTAATAAAGTGCATGTGAGACACTCAATGTTACTTTACAAATTCACTCAAACTATTTTTCCCTGAGCCTCAGAAAAAGGATGGTGCTACAAACTAATACAGTAAATAGTACATGAGGTTCAGCTTAAGTCCAAGGAGAGCTGTACAGAACGTTGTCCACAGATCCAGAGGTGGTTGCTTCAGGGTCAGGGATAGTGCAGTACAGGTGATACGTGCTGCTCTGAAAACCACAAAGAACGAGAAGTTCACATCTGAGCATTTCCATCGTTTAAGGTTAAGGTACACGCTACTATCGGCGTTTGTCCTCTGCATGTGACTTTCCCTCTACCGTCCTTCAGTAGTTCAGCCTGTCAGGAGCAGTAAGGGAAGGGAAATCCTATTTGTATAGCAAGACACAAGTCTCCAATGTGCTTCTCAAAGCGCAATTATTCATTCTCTCCATACTCAGTGGCAGTCGCTATGTTTGTAGAAACAGACAAAACCTGGCAGCACAAATCTGCACCAACAGATCCTCCCAAACACCTCCAGGCACTCACTCACCCAGGACCATGGTGTTCCCTCACGGCCTCCATCTATGTGCTAACCAGGCGAGAAAAGCTTTTGGATCTGACGGGATCAGCAAAGGCAAGCTGGTATGGTCGCTGCAGTAAAGAGATTCACCTATTGTGCATGTTTTAAGTTGAAGCAAACTTCACATAAAAAGGAAGAGGACCTGAGACCTTCCTGGAGTGAAGCAGGAATTGCAACGCCTCAGTCATCTGGTAAGTGGACACACTTAGACAAAACTTTTTATTTTCTTTTGTCAAGTTTTGGCCAGTTTGCTCTGAATATAACCTGTACCTGGAAACAGCATTTATATAGAATCATACGGAGAGTTAAACGATAAAAGGGTTTTTCAATATCACATTTTTATTTTACAATTTATTGAGTTTTGAACCTCTTATAAACCAGCCGATTTCCCCCCAGATGTTTTTCTCTAAACTATTTCGACTATCAAAAAAATAACATATCCAAGGAAAATGTATCTAAATTATCTACAAAAAACGTTTTTTAAAAATTCAGATTTTTTGCTGTCATGAAGTTAAGAAAAAATGTATCTTTCATTTTAAATAAAAGGCTATATTTGTGGCTGTGCTGCAAAAGTTTCAGAGTTACATCTCAAAATGCTGTTTTTTTTTATACAGTGAATTTCCTTAGATAACTCAGAGGAACTCACCTCATTGTCGCTCATGACATTCACAGAACCTGGCAAAAACAAAAGTGCTGTGAATGTTTCAGTGTTGATTCAGTTCAAACCTGTTCTGGTGCTGCTCGGCTTAAAGAGAAGAAGATGTTTCTGACATTTTTAGTTCAAAATGACTCGAACACTTACAGCAGTCTGGCTTTACCCAGGCTAGGTATTTACTGTAACTCCTCATACTTGGATAAAGTCAAGGAGGCGAAAGTGGCCCAAGTACACAACAGTAGTGTGTTTCTGGCAACAGGAATGGAACCACTCAAGATCTGGAGATGGACCGACAGGTGCTGCACTTCGGTCACTCACAGCTCCAGGTTTAACCAACAGTGTTATTGAAGAACGGGTCAAACACCGTCTTAACCCGATGAAAACCTTCTGGCCTCTTCATCGGAAATTAACTTTATTAACAATTCCGCTACTTCATTTAACATACATTTGTATATATACTGTAAGTAAAATATAGTGACATTAAAACAGCACCCAGTCAATAAAAATCACCTTTGTGGGCACTGAGGTGATCAGGGTGTAGGTTTTATCATCGTCTTCGATCGGCTTCATGACAGAGAAATGAAATCAAGTTAAAAAGAAAGTGAAACAAACAAACAAACAGACATTAGCGTAACCATCACCTTGAGACGAACTGGTTTCATGCAGTGGTTCTCTATGTTTTCATACAGGTCAGAAAATAGATGGCATTACAAAGACAGATAAAGAAGGTAGACATAGGTGGAGTCTAAGATTGATGAAATAAAAAGTGTGTGTACATACCAACAGTTTTGTCTTGTGAGCTTTACAAACGTGGCAAAAACAGAACCGTGAGATCAAATAAGCTAAAAGCAGAATTATTTTCTGATTAAAAATGTCAATTCTTACCCATTTTTTCTTAGATTTGCTAAAAGAAAAGTAACAATACCGCATTACTCACTGTATATTAGCTGTACAAAGAAATACAAGGAGTAGATTTGCTTACCGTTTCTTCTTTTTCTGCAAACAATGGCTAAACCTATAATAATGCAGCCCAGGAGAGCTCCACAAACAGTCACTGGTATCACCCACGTCCGTATGGAGTCAGGCCCATCTGTGACACACAGCATCAAGTCCGTCAGTACAATACAATACAAGTTTGATCATTTATAGCACCTTCATAAACAAGCTCAACTCAGACCCAGTTCACGAGTTTCATTATTTGAAAGAGCAAAAGGGAAAATGCGATTTAGACACTGATACACGTCCAGAAGAATTTCATAATCTGTTCTTTGAGGCCCTAGAAGTCAGTGTTTTTTCTTGTAGGTTTAAAAACATAGACTTGATTAGATTTGTTGAAGATCCTTTGAAGTTCTAGACCTTTATTTGGCTTCAACACAGAATTACGATAAAAAAAAAAAAAAAAACATTTTAATCTATGTTCGCACTCAGTGGTGGTAAACTACTGATTGTTGGCAGAGGGAGCTCAAAGAGACAGAACAACGCACTGGTGAGAGCTGGAGTTTTGTCGCATGTATCTATTGCTGATTGAGTCTGTGGCTTAAAACAACAGGAGGCAGGAGACGTAGTAATTGCATTTTAATTGATCAAAAATAATAACCCTGGTAGTGTTAAGAAACGGTGAAATGGTCAAAGGTCAGGGTTAACTACATTTCTTAACATTGTTCCACTCAGTTGCACTATATCTCACCAGGACTGGGGCTGGTCCCATGAGGTGGGTCTGTGGTCTTCACTGTGAAAAATAAAGCAGAGGTCCCATGGGTCAGGGGGACACATGTATTCTTATTTTAAACTGAGTTGCCATAACCCATGACACACAGACGATCTGTTACCTGGACTGGTGGTCACAGAGTTACTTCCTGTCACATGACCTGTTGTAATCTTCGCTGTAGATGTAGATGTCACACGAGGCGTTGCTTTGTTTTCATCATCTACTGAAAAAACAAAAATTAGATTTATTTTATTTATCATAATCCGTCTGATGTTACGTGGCTGCGAAAAAGAGTCACTTCCTGTCACATGACCTGGTGTAATCTTCTCTGTGGTTTCTCTGTTCACATCGACTAATGAAAGAATGAAAAGATATTTATTAATTTTTCATTATCATAGTAGGAGATAGTTATGGCGTTACTGTAATAAAGGTTTGTCTAAAATTACCTGGACTGGGGGTCTCAGAGTCACTTTCTGGTCTGGTTGTGGTTTTTACTGGATCAAATGAAGTTGTGGTTTTATGAATTTGACTTAATAATAATTGATCGATGAAAGCTGTAAAAGAAAAGTGTTGCTTTGAGAAAATATTCATGAAAAATATTAAGTTCACATGAACCCAACAAAATAAAATAATATCAGAAGTCCCGACTTTACTCTGACCTCGTGACCTGTGTTCATCACTTTGAGGAGATCTGGATCCATCTCCTAAAGTGTAATCACAGCTGACCTTTTTTATTTGGACTTTACTGAGATTTGTCCAAAAATCATTCACAGAAACATCAAACTGACAAAACATTTCAGTTTTCTTTGTCTTCGTCCGTGAGTTGATAGTTTGATACGGTCGAGTGGATTCTCCAAAATACAGGTTACATTTTGAACCAGTCGCAGAAAGAGGCGGAGAGCAAACAATGAGAACCTCATCATCATGTTTCTGAAAGCTAATCTCTGGTTTTGGCAGTTGCTGTGGATTTGGAGGTTTATTCTCTGTTGTCCCTGGAAGTAAAATTCCACAAAAACATATTAATAATATAATTAATAATAAATGCCTACTAAAACGAATACTATTACATTTGTCTTGCATTTTTCACTAATTGATCTTTTCTGATCTTTTCTCATACAAGGAATTTCAAATGTTCTGCCTTTTAGTCTTAACATGCGAACAGAATTCTGCCATATTTGATTAAAACTGCCTAAAAACATCGCTTAGAGTTGCAAAATAAATAAATAAAGCATAGTGACTAGGGATGGGACGAAATATCGTTTGGCGAAATATCGCGATACAAAACGTGACGAAACGCATCGAGTAAAAAAAAAATGAATCGCAATTTTTTATTTATTTATTATTATTCTTTTTTTATACGTTTTATTTATTATTATTTTTTATGTAAAGCATCTTTGAGTGTCCAGAAAGCACTATACAAGTTCGATGTATTATTATTATTATTATTAAATTTAAAAATATATACATATATCCGGGGAATGGTGCAGTGCGTCGTCATGTCACAGGAATGATATGTTAGTTTTTTTGAAGAAGAACCAGTCCTGAGATACATTAACCTCGGGTTAGAGCAGCACTAAGCGATTGTTCTTGTTGTGTTTCCCTGTGTTCAACTGAAACAAAAATAAACAAGTTGTTATTATACAGTAATATTTTTTTCTTTTTTGATATCGTATCGTGACGTATCGTTTCGTGACTCTGATATATCGAGGTGTATCGTATCGTGAGTTTAAGTTTATCGTCCCATCCCTAGTAGTGACAGTGACTTACTCTGAACAGTGACAGAGATTTTCTCGCTGTGTAGAGATGTAGAAACTTCTTGTCCCCAGTCTACAACATAGAAACACTGGACCTGAACTTCAACAGGAGGCCTCTGGTTCTCCCTCAGCAGATCAGAGCCTCTCACAGTCTGCTCACATCCAGAACTGCTACATGTGTGTCCATCTGTTGTGTAGAAATAGCACCGACTTGAAGAAACAGAAGGTGGAGGTCGACAGTGGAGTTTAACTTTGTCCTTCTCTGTGATCACTGATGAGTTCACGGTCAAAGAGGGAGGAGCCAAACCTGTGGAGAAACAATATAATATTCTTTTAGGCATGTGCACATGAATAATAGCACAAAAACACCAAGTTGCACTTTGCATATTGCTTATATGTTGTAGAAGATAACTGTTCAGGGATTGCATATTTATGTCACTGCTTAGGATTAATGACAATAAAGGCTTTGAATTTGTAATCTATTCTATTAAAACAAACTTCCACTTCATCAGTTGTGTCTTACCAATGGTGATGCTGCTCTCAGCGCTTTGTGCAGATCGACTGTATGTGTGATCGTGTATATAATCGTAAAGACATGTGACAGTTATTTTCGCTGGTGGTCGTTTCTTCACCATCGACAGCAGCTCAGTTCCACTCAGTGCAGTCGGACATGGGAGCGGTTTAAAGTGTTTTCTATCAAACACAAAGTAGCATATTGGCTCTTGGACATGAGTCTGACAGTTCAATGTGACGTTGTTGGTCTCAGAGACGACTGCTGGATCCACCGTTAGTTTAGGAGCAGGAGGATCTGTTTCAAGGAAATATAATTAATATGGAAGTAAATGCATCAGAAATTAGCCTCTGAAAATACATTATAGGGTTACCTTGAGCTTTAGCCTGAAATATTGAATCTGTTGAAACAAACAAAACAAAACAAGATCTGCATTAAAGCTTATATTATATAACAATCAAGACAGACTCTATCTATCTTTACAGTAAAATTTATTGTCTGGGAAGATATTTGGTCGCATGGCGGTTAAGAAGAGAAAACCTTCGCTTCACAGTAATGTCCCGGGTTTATATTCCCGCCTTTCTCTGTGAAGTTTACATTTATTATATGTTTGTTTATCTGTTCTTAGCGCTACGAGCTACAAAGTTTCAAATAAAAGTTTACTTCCTATTGATATAGACCTTGCATCCAGCTGTTTTAGTCAATTCTACAAGGTTAAAACTAAACAACTGGACAGGGGAGCCTCCTCATGGCAAAAGTCCTGTTGTCTAGTTTTAGCCTCACAGGATTGCACTGGTGACTGAATAACGACAAATGTGTTGCACTCACGGATGAAGCAGAGGAGCAGCAGAGGAGCCATGACGGACAGCAGACGGTGCAGCGTGAGAAATGAACACAATTTACAGAAGTGGAGCCAAAGAAACCACATGAGTCGGGTCTGTGACACGTCTATAGAGCCGTGGGCTAAAAAAAAACCCGTGTGAAAGCGTCGCAAACATGCACAGCTTGAAACAGAACCCAGTGTCTTTATCGCCGATATTTAAATGGAACTCGGTGATGTGACAAGTTTCTTCGGCATAATTTTACAAATGTTTTAGCGTGTTGTTTAGCCATTTGTGGTGAGCTGAATGAATAATGCAATAAACAGCGTCTTCGAGTGATGTTGAGCCACAGTTTAATGCGTTGGCGAAAACTTCATTCATTCATGAAACATTTGCACATCTTTACGACCATTGTTTTTCATTTGTAACAGGGATGTCCAAACATTTTTCACTGCATTGAACTGTATTTGACATTGGTTTATTTGGTCAGGACAGGGCAGGGTGGTGGCAAAAGTTATTCAGGTTGTGTTTTTATTGTTTTCGTTCTGATCAAAGCTGTGAAACGTCAAACTGGATGCATTTAAGAGAGGTTTAAACTGACCTCAGACCTGTATTTAGGCTCCAGCTCTGTCTCACACTTAATGTTCGTTTTTGAGATCATTTTTATGACGACTTATTAAATTTGCTGTAAAAAACAACAACAAAAGACACTTCTCTGGTGATTTGTGACAAGAAGCCTGAGGGCCACCAACAATTGTTCTGAGGGCCAAATTGTGTCCCCGGGCCACACTTTGGATACCTCAAACTAATATAATTTAAGCAAAGGTTTTAGCTTTTAGAAATAAGTATTTATACATGCTTTAAAGTGCATATGAGGTGTTAATGCTTTTGAAAATAGGATGTATTCATATGGGTCACATGAGTCACAATTATAATTTCATTTCAGTGAAGCAGCAACTTGAATGAAGAAATGTTGGGCAGAGTTATTACAAAATGAGAAAAAAACAATTCAAAATATTGTTTTATTACACAAAGAAAAGAACATTTTATTACATTTTGAACTGTTATTACATAATATGGCTGGACACTGTCGAGAAAAGCACAAAGAAACTAATATATTATTGTTATTACTGGCTCAAACATACTATAAAAGCAACGGTTACATCTTAACTGACTATTCAAGGACAAAAATGAATGGTTTCTGATTTACAATAAACTATGAACTCATGTATTTAGCTCAAAATATGTTGCATCAGTTTTTGCAGTGAACTGTGAACCGGGTCCACAGGGAAGAGGGATGTGGCTCTAAACTGTATTCTACAAAAAGAAGATTAGCAGTAGCATTAGCAAGCATCATATTTAACATAATATGTAGTCAGTGTTAGAGTAATTAAATAAAGTGCCTTGCCTCATAATCATCCTCACTGTGAAGCTCCTCTTCGTTCTCACTTGGAGAACCTGCTGGAGATATAATGATGTACGTGAGTGATCCTATTGTGAAATATTTATTCTATTGAACTTCAGACTCCTACCAGGTGAACAGTAGACAGTAGAAGTGGCTGAGTTCAAACTGTCGACTCTCTCAGACAGAGGCTTTATCAAAAACAAGAACAAAATAGCATAAAACACAACTGTCAATGAAATCTCACACTTGATTTTGATAAATAAAACAATGGACTGATTATTACACTAGTGTTATTTCTTTTGCTGATCATGAAAAGCTCTTTGATCATAAGGTGATGAGATGAGAAGTAACTTCACGACCAGACCGGGAAAAAAGGTCAACACATAAAAAGGTCACACGCTATAAATACTTGGTTGTAGCGCCTTAAGCATTCGCTGTGGCGTTGTGTTTTCTGCAATGTCAAAAGATCCAGTGTTGCATTAATATTAATATTAATATTTCACCAAGATCTTGGATTCTAGTGACGGTTTTGTGAGCGTTCTATTTGGGAACCCGAATAAATAATAACCTCCCCCATTGTTTCTCTTTACCAGAGCGTCGCTGTTTGGATTGTTGGAGTTGGAGTCATCTGAAAAAGACAGTACAACAAAACAAACAATCACTCTCTGTATATCTTGTTCAATACAGTGAAAGTGAACACAGTATTGTGAATTACCAGAGTTCTTGCCTGGACAGCTGTGGAAAAAACACAATGAAATGGGCAAAATCAACCAAAGTCAAACCCATAGACTGTAAATTAAGAATGGACTAATTGTGGCCAAATTCTTTCTGAAATCACAAAGAAACAGGGAGGTTTCTGGCTCCTGGACTTTCCATTCAAACTGTTTTCCCTTTTTAATTCATTACTGAACACATGTAGGCTTGGCATTCTGATCTTCATGTATTTGTCTTAACATGCACAACATTGTCCCAATTTTATATAATGGAGCTAAAAACCCTGCTAAATATCTATTTAATCTTCAGTCCAGTCTGAATTTACAGTAATCAATCAAAGTTTAGGCAAGGCAAGACAAGTAGAGCACAATTCATACACAAGGCAATTCAAAGTGCTTCACAGTTGCATAAAATTACAAGAAAACAGATCAAATCAATCATTAAAACATTAACATAAAAATTAATCAGTTACAGTAAAAGGCAAGAGTGTAGATAAAATACTTTCAGTTTTCATCTGCTCGGGTAAAAAGAGCTGTTTTCAGCCTGGATTTGAACATTGTCAGAGTTGAGGCCTGTCTCACATCCTCATGAAGACTGTTCCAGATTTTAGCTGCATGAAACTGAAACGCAGCCTCACCGTGTTTAGTCCTGACTCTGGGAACCACCAGGAGACCCCTCTCTGAAGTTCTCAGGGCCCGAGATGGTTCATACGGCTCTAACATGTCAGAGATGGACTTTGGTGATAAACCATGAAAAGACTTGTACACAAGCAGAGCTGTTTTAAATTCTATTCTCTGAGTGACAGGAAGCCAGTGCAGAGACCGGAGCACTGGACTAATATGGTCGTATTTCCTGGTTCTTGTCAGGACTCGAGCAGCAGCGTTCTGGATGTTCTGCAGCTCTAACAGCTCGTTTAGAAAGGCCAGTGAGCAGCCGTTACAGTCGTCTAACCTGCTGGAGACAAATGCATGGATGAGTGTCTCCAAGTCTGGTTTTGACACTATTCCTCTGATCTTAATGTTTTTCAGATGGTAAAAAGCTGATGATGTTATTGCTTTGATGTGGCTGCTTAAGTTCAGGTCTGAGTCCATGATTACTCTTAGATTTCTAACCTGATTTTTTGGTTTTAGAGTTTAGGTTTTGTAGATCTGAGTGTCATCTGCGTAGTTGTGGTACGACACATTGTTGCTGTTTATTAGCTGACCCAATGGAAGCATGTACAAGTTGAATAAGAGGGGTATCAAGATTGACGCCTGGGGGACTCCACAGGTCATGGAAAGTACGTCCTATCCTCCAGATAGGACTTGAACCAGTTTAGAGCAGTACCAGAGATTCCCACCCAGTTTTCTAACCTGTGAAGTAAGATCCCGTGGTCCACTGTGTCGAAGGCAGCGCTCAGGTCCAGCAGAACTAAACCTGAGACCTTACCTGCGTTGGTGTTCATACGGATGTCATTTGTCACCTTGATCAGAGCTGTCTCAGTGCTTTATATAATAAAGTTTATTATATAAAATATTCCAAAAGGAGAGACATAATCAATGAAATGAGAGAGTAAGATAAATATCTCGTCTTGGGCCAAGAAGATGGAGATGCAGAGGGCGATTGTGGCTGAACTGACTAAATGACAGAGCGAAGCAAGAGCTGGTTTGATTGGGTGAGAGGCAAAGGAAATGCATTGTGATTGGCTGACAGCGATGTACAGGTAACAAGAGGTTGAAGAAAGGCAGGAGTAACTGTGTCAATTACAAACAGCTTCCACAAGTCTTACCATTTGCCACCATGTTTTCCTGGAACGAGAGCAATACTTCAGTTATTAAGTTTGACTGAGAGGCAATATGAACATGATGTAACAACATAGTATTTCTTACTAATGATCTTCAGGTAACAGAGGGATATTGTTAACAGGATGGAAACCGCTATTACAGAACGCACAAACAACATCAGCAAATGCCACGGCAGAGTTCTCGATGGAAACGGAGCTTCAGAAAGAAAAACATAATGATTAAAAACAGTCAACATAAAATATTCTTAAAAAACACCACATTATCATTTTTCATTCTGTTCTTACCTGGTGTTGATTGTGTGCTGAGCTCAAACATGACTGTGGTGGAGGAAAATACTTCCATATCCAAATCTAAATAACCACACGTGCACATGCATGTTAAAAGAATAGATAGAAAGAAGTCTGAAATAGAAAAGAAGTCTGACAGGAAAGAGGATCCAATGCACAAAAAGTAAAAGTCTGTAGTTTTAAAAGATTGCAGTGGTTAGAGTGGCCATCGGTACATTGGCTGTTTTTTAGACTCTAATTAGGGTTAGTGAAGTTTACTAAAGGCGTCGTATTGTGAGTCATTGAAATAAAGTGGAGGTGATGTTATTTCCTGTGGAGACATGGAGCTCCACCGATCACGTGACTCTGCATCGGCTGCATTTAGACCCTTTTATCTGTTGATCTGAGAAATGTGATGTATCTTCCTGTCACATGACCTAGCATGATCTTCACTAAAGCTGTGACCACATGAGCCTGGGTCATCCTGTTTATATCAACTCATTATCATAGTTGATGGTTTTGATACAGCGTTACTGTAATAAAGGCTTTGTCTCACCTGCACTGGGGGTCTCAGAGTCACTTCCTGTCACATGGTCTGGTCTGGTGGTGGTTTTTACTGCGACAAATGAAGCTGTGGTTTCATGAGTTTGACTTGGGAGGAATTTACTGATGAAATCTGTAAAAGAAAAGTGTTGCTTTGAAAAAATATTAATGAAAATTATGTGAACATGAAACCAACAAAGGAAAATAATATCAGAAGTCATGGCGTGTGTCCATGCAAGGGGATCTGGATCCATCTCCTAAACTGTAGTCACAGTTGACCACTTTTCTTCGCAAATCATTAACAAAGATATAAAATTCACAAACTCAATTTATTTTCCATTGTCTTTGTCTGTGAGTTGATAGTTTGATACGGCTGAGTGGATTCTCCAAAATACAGGTTACATTTTGAACCAGTCGCAGAAAGAGGCGGCAAGCAGGAAAGGATCATGTCTATATCATGTTCTTCAAAGCTAATCTCTGGTTTTGGCAAAAGTTGTGGATTTGGAAGTTTGTTCTCTGTTGTCCCTGTCCATTTCCACAAGAACATAAGGGAAATGCCAACAAAGAATAAAACTATAACACCTGACTTTAGTTTTTTATTAATTTATCTGTTTTGAGCTTTTCTCATTTATGAATTGCAAATGTTTTTCCGTTTAGTCTTAACATGTGAACAGACTACTGCAATAGATGATTAAAAGTGCCTAAAAACATTGCTTAAAATTGCAAAATAAATAAAGCATAGTGCCTTTGTCAGTGACTTACTCTGAACAGTGACAGAGACGATCTCACTGGGTGGAGATGTAAAAACTTCTCGTCTCCACTCTACAACATAGTAACACTGGACCTGAACTTCAACAGGAGGCCTCTGGTTCTCCCTCAGCAGATCAGAGCCTCTCAGAGTCTGCTTACATCCAGAACTGCTCCATGTGTGTCCATCTGTTGTGTAGAAATGGCACTGACTTGAAGAAACAGAAGGTGGAGGTCGACAGCGGAGTTTAACGTTGTCCTTCTCTGTGATCACTGATGAGTTCACGGTCAAAGAGGGAGGAGCCAAACCTGTGGAGAAACAATATAATATTCTTTTAGGCATGTGCACATGAATCACAACACAAAAACACTTTCCAACACCAAGTCACACTTTGCATATTGCTCATATTGTGGAAGATAACTGTTCAGGGATTATAAATATTAGTCCTATTTTATAGTGTGGCACTTTACATGAACTGAGCAGCAGACTTTACTCTTTGCTTATGCTTAATGACAAGTCCAACATGGGAGCGGTTTGTGTTTTCCGTCACATATTTAGGATATTCACTGTTTAGACACAGGTTTAAAAACACAGACTTGCTAACAAATACACAACAAACCCAGGCACTGCAAACAAGTACAAATGTAATAAAGGCTTTGTCTTACCTGCACTGGGGGTCTCAGAGTCACTTCCTGTCACATGGTTTGGTCTGGTGGTTGTTTGTACCGGGTCATATGGAGCTGTGGTTTCATGAGTTTGACTTGGAAGGAATTTACTGATGAAAGCTGTAAAAGAAAAGTGTTGCTTTGAGAAAATATTTATGAAAAATATGTTCACATGAAGCCAATAAAATAAAATAATATCAGAAGTCATGACTTTAGTCTTACCTGGTGACCTGTGTTCATCACTTTGAGGAGATCTGGATCCATCTCCTAAAGTGTAATCACAGATGACTTTTCTTCTTTGGACTTTACTGAGATTTGTCAGAAAATCATTAACAGAGATATCAAACTGACAAAACAGTTCATTTTCCTTTGTGTTTGTCCCTGAGTTGATAGTTTGATACGGTCGAGTGGATTCTCCAAAATACAGGTTACATTTTGAACCAGTCGCAGAAAAAGGCGGAGAGCAGGAAATGATTACCTGATCATCATGTATTTGAAAGCTAATCTCTGGTTTTGGACGTTTGTTCTCTGTTGTCCCTGGAAGTAAAATTCAAATAACAATTATATTACAGTTAATCACAACTATAACTAATGAGTTATGTCTATTACTATGAGCAGAAAAGATGAACTGATGGAGAATAAATTAAAAAAAAAGCTAAATATCAAAAACTTTAAAAAACTAGTTCGAGTCAGGTCATATTTTGGTGTTTTCAATAGCAAGACAATTACTTACTCTGAACAGTGACAGAGATCGTCTCACTGGGTGGAGATAGAGAAACGGTTTGTCCCTGCTGTAAAACATAGTGACACTGGACCTGAACTTCAACAGGAGGCCTCTGGTTCTCCCTCAGCAGATCAGAGCCTCTCACAGTCTGCTCACATCCAGAATGCCTCCATGTTTGTCCATCTGTTGTGTAGAAATAGCACTGACTTGAAGAAACAGAAGGTGGAGGTCGACAGTGGAGTTTAACTTTGTCCTTCTCTGTGATCACTGATGAGTTCACGGTCAAAGAGGGAGGAGCCAAACCTGTGGAGAAACAATATAATATTATTTTAGCCATGTGCACATGAATCACAAAAACACTTTCCAACACCAAGTCACACTTTGCATATTGCTCATATTGTGGAAGATAACTGTTCCTTACATGAACTGAGCAGCAGACTTTACTCTTTTCTTATGATTAATGACAATAAAGGCTTTGAATGTGTGATCTATTCTATTAAAAGCGGGGGTGGCGCTTATAATCCTTTTGCTTCGGCCCACTCCTTTTGAGCAGACTAACTGCTAAACTAAATAAACTAAACTAAAGCAAAACAAACTTCCACTTCATCAGTTGTGTCTTACCAATGGTGATGCTGCTCTCAGCACTGACTGCAGATCGACTGTATATGTGTTCTGGTCTATAATCATTATAACATGCAACAGTTATTTTCGCTGGTGGTCGTTTCTTCACCATCGACAGCAGCTCAGTTCCACTCAGTGCAGTCTGACATGATTGGAGCGATATGACGTGTTCTGTATCAAATATAAAGTAGCATATTTGCTCGTGGACATGAGTTTGACAGTTCAATGTGACGCTGTTAGTCTCAGAGATGAACGCTGGGTCCACCGTTAGTTTAGGAGCAGGAGGATCTAATAAAAGTATACATATGGAAATAAAATAAAACAAAACATTAAAACAGAAACAAAAAAGGTTACCTTGAGTTTTAGCCCAAAATATTGCATCTGTTGAAAAAAAAAACATAATATAATTGAAAATCATAAATTAAGGTTTAACTTCATTTTACATCAGGTTATATTATTGGTATAATTTGAATACATTTGGTGGTACAGCGTCTGGTTGGTTAGCACCTCACCCTATAGACTTACAGTATGTCCATCTCTCTTAAACTATATGTATGCTCAGGATTGAATAATGAAAATGAAATAGAAAGTTATACAGTCAGCGGATTAATGATAAATGATGTTAGTGATCACCTTCCAGTTTTTGTATTGTACAAACATTTATATTTAAAGGATGAAGAGGAAAACAAGTTGTCATGGTTGGAGGTGGCGTGAGGAAAAATAAAACCCAAAATGCAGGACTGCAACGAAACTGGTGATGTTTAATACAAAAAACAAAAATAACAAAATCCAGAGAGACAAACCGGGGCTGACGTAGACAATGACACGACAAAGGACAAGGGAAAAACAGGGGTATAAATACATGGAGGAAACAGGGCACAGGTGAAACACATCAGGGCGGGGCAGGCAATCAACACAAGGGAAGCAAAGCAAAAATCACACAGACCAAAAAGACATGTCAAAATAAACCACCAAGCACAGATGAACACAAAAGCAAACCAAAACAGGGCAACAAAAGACCGAATCGTGACAGTACCCCCCCACCAAGGGACGGCTCCAAGACGTCCCACGATGTAAAACAGCCCCGGGAGGGTGGAGGGGTCCGGAGGAGGGAACAGAGTCAGAACCAGGAGGGCCAGGAGAGTGATGGTGGAAATCCAGGGGGCTCAGGAACAGCAGAGCCAAGTCAGGCAGGTCTGGGGGACGAGTGGCGGCTGTGAAGTGTTCAGGTGACAGGCAGGAACTGGAGGTAGCTGAGAAAACTCGGTGACGAGGAGGGATAGGAGCAGGGGCCCACCCAGGACGAAGAACAATGTCCTGCAGTGGCCCTGGGACAAGAACAGGAGGAGCCCACCCCAGACGGAGGTCTCAGTCCGATGGTGGCCCCAGGACAAGAGGAGCCCACCCTGGACGGAAAACAGTGTCCAGCGGTGGCTCCGGAACAGAAGGGGCCCACCTCGAACAGAGGTCGGGGTCTGGCAGTGGCTCAGGGCAAGAAGGAGGGGACAGCCACCCCAGACGGAGTCAAATGTCCAGCGGTGGCTCAGGACAGGAGCAGGAAGCAGGGTCAGGGTCCTCAACTACCAAAGGGCAGTCCGCTGGGTCTTGAAGTGGTCGTGTCTTTCTGTCATGGTTGGAGGTGGCGTGAGGAAAAATAAAACCCAAAATGCAGGACTGCAACGAAACTGGTGATGTTTAATACAAAAACCAAAAATAACAAAATCCAGAGAGACAAACCGGGGCTGACGTAGACAATGACACGACAAAGGACAAGGGAAAAACAGGGGTATAAATACATGGAGGAAACAGGGCACAGGTGAAACACATCAGGGCGGGGCAGGCAATCAACACAAGGGAAGCAAAGCAAAAATCACAGACCAAAAAGACATGTCAAAATAAACCACCAAGCACAGATGAACACAAAAGCAAACCAAAACAGGGCAACAAAAGACCGAATCGTGACACAAGTATTGGTTTAGAAGGGTAACAACAGAGAAAACTATTTAAGCATTTAAAAAGGAGCTTTTAGCTCAAGACTGGAGTATTGTACACAGAGAGAATGACACGAATAAGGCATATGATGAGTTTACGCAAGTATTTCAAAAAGTATATGACAAAAATTGCCCAATGAAGAAATATTGTAAAAACAGAAAGTGTAAAGAAAAACCATGGATGTCTAAGGGTTTGCTAAATGCTTGCAAGAAAAAAAAAACTTTACAAAAACTGAGGATAAATATAAGAAATATTCAAATAAACTAAAAGGGTATCATTAGAAAATGTAAACAGGATTATTATAATAAGTTGTTAGATAGCAATAAGAATAATATTAAAGGTTTATGGAATATCTTAAATAGTATAATTAGAAATAAATCAAGAACGATTAATTATCCAAAATATTTCAAAGATGAGGATAACACTTTAAATAATATGAATGAAGTAGTCGAAACATTTAATACATTCTTTGTAGATGTTGGACCGAACCT
This sequence comes from Proterorhinus semilunaris, assembly GCA_021464625.1. NCBI lineage: Eukaryota > Metazoa > Chordata > Actinopteri > Gobiiformes > Gobiidae > Proterorhinus > Proterorhinus semilunaris. The sequence goes on from CM038357.1 coordinate 5,850,540, forward strand.
TGCTGCAAAAATTGCAAACGTTGAGAACTATAATTATGAACTGATCACAAATCCTATGTCCATGTTCCTCAATCCTGTGGAGGAAAAGGAGATACTGGACATTGTTAAAGGGTGTAAAAATAAAACCTCGACAGACTACCATGACAGTTATATGAAAACTGTTATTGAAAGTATCTCTAAGCCGTTAACTTACATCTGTAACTTATCGTTGCAAACTGGACAATTTCCTGATAGTATGAAAGTAGCAAAAGTGATTCCTCTGTTCAAGGCAGGAGATAAACATCTCTTTACAAACTACAGGCCTGTTTCCCTTTTACCGCAATTCTCAAACATCTTAGAGAAGGTTTTTAACTCTAGACTTGACAGCTTTATCAAAAGGTGTAATTTACTCTCGGACAATCAGTTTGGTTTTAGGAACAATCACTCAACCTCACACGCGCTCTTTGATATAACTGAAGAAAAAACTAATGCTGTAGATAACAAGAAATATGCAATAGGGTTATTTATTCAAGATTCAAGATTTTTTATTTGTCAAACCATGTGAATGGTTTGAAATTAAATTTCTCACATCCTTGATTGTGGAGCGGGGGCTGGGGGAAGAGGGGTGGGAGGGAGGGCAGGGAGTTCAGCTTCCCGATGGTGTTTTGTATGAAACTGTTTTTCAGTCGACTCGACCTGGCCCGTAGATTCCGCAGTCTCCTCCCTGAAGGCATTACTCTGAAGAGACTGTGTGATGGTGCGTAGGGTCCCTGGTGATTCTGAGGGCTTTGCCACATTTAGAGAGAGGTTGTTCTGTGTGCACCACATGGCCAGACTGCTCACCTCACTCCTGTAGTTTGACTCGTCTCTGTTGTTGATGAGACCCACCACTGTTGTGTCGTCTGCAAACTTGATGAAGACGTTTGAGTCGTACTTTGGAGCGCAGTCATGGGTCAGCAGAGTGAACAGGAGGGGGCTCAGCACACAGCCTTGGGGAGCTCCCGTGTTCAGTGTGATGGTTCTGGTGGACTTTCCGCCGACACGTACAGCCTGTGGTCTCCCCGTCAGAAGGTCCAGCAGCCAGTTGCACAGTGATGTGTTGATCCCCAGGTGGAGCAGTTTGTGCATTAGCTGCTGTGGGATTATAGTGTTGAATGCTGAGCTAAAGTCTAAAAACAGCATTCTAACGTAAGAGTCCTTTGTTTCTAGGTGAGTGAGGGCTGAATGAAGTGCAGTGGAAATGGCATCTTCAGTTGAGCGATTGGACCGGTAAGCAAACTGGTCTGGGTCCAGGGTGGGAGGGAGAACAGACTTGATATGTTCCATGACGAGCCGCTCGAAGCACTTCATAAGAATTGGAGTGAGTGCTACTGGGCGGTAGTCATTGAAGCAGGAGGGTGGTGACTTCTTTGGCACCGGAATGATGGTGGTCGCTTTGAGGCACGTTGGGACCACAGCCTGCTGCAGAGATGTGTTAAAAATGTCTGTGAAGACTTCAGTGAGTTCATCAGCCCCATCTTTCAGTCCACGACCTGGTATGTTGTCTGGACCCGGTGCTTTGTGTACGTTGATCCTGCTCAGAGATCTTCTCACACTCTCTGGAGATAGCGTTTGATACAATAAACTATAATATATACATATTAATTAATAAACTAGAACATTATGGAATTAGGGGGGTAGCTCTACAGTGGGTTACCAGTTATTTAAAAAATAGAAAACAATGTGTGAAAATCGGTGATTATCAGTCGAGTTGTCGACAAATTGTGTGTGGTTTACCTCAAGGTTCCATTCTGGGCCCAAAATTGTTTAATATGTATATTAACGACATTTGTAAAACGTCTCGTACTTAACGTACTTAAATGTATCTTGTTTGTTGACGGTACAAATATTTTTGCATCAGGAGACAACTTACAACTACTGTGTCGGATTAACTTGGAACTCAAAAGTGTCAATAAGTGCATCAAACTAAATAAATTATCTCTAAATCTGAGTAAAAGCAAAATGATGATATTTGGCAACAGTAATTCCAATGCTCAGGAAATAATTCAGATAGAGGGTGTTGTTATTGAGCGAGGGCATGAAAACAAATTCCTTGGTGTTATTATAGATGACAGAATTACTTGGAAATCTCATATTGAATACACACATTTCTAATTTCCATTTTTTATGCCACAATAATGATGATGATGATAATTAAACCCAAATTAACATTATACTGAGGATAGTAATGACAACTGGGACGTAGCACGATCTCGGAGTATAATATCTATTAAAGTACCTTTATAACATAAAAGTAACTCTCGGTAATTCACTGGTAACCATCTGAAAGAAATATATTAATGACCACATTTTTTTACTTGCTTTGTACTAGACATCGTACATGTAATTATATGAACAGTTCAAATATTGTTTTGTAAGTTTGTAAGTTGGTCTGAGCTAATGTAGCTGCTGAAATGTATCAAATTCTCTTTGGATGAGGTCTCTTTGATGTTTTGTTCCTTCTGGACCATTGTGTGAAATTTACTTTTTTATTGCACTGAATTTGGGGGTGGGCGCTCATGAGCTTCTTGCTTCAGTCCACTCCCTTTGAGCAGAATGTATACTGCTCAAATAAACAAATAAACTAAACTAAATAAACTGAACGATAGTATTGAGCATCTTTTACCAAAATACATTTCTAAGTCTATGTAACAAAGTCTGAATCATTTACATTTCCTTTTCTTGATAGATGACACACACGCTATTGCTGTTTAGTTTGACTCACATTTAATATCCAAACACTGTTACAAATATTAATTCAAATTAAACACAAAAAGCAAAACCTTCAAACAAATAACCTGCATTAAAAATCCAGCATTACTGACAAACAACAAATATTGTTTCTCTTAATTCATCCTTAGCCACAGTTGGTGTTATTATGTTAGCAAGAGGCAAAATAAATACAAAGTTTTGTTGGATTTCTAAATAACAAAACAGTAACACTCACTGATGAAGCAGAGGAGCCGAAGAGGAGCCATGACTGAAAGCAGATGAGTGGCAACAAATAAGGAAGCCACAGTCAGACTTATACCACTGCTATAGATGGCTTCACCCTTTAGAAGAGAAGAAAAGAACAACTGGGTGTAACTTATTGCCCAAATATGACCGTGTGTAAAAGAGAACCGTTTCTACTCTGTGTGCTTGAGTATTAAAATACATGCATTAGTCAGATCACCTTAGCCTTTATATCGCTTGCTCTATAACTTAAAATATATATCAAGAAAATACCCATATGTAGATAGATATTTTAAATCATAGTTGTACAATGCACAGGGTGGAGGGTACAATGCTGCAATAAAAAGTTTTTCAAATTGACTGTAATGCCAATAATGGCAACTGGAAACCTGCTAACCTGAACAGGGAAGCGTCTGGCCACCGACAGGATCAGACAATAGAACAGAATTGATTATTTATTTTCTTCTTACAGAGAAACAGACATAAACACAGAACAGACAATGAAACATATACATCAAAAAGCACAAACCACACACACCCACGCACGTCTGTGGCAGAGTTCAAGCATCAAATGACCACCATTTTACTAGATTACAAATTCAGTTCATAATGGTCAGTCTAAGGCACCATAGACCCAAGAGTGGACGTTTTAGTGAAGTTGTATAGACATTAAAAGAATCAAGCTTTATTGATTATTCTGTGTGTAGGATTACAGAAACACGAGCAGATGGAACAAAACACCACCCTGTGCCTGTTTAAAGGAGGACATAACATTACGACATGGCTAAAAGATAGAAAAAGTGGATTTTGCATGATAATGGACCTTTAAAGCTAAGCTAAGAAGGCAATCTCTATTCAAAGCATGAACAGTTGTCAGTTCAATCCCTTTCTCTGTGAAGTTTCTATGTTTTCCCTGGGTTTTATCCAAATGCAGTTTACCACATAAAAAAAACTTGGTGTATGTTAATCCCCAACCAGGTACTTGTGATCCGAATCCTGAAAGTGCCTTTTATTCATAGAAATTGTTAACTGAGAATGCACGTTGATGATTATACAGTACTTTATTATGTTTCACATTTTAATCAAGTGGAATTTAACATTTATACTTTGAAACTATCAGTAACAAGACTATTTAAAAGGAAAATGGGCTGTTATAAGAGTAGCAAGATCACAGAGCTGAGAGTAGATATATTGTAGGAAGAGGTCATGCTGCATATGTCACATGTCAATTTGTGATAAACGTTAATATTAGTTATTGCTCGGTCATCTCCAGAGAGCTGTACATGACGTTCTTCACTGAGACCGAGTTGGGCTTGTCAGGGATGGAGGCGTACTCGTGATACCGGCTCGTCTAAAAGTCAGGAAAAATCATCAATTCAACATCAGCGTAACTTTGCAGATAACATTTTTAAAGGACTGCAACTTGCCTCTGTGGCTTTCACCTCCTGTTGGACCTCAGGCTGGATCTCAGTCACTGTCCCTTTTTGAAAATGTAAAGGACATATTGAGACTAAATCCAGGGGAAAAATTCAGACAAATATAGAAACAAAGAGGAGGTTACCTTGTGAATCTGTGGCAGGCTCTGGGCTACACAAACTATATCTACAAGTAACAAGCTGTGAAGCCAATCAAACAGAATTCATGATATTAAATCTGATTATCATACAAGAATAATGTTAGTGTGTTATTCACCTGTCCACCGCTGTTAGGAGCCTGTGATTTCACTTTATCTTAAAAAGGGGGAAAACAGAATAAATAATAAACAGCCAGGTTTGACTTTTAGATGGAGTATGTAATGACATCTCTTGAACTCCTGTAATTAACTTTTTTTCCTGGTAGTTGAGTACATTCTGTGGCTATCAACACATTTTATTCCATGGCTGATCAGGCTAAGGAGCACATGGAGCATTTCTTACCATTCCTTTGTTTTGTGCAGAAAAACGTCAGAACCAGCAGGACACAGCCCACGGTCACCCCACCGGATGTCAACAGTATCACCAACATCTTTATGAGGCTCTCTGATAAGACAAGATACGTTTCACTTTAAGAAACTGAGGTGCATCTGCAGTGAACGTGCAGTATGGGTAAAAAGGTGGGGAATATAATAATTAGTGAGCAACTTACTTGTAGCTGTTGAATGTGGGTTTGTTGTCGAAGTGATTTTAGTTGCTGTAAAAGATACAATTTCAAATACATTTAGATATGATAGTAGTGCCTTCACCAGAGCTGTGCTGAGGCCTCGTTCCAGGTTTAGCGCACTTAGAGAACTGCTTGACCTAGGACCAAGTTCACATCTCTACATGTTGCCATATGTTCCTATCACATGGGCTTTTTTTTCTCACATGGGTGCACAACACCTTGTTATTATATCAGCCAATACTCACCTGTAACCATTATAGTTTTCTTATCACTGTGAGGAGATGTTTTCTGATTTACAATGTAGTAACACTGGATCTCAACTTCAATGGGAGGACTCTCGTTTACAGAGAACAGATCAGAGCCTGTGAGGTTTTGGACACAGTCAGTGGCGTCCAGAGATTTTCCACGTGAAGCACTCATGGTGTAAAAATAACACAAAGAAGCTGAAACGTAAGATGGAGGCTGACAGTGGAGGATAACTCTGTCCATCTCTGTGATCACTGAAGGCTCCAAAGTCAACGTTGGAGGGGCCAAAACTATGAAAAAACACACACAAGCGAGTCATATAACAGATCATAACTGTCTCATTAATAAGTTGTAAAATAAATGTATAAGAGGATTTAAGATAGACATTACAAGAGTGAGAATGTAAAACATGGACTCGAATTAAAGGGATATTTCAGGATTTTTGACATAGGGCCTAATTTCCTAGTTATCCAGATTGTTGTTGATTTTTGTATACATGTTTTTATTTTATTTCATGCAATCCTTATATTTGAAGAGTTTAGTGGCGCTAGGCTAGTGCAAGGCTTGCATATTTCTACGGTAACAGCTAGCCTGCATTAGTGCAACAGTCTAACCCTCCACAGTGCACCTGAGGCAAATCACTTAGAACACCAGACTAACCATATAAATGTCTGAGTTGATAGAATAATTTTAACCATTTTGCATTTAAAATAACTTATACAGTATTTGAGCAGCATCAGCTTCGTGGTTGTAAGCTACGCAGCGGCGGAGTGATCTGCTATAAAATAAACCCTCAAAATGCGGTAATTCATGTGATGCAAGGTCAGTTTTATTACTAAAATTACTCTATGGACACAGACGTTTATATCGTTAGTCTGGCGTTATAAGTGATTTGCCTCAGGTGCACTGTGGAGGGTCAGACTGTTTTTAATGCAGGCTAACTGATACTGCAGAAATGCACTAGCCTAGCACCTCTAAACTCTTCAAATATAAGGACTGGATGAATTAAAAATATATATATCTCCAGAAATCAACAACACTCTGGATAACTAGGAAATGAGGCCCTATGTCAAAAGTCCTGAAATATCCCTTTAAGTTCCCCTAGCAGCGAACAACCCAGTCCAGTTGACATCTTTGGAAACGTTTCCACAGTGGTGAACTCAATGGACAGCTGAGAGCCTACAGAAATAGAAAGTGGGCACCCTTGTGTGGTTCTCCTGTGTTTTGTGATGTTTGAGGTAACTTGCTATAAGCTTTGAATTTTGATGCACACATGGGGCAACACAAATGATCAGAGGCTGACACAGCTCCAGCAGGTTGTTTTACACATGGGTGCACAACACCATGTTACTATATAAGCCAATACTCACCTGTAACCATTATAGTTTTCTTATCACTGTGAGGAGATGTTTTCTGATTTACAATGTAGTAACACTGGATCTCAACTTCAATGCATCTGCAGTGAACGTGCAGTATGGGTAAAAAGGTGGGGAATATAATAATTAGTGAGCAACTTACTTGTAGCTGTTGAATGTGGGTTCGTTGTCGAAGTGATTTTAGTTGCTGTAAAAGATACAATTTCAAATACATTTAGATATGATAGTAGTGCCTTCACCAGAGCTGTGCTGAGGCCTCGTTCCAGGTTTAGCGCACTTAGAGAACTGCTTGACCTAGGACCAAGTTCACATCTCTACATGTTGCCATATGTTCCTATCACATGGGCTTTTTTTTCTCACATGGGTGCACAACACCTTGTTATTATATAAGCCAATACTCACCTGTAACCATTATAGTTGTCTTATCACTGTGAGGAGATGTTTTCTGATTTACAATGTAGTAACACTGGATCTCAACTTCAATGGGAGGACTCTCGTTTACAGAGAACAGATCAGAGCCTGTGAGGTTTTGGACACAGTCAGTGGCGTCCAGAGATTTTCCACCTGAAGCACTCACGGTGTAAAAATAACACAAAGAAGCTGAAACGTAAGATGGAGGCTGACAGTGGAGGATAACTCTGTCCATCTCTGTGATCACTGACGGCTCCAAAGTCAACGTTGGAGGGGCCAACACTATGAAAAAACACACACAAGCGAGTCATATAACAGTTCATAACTGTCTCATTCAAGATCATAACTGTCTCATTTATAGGATGTAAAATACATGTATAAGAGAATTTAAGATAGACATTACAAGAGTGAGAAGAAGCTTCTAAAGATACATGTAAAACAAGGACTGGAATTCAGTTGTTCAACTTACAGTGAACAACCCAGTCCAGTTGACATCTTTGGAGACTCAATGGCCAACTGAGAGCCTACACACATTATATTCATGAGCCTTGTGATCTATATACAATACGTAATGACTATAAAGTTCTAATGAAAAATTTGAATCAAATAAATGTGGAGAAACTGGGCACCCTTGTCCGGTTCTCCTGTATTTTGTAAAAAAAAACTTGCTAAATGTAAGCTTTGAATTTTGATGCAGTGTGTCAAACAGAAAGGTCACCTGACCGCTTCAAGTTGTTTCAGCAAATTATATTGTCCCTGGGTTGATTAATTGTACTGCAAGTATAAAATGTCATGATTATTGGATGAGTATTTTTGTTGAGGTCACTTTAATTTGGGTAAATAGTTATATTTGCAATTCGTATTTTATTGTTTTATTTCAATCTATTGTTGATTAATGTATTTGCTTAATATGCACACTGTAGCGTCAAGATTTTATAAATCCATACTATTTAAATTGTTACAGCGCATACTTTTTTCAAAACTTTCACACAGTGGATTCTATATCAGTTTTAGACGTCACCTTTTACAGCCACATTTGTTTCGTCGCTGTGGGGGGATGGACTCATTTCCTCATTTTGTTCCGTGTAGTAACATTTGACCTGAACCTCAGAGGGAGCAGACTGCTTGTTCTTCAGCAGATCAGAACCTCTAAGAGTCCGGGTACATGACGACCCCGCCCACTTCAGTCCACTCAGAGTGTAGAAAGAACAGCTGGACACAGATACATACATGGGCGGCTGGCAATACAGAGTTACACTGCTGAACTCTGTGATCGCTGATGGATGGACGGACACAGTGGGTGGGCCAGGATCTGAAAACAGAAATGAGTATTAACATTCATATAAAAAGAGTAATTCATGCATAATATACTTTAGACTCCTACCTCGTACATGGATTACTTTCTTCTCACTGGGGGGAGAGGCTGTGACGTAGAGGTAAGAACATGCTACATTTATTTCAGAAGGACCGTTTCTGTTTAGTAACGACAGAAGTTTATTCCCGTTGATAGTTTGATGACATGGCATTGTTCTGAACGGATCTTTGTCAAAACTGTAGAGGCAATGAGTCACAGGAACAGGAGTCTGACAGAGTAAAGTTACTGATCCTGATTTGGTGATGATCTCTGGTTTCACACTCAGTGTTGGAGCAGCCAGATCTGTGAATGATAAAAAAAATACTTTATATGTTCTTTATTGTTCTTAGAAATAAGTCACAATGTTGTTTCTTTATCAGAAATGTAAAAAAAAAGTTGTATTTACATTACTATATTAAAAATTCTTATGCACAAGAGCTCATATTTACCATCACCACAGGCCAAAATGTAAACCCATATCATTCAAATGTAATGCTCAATGAACAAGTCTGGTCCTCTGTACAACAGGGAGAAACTCTCTGAAACTCCTTTAAATATGTTTGAATAAAATTATATGAAAGCCGATGACAAATTAAATTTTAACATTTAGTCTATTAAATTTACAACAAGTTGATAATTATCAATTCAATTCTTTTATAATTGTATTTTAAGCTTTATTATAATAAAGCTTAAAATACAATTATAAATAAAGCTTAAAATACAATTATAAAAGAAATGGACTATGAATAATTTGTGGATGTCCCTTAGTGTCTGCATCATTGCTGGTTAAGTGACCAGTCAGAAAAAAAAAATGTTTTTGATAAAGATACATTACATTATTCAAAGCTAAAATTAATAATTCAATTGTCAGGTTACCTTCCCCTCTGGCCTCTGAGAACACAGCTGTTGAATAAAAGTTACAATATTAGATTTAACGTTTTATGCATGTTTAAACATCTCTTATATCTCTTAAAATGTATCTACATTTGTAAACTTATAAAACAATTATCATTTTGTCATATATGGCTAGTAGGATATCGTCAGTCTCCTATCATAATCACCCAAGTCATGAATTAGCCAAATTTGAAATGTTTGTTTGATTTTCAGGTATCATTTGTTCTTTCTTTAGCTCTTTAGAAGACCTGTTACACGTTTGAGAGTCAATTAGGAAATTATGCTAGAGGTCTTACAATATCAGAAAACTTTCCACACCGTCAACATTACTTCCTACTTGCTAAAAAAACAACCACAAAAAAAAACACTTTAATTGAATTTATTGAAGCACGACTAAATTTGAAGGTCATTTACAGACTCCAAACCATTGACAAAAAAAGTAAATGAATATAAAACAAAATACTCACTCATAAAGACGACAAATACGAGATATCCAGCCATGATTAACTTCTGTCTCTGGACTGCAAAGTGTTCAACGTGCAGCTTGTCACCCACAGGAAAACCACTTTAACGAGGTAATGAAACCGTGCTCTTCACCATAGAGATAGTTTATTCATATGTCAAAGTTTCAATAAAGGGAAGTTGTCAGAAATGTGTCGCTCAGTTGAACCAGATTAGTTTATTAAGGTTGGCTTAATGGCTGGGAAAATAATTCTTACACATTACAAGAAGAATACTATTTACAGTCTTTTCTCAAAATTGTTTGTATAGTCACGTTTGTTCCATATCAAGTCCTTAGAAGATGTAAATCCGCTAATCAGCAAAAATGCATTTCTAAAACAGAATGAATGCGGCAAAATGTCACATTATAAATTTAAATATAGCTGTAGTCAATGGCTCCTGCTGGTGGCTCATCCGAGATCGTGTCATAGAGATGATATGTGCCCTGAAAAAAGAAAGAAATCATTCTTTTACACGACTTAACAATGGTATTTTTAGTATTTTTACTGTATTATACTATGCTGTGTAAAGACAATCAATACATATTTAATACAAGTTATATCCAAAAATGTATACAAAAATCTAAATGTTGCATGCTCTTTAATGAGAAAGTAAATATGCCCACTTATGCATTCAGGTTTGTGTAGTTTCTTAGTCATAGAGGAGAAAAAACATTTAAATGTGTCACCTGTAGTGGGTTAGTTAGTGCTAAGGACGTTTTGTCATTCACCTCAAGGGGCTTCGTCAGCAACTGATGTTTTAGCAGAAGGATGAATATTGATCTGCCAGGGAGCTGACAGCCTTATACCACTTCTTCAAATAAACTCCTCTTTGTATTGTATAGTATTTGGAAATAAAACTCTTTCACTTATTACTACACCTTGACTTTAACACATGCTGAATGATGGATGGATGTATTTTCAACCACATAAAGATACAGAGACACAGAGAGGAACAAAGGGGTTCAAAGTAGCTTCATGCTACATGCTAACTGATAGCATTGAGTGCAGATTTTTCCAATAAACTGGACAATCAGTTGGTTTTTCAAACGCAAGAATATGGCAAAACATTCCTATGGACCAGATTGAAACACGTTTGTGTGTGTTAAATATGCTTATAGTCCACCAGAATAACAAGCTTTCTTCCCCTTAAGTCAGGTCATGTCCTTTTAGTATGATGCAATGTCTGTATCTATATAATACACATTGCGTATAATTAAACAAAATTATGACGACGCATTTTGGGCTTTTAAAAGAGTAGGATTTAATACCTCGTACTGGACCTCATTCTGAGGCTGTGCCCTGGTCCCTTTGAAACCTCACAAGAACATATTCATTTAAATGATTTAAGACAATAATGTATGATTTAAATATATTTGTACTATTCAAAAGTATACTCACCATCCGAACCCTCGCCTGTTGTTGGAAATGTGGCCAAGCTGTAGACTACACTTGCCTACAAAATAATTACTGGTTAAATTACCTGGAGCTAAAGTAAGAAATCATTTGGTTTGAATCCAGCTCTTACCGTGTCGTTCTTGTCAGGATCCTGAGGACCAATCGTATCTAATAATAGACAATAGTAAATTTCATGCAAAATCTTTTTGTTTTTATTTTTAACAATGTTATAGCATTGTTGCCAGCTGAAAACATACTCGGATATATACATGTAGCAAATATCAAAATTTAACAACTATCTTCTGAATTGTAGCTGCTGAAACAGAAAACAATACTGCGTGTGATTATAGTTTCAGACACTTGCTGTCCACAAACCAAAGAGGCTTATTTTGAAGATGTATATTTAGACAGTTGCATCTTCTTTATGTGTATTTAGTAATTATAAAATACACCTCTTGACATTCTTGTCTCTATACCTCATTAAAAGTACTTATTTTTCCCAGTATCCCACGATGAAGCTATACACAGCCCTGTAGATGGCATTTCTCACCGTGTGTTCCTTTCGTGCAGAGAATAGCGAGAGCCAACAGGACACTCCCCACGATCACTCCACAGGCCATTAACGCAATCACCCACTTCCAAATCAGACTTTCTGTTTGACACGACAACGGTATCACTTCAGCAGAGACTAAGAGTCTCCACATGACTCAAAAACAGATTTATCTTAATGCATTTACTTAGAGGGTCATGAAAAAAATCTAAGTGTCTTAAAAGGGCCACTGTGACTTACTCAAAGGAGATGTGATTCCTACAAAGGGGAAAAAATATATATAAGTTTTGCTAATTGCTACATAACATTTGTAAGTACTCGTCATTCACCTGATACGGGCGTCTCCGTCAGAACATTGTCCTTCTGAGTGGAACGGGCGTATGATTCCACTGTAAAACCCATGAGTGTTACAATGAATAGTGTGGAATCTCTGTGTACCAGTGTTAATTTCGTCGACTAAAATATTTAGTCTTAATTTTAGTCAAAGTGATATTTTTGACGACTAAAATTGGACTAAAACTAAATTAAAAGTTTTACATGCGACTAAAACTATGACTAAAATGTCCAGATATTTTAGTCGACTAAAATGAGACTAAATAAAAATGGAAAGGAGAGACTAATATCATCCAAACTTCTATTGACAGTCTGAAAGAGCCTCATATCATGTAAATTCACTGCCAAAGGAACAGCTCTGAGCTTTGTTCATGAGGGAGCAGCTCCATGAAGCAGAGGACCTCGATTAAATATGATTATAATGAATATTATAAATACAAAGTCGAAATTTGTCTTAAATTTAGTCGACTAAATTAACTTGCAATTTTAGTCGACTAAAACTCGACTAAAATTGAAGATATTTTTTTGACTAAATCTCGACTAAAATGTAATTACATTTTCGTCAAAAGACTAAGACTAAAACTAAATTAAAATATGTTGTCAAAATTAACACTGCTGTGTACAAAATGGGATTACATTCTTGTTACCTGATGATGTTTCTGTCATTAAGGTGCTGGCGCTGGTGACTGGCTTTTCTGAATATAAAGATAAGAAAAAAAGATTTGCTTACTTTCAAAGGCTATACGGCATTTTATTGCTTCCAACAAGGGGAGTCAAATTGCGCCCAAGAATCAGGGGGGGCCCATGCAGCGTGAGCATGCCCCGGGCCCCCGCAAGTTTGTTGACGGCCCTGCTTCCACCCACACAATGTGACACAATGCGTACATTTATGATTTTCTGTTTCTCGTGTACCTGGCTCTTTAATCTGATTCTCCTGAATGAATGCTGCAGACGAGAGCCAACACTTAAGACTCTTTATAAAAAATCTATCAAAAATCACTACAAAGAGAGCAGATTTTTTTTTTTTTTTTTTATGGATTCAGCCTTCGGGATAGGAACTTTTTACCATGTGAGATAAGTTAAGATAATATTAGCTTGTGTAGCAATAGGATTGTTCAAAAATGCCAAATAAAATATGTATTATGTTTGATTATAGATTGTAAAATATTGTAGAAAAGACAAAATATTCAATATAAACATGAAATAAAATAGGTTTAGTGATAATGGGCTGCCTTCTAATAATTATATACACAGTTCTCTCCCTGTCTGAACTATCTGTCTATATTCTCTAATGAAAACAATGGTGTGGTGGCCAGAGTCTTCTTATATACTTCTTGTAAATGGTTTGGCTGCACATGAGGTATTGGTCCCATTTCCTTTCATATGATGTGAGTTTGTGGTCTTCTGATAATATGCACGTTTAGTGGTTTCTTTTCATATTTTAGTTTAACCATTGTGTACTTCTTTGTGCTCTGATATTGCAGATTGGTTTTAATTTGTCTTTTTCATTTTACCTGTACTTGAAACTGTGGTTTCCCTTCCTGTCACCAGACTTGGGGTAGTTGTCTTCTCAGGCTCTGATACAGCGGTGGGCACATGGTGCAGGGTCATTTGTACATTTTTAATAAAAACTGCAAAAACACGTATAGTACAATATCAATTATACAGTATTCTAGACAACTCTCCTCTTTAAATACTTCTACTGTGACTCACCGCTCATGTTGTATCCTTCACTGCGAGGAGAGAGTCCATTTTCTGTTCTGAACTCACAGCTGATGAGTTTCATTTCGACCGCGTCGAGATTTATTTGCAAATCTTCCATTGAGATGAAAAATTGACAAAATGGACGCTCATTTGTAATTTTCTCCCAAACAGACGTTGTGAGATATGGGCGAGTTGACTTTCCAAAATATAAGTAACACCTTGAATTAAGGTTTGCAGAACCAGGCAGCGAGCAGACGATCCCGACAGAGTCAGCATGAACTTCAACGCTCACTTCTGGTTTGGAACCTATAATGCAAACCATCAAACCAGTCAATTTAAGTTTTCATTGTTCTTCACACATTTTTTAATTATTGTAGTATGTAGCGTACTGCATGTTTATACCGTGTGAATTTGAAATAGTAAAATAGTGACATCGAAATCACACATTTTACATTTCTAATCCGACTCACTCTGAACGCTGACAGTTCGTCTGGGGCTGTAGGGAGAGTTTCTCTGTTTCTCGTTGTCTCTGTAGTAACACTGGACCTGGACCTGAGCAGGAGGACTGTGGTTCGGTGAGAGCAGCTCGGAGCCTCTCAGAGCCCGGACACAGTCAGAGCTGACCCAGCGGCCTCCTTTATTGGTAAAGAAAACGCAGAGAGGCACAAAGGCCACGGCTGGAGGCCGGCAACGGAGAGTGACTGTGTCTGTGTCCAAGATCTCCGAAGGATCCGCCGTCAGAGAGGGAGGAGCCAGGTCTGGGACGACATATTTGGAAACTTATTTAGTCAGTATTGAATAAGACCCACGTGGTGGTCAGTGCAGTCCCATAGTGCATAGTGTCATGTTTCTGTCATTCAGCCTCTGGGCAGCAGTGGCTACGTAGTAGTTTATTATCACGACGCCTGGGGCAGTGATGAATGAACAGCAGCGCTCATTACAGCTTGTTTAGGAGGCCGGTACAGTTGTCTAACCAGCTGGAGAAAAACATATGGACTAGTCTCATAAGGACTAGTCTCATATGGACTAGTCCCATATGGACTAGTCTCATATGGACTAGTCTCATATGGACTAGTCCCATATGGACTGTCTCATATGGACTAGTCTCATATGGACTAGTCTCAAAGGTGGGTCTTCGAAATGGCAATGTTTTTAGATGGCAAAAAGTTATTAATTCTGACCTGAACAATGTGCTCTGTGCACTTCCAGGAACCGTTCATACTCTAACCAAGTTCAAGGATTCACAGTATTATCTCAAACACAGCACAAATGGTACTTCATTGATTGCAAATCAATGAGACTTTGGATAACAATATCTTCATGTTTCCTTCACTAAACGATCATGGTCTATGCCGTAACCACTGCTGCCAAAACAAAACAATGCAGTTTACACACAAGTCATGTACTGTTAAAGTAGGCAGAATCATATTAATGCATTGTTGTATGTTCCTCACCTCGAATAGAGACGGTTATTTTGTCACTGTCCGGAGACCAGTCGGTTGTGTGGTACGAACATGTGACCGTGATGTCGGCAGGAGACTTCTGATTCACTATGGACAGCAGCTCGCGGCCTCTCATCGTGGTCTCACATGGAGACTGAAGAAAGTGTTTGCCTTCGAAACTAAAGAAGCACTCGGACTCAGGACGTGGTGAAGTCTGACAGTTTAAATGAACCAGGTCGGCGTCGGTGATGACCAGTGGATGGATTGTAAGTTCAGGAGCCAGAGGAGCTGTGCAGAGAGGAGGATTGTGGTTCACACAGTGTGGGGAGTGGGAATGTGTCTTTTTTGAAGATGAAATTGAAAAAAAACTGTACATGTTTCAAAAATTCTGCAGGATCTTCAAGGATCTGTGGACGATCGTTATAAACCAGAGATTGAAGATAACCCCACAGCACAACAACAACTAAATATCAAGCATGGATTGACTTGATTTGAGAATATTAATCTTGTTCTGAGGGGTTTTCACTCGTTTATGCTGCGTTTACACATAAGCACGATGCGTTACGAATGCCACAAATGCACATTCGTGGACAAGGATCACGAATTTGATGATTCGGGGTCGGGGTTTCACGCGCCGCCACTAACTGTTGCGACCTGTTACTACGCGTTACGATTAATGGCACGAATTATTACGCACGGTCACGAATATGCGTCCCGCGCTGCTGCGTGGTGTTGCGCGCTGCTGCGTGGTGATGCGCGCTGCCACGGGCTGTTACGGGTCACTAGGAATATTCGCGTTCTGTCCGAAATCTGTCAAGAATTGGGCGAATGTGGAGTGATCTTCTTCCACCGGGTTGGAGGCGGAGCAGAGGCCGTGCTCTCCCCTGAGTCATTGGGCACGTCTGGCTCCAACTCCCGAACATCAGGTACGACCGCAGGAGGAAGAAACACTTTCAGCACCCCGAGGAGCGGCAGTGGCTCGGGGTGCTGAAAGTGTTTCTTCAGGTGCTGTCCGTGGCTTGGAGCGCGGATTGGCCGACTTTGTGACACTTTTCCTTGGCGTAGCTACTGCAGGTACCAACATTTACTTGGGCGTAGCGTGGGGTTCTGTCCATTTTGAGCGTAAAAACAGTGATTCTGCTCCACGAATGCTCTACGAATGCTCTCACGCTGAATTACGAAGCGCCACTACTCCTCACGAAAGGACACGCTCCGTTGCGAACTCCACGAACAGAGGGTGATTCGTGACATTCGTGGAAGATTTTTTGACAGACAAAAACTTTCTCCACGAACGTCACGAATGTCACGAACTGATGCGTTCTGTTAAGAATCCCGTTGAGATGCGTTAAGTCACGTCACGAACGTCACGAATGACGGAAAAATGCCATTCGTAACGCATCGTGCTTATGTGTAAACGCAGCATTAGACTTTTTTCCCTGATTGCACCAAGAATACTTTGCCTGTTTGATGACATTTCAGATGGTTCTGAGGTAACGTTGCTCGAAATAAGGAAGTAAAACTGCCAATGGGACAAGTGCATCGGGAACAATGCCTCGTGGGGGGATTTCATAGTGACGACAAAACTCCCGTTGCTGCGTGACGACAGGCTGGCCGATAGAAAACCCTCTATAGCCAAAGTGCGCTGCTCCCTCATCCACAGCACATTTCTGACTGAAACAGGAAGAGGGCAAATATGTCCCACCAGCCCCTTCCCTTGGGCTCGCTCACGCCCCCCACTGTGAGCCTCCTCGTCACCACTGCCTCTTTTCAGGAAAAGCAAGTTCCCACTCCCCACCGTAGAATTTAAAAGCTTTAAATGAAGATGAACTCACCCCGTCCTTCGGCCAGAAGAAAGACACCTGTTGGAGATATTTTATTCAGTTTAAGTTATTTACGTAACACACACACACAAAAAAACTTAAAGGAGAAGGCTCATGTGCGTTTACTCCTTTTTGAATTTGATGATTTCTGTACATTGACAGGGAATACAATAAAGGCAGGAATGACCGTCTCTGTGGCCAGGACTCCTTGTAAAAGAATCTATCCCTGAAGTTAAAAAAATAAACAGAAAACAGTGAATAAAATGCAAACAAACAAAGAAATAGACAAATGAATGCAGGAAACACAGTGTAACAAACAGCTACAAAACGGCAAAAGCGATCGTTATGTTTATCGCTGAACTGAACTCACTCATGAAGACGATGGATACGAGACGTCCATCCATGGTGCACAGGCGACAGGTTCAGACTGTGGCGATGCCAACAAAGACTCAAGCTAAGTAGAAGAGGATGTGAGAGAAGACATCGTGACACAGGGAGTGTTGAGACATTTCAGGTATAAGTTATCTTTAGACTCAACACAGTCATCCATAGCACTTCCACTTATACTGTATGCGCTCCACACTTTTGCGTCTTATTTTGTAGCTTTATGGATATTGTCTGATAACTGAAGAGCCATCACGTTCACTCTTTGGGAAATGATTAAATGCATTGGATAATAATGTCAAACAGAAAATGCCATATTGATGTAAAACAGCTAAAACAAAACATCCTGTAGTTGAACTTTATGATGTTTATGTAATCTCCTCATTAGGCCCTCAGGAAAAAAAGAAATAAAAACTCCCCGTGGGGGGAAAGCGAGGGCGACACAGAGGGGGGGTCAGTGTTACGAGGAACTGCCTCGAACAGCGTCAGATATAAACACACCGTGCGGCCGAGTAGCTGAGATCTCCACGAAGTACGAATGACACACGCGCCTGCTGCTTTGTGACTGTAATACTGAAAACCTACACTTACACTTCCTCCCTCGCTGGGCGTGATCGGGGGACGGTCCGATAATCAGATCCCCATGTGGCTGACGGGAACCTCTACTTTTACTTTCCATTTGTAGATTCACTATACACAGTAGGGATGGGACGATACACTTAAACTCACGATACGATGCACCTCGATACGTCAGAGTCACGAAACGATACGTCGCGATACGATATCAAAAAAGAAAACAATATTACTGTATAATAACAACTTGTTTATTTTTGTTTCAGTTGAACACAGGGAAACACAACAGGAACACTCCCTTAGTGCTGCTCTAACCCGAGGTTAATGTATCTCAGGACTGGTTCTTCTTCAAAAAAACTAACATATCATTCCTGTGACTTGACATGACGCACTGCACCATTCCCTGGATATATATATATATATTTTTTTCATTTAATAATAATAATAATAATACATCGAACTTGTATAGCGCTTTTTGGACACTCAAAGACGCTTTACATGAAAAAATTAATAAATTAATAAATTAATAAATAAAATAAATAATTAAAAAAAAAAAAAAAAAATTGCGATTTTTTTTTTACTCGATGTGTTTCGTCACGTTTTGTATCGCGATATTTCGCCAAACGATATTTCGTCCCATCCCTAATACACAGATATGCAATTTATCAGCAGGAAAAAAAAAAAGTTGTTTCGGCCTTTAGTTGCTCTTTAAGCTTCGCAAGAAATCGAGAGGTGAGGTGTGCTAGCTCGAAACAGAACTCCAGGTTTTAACACGGGGAAAAGCTGAATAAAGTCAATTTTGCATAATACCCTCCTATAAGTAATCATGACTCCCAGGGCCACAATATCAAATTTGCAACTGTGTCAAAACAACTTCTCTTAAAACAAATCAGAGCCTAAAATGAACTTTTAAACCGTCAAGCAGAAAATCAACTTAAAAAAACAACAAAAGACATGCCAACCCAAATAAGTGCTCACAGGCAAACAGGACATAAATAAATAAATAAAGATACTGTGTAAGAGTCCCTAACGCTCTTCTTCTAAACTGTCTGTGCACATTACTTGTTTCTTTGCTCACTTTGACATGTCAGATCCCGCCACAGTTACAAAGTGGTTGCCGCGCTGTTGACCATTTGGAATAAATAGTGTCGCTTGTGTCTGTGCGGCTGAAAGCAGTGAAACAGGAAGTCTGACACCTTGTGTTGGTTTTTGAACCGCATTAAGCTTTCAGAGGCCGATGCCGAGTGGGAGGTGAAACACTGTTGATGCCAAAATAAGCCAGTGCAGACGACGGTGGGAAAACATGTTCTATTCTCTCAGTGCTTAGACTTCTTAACCCTCCTGTTAGGGGAACTCTGTGTATCTGAGGGTATTGCTCATGGTGATAACTTTTGCTGTGGTTGTTCAATTCCAATAACAATTGTAACAGGTGTGTTTTAACATGTTTTTTTAAACATATCTGAATTTAAATTTTGACTGCGTGAGAAGTTTCGTACCCTCTGGGAGTGCTGCGGTGCGTACTGTGGAAATATTACTATACATATTTTTGTCATATTAGGCTTTAGTGATATATAAAACTGTGTTGATGTAATCTGTCCTTAAGGTTCATTTGAATTGGGCGGACATTTTAATACTCCGTTGTTGTATTAACTGTTGAAGTCACTGGGGGGCAGTGTGTTAGAAGGAGGAGTCAGATTGCGCAGAAGAAGAACATTCCAAGAGCACTGATTGGTTCGTCAAGGAGACGCCTACTTCCTGTTACTATAAACTACTCACGCGCAGAAGGTGCGGTCTCTCTCTCCTCCTCGGTGGCCGACCACTATGCTAAGATGTAGCTCAGATGACTTATGTTCTTTAGTTTGTAATACAGGGAATAAAACAATGATTTTTATTTTATTTTAATAGACCGAGTCTCTGTCCTGTGTCCATGTAGTAAAGAATACGCCAACAGTACCCATAGACTTCCATTATAAACTCTGTTTGACCTTTCATCTCTAAATCAAGGTGAAACTTATTTCCCTTCTTTTATCTCCTAAACCCTTTACATAAAAAAAAAAAAAAGGCCACTTTAAATTTTTCGCCAAGATCTTGTATTGATGAGGGGAGTGTGTGACCACTGTGCAAAGCCTTCTCCAGCACATCCCAAAGATTCTCAATGGGGTCAAGCTCTGGACTCTGTGGCAGCCAATCCATCTCACGCTCCCTGAAACACTCTTTCACAATGTGAGCCCGATGAATCCTGCTATTGTCATCTTGGAGTATGCCAGTGACACCAAGACATCCATTAATGGAATAACCTGGTCATTCAGGAAGTTCAGGTCGTCCGCTGATCTCGATCTTTGGGCGCATTGTGTTGCTGAACCTATAGACCTGTAGCAACCCCAGATCATAGAAGTTAGTTCAATCCAGGTGGCCACTTCTCTGCATTGTGATTTCATGTCATTTACTTTATGATTTACATGATTTACATCTAGTTTTGTCATAATTTAGGTTGATCCTTCAAAGACCTTGTAGCCCCATTTTAGTCCTGATTTGATCTTGGCCTGCTGGTGAACTGCTATGTGGTGTGAGTTTGAGAACCAATCATTTATTGCACTCTACAGGCCACAGAGGGTACTGTCAAAATGGAGCCTCAAACGTAAACAACAAACACTGCGGCGCTTCTGTTAGCATAAGCCTGTCACGATAATGACTATATCGACTCGTTCAATAACAATGACAGATACATATATTTGGGCTTCATATTTATCATCTGTCCATTTATTTGCATTTGACGTCACATTTCTCTAATGTAGGGCTTTATTTTTCACCCTTAGCAGCTTGTGTTTCCTTGTACTTCATGTTTTTAGTGGTATATTTTAAGATTCACTGTTATGCATTATCTAGAGTTCGGCTTTACCCAAATCGAAAAGCTTCTTCACTGGAGCTTACAGCCTACAGGCCAGTGTAACGCCGCATTTGAAAGCTAAGACCTACAAAACTGATATAAATTGATATTTTCCCCTGTGTTGATGCTGTGTTGTCACTTTTAGATTTTTTTAATTTTTTTTATTGCTTTATTGTCACATTTTTGCCACTTTTGTCGATCTTTTGTCACTTTCTTTGTTGCATTTTTTTGTCAATCTTTCATCGCTTTTTTGTCATGTGTGGGGGTAAAGAGGTTAAAAGGTCTTCAATTATATCGTTTATTGCTATATTTTCATGGGTCTATGTATCGAACTTTGAATTCCGTTACTGTGACAGGCCCGTGTCCGCTGTCTCATCCACCCAGGCCTGGACTGGACTTTGGGAGTGTCCTGGAGGCTCTGGTGCTTTTGGGCCGGTCAGATGTGAGTGCAGTCACAATGCACGCTTCGACTTTGTGCCACACTTCAACGCCCCGTCATAAATCTATCCCAAACTTCATACACCCTGTAGGTCTATAATCGATCCGCTCCCCACAGTCCCATAGTCCCAGCCCAGAGCCGGGACCATTTGCCCCATACGCTTTTCTAGTCATTTATCCTGTATAATTTTTCCTGGTTATTCAACTCAGGCCCCTGGTTACGTGAGGAGGATGCTGCTCTGAAAACGCGGAACAGATTATTGTTTGAAGCATAGATTTACGACAGTGTCCAGGAGGCAGGAGACAGGCCCAGACACAAGTCCTCCACTCCTCGTCCTCACACGAACTACGCGCTTTCATAACCTGAACGAGAATAATGAGTGAGAGAGAAGGTGCTTTCGAATAGAGAGATGGTTGATTAATCACTCCAGAAAACCAATAATAATAACTCCTTTTATCTTCTAAAATAATCCTTTCCCCGTACTTTCCCTTCCACTTTCTTGCGTTTTTGCATCTTCGGAGCAGACACGTTCTCTCATGAATGTGGCCTGAGTGGAGGGAGTTCAGTTTGACAAAATTCCCAGTGGATTTTCCAAACACAGATCGGATCGGCATTCCTGGAGTGAATTGGAAACGATGCGTTCCTTGAGCTTCCCTTTTCCGGCGTCTGAAGCGCCTCATTTAGTGGTCTGTCCGAACCGACGTCACGCTCGGGTTGGACCGCGACGATAACATGTCCCACTTACGGTAATGCTATGTTGTCAGAGTAATAGGTACTTGCATAGACGTCCACTGTGGGTAAACACATTTCGGTAATAGAGAAATGTAGTTTTATCACTCATTTTTCTATGGAATAAAAGTGCGATCCATGTGGTAATGTATAAACAATACCAGTGCGTTATGAATACAAATGTTTAGGTACAATTGAAAAGATAAAAGTATGGAAAGCAGTTACCGGAAAAAAAAATTATATCGTTAAATATCAAGTGTTGATGCCTGTTGTGTCCAGGGACGGCATTAAAGGAAGATTGTTTCATATCAAATAAATGATACAAATGTAAAAGAACTGGGGCCGGATCTTCCGCCTGCACAAGGACAGGGTTGGGCAGCGTTGGCATAATTAAAAATGATGTAATTATGGGCTGTTTGCTCCTCCCCATGTCTTTGTATCTTTATTTAGTAGAAAACTATATTCATAATTCTGAATTTGTTAAAGTATTTTTTGGATAATTAGAGAAAGTTTAGATTTTTCTCCAAATTGTTTCCCCCATAACAGGTTTAGATGCTTTTGAAAATATGATTTAGAAAGACATCAGTTGCATAATTATCATTTGATTTCAGTGAAGCAGCAGTTTGTCTCATTCATTTCCCGTTGAGCCAGCTGAATTAGCCAGGAGAAGCAGACGGCTTCACATCTTTATTGATTTTACACGACGAAACCAGCTTTTATCTTAAATATTTAATGTTCTTTTAACACAAAACTAGTGACTTTGGGGAACGTTAACTGTGTTTGGCATTGATAACCATCTGTGACTAAGTAATTTGTTACAGGTGGTAACACATTTGTCACTTGCTTTGTACCAGACATCGTACATGAAATGAGAGCATTGTTGTAGTTGTAAAATGTCCATCCATCCATTCATCTTCTTCCACTTGTCCGTTTCCGGGTCGTGGGGGCAGCTGTTGGAGCTGCCCAAATCACATTGCACCAGCCTCTATGGCTCCTCCTGCAGGTGGTGGGTCCACAGAAGGACGGCCTCATGGTTCCAAACGGGCCTGTTGGTCTCTCATAGGGGGCTTCACCCATTCATACTCTCATTCATACACCAGTGTACGCAGACACTGGAGGCAAGGAGGGTGAAGTGTCTTGCCCAAGGACACAACGACAATGTGCACCTTCAGGAGGCGGGATTCGAACCCCCGACCTTCCGATCATGAGACGACCCGCTCTACCATCTGCGCCCGTTGTAGTTGTAAAATGTACATAATAATATTCACTGAGTACAATATGTATATAAATGTGTCTTTTTATCGTGGGGGGTTGCTTATAAGCTTTTGCTTCAGCCCACTCCTTTTGACTGCTCAAATAAACTAATAAACTAAACTAAACGACATGGGGCATGTAAAGGTTTTAAGGTACAAAGAACCCCAGAACGTCGAGGAACGCACGGAAATACGCCTTTCTGGCCAGCTTCCCAAAGAATAGCCAGATTTAATGCAACTAAAACGTCTAAAACAACTTCTTACCCAAAAAGGCCTGGCGCGTGCAAAGATTTTAACCATCGAACAGTCGCAGAACGTCGAGTAACCCATGGAAATACGCCTGTACGGACGGCTTTCCAAAAAAACAGCCAGATGTGAGCGTTATCACACACCTGCCTGGCAAGAGTGAAGATGTACCAGACACGGATCGCACATCAGAGCGCCAACGCAGACCCTCCGATTCGCAGAAGCATTGGGACGGCAACACAGAGACCACACGGTAATCCAGGAGTCGAAGGACGACCAGGCAGGTCTTGAGAGGGAGTTAGACAGCATGAATGTGAGGAGAAAAGACTTTGAAAATTAAGGATCTGATCAATTGTGCTTGAAAATGAAACTTTGAAAGCCACCACAGCTCAACGGAAAGAAAAGGTCAGAGCAGAAACATTTCAAAGCTGTACACGGGCTTAACGTGCATATCAACAATTTGTTTGAACAATTCGGATGTGCAGGAGGGATTGTGAGAGCTAGAAATTTGTTTGGTTCAAATAAAAAAATGTCAGAGTTTGTGCAGGAAAAATCAGGTTTAATTACGGTCAGAATTGCCGTCATGCACAGGCTAAAGAGACTGCAGTTACGCGCAAGACCTGAGGTGGCGGTAGTGAGTATAAACATTACCAACCTGCATCTAGTCCCTTTTAAGTAGATCTTTGTTACGTTCATTTATGTACCTTTATTGTTTTGTGGCAGATTTTAAACAAAAAAGGAAAAAAATACAAAACACGATCCCAGCCTTTACTTTCCATCCCGTTGGCTCCATCATCAATTGTTTTTAGGGTTCCTCGTAAGTTTTTAACTGCTGAACCGTCTCCATTGTTACACTTGCATTCCATTCAGCAAACCCACCAGAAACCCTAAAGAAACTAAATAAAATGTATCCTGAGGCATCACTGGGACGGAAAGTAAAGGCTCCGAGCTCCCACACAGGCCGCTGGGTCACTGAAAGGTCAAAGATTAATATGAACTTTTTACATACTGTAGTTGCATAATGCAGATGATAATTGTTGTGTGCTAATGATTCACTGATTCCCTCTGTCCGCGCGCTTGACCCGAACGCCGCACCTTCTGTGTTTGTCCTTGTTTTAAAAATAGAGTCAGGAGTTGCCAAAGTCCTGTGTGGTCCACTGGAACTCAGGACGGTGCGAACCAAAAACACGTTATCCACAGAGCGGGACCGTGTTTAGGCTACCCACAACGCCCTCCCCCACAACTACTCTAACCCACAACGCCCTCCTCCACAACTACTCTTACCCACAACACCCTCCTCCACAACTACTCTAACCCACAACGCACTCCTCCACAACTACTCTTACCCACAACACCCTCCTCCACAACTACTCTTACCCACAACGCCCTCCTCCACAACTCCTCTTACCCACAACGCCCTCCTCCACAACTACTCTTACCCACAACGCCCTCCTCCACAACTACTCTTACCCACAACGCCCTCCTCCACAACTACTCTTACCCACAACGCCCTCCTCCACAACTACTCTTACCCACAACGCCCTCCTCCACAACTACTCTTACCCACAACACACTCCTCCACAACTACTCTTACCCACAACGCACTCCCCCACAACTACTCTTACCCACAACGCCCTCCTCCACAACTACTCTTACCCACAACGCCCTCCTCCACAACTACTCTTACCCACAACGCCCTCCTCCACAACTACTCTTACCCACAACGCCCTCCTCCACAACTACTCTTACCCACAACGCCCTCCTCCACAACTACTCTTACCCACAACGCCCTCCTCCACAACTACTCTTACCCACAACGCCCTCCTCCACAACTACTCTTACCCACAACGCCCTCCTCCACAACTACTCTTACCCACAACGCCCTCCTCCACAACTACTCTTACCCACAACGCCCTCCTCCACAACTACTCTTACCCACAACGCACTCCCCCACAACTACTCTTACCCACAACGCCCTCCTCCACAACTACTCTAACCCACAACGCCCTCCTCCACAACTACTCTTACCCACAACGCCCTCCTCCACAACTACTCTTACCCACAACGCCCTCCTCCACAACTACTCTTACCCACAACGCCCTCCTCCACAACTACTCTTACCCACAACGCCCTCCTCCACAACTACTCTTACCCACAACGCCCTCCTCCACAACTACTCTAACCCACAACGCCCTCCTCCACAACTACTCTTACCCACAACGCACTCCTCCGCAACCACATTGTAGCCTGGTTAGAAGCTATGCAGGGATATGTTTAGCATCATCATCGATATAACAATGGGTCGGTACAGTTTTTAAATTCAATGGTTGAAAAGATGGTGTGAGAAGAGTTGCTCAAAGCTTTCTCCATTTCTCGATTGTTTGTGTTTTTATATTCAAATAATCGATGTCTTTCTTGAGTCGAGTAGCTCATGAATGAAATCTGACTCACTTGTTTGAGTAAATGTACAGATACTTCCGGTCAAATATCATTCCAGTACAAGTGAAAGTTGCAGTTGCATTTTGACTTAAGCAAAGAAACTGAAGTATTTGTTGTAATAATATTGATTGTATTTATAACATTGTTGTTATGAATGCAATACTGTTCATAGAGAAAATTTACAAAACCGATGGCCAAATTTACTTTGGAGCCTGTATAGAAATGTAGTGAAGTAAAAGTATAATGCTCTGTACACAACACCGCTGAAGTAAAGTAAATCGTCAAAAGCTCTTCAGTACTTAAGTAAATTCAGAATCAATTAGAAACGGAGGAGCAGTGACTCTAGTCTTGAAACTGCCATTCAACTCAGCTCCTTCTCCACAACAGTGTGATACGACAGAGTTATGAATGATGTCCTTATGAAGTATTATCTCTTTTTTTTTTTTTTACAGCATGTCCCGATCCCTCCTGTTTGCTCCGAACATTGTGAGATTGTGCTCCAGAACAGACACTGTTGGCATTAACTGCATATCATTGTGTCTAACCTGGACAGGAAACCTCTCGTGTTTGTTTTATTGTGCTACAGCTGCGGTGCGGGCCGTGAGAACAGGCCAAGAGAGGATTACACGCAACAAGATTACGCAGTTGCATGACAATATTTCTTCAGGGCGACGCTGGACCCTCCAGTTTGATTCCTGGATGTCCGTGTGTTTGTTTTTTCAGGATTACCTCCCAGACCTGGAGCAAGTTAACTCTCTCCCATTGGTTTGATTTTTTTTTGCACAACAGATAATGTAAAGTTATGTCGTTTACATTGTTAAAGTCCGTTCCGTATTCAAATTGTGTTCATCACGGCACCATTGATTTGTTAGCGTGGTATTGGCTATTCGTTTTATTGCATGTCATCCACACTGCTGCCTGTAGATGGTGCTCTGGGCCACGACGATGCATAATATATGTCTAATTTAACAAGCAGAACCAGACCAACACTGGAAAAATGACCAATTTAAATGAGATGAATTACTTACAATGGCTTTTACGTTGACTTTGAGTCCCTTTGAACTTATCTAAGATATGAATTGCTAATGCCATTGAAATGAGCATGAATTGCTGGGTCAGAATGTGATGTCATCACCGGACCCAGTGGGGGCAGGAGACAGTTTTTCCTATTAACAGCATTACACTGTCTCAAGTCGTAGCCAAAAAGAAAATGTATGAATTACAAAAATGATCATTAATATCAGTCACTGTGTCCATGTTCTCTCTGTACAAGACCAAAATTGTCCTCAAAAATAAAATAATTTTACCTCTATATAATATCATAGCCCTTTAGAATGCTGTGATGTCACTTGAAATCCAGCAATACCCCTTAAAATAAGACAAATTACCTTTTACATAAAAAAAAGTGTATTTTATCTTTTAAAAAAAACAGCTTGTTTCACTCAATTCAATGTTTTATTTTATTTAAGACAAGGACCAAACAGACGACAGCTCAAAACATTCAAAACATTTGACTACAATGGACAAATACTGAGAGCAACAAACAATAATAAACAAAAGCAAACAAAAATAAACAAATCATTTCAATAAGACGAGGAGCTCAGAGTTTTTCAGTTGCGAAAAAGAACCCTTTTCAACCTGGATATGGACATTGTTTTGGTTGAGATTCCAGTTTTATGAGCTGCGATGTTTAGTCCTGACTCTGGGCCCAGCAGGAGACCTCTCAGGTTCTCAGAGCTGAGACGATTCTTATGGCTCGAGCATGTCAGCGATGTATCATGAAGAGACTTCCAGAATCTGTCAAAAGTTTGGAAATTTATTTTTTATGCATTGTTGAAGGCGTTCATTTATATGTAAATCAAATGCCTTTTGCTTTGATTACAACTTTGCACTTTTGGCATTTCCTCAATGAGCTTCACAATGTCGTCTCCAGAAAAAGGGTTTTCACTGCACAGACCGTTAAAAACATTTCATGGACGACCTTATGAAGCTCATAGAGACACGGGACTAATCTGGACATTATTTCCTGGTTCTGATCAGGGCTTGAGCAGGATGTCGCCACAAAATGCAGGGAATCAATATGATCATTTTTTACTTTATTATTAACTTCTTTTACTGCTCACTTATTGTAATATGTGGAGTACGTCCCAATAGTTAGGGCCCTGTCGGGGATGTAGACACACACTGATAACCAAGGAGTATCTAGTTTCCCTGATTGTTTAGACAATGGGCAGAGGCCACGGCAGCAGCAGGAGGAAAGGAAGAGGAAGGAAATGCAGACTCCACCCAGAGAGAGATTTGGGCTCTGGCTTGAGGTTTGAACCCACAACCTCTCTGTACTCCACCATGAAACCACCTCGGCCTAATTGTAGTCATATGCTGGCAACAATGAGGGAGAGAACCATGGCGTAAAATGAGGAAGTGGAGCTATTTTTAACAACATGACGATATCACATGAACGGTTCAGATAGATAATCTGGATAATCATTTTGACAACGTTATGTTATGTAAAATAAATGTTTTTGTAACTGTGGATGAGATTACAATTCTTCCAAGTAAAACCATATTTCCATTATGGACTCTCTGCAGTGAGAAAATCTGCCGATCCCCACAAAAACACGACAAAGACGTACAATAGCATCCAGTAAACACAGTGGAGCACAGAAACCACAAATGCAGTTCACAGAATGTAAATTGAATAATGTACAAGCCTGATACCGTTACTGCTACTTAGGCTTTGACCAAATTAGTTTTCACATTTAATATTGCATTGTTAAGTCTATTATTAGCCATCCATCCATTTTCTTCCTCTTTATCCGGGAGACTTCCCGATCCACGCACACCTCCTCCAGCTGTTCTGGGGGGACCCTGAGGCGACACCAGGCCAGCTCGGAGACATAGTTCCTCCAGCGTGTCCTGGGCCTTCCACGAGGCCTCCTCCCAATAGGACATGCCTGGAGCACAGAACAGAACAGCCACCTCAGCTGCTCCTTTCGACGTGGAGGAGCAGCGACTCGACTCCGAGCTCCTCCCGGGTAACTGAGCTCCTCACCCCCAGCCACCCTGCGAAGGAAACTCATTTCGGCCGCGATCTTGTCCTTTCGGTCGTTACCCAGATCTCATGACCATATTTGAGGGTGGGAACGTAGATCGATCGGTAAATCGAGAGCTTTGCCTCAGACTCAGCTCCCTCTTCACCACAACGGTCCGATACAGCGACCGCATCACTGCTGACGCCGCACCGATCCGTCTATCGATCTCACGCTCCATCCGTCCCTCACTCGTGAACAGGACCCCGAGATACTTGAACTCCTCCACTTGGGGCAAGGCTATTATTAGCCAAGGTGTTAAAATAAAAAAAGAGACTTTGCTTTATTTTTTGGGCAAAAGTTTCAGTTACGTGTTTGTAAGGAGAAGCTGTGTAAACCTGAAACTGAAAGACGTTGTTATTTGCCTTTATAAGAGATCTTGTTAGTACCGTATTATTGGTTGTAGTATTTTAGGTTTTCCAGCTAAATTAAGTCCTCAGCTCTTGTCTGTGTTTACCGTTTCTGTCAGAACATCGTGTTATTAAACTCTTGGGATTTCCAGTCCATTAACCCGCGGCCTCCTCCTCCGCACGCACAGGGAGGACGCTCGTACATCCCTCTCGTTTATTTAGTCGTTGCCCAAAGAAATGTGTCTTATGCAACAACTGCCCCCCACAAGTTTCCACCAGGTCATAAAAAACACCGTCCAGAGAAGGCTTCGCTAATGGACAGCTCCTTGATTTAAGCGGGACTCGGCGGGGCAACCTCTCAGTGCCTACAACGCCGTGTTTGTTCGTTTTCACGGTGGTTTAGGAGATTTATTCAGGACATCGTCGGTGAGGCCATCAAGATAAGGCTGATGCAGGGGAATTATTATGACAAAGCATGGGAAAAGAACATGTGTGCAACGTTATGTGCAGGTCCAAGCCGACTTATATGATTTTAAGGGTCATGATTGAGACGTTACATGAATTGTGCCAAAAGAAAAGCCTCAAATCAGTGTTTTTGGAAACCCTCTTGGTTTTAGCCTTATGGACGAACATGCTTTTCAGTCATTTATAAATGTGGTAGTTTTAGTCCCCTTTTAGCCGACACATCAAAAAAGGTGTTAGGTCTAGTTTCAGTTTTTTGTGTACAAACAATGAAAGCTGGATTTAAAGTGTTAGTTGTGTCCAAATTCACTTCACTCACTTCCCAAATAACCACAGTGCAAAAAGTAAAAAAATGTCTTATTTTAAGAAATAAATTCTTTTTTTTTTCTTAAAAAGTCTTGTCCAGCTACATTTTCTTGAGAAGGAAATTAAGCTGTGTCTGATATTAAGTGTATTGATGTTTAAAATAGGTACTACATCAGTAAAACAAGTAATGCTATAAGTAAACATTTCTGCTTGGTAGGGTCTCCCATGGCAAACAGGTCCTAGGTGACGGGTCAGACAAAGAGCGGGTCAGAAGCCCCTTATGAGAGACCAACAGGCCCGGTTAGAACCATGAGGCCGTCCTTCTGTGGACCCACCACCTGCAGGGGGCGCCATAGGGGCTGGTGCAATGGGATTTCCCACGACCTGGCAACGGAAAAAAAAGTGGAAGAAGATGGATGGATGGATGGATGACTTTATAGGCACTTTTCACAAATCGCAGGGTCACTTTTCAAAGTCACTGTCTGAGAAATGCTAGAAAACTAGCCGGATAATCAGATGCATATACTGAATATACTGAAGGAGGACAAAACATATTCAATTCCACTAATATAAAATAAATCAGGTATTGGGCCTTTGATTTGAAAAAAAAGGGCCCGACACCAGAGCCCCCAGGATCATTCAGGCGCTCAAACCCCTCCACCACGTTAAGGTGGCGGTTCAAGAAGGGGAAGGTCTGTAAACCAACATTTTCCAAACTATAGGTCCCACAGTGGAAAGATCTCAAAACGCCGGTTACGTGACTCCTTAAACCATGACGTCACAGCGCCGGCGTTGTGTGTGTTGTCCATAATCCACTGACCTTTACACTTGTACTTTTTACTTCGCTGATCCGCTCCTCAGCCCCACGGCGAGCCACAGGTGACATGGAGAAAAACACGGTGGAGTTCGCCTCCATTCAGTCTGTATTTTTGGACGACAGGAAAAGTCCGTTGACTATTTTTCTGCTTCGGCCCCCTGAGTCACAGAAGAGAATAAATCCACCTTCTCATTTCTTCGGTAGTTTGTAAATGCATTGAGACGTTTCATATTTACTGAGCTAGCTTTGTGTTTACAGGGAACGTTTTCTTTGTTAAATTAGCATTATGTCTTCATGTGGATACAGAAGCCTCACCAAAGAGCTATTCTTATCTTGTTTATTTGAGCATACATTTTGCTCAAAAGGAGTGGGCCGAAGCAAGAAGCTCCTGAGCGCCTACCCCCAACTCAATATGATAAAACATTTCATTTCACAATAGTACAATCAGTGTAAAAGGGAACAAAACAACAAGGAACCATAGCAAAAAAGGATTCAAACGCTTTATAATTAGGTGCAGCATTTTTCAACGATAACTTGGACTTTCTTCCATTGCAAAACATCCATCCATCTTCTTCCACTTGTCTGTTGCCGGGTCGTGGGGGCAGCTGTTGGAGCTGCACCAGCCCCTACGGCTCCTCCTGCAGGTGTTGGGTCCACAGAAGGACGGCCTCATGGTTCTAACCGGGCCTGTTGGTCTCTCATAAGGAGCTTCTGACCCGCTCTTTGTCTGACCCGTCACCTAGGACCCGTTTGCCATGGGAGACCCTACCAGGGGCACGAAGCCCCCGACAACAGAGCTCCCAGGATCATTCGGGCGCTCAAACCCCTCCACCACGTTAAGGTGGCGGTTCCAGGAGGAAGATAATTGTAAAAAAATAAAAAAATAAAATAAAATCACTGATGTGAAGTGATTGTAAAGTTAACACAGAGGCAGATATCAAGATGGCCACTCTCTTTCCTCCTTTCCATTCAAACTGCATTGACTTTGCAGTTTTGTTGCATATATCTTTGTGTCCATTTTGAATGAAAAAGTGAATACAATTTAAAATACAGCCATTTGAGCCCACTCTGGCAGGAGGTGGTCAATGAGCCTCTGATCCGACACAGAATGCAGATAAAATGCAGATAAAATTATAGAAATTATGGACAAAGAGTGGAGGGTCAGATAAAAATGCCTGGGGGAAACCACCGCACTTTGCCCAGGAGGTTGTGCGAGAAAAAGTGTGGTTTCGCAGGTTTAAACAAGCCCACAAACTTCTATCAAATTCACTCAATACGGACCTTACTCACCTTACAAATAGAATCTGTTTAATAAAAGTATAGAAAGAAGCTCATGACTTTGTATATTTGTCTTCACCGTGCCTGGACATTTAGAAGCAAAAGTGTCTTGTTTTTTCGCGGTCATTCGGAAAGTGACTTCAGCGGAACAAGAAACAACTTTCACTGGAAGACGACTTGTTATTGAGAACGAAAAGGTCAAAACAGACCGCGGCAAATTAGCTCTGGATTGGAATATAAATGTGATCCAAAACAGGGAAGGAGTAAGTGGTGGAGGATTTGTGGTCAAGTTTGACATGACCCTCCACCCAGACAAAAAGGAACAGAAAACACCGTAGCACAGTATTACGTAACTGAAACATCTGCATAATTTATGTAGTCAGTATTTGTTTCTATATCTATCCTCAGGAATATCATTTAATTCAAAATGTTTGCACAATGTGGGATACATGTTGTTGTAACTTGAGGGAACTTTTGCGGTGTTGATTCTTGCAGCAACGTTTGGGGCCGTATTTCTCTTGGCTGTTGAATTCTGTCACTGTGGAATGAATCTGATTAGGTAATAAAGTGTTTTCAGGCGCAGAGGGTAAGACTTTTGCCTGTCATCGTGCACATTTAGGCGCTAATGCAATTTGTTGACATCTATAAGGTTGGGACTAGCAGTGCACTGGAAAAAATGACCACCTTAAATGAGATAAATGACTTACTTACCTCGGTTAAAACATTGCTCGTTTCATTTGCAATAAGAGGTTTTATTTGATCGAAGGCCAGACCAAACTCACTTCCATTTTAGATTAAATCTCTTCATTTGAGTATATCATTTGTCTTCCTTAAGATTATTGTTTGTTTTTATCAGTGCGCGGTGCTCGGGGGTTCGTTTCCAGATTTAATCAAGCTAGGTTGACGGAGCAAATTGGAGAGCCCAGAGGTAATCAAAACAGACACGATGAAAACAATCCACGGTGCAGAAAGAAGCCGGAGCCGTCATCTTTTAAAGGAGGGGGGAGATTGTGTGAACATGAGTTAGTGAAACTCTTGGATATTTTAGTTTTGGCTGTTTTAGATCAATATTGCATTATAACCAACACAGTGTAAGATATAATGATGTGTTTGAGATTATTACTAAACATCACAAAGCATCAAATGGTGTTGTTGTCATGATATCACACGCATAACCTGGATCCGTGGTTCTCCAGTGGGAACATTTCTTTCCATATACGTCTCCTGCAGATGTAAGAAAACACTACATGACTCTGGTAAAATGTTTTGTTGTTATGACATGATTTTCAGCTTTACAGTCGTGAATATCTTATTGTTTAGTCAGCGATAATTTGTGGGAAACCCCCGTATTTTACATTTCATGCAACACATGCAATATGTATTTGGGTCACGGCCCGTTACCTTGGGTTCACAGTCCCGACGCCAAACCAGTTATGAAACACTGCTATAGATGATTTGAATATGTTTTTTGTGTATCTCATTTGGTTTCCATGCTGCACAACAAACAAATAGCCTCTGGACTTTCCGAGCTAAATTCAACGACTGCAATAAGCTCTGTGTGTATTTATCTTATTTACAGGCCTGGCCGGGGCGTACGCTGTCATTTCCACCTCCACAGCCTCACACAGTAGTATGAGTGTGGAGTTTCCTTGGCTTCGCCGTGTGTAATTGGGGGGACAGTGTCATGTGCCGACCACAGGCAGTGACATCACCTCGGGCCCCGGGCAGCGGCAGAGCGGAGCTACAAGGGCCTCATTCACTGCTTCACACGTGACTCCATAACATTCATCAAGTCTATGGCCTTCAGAGATATCAACACCCTCTGATGTCGAACGCTGAAAAGAAGTCTAGGTGCCACGGGGGGGAAAAAGTCACATGTTCAAGCCATTTTGCGTTTCCATAATGGTGTTTTAAAAATCGTATCCCTTTGGTTCAGTAACACTCAAACACACAACAGATGAAAAAGAAAAAAACATGTTCGAAACGATTCAATCATGGAATAATCACATCTCAAGGTGTTTTTATCTTTGGACTTCATCACTTTTATTGACAAACCAAAGTT
The DNA here is from genome assembly GCA_021464625.1 of Proterorhinus semilunaris. Lineage (NCBI taxonomy): Eukaryota > Metazoa > Chordata > Actinopteri > Gobiiformes > Gobiidae > Proterorhinus > Proterorhinus semilunaris. The sequence goes on from CM038357.1 coordinate 5,884,994, forward strand.
CAACGTGTGTCTTGTGACAGAGCGTCCCTAATGTTCACTCCACCTGAATATACGTTGGCACATCCCCAAACAAACGTCACCATTGGAGACTCCCCAAATATCTAAAGCCACAGTGGATAACTTTTCAACCAGTAGATATAATTAAATACTGTATTATAGAATTAAATACTGTATTATGAACTGGAAAAAAAAATGACCGCATGAGGAATGACAAGGTAAATGGTCTCATCTTATATATCGCTTTTCCACCTACGTTAGGCACCCAGAGCGCTTTACAGCAAGGAACCAGTCGCCCGTTCACACTCTCGTTCATGCACCGGTGTACACAGACACTGGACTCTGGAGGTGCCTTGCCTAAGGACACAACGATAGTGTGCGCCCACATGAGACGACCCGCTCTACTGTTCTTTTCATGAAAAGCAAATCCATCCAGCTGTTATGCGTAAGAGTGGATCGATCACGTTTGTATCGCAGCTACTGGCACAGGAAACATCTAAAGTCCATCCATCCATCTTCTTCCACTTGTCCGGGGCCGGGTCATGGGGGCAGCTGTTGGAGCTGCACAAATCACATTGCACCAGCCCCTATAGCGCCCCCTGCAGTTGGTGGGTCCACAGAAGGACGGCCTCATGGTTCTAACCGGGCCTGTTGGTCTCGCATAAGGGGCTTCTGAACCGCTCTTTGTCTGACCCGTCACCTAGGACCTGTTTGCCATGGGAGACCCTACCAGGGGCACGAAGCCCCCGACAACAGAGCCCCCAGGATCATTCGGGTGTTCAAACCCCTCCTTCACGTTAAGGTGGCGGTTCCAGGAGGGGGAAACATCTAAAGTAAAATCCTAAAAGGTCTGCTCTCTGCGTTCAGTATGATGTTTAAACTGGGCCCTACCTCTGCTAAATGTAGTCGATGGTGGACAACAGCTGAAACATCTGGATCTTTCATAATTTGCGATGTTTGATGGCTAATGCTAACGGTTATAGGGAAAAATACATTGAGCGGGCTAAGGTGAAGTGTTTTCTCCACCTCAGCCCCGTCACTGTTTTTCATTTCGATCCCAAATACCTCGAGCTCCGAAAGCACGCTGATGCCTCGTGAAATGAGATGTTTTGTCAGACCGTGGCCACCTGTTCGCCGGACGAGAGCTGGTGTCTTTTGAAGCTCTTGTTTCGCCTGCACACCTGCAGGTTTAGCGCTCGGAAAGTCCGACTGCGGGTACACAGGTGTGAAAATGCCAGCGCGGCACAATCCCTCCGCAACGACTCACACTGTGCTACAGACAAAATACCCCCAGGCTCAGCCCACTTCAGACGGGAACATGTCCCTTTGAACCGCTATCGCCTCGGGTTACAGGAGAAACGCCCGGACACAACGGAGAAGATGGATTTACTTCATCTCTCATCAGCAGACTATAATCAGACTATGAAGATTTGTTTTCACAGATTATTCTCGAAACACAGGGAACAAAGGAAAATCCATCCAACTGTTATGGAGTGGAGTGGAGTGGATCACGTTTGTAGCACAGGAAACATTTCACAGGTCGGAAAATGGATTCAATTATTCCAAGATATTCTGGAATGTGAAAAGAGCCGGATCTTTTAATATATATATATATATATTTTTATTTTACCCAGAACTCCCCCAAACAAACGCAAGAATCAGCCCAACAATGGAGCAGGCCACGCGAGCGAAGCTAAATGCGCTGAAAACGATTTGTCAGACTCTTTTTATTTGCCCTGGCGCAAGATTTTATTCACAAACACTATAAACCTTCATCATGTGTTTATTTTAAAGCCAAAGCCACTTGATGCGGACCCCCCCCCACACACACACACACACACACATATAAACCATTTGGACATCCACACAACCCTGAGCAGTTCGTCTAACCTCGCGTAAACACAGTGAGTGCGTGTGTGGACTTGAACGCACCTTTCTTGCAGACAGTGACAGACTGGGACGCTCCCCCCCCCTTCCTCCCCCCCTCCCCCCGTTCTCAACCGCACACGCCTCCCTTTTCCCACCCTTGGATTGGCCCAAACATTTGCACGTGCGCCTCTCCTCCCTGCCAGTTTCCAAGGTTACCGCTGTACTTTTTATTTTTATTTTTATCTCTTAAATTCCCACCCGGGATAGTTGACGGTGCAGGACCCGTCTCAGTCCGTATATTTTATTCAGGATTTCCAAAAAAAAAAAAAAGCGCAGTCTGCAGCGTGTGGACGTCTGCTGCACGTGCTCAGTGCTGCAGTGACCCCCCCCCCCCCCCCCCCCCCCCCCCCCGCAGTCACGGCTCCATTAGATCCCGTGATGTGTCGTTCGGGACCGTGCAGCTCAAACGCACCCTTATCCGGACAGTGGTCAGGCTTATCCTTAACTCAGAGCAGAGGAATTCAGGAGTTTAACAGTTCACTCCCAGAAGTGATTACCAGCGTCTGACTGGGTGGCTTTGCTGCGTTCACTCCACCACACAGGCCGTCCCTGTGTTCGGAAAAGGTTGTAAACTGCAATAAGCTAAAGTCAGGGGAGTGTGACTGAAAATGTGCCACTTGCAATCCAGCGTTCACCTTCATGACAACTGTACGTATCACGTAAGGGGTGTCCAACCTTCTTTACCCACTGAGCAACTTTTACGCTACTAGAATGACAAAATGCAAGTCACACACTTGTGCGACTCTGTGACTTTGGTGGAGTTCACCCCGGGAGGTCTGGAGAAATGATACACTGCCTGACCCCCCAAACCAGTGGCCACCTGGATCGTGCATCTGCAGTTTGTCAGGTCTAGGGCTGGGTACCTTTATTTTTTTATAAACCTACTTTAAAGCAGTACTAAGTAACTCTTGCCCCTAGAGGCCATAAGCGCAACTGCAGGTGTGGTAGCAAGTTACGATTTTCTAACTTATTAAATGTCTTGGAGAGTAAATACTACACTGACAGAAAAGGCGAAGAGAGAGAGGGATGTTGTACATATACAATGGAAATAATTTTTTTCACTCAAACTTGGCTGTAAATACTGTTTAAAGTGGCGCTAGCCCGCAGTTAGCTTTGCCCGTGTTGTGGGATTTCTTATCACAATAAAGCAAAAAGGCTGGAAAGATATTTGTCTTATTAAGATGTAACGTTTATTTTACACGCGTGCGGAAGTCGACACACAGAAGTCCATGGTCAGCTCTGCCGAGCCTGCGCCTCTGGTCCCCGTTACAAAAGGTAAAAACATGAAAGACAGTCACACCCACAGAGGTGGGAGGGGTCACAGTTTCAGACGTAACGGCCAGATGTTGAGGCGCCTTTCCTGGAGAGAGGCCATAGCGGGGGGTTTCTTTGTGCCAGGCCGGTGCTTAAGGTGACTGGTTACCTTAACTAACTTGCCATAACACTCGTTAGCCTGTTAGCTTCTTCTTCGTGATCCTATTAGTGTGTATTGGTGGCTCCGACACGGTGGCAGTCAAGTTGCAATTGTGGTTTTCTGGCCAGAGACACCAGGGGGAGACGAAAGACCCTCCAATCATCCCATTAACACGTGTATTACCCCCAGAGGGACTACGAAAAGGATTTATTAAGGTAAACACGTTACTAAGTACTGCTTTAACGATCTAGAACCAGAAAACAGAACAATAATGTATTCCATAAAAGTCTTTTATTTTTACATTTGTGTAAGTTGAGCTGAAACAAAGAAGTTATTTCCATTAATGCTGTCCCCGGACCCCAGTGGCATCGAAACTTGGTCTCGAAAGATCACATTTTTCTCGGGAACCCTGCTTTTCATGTTCTCCCCATCTGTCTGTGTAGGTTTCCTCTGGGTACTCCGGTTTCCCCTACAGCTAAAAACATGTACAATAGGTGAATCCTCCAGCCAGGTGATTCTAACCATCAGCTGGCTCCACATCTGGAGATGGATCTTTGACATTGTAGAATCGTATTGAAACAACGCCCCAGTGCTCGCGTGCTGTGATCAAAGCTAAACGTGTCCAACCAAATACAGTATTAGAGCGTGAGAGCTTTTTGTTGTATTTTAACACGATTAAAGAAAACGACATTCACCCAAATGTGCTCAACATGCTCAGAACCAAAAGACAATGCATAAAATGTGACTCATCAAGTGAATGTCGCAATGAAAGGGCTGGAGAACTAGGCGCCGGTTGGAGGCCTCTTGGCATGGGGCGACCGAATGTCCCAACTGTAGAAAACGACACAATACGGGAATTCATCAAGGGGGTAAAACAGTTTCCATTTTTAATTGACATTTCACACTGTCCAAGAACCAAGAACCTGGGAAAAACCCTGTGCAAAACTAGGACAAATCTGTGGTTTTGGAAAAATCCATGGGGACGCAGGAGTCAAAGCTGGGACTGTCCCGGGTAAACTGATGTCCGGTCACTTGAGATTTGAAGTTTTGACTAGAATCTGGCATTCCAAGATGAAAAGTTGAATACAGTGTTATATTCATCGATTTGAAAAGTGATTGAACATCGAACACGCAGAGACATGGATTCCCTGTTTACGTCCAGAACAATGAGAGCCTCCAGACGCCTCGCGGGAACTCTCCCCTCTGTCCGTCACGCTCGGACGTGAAGTCACAGCAAACAAACATGGCCGACTGCAGGAATGAGGCTCTTGCTCATCACTCCCTGATGTCTTTGCTCCTACGATGAGCACATATCCTCCAGTTTGGCGGTTACCCAAATCTAAAAACTTCTTGACTGCAGAGCTTATATTACAGCCCCTAGGCCAGGGTAACGCCTTATTTGAAAGCTAAGACCCACAAAACTGATATAAACTGATCTTTTTCATTGCGTCGTCGCCGTGTTTGTCATCACGTTCTTATGGTTTTTTCTTTCATTGCCTTTTTGTCAGTTTGTCACACGGTTACTGTAGATGCAGTTATTTTTATTTTTTTTTGGCCGCTTTTTTCAAGACGCTTTTACACTTGGGTCACACCAAACTGGAGAAAATGTGAGGTTAAGTCTCTGTCCCTGTCTCACGACCTCCGACCTGTGACTTTCCTCACATTGTTTGTTAGCTGGACAACTACGTACTCTTCAGTTATTTATTTGACAGGGACATTGCCTCCAGCTTAGCACAAAACAAGCTTGTAGCTGATGCGACGCAAAAAGAGTTACAGCTAGTGCTAATTTTCCTCTCCATTAAATGAATTTTGCTTAAATGTCATTGAAATTGGATTAAAACTGGGATTAAATCTCAATTTATTGGAGAATGACACATTTTACTGTAAACATCCATCAAAAACACCAACATGGCTGCAGTGTTGGCTCAAATTGACCCAAATTTTTGTTTTTGCTCAAAAGTTTCCCATTTTGTCCATTTCTCTTTCCTCTGTTTGGTGAATATGATACAATATAGTAATGGCATTAAAAAAAGCATTACACTTGCTTCTGCCTGTATAAACCCTGAAGTGCAGTATTTTGGTACGTCTTTACTCTCTCTCTCATCGTTAGGGCTATTTCGGTCCTCTCTAGTCATCCCAAATGAACTGTTTTTTTTTTTTCCTTTCTGCCTTAAACCGGTGCCTAATCACAGCCCTGACCCGAATCTCCCCACACAGTCTGACTCTGAGCGACTGCTGCGGGCGCGTCCTTTTGCCCCGCGCAGATAAGGATACGCGGAGGAGGCGCGCACGAGGAAACAGAAAGAGGAACAATCAGCGAGTTGTTTGGCAAGGGCAAATGCCTTCCACAGACGCGCGGGGCTTTATCTGATGCGGAGGAGACGTCGGGCCGCGGCGCATACCTCAGCGTTTCAGCGCAATCACTGCGGGTCCCACGAGGCAGCGGCACTGCAGCAAAAAAAAAAAACCTATAGGCCGAAAGCGTTTGAGAAATCCGCCCCGGGGCTATAGGGAGAAGACGGGCTTTCACAGGTGCTATAGAAGAAGAGGCAGTTTTTAGAGTTGGGAGTCGGAGGGGGAAGGGTCTAGGAGGCGAGGAGGGAGGAGACTGCGCTAAGGGGAGAGAGAGAGAGAGAGAGAGAGAGAGAGAGAGAGAGAGAGAGAGAGAGAGAGAGAGAGGGGGGAGAGAGAGAGAGAGAGAGAGAGAGAGGGAGAGAGAGAGAGGGAGAGAGAGAGAGAGAGAGAGAGAGAGAGAGGGAGAGAGAGAGAGAGAGAGAGGAGGCGATTCCCAAACAGCTGTGCGGCAGACGTCCCACAGAAGCGCAGACAAGGAGCGGTGTCAACAGAGGGGAGCGTTCACACACGGACGGGCGAGAGGCGAAGTGCTACCGCTGCAGGACCGGGATAACGCGGGGGGTTTGGAGGTAAGAGTTCGGACGACATGAGCGGGATGTGGGGTTTGTGGAGACCGTGATGGACTTCATTTGTGATTTGCAAGTGGCTATCTTCTTGAATGGAACTTTGCATGGGGGGGGGGGGAAAGGGCTGCGCTGTCAGGACTGTGTCCGCGGATACTCGAGTACGTGGGTGTTAGTTCCAGTTCCAGCGCGAGTGATTCAGATTTTTCTTGCTCATTTGATGCTGGTTTTGAGCCATTCTGGATGTGACCTGCAGACGGTTAATCGTTGGCGAATTGCATGCCATGGCAGAGGCTGGATCGCTGGGGGGGGGGGGGGGGGGGGGGGGGGGTATGGGGGCTTGGAGGTGAGTGGGAGAGAAATGCTTGTCATTTTAAACATTGTGCGAAGGAGGGTGGCCGGGAGACTGTGGCCGCAGCGGGACAGAGTAGCTGCATGGTTCAAGTGAGATAGTCGCTGCTGTCCGGTTGGGTAGACTTCCATCAGAGGTCGGAATTTGCAAACAGTGCGTGGGTTAGTTAAGGACGTCGGTGCAGTTGCTTGTCCGCGCACGTGCACGCGCTTCGTCCTTGGATATTGCACAGAAATAAATACGTGGCGTGGCAACTCATTTGGAGAAACGGCGTGGAATTCCTGAAACGTGTCACCATTGTTAATCCCCTCGAGTGGCTCCTGGCCTTGTAAAGAAAATGCAAATGCCCTTTGACTCACTAACCTTGTCGGACAGATTGGCAACAGAGCCTTTTATCGAGTCACGGGGCCACTACAGCGATTATCAGACGTGTCAAAGTGCCATCGAGCGTATTTCCAATCAGACCGACCTTTCTCCATTCCAAGTAAGGTCAAGCTAAGTGTGTGTTTTTTTTTTTCCTTCGGAGTCGTCTAAATGAGTGAGTTTGTGGCCGGCTCCTCTCCTCTCATTACAGGGGTGCCTATTTTAGCCAGAATGTCTCGGAGATGTGTCACAGCATGCGAGGAAATACCGGCCGAGGCTATGTTTAACCAGCTGCTGTGAACTGCAGCCGAGATATATGGCAAAAGAAGATCTCTTCATCTCAATGGCACATTTCCCCCACCGAGTTCTGCGTTACTGGCACGTGGTCCATTCAACCCCTTAACTGCCGTCTCCCCCCGATCATGGGGTTAGGGTTAGTTCATTCAGGATATAATTAGGGTTAAGAACGGCGAATGTAGCGTAGGTTGTCCTTCACTAGATCCCACACATATTTTGAGAAACTAGAAGGTCTTGGCTTTCAAATTCTCAAAGGTCTCACACTGGCATATAGACTATATGTAAGCTCTCCAGTCAACGCAATAATTGTCAACCCTAACAGGCCGGCGCGCTTATATTTTAGAGCTGGAACAACAATCGCAAGAATGTGTGAAATGCAGTCGGGACCTGCGATGTCATGTGGGAGGCGGAGTCTCACGACAACTGCAAAGGGTCTAAGAATAGAAATGTGCAAAGTGCGTTTTTTACAAAAAGGCAATTATGGGTTTTATGGGAGAAATGCCAGGTCAACCCTTTAACAAACGCCTCGCATCAACTGGATCCCAACGAGTCTTGAGTCCAACACGAGCCGACTCTCTCGCCGAGCCTCTCTGAAGCAGAAATGCCCCGTAATGGCGACTTCGCTCCGTAGAGCCCTGACTGGGCAGAGGACACTCGATACGTTTGGCGGCTGGAGGTTTTTTTTTTTGGTCTGGCTGCGTGCTTTCGACGACGTGAAAGCCCAGAGCTAAAGGCTGCTATCTCGAATGACCGGGAGGGTAATGTGGGAGTCGGCGTCGGCTGTAAATGTTTAATTCGGGCCTTCGTCAATAAACCCATCCGCCCCTTCGGAAGACGGGTAGGTTTATTGATCTCGGAAGGGAAATTGTGCGGCTTGGTTTCAGTTCTGGGCGAATGGCGCTTGAACCAAACACCTTCTCACCAGCACGTATTTGGCTTTCAATATGAATCATCAATCTGTTAAACGGCTTTGCAAGACCCTCCAAACAGCTTCGCCGATATGAAAAGACACCGATAGTCTCTTCAAACATGAAAGTGAATGACATATTGATACAGCTTTTTCCTCAAACAAACCTCGGTCTTCTATGTGACACGAGGAGGATTGTGTTAGTATTCTACTTTTTCTAAATCTACATAATCTGTGTATTTGGCGAGATGACAGTATGATGAGAAGTCAAGTTGGCAATGTAAGAAAACCTACACTGCTCTTTCCACTAACAACAGTAGTCGATTGATTTGATTTATTTATTTGAGCTGTTATTTACACTATTTACATCATTGCATTTACATTATCACACAAAAACCCCAATAAAAATACAAATAAATAACTCAAAAAGGAGTAGGCCGAAGCGAGAAAGCTTATAAGTGCCTACCGCAATTTCAAAATACAATTATTGATTAGCAGCATTGATAATTCGAAGCTTTTACATGTCAAAATGTAAAAAAATCTGATGAGACTTACACGACAACTTACAGGTATGGAAAACAGAAAAAAACGTTTGTGATTTCTGACTCTATTTACTTAGTTTTATAGTTTATCATTGCTTATATTACCATTCTGGTCACCATTCTATTGATTTACTTTAAGTAGTCATAGTGTTTTAGATATACATATACATACACATACAGACATTACTAGAGCACATATTTATTATACATATATTATCATCACTATAACAATGACAATAATAGCATTCTCAAAAGTATCATCTACAAATGTATCATGTTTCTCATTGCTATCATTCCTGCTTCCACTGTAATAATGTTGGTTAAGATAGTTCTGTTAACAGCAGAAGATGCCTCACAGCTGGTGGAACAGCCTGAGATCTCGAGGAGATAACCATAAACAAGAGGTTTACTCAAAAAAATAGATTAAAAAAACACCAAGGTGACATCGATTTCGTGTTTTGCACATCATTCATGATCTAAAACGATAAAAACGAAGAATAATGTTCATAAAAAGAGCATAAACGGTAGATTTTATCACACATCCCTAACTAGTTGGGGACTCGACTTGCTGCTGGTCACAGAGATGACTCTGAGACGTCCCCTGGAGATTAAGCGAGTCTCCAGGTCGTCTCGGCGAAGTCGAGCAGGTTCGATTTCAGCGGAGACAATATGGAGACCTTTTCAAGCGCCCACGCGGCCTCTGTGTGGTCTCCAGGGCCTATCGCACCTGCATGGAGACAAGTTGGAGACTCAAGTATCCGCTTGTCCCGAAGATGTCACCAGAATGTCTCCTGGAGGTAAAGCGAGTCTCCAGGTCGTCTCGGCGAAATCGAGCAGGTTTCGATTTCAGCGGCGACTGCACAAAGCCTTTTTCCAAGTCTCGGAGACATTGCAGAGACGTCTCAGAAACGTCACAGGTTGGGGACAACAAACAGTGTTCACAACGTCACCACAACTGCTTGAGACCGGGCAGAGACCATGCGGAGACTTGAAAAAGTGTACAGCTAAAAATCTAATCTGTTCGTTTTCACCGAGACCACCTGGAGGCTTCATCTCCAGGGGAACGTCTCAGAGACATCCCTGTGACCTGTGGCAACTCAAGTCTCCAACTAGTCTCCAGGCCAGTGAGATAGGCCCTTTGTATGGTCAGGACCCACCAGGCAACACAGCGTTTTGTATCTAAGGAAAATCACTTGTTCTCACCAGTGTTTGTGCTGGACATTTCTCTCGAACCGTTCTGGAACCTTTTTTCCAGCAACCCATCTCTAATAGTAACACGTTCGGAGCCCGGAAAAGTCTGTTTCGAATATAAATGTGCCTCGTAAAAAAAGGCAAACACAAAGCACAGTCCTCTGCTCAGACACAGCTGCCCGTGCGTTTTGGGTGGTACGCGCCGAGAGCGACCAGGACAACGACACGACTGAGAAACTCCACCCTGCTATTCCCCGCACCGCTGGCTCTGGCCACGGTGCCCCCAAATGTCAGGCTTGGTCCCTTGTAATTGAGGTTTCTTTATGTAACAAGCGGCCCGGGCTGAGTGCTAAGGCTGCCATTAGCCGCTGTGGTATGTGCGCTCCCTTTTTATAAAGAGAGGGTCTTTCGAGGGCTAAATTTAGGGACAACCTCCATCAAGGCCAGAGGCTACAAACCTGTTCCAAACCGCCTTTGAAAACCCTCTAGGTACCTATAACTTTGTCCTCTGTGTTTGAAGAAATGCACAGACGACCTTTTCTCTCTAGTTTGATCAGTCTTTGTGCTACTGGGGTGCATAAAAATCCAGCAGCTTCAAACGGCGAACCCGAGCCTCCCGATAACTATAGTTTAAAGTTGAGTTACGATGTCGGCGGGTTCGCATTGCGGTCTAAACGCGCCACATGTGTTTTAGGTCATTACGTGATTCAGCTAATTGCGCTAAATTGCGGCATTCGTTTGTCATCGCCCCCTATCTTTCATGCTTCCAGATTTGACTCGGATTCAACTTGGACTTTGCCTTTGGACACAGCTCCATCCGCGACGAGCTCTAGTTGTGTTTAGGTCAAATCTACGGCCATAGGAAGGAAGTGGTTTCATTCCGAAGAGTGTTGTAAACTGGAATTACAGGCTGGATTTGCTTTGTTGTATCTTTTGAACTGAACGCTTTGCTTTGTAACACAGTCATGTGGGCTATTTTTAACTGGACTCTCAAGGTTGCTAAGTAGTACATTTATACAATAGAGGGCTGGCCTTGTCGTGACACGCAATGAGAGCGGTCAAAACACACATGTTGAAGTCGTGAAAGCTTTTACTTCTATTTTTGAATCCAAATCGAAATCTTAAGGGCCTATCTCAGCGGACGGGTCTAGTTGGAGACTCGAGCTGCCGCTGGTCACGGGGATGTGTCTGAGACGTCCCCTGTAGATAAGGAGAGTCTCCAGGAAGTCTTGGTGAAAACAAACAGGTTTGATTTTTCAAGTCTCTGACAGGTCTCGGAGACATTGTCAACAGAAGCGTCTCGGAGGTTGACTCCAAGACTCACTGAGACAACCTGGAGACTCGCCTTATCTCCAGGGGACATCTGGGAGACATCTCCGTGACCAGCAGCGACTCTAGTCTCCAACTATTCTCCAGGCCGGTGAGATAGGCCCTTAAACTGCGGTCAATCTCGGTCACTTTCAAATGGCTTTAAAATGGCCAGGTCTGTGTCCCTGTCGCAGCGACAGCACCGGGTTTGGAAAAGTCCCAAACATGTTGTGCTGCATCTGGGGACGTCCCCATTTTAAAATGATTTGCATTCATTAGCATTTTCAAGCACAGAACATTTCAAATCTGGTTTGTTTGTTCGTGTTTGTTTTGATGGTATGTTTTGTCTTATATTTGGTTTACTCTAACATAGACCGTTATCAATCAAAACTACTGCAAAGAATAGTCTTAATCCTATACCTTCATTTATTTGAGCTCTATTGCAAAAACAGATTCTGGTTTTGGTGTGTGTACGCAACAGTAAAGTTGAGATTATTTGATTGAGAAGGAAACACTTAATATTTACTTAAAACAATCTGGCCATTAAAAACCCCGCTACACAAAGTGAAATGTATGTACTTTGACGTTCCTTCTTCAGTCTTCATTTGCAACCACTCTTCTGGCTCATATCCGCGAAGCCTCTTCTAAAATCGTCCGCAGAAGCCGCTGTCTTCCATAGGTTTGCGACGCAGAGCAGTTGCAACATTCTTTAGGCGGCGTCTGTCTGTGCCATAATCTCTGTAACATAACATAATCTTTCAAAATTATGAGACGTGACAGACTCTGACATGTTTTGACAGACAGTGAGTAAGCAGCATCAGGAGCGTCAAAACAGGGTAATTATGGAGATTAATTAACTGGATGAAAGCTAAGTAATCATATGGAATCAGGGGAGCCAAATTATATCTCGTTTTCCCGAGTTCTCATGTTATTTCCATTCGATTACCATGTTGTTTTGTAAACCAAAATGTGGCCATGTGATTTGGCGATGCACACAGGGCGAGATTATTGGGAGGGAGAAAAGTGCAAAGGCTTCAGTTTTCAACCTTATTTCAGGGGCTGTGCCGCTATAGGCAAGGCCCTTTGTCACAGTGTGTGCAGCTGCAGGGGCATCTGGGGAATAAAAACTGTTACCCGACAGATGAAAAGGGAAATGTAGCACATTTTGTCTTGTATTCGTCAGATAATGTGGCATAGACATAAGTTGAACTAAGGCAACTAATGGGTTGTTGTGGATGCTAAACTTTATAGTAGTAGATGGGCAATATATCGCCTACAAGATAATATGGAAAATGCTTGTTTGGAAGATATGCAAATTTACAATATCGAGTCTATCTCCAATGTTCTAAATCTAAATGTGGAAAATATTTGCAGGGTAAAAATTGTAAAATAATAATAATTAAATAACAAAAAATAACTGGTTTAAAAAGCATCAAAGGAGCGACAGAAACGCAACATAACAGGCGACATAAGTGTGATGAAAAAGCCACAACAACACAGCAAAATGGGCGACAAAAAAAGCAACAAAAACGTGACAAAAATGTCCAAAAAAAGCACCAAAAAATACGACGAAAAAGTGCCAACATTGCGAGGAAAACTCTTGTGAATTTTTTTATAAAATAGGGGAAAAAATTGGGAAATAATTTGAAAAAAAAAATGCCGATAGTGTGTTTTCTGCCACTTTTATAATCTCTTCAGGACGATTATCTTTTTGAGGGTCAAACCAATGTAGTAACGTGTACCTATGTAGTACATACACAATGGAATAATGTGTATTAGAACTTTGCAGGTACATAATGTAATAAAGCATAAGACACAAACTGTAACCCTAACCTTAAGGGTCTGACTTCATTCCACATTCGAAGCCAGACTCCAGCTCCCATTCCCTGTCCACTGCATGTCTATAACGCATTCCGGTCCTGTTGGGAGTCACTGGGCCCAGAACTATAAGCGTTCATCGATGTCAGCACCGTAATCCCATCACGCGAGGAAAAATGGAGTGCTTTCTATTTTCACAGGAGGAGTGGAAGTCATGCGGCGGTCATATTTTCGAACAGCTGCCTTTGCGCTTACATTTCGCCGTACTCGGGACCCGATGCATCCCCGTCCTGTTTAGACTACCGTGTGCCTGTGCGGCGCGTGACCCACTTCGCTCGCACGTGACTTCTGAAGCGGCCCAGAAATACCCAGACGGATCGCCGGCCTCCCGCTTTAATTGCTCGATAGCGGCGCGGCGTTTATCGGCGCCCGGGCACTTTGGCCTTTCAGCGCGTATGGCTGGCATCGTGCTAAAACGGGGCTCGAGAGGCGCCCCGGATCAGAGATGACCCGGTGACACGCTGATGTATGAGAGCAGAGAGTTCAATGGTTTTTTAAGACGCCATTTGTCAAAACATACATTCCAGGGCATTGCTTAAGATAATCGGTGCGGGCCTGACAGTGATGGAGTTGGAGGAAAACCAGTGTTGGAGCCACATAACATTCCGGGGATCTTCATGGTCATCTTGATTATGGATCGGCAGAATTAGAGATTTAATTTGTGGTTTATGCATTTTAGTTTGATGTGTGAATTCTGGAACATGGCCTACACCCAGTTTAGACACTGCACCTTCAATTTTTAGTCCTGTTTAGTCCTGATTGGATCTTGATCTAGGGCGCAGAAGGTCAAACACAATGGCTGATCCACTATGTGCCCACAGAACGAGATCAGCGGACGACCTGAACATCCTGGATTTCTTCTTCCCTGATGGCACAGGCTTATTCCAAGGTGACAATGCCAGGATTCGTGGGGCTCACATTGTCAAAAGAGTGGTTCCGAGAACATGAGAAGGATCGGTCGCCACAGAGACCAGATCTAAGGCCCCATTGAGAGACTTCGGGATGTGCTGCAAAAAAGCTTTGCGCAGTGGTCACTCTCTCCCATCGTCAATACAAGATCTAGCTGAGAAAGTAACGCAACACTGGATCTGCTGACATTGCAGAAGCTTATTGAAACAATGCCACAGCGAATGCATGGTCCAAGGGAAAATTAGAGCCTGGTGGCAACTTTTATTGTTCAGGCAGTGGATATTATTCTCTAGACATCCACCTCTCTTATTCCACTTTATCCTGATCACTTCAGATTTATACATTACATCTGTTATTATTATAGCTATAGATATTGACCAGGAAGTAACATCTTTTATAGTTTTGATTATCAGCATTATGGGTGGTAGAAGTACTAACAGTCTAGCATTTGTCTGGGAATCTGAAAGTCTAGTCTGAGTACCTACCTAATGGCATGGGATGAGGTGAATATCCTAATATTTTTGGGGGGCTTTCTTGATAGCGATGGCGACGCGATATCGTCGAGGAGCCAGGTGGCCGCGCACATCCGAACTGGCTGAGTAGCGTGCGAGAGCTAGAGGTAACAAATGAAAACAAGGACGATAACTCTGCACAGCCTGAGAGCTCCCGCAAGGTTGTATTACTTCCACCACACGGAGTAATATTTGGCAAACGCGCCCGGAAATGTGCTGGATAACCTCTAGATTTGCCACGCTTTGTCGCTCAAAACGATAATTGTCCTGAACAGACGACGAAAGGGCACACTGATATATTCTCTATTTTTTCCCCCCATTTATTTGGATATTTTTCTAAATTTTCTATGTTTTTTATTTTTTATTTTTATTTTTTACAATTTTTCCATACCTCTTGACATTGGAGATAAACTCAATTATGTAATAACTTGTATATCTTCCAAACAGCAATTTTGATCTTGTGGGGTCCGGGGCCCCCTGGGGGGCCTCAGAGGCACTACGGGGGCCTTGTCTGCAAAACAAGTATAATGAAAAAAGTTAATTTTGAAAAGAAAAATACATTTATCTGAACGCACCAGTATTTAGCTAGATGATTCTTTTAATGTCATTTTAGCTTTAAAATTATAACAAATTCTTTTGAATGATTTTGGGGGGCCCCGAGAGATTTTATGATCAATAAGGGGGCCGCGGTGTCCCGGACTTTGGGAATGGCTGTTGTAGACAATATTATCGCCCTCCTCTATCTAAGGTTTTTAAAGCTCTCGTGGACCCGCACATGTACGGCCACAAACGTGACTTTCCCATCCCAGAACGGCCGCAGCTGCAGGTTTACCGCGCCCCGCCCCGCCCCGATCACCGCTGGGTCATAGCTCCTCACTCTTTTAAAATAAGACGCTACTTTATCCCTCACTTCCCCCCGGGGTGAAACGGTACCCGGGACGACTCGCATGCCCCAAAAACAACACATGCACGTGCCGCTCTCCTTCCTGGGCCCTCTCCAAAAGTGGAAGGCTGACATCTCCCACAATGCACCTGTTCATTTTAAATAGACTCAGCGGGTCAGCGGGGCACCGGGCTTTAGCGCTAGCCCGTTATAGACCTTTGTAATTGAGACATTTCCTTCTGGGTGCGACATGAGCTTCGTAAACATCGCAGTTTAATCCCGTCCCTCTTTTATTAGGCCCTCATTAAATTAAATTAAAGCTAAGGCCAGTGATCCTAAATGTGACTGCCGTAACTTGAGTGCATGCATTAGCGCAAATATAGCATAATAGACGACAAGTGAGCTGTATTGATGACATTGCGAGCGAGCGAGAAAGGTTAAGGCCCAGTTCTATGAGTCCACAGACTTACCATAGTAGGTTTATGTCTTAAAGGGCACACATTATGCTAAAGCCAAACACTGGGTCCTTTGGAATAGGAAACTCAATGGAAAAAATGATCAATAATAGTTCAAATTATAAGTACAGTCCTTCGTTTTAGTAACTACTTTGAAGAAATCTGTCTTATGTTTTTTACACTTAAATTAAGGGAAACACAATGTTATTTCAAGTGGGTCGAGGTCTTTATTCTTAATTAAAGTGTACAAACTTGGCTTATGGAGAAATTTCATGACAAATGTTCTTAATTCATGAACATTTTACTTATTTAGTGAGTGAGTGAGTGGTTGGTGGTGGTCCAAGGGCTCGCTTCCCCCAGTCTACCCCAGGGCAGTTGTGGCCGCCATAGTAGCCTACTACCACCGAATATGGTTGTCACACACAGGCTTGTGAAGCGCAATACAAGTGTAAGACATTAATATTATTATTGTTATGTGCAAGATGCACTGAACAGATAATAAATAAGCTTAATTGCATTACTTTTAACTGGAACTTTGATGCAGTACACTGGAAAAATGACCATCTTAAATCAGATAAATGATTTAAATGACTCTTTATGTTGAGTTTGAGTCGAATTGAACTAGTGTAAGATAAGATACAAATGCTAATGCAAATGGAACGAGCAATCCCACTTATAAACTTATAAATAAAAGACCTGACCAAACCTACTCAAACTTTAGATTTAATCTCTTAAATCAAGATGTAATTTCTTCCTTAAAATATTATTCATTTTCCAGTATAAAACCTTTCTCTCACCAAACCGCACTGTCTTGCATAAATATCTGCACTTTTAAAAGAATAAATAAATGTGAAAAAACAGAAGGTAGGAGTGCTGCTTGGAACTGTTTTACTTATCTTATTTCTTGTTAAACGATGGTGCTCTTTGGCTAAGGGCTAAGTAAATAAATGTATTTAAAAATGGATGCATCCCAAACTATCAGTGAAAACCGCGCCAGACTTCCAGAGACAAACACGGTTTGCAGCCGGAGAGGAGGCGGCTGCATGTTTAGGCTTTAGCTTCTCGTGGTCCAAGTGGAGTGGGCGAGTTCTGACCTTGTGTAGGAAGAACAGCAGATGTTCAGCTGTTGACGGCCAAAATGTTTCACCATGAGCTCGGAACAGTTTCCGTGGTTAATTGTATGAGCTCGTGGTCGTCGAGCGGTTTTTAAAGGAAGTGGCCAACTGGACAAGGTCTTCTTCTGTTAGCCGACGAACCAGGACTGGAGGAGTTCCATTCAGCTGAGATTTACACTCTCTTTTGCTAAAACTGCCTAATTACGTTACGTTTGGCTTCACTCATGAGTTTACTAGAAGTTGCATTCTATATAGCTTTGTAAAATATAAAAATGGTATCATTACCACCACAAGCTTTTCCAACGTCTCCACAAACTACAATATCATGTGACCCGAACATTTACTTTCCATGCAATTAGTTTCCATGTTTTTGTTGTTTTTTACATTTTTCCCTGGGGGCGACGGGGCAACAATTCCCGTGGTCTCCATGTTGAACTACCTTGAAAACTTAGCTCAATTGGAAGCACACAATACATGAAGTAACTCATCCCCCTAGAGGCCATAAGCGCCACTGCAGGTGTCGTAACACGTTGCGTTTTTTTACTCATTAATTGTCCGTGAGAGTAAATACTACGACAGAAAAGACAAAAGGGACAGAGGGATATTGTTCATCCAATAACACAATGGAGATCTTTTTATTCACTCAAATCTGGCTGTAAATACTGTTTAAGTGGCGCTAGCCCGCAGTTAGCTTTGCCCGTTAGCCTGTTAGCTTCTTCTTTGTGATTCCATTAGTGTGTATTACACCTCCAACCCGGAGCAGGGAAGTTGCAAGTGTGGTTTTCTGGCCAGAGACACCAGGGGGAGATGAAAGACCCCCCAATCATCCCATTAACACTTGTATTACCCCCAGAGGGACTACGGGAAGGATTTATTAAGGTTAACAAGTTACTTGGTTACTGCTTTACTGCTTTAAGTGTTGCATTAAA
The DNA here is from genome assembly GCA_021464625.1 of Proterorhinus semilunaris. NCBI lineage: Eukaryota > Metazoa > Chordata > Actinopteri > Gobiiformes > Gobiidae > Proterorhinus > Proterorhinus semilunaris. Next base: position 5,902,893 of record CM038357.1, read on the forward strand.
TTGTAGCAATATTTTAAAATATTAAGTTGATTTCAGTTTTGTTTTGTCTTAGGGTGAAGCATTTTTTCAGTATCTGTAAATATTAATTGGTTTTCTGTTCATTTTTAAGTTAGAGTAAAGCAGCCAATTGGATTAAAATTATCATTTACATTTTAAATTGTATTTGACTTTAAAATAGGCGTGGTCTGTTAATTTAATTGTTTGTTTGTTATTGCGGGAATCATGCATGTAAACACACCACGCCGGATTGTAGCCTTTCCCCCCACACGCACTCTCATTCACTCTGGTCTATTGTACATGTTTTTTGTGTTAGGGGAAACTTACACAGACACAGAGAGAACATGCAAACTCCACACAAACGCTGCATAGAATTGAACCCGGGACCGTCTGGATGGACTTATGGGCCCAATCCGCCTGTTTCGCATCTATGACTATACTGACTGCTGTTTCTCAAACCACTACAGACTTCTTTATCTTTCCCCGCCCCCCCCCCCCTCCGCGTTCCCTTATCTTAAGCCAGGTATCTCTCCTTTCCCGACATCACCGTAGAAGCGGAATTCAATATCGTGCCTTTATTTGTCTTCCTCAAACCACGAAAACACCGAAAATCCCAGTGAATTCCGCCTGATCTAAAACGTCAACACGGTTACGCAACTTTTCATTTCGAGCTTTAAACACGCCGCGTATTCCCGTCATGCTGGTTTGGCACGTCAATCCCCTGAAAGGCTAGTATAGAATATTATTTTTTACCCCGAGCGTTATCATATGGTTTCGATGCATAGCTGGGATTGTTGGAGCCACGGGGGACTTGGAGCCAGACGGTTGCTGTGATTTCGTCGAGGCTAAGCAGTAATCGATAGTTTAGCGTGAGTTCAGTTCACGGCGCTCGAAGTCGCGACCTCTCGGGTTCTCGTGAGGAAGAAAAAAAATGTCACACGTGTTTGGACCGGTGTCTCGCGGTTCACGTCGGGGGGAAGACAGGTTTTGGCGAATCCGCTTTGGTTTTCAGTGCAAGCTCCAAACTCCCCACCGCAGTTGGCCTCGGCTCAAGGCTGTGTCAAGGCTGTGTCGAGGAACTCTGAGAGAGAGAGAGAGAGAGGGAGGAGGAGGTGTGAACAGGCTGAAATGTTTAAGCCAAACAAGCGAGGACTGAAGATACATAATAGAGGTTGTCACTGTTGGAAGTCATACAGTTGCACTTAGTTTTAAAAAAAGTGTGACGTCAGTGCCACCCACTCCTTTCTTTACAAACCCGTTGAGTCGTTCATCTCAGTCATTTCGCAGATTGAAACATGGGTGTGGTATTAGCTCTCAGGACCTTCTCCTGCTCTGTGCCCGGAGCGTGAACAGTATTGGGTTAAAAAGGCCTTTAGGTTTGCTGCACCTCGCCTCTCGGAACGAACTACAGATTCTCCTCCTCACTCCTCCCCGTTTACCACAATGACCACGTTCGAGGGGGAAAATCTTGGCGGATTTACAGGCTCCTCCTCCTCCCCTGCTCTGATGAAGCATGTTCCTAAAAAAGGGCATAAGGGGCGGGATCTTCACTGTAGACTCGGCCCTTGCGTGACGTGTAGCTCGCGCAGCTCCAATGCTAACAGTCCGACCCTCATTAAGTACGAGATTTCTCAAATGTATTCTACGATAACCTGCCCGGTGTTTCTGATTGTGTCTAGGAATATCTAGCTGTAGACAGTTCCAAAAAAATTAGGCACTGGGCTTTAAAGTTGATTTTAGCGTGTCTGTAGTGCAATGCATTCCAATGGGGGACTAGCGGCTCTATGGCGGTACTACAGCAATGGCTGTCTCTAGTGTCGTCGTCACAAAGCACAGCAGCCAGCGGCCATGGGTTTGGACGAGACAATGAACTTGATGAAAGCCTTTGTTTTTGTTTGAGCTGATGTTCGAATAAAAGAAGCATCTAATTTTATGAATCGGCAAGATGTTTTTAATTTTTTATGGAATAATAAAATCGAATAGAAAATCGAGATCGGGGAAATATGGGGAAAATAGTGTATTTTTTTTTTTATTTTATTTTTTTAAATCTCCCAGCCCTAGTGTCACTTGATCATTTCAAACCGGCAAATCTTGAAAGTCTTTTATCTGCAGATGTTGTATCTGAGGGTATTATCTTGATTTGATTGTTTAATGTTGGATTCTTTTTGAACTTGTATGTGAAATTGTTGCTCTGCCTCTTCACCAGGACACTCTTGAAAATATAAAATATATAATAAATACATTTATATTCCGAGTACCGCCTTGGTTTATGGAGAATATCTACAAAAACTGTCACAACTTCCCTCTCAGCACATATAAACCAAGGTCAGATGACTGTCTCATAAATATTCAATATCATGTGCTTGATGTTGCCAGATGAAAGGACTTTCAGCCATAAGACGAATGTGATCGTGGTGAAACGTTCATGACCGACTGGCTCTTTTGAACGTCTCTTTGAGGAGAACGGAGGTGGAAAGAGCAGGATCTTTTTTTTCAGTCAAGAACCCAGAACTCCCCCAAACAAACTCAAGAATCAGCCCGACAGCGGAGCACACAAGTGAACGCTTTTTCACGCGAAAGGCACTAAAAATGATTTGTCAGACGGTCGCAGACTCGTTTTATTAGATGTGGCACAAGATTTGAGTCACAAACACATTTTTCCCACCGTCCATATGGACCTCGAGTCTGGTAGATAAATGAATAAAGATGAGATGATTACTAATTCGCATTGTAATTTTAGATGATTTAAATACATTTAAAAAAAGGGTTTCCTTTATCGATCACATCTTAGACATTGTGGATCTGGATGACATCATTGAAATTTAAAAAAAAGAGCCAGTCTTTTGAACGGATCCCAAAGACTCGGCTCCCCCTAAAGAGCCACGAATCCCATCCCTAATGAGACAGGTTTATTCAATCAATTTGTAGGTCTGTTTGGGGATTATTGATACACTGTTGTTCGTAGTCAATACAGATCTTGATCTAGCCTGGTGGTACTTGGAGGGTCAAATATTTTATGAGATTATAGATGTGAAAAAAAGCCAATGATTTAACTGACAGCAAACAATAAACATCCCTAACTCAAGGGCCGCTGGCTGCTCTGCTTTATGACCACGACACTAGAGGCCGCCATTGCTGCATATAGCCGCTAGTCTCCCATTAGCAATCATTACACTTTAGACACATTAAAAACAACTTTAGAGCCTGGTGCCTATTTTTTTTGGGAACTTTCTACAGCTAGATATTCCTCCTGAGATAATGCCGGGTCAGTTACAATTAAAGGCACCACGCTGGTTTTCGTAAGAACTTTTTTAGAAATCTCGTACTTACTGAGGGTCGGACTGTTAGCATTGGAGCTGCGCGAGCTACACGTCACGCAAGGAGGAGGAGTGAGCAGGAGTTGTCTATTCTTTTTAACGGTCTATGCTGTAACTGAACTCGTGGGGACGTACATACTGTGATGACCCACTGGAAAGTTTTTTTTTGTGAGTTTGTATCCAACGTAACAACACGTCCACCAAGTGCGGTCACTTTCCTCCTCCAATAACCCCAGTTGTTCTGTTTACTCCCGGGACCCAAACGTTCCCCTCCGCCGCCACAGCCGTACCCCGAACGGGAAAACACCTGTGTTTGTACAATAGCCATTCAAAACTTTACAATCGCATTTCGCCCAAACAGCGCCGCCGCGGCCTTCTCCCCTTTCTCCCTCTGTCAATATGCGGCCAAACAGTCTGCAGTTCACACACACGGAGCCCATTCCCGAAACCACTATCTGCCTCCAACGAAATCACCGGCCGCGCGCAAACACCGCCGGGGCCAGAAGCCGCTCGCTCGCTCGCTCGGCCACATGTTCAGCATCAGCACTTTGTCACGGCCGTAGAGCGAGGTGACAGGTTTACACGGGCTCCCAGGGCATCCGCTAAAGCCAGGGGAGGGGGGGGGGGCCTTCTTCCGCAAAGACCACCCTTAAAAACGCCCGGACAGGGGTGTAAATCCAGACGAGGCTAAATCACGAGTTTTGGGCCATGTTTTAACTGCTTGAAACTTTGGTCTTCTTCCTCTACTGCTAAAGTGCTTCGATCTGTATTCACGTGAAGAAGGATTTGTGAGGCGAACGTCCAGCAATTTAAACTTTACATGCTTGCTCTGATGCTGATTGAGGACAGGGAGGGGGGTACAGCTGCTTTTAGGTTTCAAGGAACAACAAATGTTTTGTTTGAATCGACTGGCAGCATTTTGGCCGAGTCACAATCGTATTACTCCCAATCCAAGACAGCCCGTGATGTGTCAAAGACGTCAGCGCGCTGGGATAAAGGGGGAGCGTTGTGCGCTGGTGGGGGTGATGAAGAGGAGAACATGGCGATGAGGCTGATGCTCCTGCTGCTGATGCGGTGGTTGTGCGGCTGAAACAACGAATCGATTCATCTTTTTTCTCGTATAAACACAGACTCAAATAGAGCAAAAACGACGGTTTAGGATTTTTGATGAAAACCTACTTTGTTTTTAAAGTTAGGGTATGTAGTGTTTTGTACTTTTTCCATCCATCCATTTTCTTCCACTTGTCCGTTGCCGGGTCGTGGGGGCAGCTGTTGGAGCTGCCCAAATCATATTGCACCAGCCCCTATGGCTCCTCTTGCAGGTGGTGGGTCCACAGAAGGACGGCCTCATGGTTCTAACCGGGCCTGTTGGTCTCTCATAAGGGGCTTCTGAACCGCTCTTTGTCTGACCCGTCACCTAGGACCTGTTTGCCCTGGGAGACCCTACCGGGGGCACGAAGCCCCCGACAACAGAGCTCCAGGATCATTCGGGCGCTCATACCCCTCCACCACGTTAAGGTGGCAGTTCCAGGAGGGAATTTTGTACATTGTAAATTTCTTGAGTATCTGTTTGTGTCTCATCCAGTGAGAAAGCAGAATAAGCACTTCAAACATTCACTTTACGTTTACTCACTTTAAGTCCTCACTTTAGCTTTATGTGATAAAAAAAAAAAGTCATGCACCTTTCACAGCCAAGCGATTAATCGTATAAAGAATCGGTAGATTAATCGATGACCAAAATAATCGTTAGTTGCAGCCCTTGGTGGTCGTTTAAATCTACTCTCGGAACACCCGTACATCTTTAGGTATCTCCGGCTATGTCCCGAGTCAGTTAAAAGGCTTGGTAAAGGGGTGTATTAGGCCAAATCTACTTTTTTTTAGACTTTTAGACAATATTGTTCTTTCTGTTTGGAGCCACTCGCGCACCTTTGAGTAATCGTTGCGTCTTGAAAACCAGAGGCTATGCTAGCGTCGCGGCGGCGGCTCATCCTGAGATCGTACGCACATCCAGGCGATGCTTCCCACTCCTCTCCATCGCCGCAAAATAAAACCACTCACCATATAGCTGCACTGCCAGATTGAAACAGGGCAGCCAGACGAGGGGGCTCACGGGGGAGATCGACTGAAAATCAGGGCGTGGAACTATACTGGACATTTTGCGGTTTAAGGCCAAACAAAGAGCAAGATCGTGATAAAGATGTGGGAAATACCAGCTTGTTAAAGAAGCACCTGTCTCATCTTTGTGAGGGTTCAGAATTGTTATGTTCCCCCAAAAAACCTAAAAATATGACTCAGCCATGTTTGCCAGATGGCTGAGGATGTGCAGCCTTGGCTCGGGGAGAGTGAACAAATACACATGTTTGCAATTAAAAAACAAAAGGGCTGCCCGATACTAAGTGGTAATGTTACAGCCTACATCTTTGTGTGTTAGCGTTTTAGAAATCCGCCGTTGGATATCGCCGTTCCTGACATATTGTGCGGAATCCAAAAAGGAACAGGCCCCGGCGCTTGCACATACCTCTCGTCAGTCCAACAAAGGAAGTCAAACGTTCGTGGAAGTGGCCCAAGTGCTATTTGAATGGGAGCTCCTCCGTCTCTGGCTCTGGCTAATGCGCTCCTGAATAAACATAGCCTATACTTTAAGTGTCCCGGGACGAGGCTGACACAGAGGCGGGAGGAATTTTTTTCTTTCTTTCTTTTTTTTTTTTTTTTTTTAAACTTTTTCACATTTGAAGACCTCCCAGGAATCTCCCCCGTCGGACAGTCGGGGCCCGGAGCGCATCCGAAAGTAAATATGTCTATAAAAGGGCAAAGTCTCTCCTCGTGAGCGGTGCCCTCCCCCGGTCAGCGCCGACGAACCGCATCTTTATACCTTTTTGCAATAGAGCGAGTGTTGTGTTTGTGAATGAGGCACATTTCAAGCAAATCGGTAGAAGCTTGTAATTCACTTTTTTTGGAATTAAATAAGGCTCGGCAGATGGTGTGTAGCGTTTTAGTGCTAAGTAACCCGGCGCGGCGTTAACCATAAGTGGACATGGACACAGCGCAGAGCGGATGAGTCAGCTGATAGAGCTGCAGACAAGAGCCAGAGAGAAAAGGCATTTCCTGCGGCGCAGCCACCCACAGGCAACAAAGACGCTGTCCCGCGCCACATCGGCGAGTAACGGGCTGGAGATAATCAAATGAAGAAGACTCATTCGTTTGTGCTTTAGTTTCCTGGAGGGTCACTCGCCCATTAATATGATCAGCTTTAGGCGGGGCACATCCTGGCTGTGAACGATAACCATTCTTCCTCACATTGGCCACATGAGAACCAGGACTTCGGCGGGACAATGGAAATAATTCTGTCAACATAATGCTCTCAACATCATTCCGTTGTTCTCCGTGACAATGACAATAAGGATTTTCCTCCTTTCTGATTATAATTTTCTTATAACGTCAGCCAGAGAACTCACAATGTCTGAGACGTGATCAATAAAAGGCACACTTTTTAACCTCTCAACTCCTGAACCTGAACCGAGCACATTTTCTCCACTTCAGCTTTACCCAAATCTAAAAGCGTAAGGCCTCATTTGAAAGCTAAGACCTTCAAAACTGATCTAAGATTTTTCCTCACGTTGTCGTCACTTTTATGTCGTATTTATTTGTGCTTTTTTTGTCAAGCTTGTTTTGCGTTTTCATCACTTTCTTGTTGCTTTTTTTTTCTTCTAAACGACAATGGGACTGATATTCACGCTTCGAAAAACGTCTTTGTGAATCAGATCTTGCGCCACAGCCGATAAAAAGAGGCTGCAACTGTCTGACAAGTCATTTCGAGTGCATTTAGCTTTGACTTTAGTGCAAAAGCTTTCACTTGTGTGGCCTGCTCCGTTGTGGGGCTGATTTCTTGTGTTCATTCGGGGGAGTAAAATTGAAAGATCCGTCTCTTTTCACAATTCAGATGCGGTTCAAACAAAATTTCATATCTCGATATCCTTACGATACGATACAACTATGGGTTAGGTGAAAACTAAGCGTTTTTCAGAAAAAAAAATCATAATACAAAGAGTGGAGTTTTATTGATGAAAATCTATATCGTTTATATCTTGCTTTTTTTATTTTAATATCTTGAATGTTCATATCTCGATATCGATACGATAACGATATATCTTTCATCCCTAGTTCAAACCGTTCACCTTAAAGAGCATGAATCATGAATGTCACATCACTACAGGCTGCACAGAGGAATGAAGGAAAACCTCAATATCTTTAAGGAAATTTGACAAATTAGGCAACTTTTGGGGAAATTGTATAAAATGGGCACAAATTGTAGAGTTTTGTATTTTAAACAGTGTCATTCCTTTTGCCGACTGAAACAAATACGCTTTCTAATGACATTTACGGTCTTGATTTTGGCACAGTTCATTTAACAGCTTTTAACTACAGCAGCAGAATACAGCAGGGGGATTTGCAAAACACACTGACGTCTTTATGCTGGAAAAGCAGAGCTGATGAAAGGGCACCGTTGTTGTCATTTCGTGCCGGGATAATATCAAACGGACTTTTGTTCCAGTGCGTTTCGATTCCCACATTTTGATGCAGAAGTGGCATAAGATGCACTTGTTTCTGGGTAATCCCCCTCTCTAAATCCTCTCCTCTCCTCTCCCCTCCCTCCCTCCTGATGGTACGGCGATGCGTGTCTAAGCAGTAGCTCCCCTTGATCCCTCTGAAGTCCCTAAGTTCAGCTCTGAGCCGCAGCTGGGCCACATTAACAGATACAGGGAGCGGGCCAAGTCTCGTGTGGAAATGTGTTTAGTGCAGCACAAAACATCCAACCCCTCGTGCCGCAGAGCTTTAAGGTCGGCGCACCATGGGAGGAAGATGTTTATTTTTTTCTTTCAACAAAACATACTCGAGGGACCATATTTTCAGAAGAGATGAGAGAAAAAAAAAGATCAATAATGATGGCCTGGAAGTCACAAGTACAAGTTGGTACAAGTTGTGAAGCTACGTTGACTGGCCTCAGTGATATGAGCTGACAGTGGAGAAAATCAAACTTTTACAAACCCATCTGATGTAGTTCTGAGATGTTCAGGTTTAAAGTTTCGACCACTCAGAATGAAAAATGAAAATGGGTCATATTTTGCACCAAGATCTACAAAGTGTTGTCAGGTAGAACCGTATCATTCTAAGGGATGATTTGCAGACACCTTTTGGATAATTATTTGCAGGCGCTATCCGCATTCACGATGTACACGAACAACTGTTTCTTTGTTGCCCGGCCAGCCACCCACTCCTTTCAAAAAGCAGGGCCGTCTGGAACTTTGCTAACAGCCAATTAAATCTGAAAAGGTTTTATATCGATCCAATCACAGTCCACATTGTCACGACAGGGAGACCAAAGTAACCACGGGTAAAATGTTTTCTTCAACAAGAAGAGTGTTTTCTTCTTGTTGCGGCAGTTTTTTTTTGTCTCGTTCCAAACATACATTGATTTGAGAAAGCCAATGCGCAACCGAGTGTGTTGAGAATGGATGCTAACAATGCGAAATTAAACTTAATATCCATCCATCCATTTTCTTCCACTTTTCCGTTGCCGGGTCGTTGCACCAGCCCCTACTCTCCTCCTGCAGGTGGTGGGTCCACAGAAGGACGAACTCACGATTCGAACCGGGCCTGTTGGTCTCTCATAAGGGGCTCCTAAACTTAATATGATGGAGCTAAGACATTGGCTGCTTTTCTGTGTTTGTCTTTAGCTTCTGCCTATTCTATTTCAGACTTAACCTTCAGTTTATTAGTTTATTTGAGCAGTTAAAATTCTGCTCAAAAGGAGTGGGCTGAAGCAAAAGCTTATAAGTGCCCACCCCTGACATCATTGAAATAAAAACAATTAATCAAATCACAATAGTACAGGGAGCATGTTACAAAGTACAAGACACGAGAGCCCGGGAACACGGCATGACTCCTTTTATCCTTAAGTTTCTGTGGCAAAAACCACATTGATTGTTCACGTTTCTCTCCGCTCTTCTGGCCGATGCATCGTCAAATCACTAACTTCTTTGTTCACAAAACACAGCGTATGCCGCTTACACCATATCCATGTTTTTCTCTGACTGGTTAATGTGCTTGTCCATCACGCCTGATCCCAGACACCACACGTCTTTGCAAAGAATGGGAAAAGCGTGTATTCTGACTGGCCGGGCTCGTTTCTTTGGCCGCCCCCACCCATTTGCATGCCCAGACCAAAGACAGCGTTGCTTAGATATAAACAATAAGAAACATAACGACCACGCTGCAGTGTGAAAAGAAGCAATCGGTGTGAAGGAGATTCCTCTCATTTGTATCACCAGAGTGTTACAAATGGCTGCTATAATTTATGTTGCAGTTCAAGACGTGCACGCATTTGAATTGAGTGAGGGGCGATGTCTTATTGGATCGTTCAATTGTCAGCGATGTGATGAAGCAGCGAGTGTGAGGTAAAGAGTGGAAGAAGGAGCAGGTGATGGTTCTCTTGGTGCTGTGAAGAAGGGGTAGAGGAGAGTTACTGCTTATTGCTTTATGTTTTGGCTGTGAGGTTGTGGGAAAATGCTAATAGTCAATGGTCTATTATCCAAGAAGACGTAAGACTTGTTCTCTGGATTGATGGTTCTTGAGGTGTGATCGTTTCACAGATGCAGGCTGTGTTAGGATGACAACGAACAATCGATCGGTTCGGCTATGTGCCTCAGAGACGACTAAGCCAGACATCTGAACTCACAAACTCTCTTTTCTCTTTCCCAGGATTGACCGATTGACCAGACCAGTTGCCGCTCGGAGTCCTATTTCAAGATCCCCGTCTCTGCAGCCGCCATCACTTCTGGGGCCTCTATTGAGAATGTAACTTGAGCTTATCCCTTGAGGAAAGCTGCAGCGCTGACACCGAACTTCATATTGTCCCGTCCAGAGTATCCGATCACTATCCAATACCGCCATGCCTGCAAAAGCCCCCATCTACCTTAAGCCCGCCCCCAACAAGAAGGGCAAAAAATGCAGGCTTCGGGATATCCTGTCACCGGATATGATTAGCCCTCCGCTGGGGGACTTTCGCCACACCATCCACATCGGACGAGGGGGGGAGAGGGACACTTTCGGAGACATATCTTTCCTCCAAGGCAACTACGAGCTGCTCCCGGGCAAAGCGGAAATCCAATATGGCGTCCAGAGCGAGTATACCAGAGCGCACAGCACGGGGGACGCGTCGTATGCAGAGACGCCTTCGCCGGTGTTGAAAAACGCCATTTCCCTGCCAACTATCGGCGGGTGCCAAGCGCTGTCCCTGCCCTTGATGTCTTCGCGCGTGTACTCGATGCCGCCAGAGCCGTTGGAGGACATCTTGGGCCCGCCGATAAAGCCCGACCACCTCGACGAAGTTGAGATCATGCAAATGGACGCCCTGCTGAGATCCATGGACGTCTTCGGAAGCGAGCCGTCGTCTCCGAACACAGAGATGCTCGCCAAGCCCGACGTGCTGCTCGACCTGCTGGAGAAAAAGCACAAGTCGAAATCCAAGGGGAAGTCGACGAAGTCCAGCCGGAGCGAGAAGCTGTCGTCGTACGGGAGCTTCAAGACGAGCGGCAGCCTCAACAGCGACGCCAGCAGCGACAGCTTCGACAGCATCAAAGACGACTTCAAGCCCAAAATCTACAACGAAAACAGCAACTGCAACGGGTTCGAGCGCTTCGCCAAAGACTTTACCTTCGAGCAGGAGCGCCCGAAGTGCGACTGGGTGGACCGGGACAGTGGGGTGGACGAGGGGCGCATTTTCGATTTCGAGTTTGCCAAAGAGAAGTGCGGCTCGCGCGATTCCCTCAGCCAACTGACGGGTTTGCTGCTGTCCCTCGAACTCGACTTGGGGCCGTCCATTTTGGATGATGTGCTAAATATCATGGACAAGCCGACAGCAGCGAAGAGCAGGCCTTGAGCTGCGAGGGCGTCCTACAGGGAGAAAGGGAATTTGCAAAACAATACGGGCAGAGAGACTCAGAGCAATCAAGAAATGATGTCTGGACATATCATTGAAGTGAACACTGCAAGAATGGAATGTCTTCGAGAGTTTAAATGACCTGGGTTTTAAAAGTCAATCTGTATTTGAGTATGTTTGACTAGTTTAGATGCATTTTATCATTAGCCCAAGATGTTTTTGACCATTTGGTGGATTTCTCTCTGTTCAGTTATTTAAGTTTTAGGCAAACTAATGTGCATCTTTAGGAGAAGTTTGTGAATGTACTTCACTGACAATGGCAATAAAACCTATTCTGACTATGGTACTATGAAATAACAAATCTTAAGGGAGATAATGTTGCTTTGAGAAATGCCTTAATTTTGGTCTGCAACTTTTTTGCTCCACAGAGGCAATTCCTAGTGAAAATACATAGTTGAAGCTCAGTAAATTTCATTTACAAATCAATGAAAAACAGATGAGGGCGAGGGCATCAATGGTCTGGGAATCTCGGAAGCGATGACCGGTGCTCTTCCAGGACAGGGCTGAACATATGTGGAAAAAAAGTAGGTTAAAGACTTGCTTGTGGGACAGCTTATGTCGAGTAAAACAAGCAGTCAAGAGATTAAAATGCGTAGGCTGGTCCATGATTAGATAAAATACATTTTGTTTAAGCTGTCCCACAAGCGAGACTTTAGCCTACTTTTTTCACGCAATTCCAGTTATACATCAATGGGGTTCTTCTTCCCTGATGGCACGGGCATTTTCCAAGATGATAAAGCCAGGATTCGTCGAGTGGCTCAGGGAGGGTGAGACGGATCGGCCGCCACAGAATCCAGATCTTAACCTCATTGAGAATATTTGGGATGTGCTGGAGGAGGCTTTGAGCAGTGGTCACACTCTCCCATCGTCAAAACAAGATCTTGGTGAAAAATGAATGTTACACGGGATCTTTTGACGTTGCAGAATCTTAGCGAAACAATGCCACAGCGAATGTGTGCTGTGATCAAAGCTAAAGGTGGTCCAAACATATATATTTGAACTTGAACCAGGAGTTTATCATTTGTCACAATAGCTAAAAGGATGAAAAAGCAGCACTAGGATGACTTGTGGCTCCATAACCATTGGAGCATGTGTCCCATGTTGTTGCGACAGACAACAACAGATGGGAAAAAGGACAATCCACTGTTACCATGGAGATCCACCATGTTTGTGGCTAACGTTAGCTAAAAACAGAGAAAAAGAGCTGTTGAGTCACTGCTGGTAAATACGTCTAACACAGTGTGGTGTCAAAGTGTTTTCATGTGAACAATAGCTCCGGGTATTTCCCCTTTTAAAAATCTCAATTTGTTTATTATTGCTGCAAATCCCATGATGCCTAGCGATATGACATCACAGTCCTGAACCCTATGGTAAAAGACCCCCACATGCACGGTCAAATATGAAAATCTAGAATTTATAATAAATCTTTAACTACATCCGTGTGTAAAGAAAATAAAAACTTTAATGAAATCCTTTGAAGGAGTGAATACCAAATTATGACTTCAAATATTAGCGTAGGAAAACAGGCTACAGTATTCTTCCTAATCCCTCTACTGACACAGAAAGGAGTGAAGCCGTTACAGAGAGACATGTTTTTGAAGCGGAGGTAAACCGAAAGCTGAAATGATCCGAGCGAGTCCGGTGACGCCGCTGTCAGGGGATCGCCGCCTCGGGACATCAGCGGGGGGAACAGAGCGTTTGAGAATGAGAATGTGCTGAATATGCAGGATCACTCCGACATGAACGAAACCAAAACAGCGAGGGAACGGTGATATAACGGGGTTCAAATGATTTTTTGTGTGCTATTGTCAGTGAAAAACAGTAAACAAATGACTTAACTTAAGAAACATCTTTAATGTTCATCTTGGCAATCTTAACTAGTTAAAATCCTCAAATGATCCCAAGTTAAGGTCGTTTTCACTTTTTTTTTTGCCGCCTAAGGACTTAAAAATCAATCAAAAATGATGTCTAGATGTATCGTTGAGCGATGGGCGCTCCTACATGTGTTTGCCATGCTAGCGGCTTATTTATACAAAAAGAAATGAAATGCATGTGCTTTTTTTTTTTTTTTGAGTTAAAGCTAAAAACCACAGCCATCGTGCCTTTGACTGACTGTAAAAAAAAAAAAAACGCTACCTTTTAGACTCGTGTTCACAGTATATATATCCGTGCAAGGTAACTTAAACTAGAGGTCTCTGTGCTTTTTTTTTTTTTTTTACACCGAGTTCTTTTTCTTGTCATGGTGCGTTTTGTGACTTCTGAAGCGTGGTCAGCCAAGCACTTCGTCTTCGTCCGTCACAGGATTCATTCGCCACATTTTGAACGAGCGTAACATTATGCCTTGGATTTCATGTGTTGTGAAAACTGTAACACCAAAATAAACATTAAAAAAAAGAGTTCAAACTGGTCTCATTTCCTTTGGATTTGTGTAATTATGGAGTTCAATCTACAGAGTCAGTAGTAAAGATGATACAGTACAACAACACAATCAAAAATGTCCGGAATTTAGTTTCCAACCAGTAATTGAGTCAAAAGATGCTGAACCAAGAGGAACCAAGATAAAAAAACTTGTGGATAAACAACAGTGGCTTATGCTTCACCTACTAGGCCTACTTAAAATTTGAGTTGGGGTACAGACAGAGCCGTGGGAAGACATTTTAGTTGGGGGGTGCTGAGGGACAAAATTTACCCCAAAAAACGCTATTTCTGTGCATATTTCCTATTTATTAATATTGCCTGCAGTTCGCAAATTATCCACCGGGGGGGTGCTGCAGCGCCCTCAGCACCCTGGGTTCCCACGGCCTTGGGTACAGAGACATTTGCAGCATACAGTACCCGTCAAAAGTTTGGAAACGCTTTTTATTTATTTTTTTCAAGACTATTTACATTGCAGATTCTTATACTCACTACTGCCCCCTCAGGTCATACATGTAACTGCACCTTCCATATTAAGCTCGTGCAATTCGGACCCGAAGTAACAACTTTTTGAGTGCGGGGTTTTAGAGGCAGTTGTGGTGAACAGGTCTGGGCTCAGGCTACACGTTAGGAATTGGCCGGAACATGTAACATTTTTAAACTCCGTATAGTCCCTTTAAACCAAAAAGGTAAGGTGTTGGTAACAGGTAACAGTGTTGAAGATGAACTTTCGACGGGTACTGTAGGCGTCAAGATTTAGTATGGCAGCGGACAAACAGGCACTTTCTCATTTAGTACAGGTTTTAATTTCTTAATATGACAGGTTTTTGAAAATATGACTGTTTTGTTTTAAGTGATAATTATACTTTTATTTCAGTGAAGCAGCAATTTAATGAAGAAATGTTAAAAGATATATTTGATTTTTTTAAGCTGCTGACAGGAAGTGACATGGATAGAGATAAAGTTCCAGAGCAGTTTGACTAATTCCCATTGACATAACATGGTTGCACGATTGTTTAACATTGTTTGCCTCTATGTATGTCACTTCCTGTCAGAGTCCAATAAGGAAGTGAAACTATAAACATCTAAAAAAATGCTCAAACTAAAGAAAGCTGGGTATTTTTTTTTCTTATTTTTTTTTAGCTAAATCTTTAACATAATTGCGTTAACTAGGTTTTCGCAAACAATGTGTCATGCACATTCTGTTCACAAAACACACGCGTGATTTTGGAATGGGAGGAGTACAGTGAAATACGAGGACATGTAGGGTGCAATGTTATGAAATAAGAAACCTGTTCTCTTGTAGCTTCTGGTTTTAGAGGAACACTGACTGGGCAACCGACAAAATGTATTTGGTTTCCTTAAATTTATCAGATTAACAGATTTGGCTAAATTCAGCACCACGGGCGTTCATTTCAGGCTGGTTAATGGGCACAATAAAGAGACTTGTCCCATTTCTGAATCAAATTATCTGCAGCACATTTTTAATTGTGATATTCCCTCAGAGAAATGATTAAAATCAGGAGCGAAACTGTGTTCATGAACGTTCCTAATCCAGAGGCATTTTGAGTATATGTCTGTATGTGTTCATGATCTAGGCCAGTGATTATGAAGCTTTTCTTCTAAAGTATTTGCTGATCCAAGGACAACCAGACCTTGATCAAACCGTGTCTAAAAAAAAACCTAAATTGAACTAATTTATGTTGGTGTAAACCGTGCCTATAAACAGGGTTTCCCCAGGGCATTAAAGAGCATTGAAAGCCATTTTAATTTCATTTCATTTGCAAGTGTTGAGTTAGTATGAATGAGTAGATTAGCATTATATATTAGGGATGTCTTCCCCCAGAGCCTGGACACTGGTGGAGGTACGGGAGACCGGTGAAGGATGTAGCGGTGAAGCCGTGGCTGGAACGGGCGGTGAAGGGGTGGAGGTGGGTCGAAGCACCTCTGGGAAGCAGACGAGCCATGAACGCCGGAGGCCTAAACACAGGACCGAGGGCGATGATTGGCTGTGATGAAGGTGTGGCTCTGTGCAGATAGACTGAGGTGGAGGTGTGACCCTCGATGTGGTCATTGGCTGGAGGTGACCTGTATAAACCCTGTTAAAGTAAAGTGTACAATGGCAGATGACCCGGTTATTGCTTAAAGAAGTCCATATAGTCCATGTCTCACACGTTGAGAACCCCTGCCCCGGTTCTCCCCCTGACAGCCCCCACATGGCGCGCCTACATGTGTTTTTTGACCCGGCGCTGAAGTGGAGCGGCCTTCCAGAGCGGACACCAAAGGGATTCCAGCTCGCGGTACAAGCCCCGAGTATGTGACGGGGCAGATTTACAGATTCACTCCCTCGCCCAGGGCAGGCATTCCTCTCCCCTCCGCGCCCCGGGGCAGCGTCGACAGTCTCGGCCGCCGCTCCAGCCCCGGCCAGGCGCCTGCTCCATTTGTTTTTGAGCGAGCAGAGGAGGAGGAGGAGGAGGAGGAGGGGAGGGGGGGGGGGGGCGCATTCCCCGCATTCCTGCCGCGGAGCGCAAGTGTCCGAGTCGGAACCGTAAATCAGCTGCTTCCACTCCAACGCCTCCGGGGACTCTCGGTGCTCCAGGGCGCGCGTAAAGAGGGGAGATGAGGGTCTGAAATGTATAAACAAGCGGTAGGGTTTATCTAAGTGGGCTCGTTTCCTCGTGTGGACCAACAGCAGAGAAACGTTTGGAGAGGGTTGACAGCTAATCATATTCAAAATGCATGATTTTTTTTTTTGGGGGGGGGGGGGGGGGGGGGGGTGGGGGGGTGGGGGGGGGGTTAATTTTCAGTCCAGGAGGTGGAGAGTGAGACATTTACCCACTTACCTGAAGGCTGACGTCCCAATCACCATGTAGATAGCAGCTGAAACATCTCTAATCCTAACATTTTAGTCTCATGAACAAATAAAAAATCTTTATTAAAATTGCTGGTACAATAATCTCACTCAGTCACACTTCTCACAACAGCGAGTAACAAACATTTATTTTATTTATTTGTATTTATTTCATGCCGCAACAAATAAAGCACAGACTTATAGAGGGTTCAGCAATCTGACATTTTATTTGACCTTTATTCAACCAGGAAAGTCCCACTGAGATTAAGAATCACTTTTTCAGGGGAGTCCTGGCCCCCAGATGGGAACCTTATGTACATGTTTTAGTGGTAGAAAAACCTACATGCAAAACTCCACACAGAATGGCTCCGTCCAGGTGGGAATCGAACCCGGGACCTTCTTGCTGCGAGCGCTAACAGCTTACATGTTTACAATGAAATGTCTGGATGAAAATATTACGGGGGTTAAATCACTTACGGCAGAATATTTTTATCGCTCTGTGTGGCGTCTCTCTCGTTCGGAAAATCTGCTGACAATTCTAATATTTTCCCGCGTGAGCCAGGCTTTAGGTTTGAATATTATTTTTACTTTTAAAGAAAAGAACGTTTCTTGAGGCTCATTTTATCGCATTTTATAACCAGGTATAGAGCTCAACAGTCCCACCCACATGTATACAGTTTTTTTTTATTTTTGCTAAACTGCCTCTTAATGAGCAGATGTGATTTATTTCCTCTGAGAGTTCCTTTAATGTCCGTCATAATCCTGTAATGGCTGTGGAGGTGCCGTGTGCTGTCAGCCCCAGGGGATGATGGGCAGTCACTTTACGGCCTCTCTAATTTCCCTAATGCACCACCTCACTGAGTCAGGGGGAATCTGGAATCGAGCCACTTAACCTGTCATGAAATCGTCTGCGAGTGCCGCCTTTTATGTGCGAGAACAATAGCAGCTCCATCTTCTTAAAGGCGCCGTTTCTCCTTCACAATGATGACTAGAAACCGTTGCAATGGCTGCGCCATTGCGATTGACTGCGGAATAGATCTAATGCAGAAGTTACCTGAAAAATCCTTGAAATCCTTGAAACTGTAAAAATACTTGAAACATCTTATAAACTCCTGAAGTATTTGAAGCTCCTGATATCCTTGAAACTGTTGAAACCTTGAAACTCTTAACATTGTAGAAACTCTTAACATTGTAGAAACTCTTAACATTGTGGAAACTCTTAACATTGTGGAAACTCTTAACATTGTGGAAACTCTGAACATTGTGGAAACTCTTAACATTGTGGAAACTCTGAACATTGTGGAAACTCTGAACATTGTGGAAACTCTTAACATTGTAGAAACTGTAGAAATGTCTGAAAGACCTGAAGTCCTATTAAATTGCATTATACTGGTTTACATGGAAAAATCCCTATTAAGTTGCATTATACTGGTTTACATGTAAAAAACCCTATTAAGTTGCATTATACTGGTTTACATGTAAAAACCCCTATTAAGTTGCATTATACTGGTTTACATGTAAAAACCCCTATTAAGTTGCATTATACTGGTTTACATGTAAAAAACCCTATTAAGTTGCATTATACTGGTTTACATGTAAAAACCCCTATTAAGTTGCATTATACTGGTTTACATGTAAAAAACCCTATTAAGTTGCATTATACTGTAAGGTGACTGTATGGCTAGTTTCCATGGACATTAATTCAGGGGCAATGACCAAGATGAGGAATTGTAAACATTATAGCCTTATAACTTCGAGACGATGAGCTTTTAGACAATGGGCAACTCCAGAAATGAGCTTTTGTGGGAACTGTGACCCTTATTAGGTCCTGTCCTTTGTTGCTTTGTCTTTTTCACGGGGTCTGACCAAATACAGTAAGCTAACTGAGTGAATCGTACATTATTTCAAAGGGGACCCAGACAAATCAATAGATCGGCCCAGACTTCAATTTAACTTGGTAAACAGTGTAAGAACAGTGTACGAAGCTAATACTTCATTGGGACATAGATACGTGGCCTTGCCGAAGGGGAAGAAACGTCTCATGGGAATCGCATTTTGTCATATGTTGGCCATTTTCTGGCAGACTATAAACATATTGATCACACACAAATATATTCAAGCCAAAATCTGGTCCACATGGATGTTTTTTCAGAGCAAAATGTTTAAGTTGAAGTGAAAAAACTGAACTTGTCGCTCATGTTAGCATATGTAGCATCAAGCTAGCCCCCCAAACAATACTGAGCTCTCTCTTCATCTCGTCACCAGTGTTGCCACATATTTTTACTGATTTCTGGTGACTCCTTTAAAAAGTAACTTAGTTGCTTTGCTGATTACTTGATTTTAAAAGTAACTCAGTTAGATTACAAGTTACGTTTTTAGTTACATTCATCAGCTTCCGACATCACGTCCCCCCTCTTCAAAATGTAAATGAAAACCGGCTTTAGCTAATACATCATTGGAAGTGCAAAAAGAAGTTTATATTTCTATACTCACAGAAACTTGGAAATGTAACTTTAATCAGATTACTAGTCTAGAAAAAGTAATGCGTTAGATTAGAGTAAGGCGTTACTATACAGCTTGTTACTGGCACCACTGCTCATCACTGACATTCAAAGTTTCTCTCTGCTTTTTTGACGGAGAACAACGACTATAGCTAAACATTTTCTGGTCTGCACTTAAAAAGGTCCTGATGTTTTTTCGCCCGTTGTCAACACTCACTGAACAGGAGACAGGGCTTAAAACTACCGTCAAGGGGTCAGTACACGCCGCAGCACAATGAAGCTATTTCCTCTCGGTTAAACTCACTCGGTGCCTTTTTTGGCCGACCGGTGTTTGTTGACCCAGGAGGCCTTCAGCAGCCCATGCATGCAGCCCGTGAACCCTCTTACCCCGCGGCCCCCGGCTGCTGCGTCCCTGTGAGCTCCTCTGTGCGTGTGGGGCCCCTGCCCTGCCCCTACGCAAACCAATGTCACGCTCGTAATGCCAAAACAACTCCCTCGGACTCCACAAACCTGCACTGCCTGAGCGTGTCCGGATGACTGAGAGCTTCCATCAGGGCAATGTGCAGAAAAAAGAGAATTTGTTTAAAGTGGATTGAACTGAATATGATTGGCTTTTTGTAAGATTAAGGTCAACTTTATTGAGCCTTAGGGGACAATTTGACGCTGTTGGAACCTGTCAGGAGCAGTGGGCGGGGACCCAGCTTCAGATATTGAGCTAGGTTGTGTCAGGAGTACAGATGATTAGCCAATTGTGCACGTTTTGGATTGAGGGGGGAAAAAACAGGGCCTTGATAAGTGACTCAGTTCTCGGTCGATCAAATGCCAATGAAAGCCGACATCTCTGGAAGTGAAAGTAGAGACTTCCCGTTTTCTTTTGCACAGCTCAGTCAGAGCTTCAAGAGCCTTCACACAACTTCCCTGGCCCCAGGAGCTGAGACACATTGCAATGGAAATCGTTTGTTTACCTCGGATCTTATAATTTTGAGGGACCTCTGAAGGACCTACTAAACAGGAATCTCTTGACTAAATCAGCCCTGTGCCCCTAATAAAGTGGTGTCACATTTGTATAGTTTAGAAGCATCCTACACAGTAATATAGACAAGGTATTTGGAAAAATCAGCCAAAAATTCCGGCCCCCCAAAAAAATCTGCATCGGTATCAGCTTTAGAGAAAAACAATATCGGTCGACCTCTAATTGTAAGGCATGTCTCTGGGATTTAGCTCTCCGTAATTTGTTTCCTCCTTCCCACTTTTTTAAACAGATTCAAAACAGAACTTGTGAGGCATAACGGTATTCGCATTGCTTTAATATGTCATGTAAATGAACGGTTGAATAAAAAATAAAAAAACTTCGACATGTTGATTCGCACAGGGCTAGAATGACCTGCGGTCGGACCTCAGATACCTTCTAGAATATCGACATGGCAGATTTGCACGGGCATAGAGACTCCGAGGACGTCAGTAATCTGTACTTTTTTATCTGAGGTAATTCAAATCCCTGCGAATGGGGTTTAAGAGTAGAAAAGTTTTAGATTAAATTATAAATACCAGGTCACATTTTGAAATGAGCTTCCCCGCATCTTTGCTCGTTTCCAATACAAACCAACGCCACGCAAACGGCTCCGGTTTGCTTCAAAAACACGTCTTGACAGCATGTTTTTCACGCATTATTTCACTTTCAAATACTTATCTGGGTTGGATTCCCCCTGCCGTCATCATTCAGCCTGATGTGGTCGGCTCGGAGGACTCCTCGCGGACTTCAAACGGTCCACAAACAGCCACACGGTGCAAAACATCGACCCGTCCAACTCCAGATGTTTGCAAAGGCATGTCCTGAGAGCATCACACCAGCGCTTCTCAACATGTGGTGCGGGGGCCCAGAGTTTGGACTTTTTTTAATGGCAATTGAGGGTCTTTTTTTCTCCAGGTTCCGGATTTGTTTTCCTACAGGCTCATCTTTTGGCATTTATACACAGCTTGCCTAAGAGTTCGATCTGGTTCAGCCCCGCGTTGATAGTAATTGTGTAGGACTTGGAGACTTCTGGGTGTGGAGCGTTTGCACAAGAACTCTCTGCGCGTCTCCAGTACTGACAGCTGCCGAGGTAAGAGCGCCCTTCTGCCCCGTCAATAGTCCATCACCGAGCCCGACGACAGGCGCGGACCCCAAGCGGACTCCCGTTGGTTTACTTAGGAACGTACGGCCGCGGCGATGGTTGTGTAACCGGGGGAGGAATTTCAGAGGACATGCCAAAGCCCCCGACACCAAATACCAGGAAATACCACTTCTTTATTATTCGATCCGGTCTGAACACTTTCCTTATGCTGCGCGGGGGAGAACGCTGGCCCCCACGGACGAGACAAACAGGGAGAGGAATCTCGATTGGGCCGTGTTTATCTGAACCTCAAAATGGGTTGAGTTACATAAGAAAAAACAATCATGGTTCAGCATTGGTTTAGCCCAGATTTAGTTCGGGTTTAGACTTGGTTTGGTCAGTGGTTCTCAAACTTATCAACGAAGTACCACCAAGATGATCAAGGTGATGGGAAAGAAGATAGAAGCCTAACCAGTGTGTGGTCAACCTTTACTATCAATGGTAATTGTTCTAATTCTTGTCTCTAATTCCTGAAACTTGTTGAGGGGTCATGTGATCATTTATTTAAGGAATGTTATTTTTTTTTACTCCATTTAGTCTATGTTGGATTTTAAATTGCACTGTTCTGACTCTCTGTAGCACTGTGTACTCTGTGCATAAACCTTCTATCCGGCCTCCCCTAAACTGTGAATTGAATGCTGACGAGCAGAACTGCAGCCTCTGGAGGGCCTGGAGGGTCTGACACATTGATGTTCGGGAGACACCAGCAGCTTCAAATACCTGTTTGCTGCTTTGTAGCAGCTGTTCTCTTAATCTGATGTGTCCTCATTGTGCCTTTATCTGCACAAACCCCGTGTGCGCTCGGAATCAGTCACAAATCTCTTAACAGTACGATGATTACGCTTAATCTTTCGTGAAATATCAAACGTTTTCATACCTAGTTGAAATCCTTCAACTATTTCATGTTTTTTATCAGCAGAGAGATCCTTTTCCTTTCCCTTATTGCTTGAAATTGGTGGTCTGCTGTGGAATGTCCTTTTTCAGTAGTGGTTCCCTTAACTGGGCTTACCTGACCAACCATCACAGGTGTCTGAGATAGATAGATAGATAGATAGATAGATAGATAGATAGATAGATAGATAGATAGATAGATAGATACTTTATTGATGTCAGTGATTAAAAGAGCCCTGAGACACAATACCATCCATGAGTTTAAAACAGTACTAAGTAACTTGTTTACTTTAATAAATCCTTTGCATAGTCTCTCTGGGGGTAATACAGGTGTTAATGGGATGACTGAGGGGTCTTTCATCTCCCCCCGGTGTGTCTGGCCAGAAAAGCACATTTGCAACTTCACGGCCACCGGGTCGGAGGCACAACACACAGTAATGGAATCAAGAAGAAGAAGCTAACAGGCTAACAGGCAAAGATAACTGCGGGCTAGCGCCACTTAAACAGTATTTACAGCCAAGTTTGAGTGAAAAAAAACGATCTCCATCGTGTCATTGGATGTACAACATCCCTCTGTCCCTTTGTCTTTTCTGTCAGCCCCTGCAGTGGCGCTTATGGCCTCTAGGGGCATGAGTTACTTAGTACTGCTTTAATTGAAAATGTTTTTTTTTTTACCTTAATGGTACTGAAATACAATTTTCATAATAAGTCCTAACATAGCGTATGTATGTGGTCCACGCATTTTGTATCACAAAAAAAAAAAAATCGCAAAAGTGTGTCCCAGGTCTTAATTAATCAAACTACATTTTTTAAGGTCGCAGAATATCTTCTGAAAATGACATATGGCATGTCCATTGGCTGATCAGCCTTCTCTCAAATGCTAAATGCTCCCGGATGCTTTTAAAATGTGGATAATGGACTAAATATTCCTTCTATTACACAAAAACGAATGTGATTGCAACAAAATGCCCCGAATTATTGTATCCATCATGGGCAAGTCACTATTTGGATACATTTTGTGGGCAGATGCTGTTTTTTCATTCACTTTATGAAATGCAAGTGCTTATGTAATATTCCATTTTGTCTACAGTGCTTGGATTGCTTCGTCTGGTCAGTAGTGATGTTATGAAATAGCCAACGGGAGTCTGTCTGCGTTGATGGCATCGCTGTCTACGAGGTTTGTTATCATTTCATTGTGTAACACCCGCATTTTGTGATGAAATAAGTGTCAAAGTAAAAGCATAAAATGAGCAAAGTATTAGAAAATGCGGAACGATACACAAACAGCGGCTTAGACCCAGTTAGACGTAATTTAGTTCAATTTAGATCCATTTGAGACCTAGTTTAGTCCTGATTTGATCTTGAGCTTGGCCTGGAGGTACTTGTAAGGTCAAATATTTTTTACGCCGTAGCACTTGGTGTGAAAGGTTTGAGGGGTTACTCTGGGTCACGCTCTTGATTTATTTTTGTGGCACTGAAACATCTTTAAAACCCTGTTATGTTACTGTCTAAGTATTTTCCAAATGTCCTCCAGGTCAAATAGGAACATTCGAACAACTATCTGTACCATTACTTTGACAAACAGCCTGTTTTTGCTTTGAATGGCGGCAGATGCGCAGTTTCCCCAGGTCAGCTAATCTTTGGCCTTGTGGTAATGGAAAACACTCACTCGGTATTATGTCTTCTGCCCTTAGGAATCTCTGAAGACTAAACCAGAGACAAAAGGCACTTAAGACGCTCGTAACCCAATCAATTGTTTAAATATGGGTCCGAGCTTTTGTTTTTCCCACTGGTTAGCTCATGGGAAAATACAGCTGAGAGGGAGGAACAATGACATGAAACTGACAATAAAATACAGTAGGGGAGACCAGGGCTATTTGTCACGCGGGGTGATTTGTCACATTGCTTTTTT
Organism: Proterorhinus semilunaris; assembly: GCA_021464625.1. Lineage (NCBI taxonomy): Eukaryota > Metazoa > Chordata > Actinopteri > Gobiiformes > Gobiidae > Proterorhinus > Proterorhinus semilunaris. Next base: position 5,926,929 of record CM038357.1, read on the forward strand.
AATAGCCACACTAGCGGGCACTGTACCCCGCTATTGATATGTATTGGTATTCTTCATCTCTTCCAATATCCTTTTCTCATTTGGACTGCAGACATGAGGAGAGGACATTTGAATTGTTTTCATGCCTTTTTCCAAACTTTAATCTCTGGGTTAGTTCTGTAATGAGAGCTTTGTTAGTATCATAAACAAAAGACACTGATCTGAAAGACAGTGATATTAGCCCTAGATTTGAGTCATTTTAGAGCTAGCATGCTAAAGCTGTTTGTTAGCTAGCTTATATTGTTGGTAAAGTGGACACTCAGGGTTATTTGTCACAAAAAGTGAGGGGCTATCTGTCACATGGGGTTTGTTTTTCTTTTGTGGCTAATATGTGTTTACGATCACTTTATTTTAACATTAGCTTTTATAGAGGCCATATGTTTGGGTCTTTTCGTTAGTCCAACTGAGTGTTATGAACACATCTGGCATTGCATTGTGACTGTTTCAAAACACATTTTGTCCTTACATCTCAAAAAGTGAAAGAGTTACAAAGGTTTATCAAATTTCAAGTCAAAAACTCTATTAAAAACCATAGTGACGGCCAACCCCCACACATTGTGACAACTTGCCCCGCACATGGGGCACATTGTCACAGTCGATTTTATTGTGTTTGACGGTAAATAAAAATGTATCTCAATATGATGAAAACAAGAGAGCGAGGTCTACTTCAAGTCAAGGGTTCAAGCTTTCAGTTAAACTCTAGGTGAACTCTAGAAAAAAAACGTGTGACAAATAGCCCCGGCCTCCAACCAAACGTCAACAGTTTGGAAACGGCTTTTCTGTATTTTCTACACTATTCAGGTTGTGTGATGCTCATTTAAGACACTGAACTATGAATGAACACATGGGATTATGTGGGAAACAAAAAGGGTGATATTCTAAATTCTTCAAAATTGCCGCTGGATTTTATTCTCGGCCTTTTCTCACTGAGCTTCAGACGGTTGTCATCTGAAATTGTTTTCAACAGACTGTGAAGTGAAAACTATTTCTGGTGACGACAACGTGAAAGTCATTGGAAATACGACCACATTAGTCCAGTGCTCCGGTCTCTGCACTGGCTTCCTGTCACTCAGAGAATAGAATTTAAAACAGCTCAGCTTGTGTACAAGTCTTTTCATGGTTTAGCACCAAAGTCCATCTCTGACATGTTAGAGCCGTATGAACCATCTCGGGCCCTGAGAACTTCAGGGAGGGGTCTCCTGGTGGTTCCCAGAGTCAGGACTAAACACGGTGAGGCTAAAGCTAAAATCTGGAACAGTCTTCATGAGGATGTGAGACAGGCCTCAACAAAAATGTTCGATACCGATACCTGAACGATACCTTTTATGATATCTTTACGAAATTTTCATATAGAACCATAAAACAGATAAATAATGTTCATTTATTCCTTTTTCTTCCATTTAATTTCTTTTACATTTGTATCGTTTGTTTGAGGTGAAACAACCAAGAAACGTCCTTTAACGACAAAAGGGCAGAAAAAAATCTTTCCAAGTTTTCAGATTCCCCCCCCCAATATATTGTATTTTTTCCCAATTTTTCCCACCATTTCCCCCCCAATATTTCCACTTTATTTTTCATTGTTTTTGAAAAATGTTCCACTTTTCCACCCCAATTTTTTCCCCCTATTTTGCAAAATGTTTCCCCAATTTTCCCAAATTTACTCACATTTTCCCAAAATTGTTCCGATTTTTTTTCCATTTTTTCTTTTCCTTTTCAATTTTGATCACCAACAGCATCAAAACTTGAATATAAAGATTTAATATTTATTTTCGGTTCCTGCTAGTTCTTTTTACCCGTCCATATGACACTGACAGTATCCGCACTCGTGCATATTAGCATTTTTTGTCACATTTGTTCTGATCTAATACTTTATTTTTCAGAGTCAGTATAAATGGCATTAAAAGTTCTTCAGTTATATCGTTTATTGCAATATTGTCGTGAACTTTAAAGTGTGTTTTCGTGACAGGCCTATAGTGCAGCTGACTACAGACTATGTCTTTGTGTGGAGGGCAAGAACCATCTTGAACCCGCTTGCTCAAACCCCTATTTACAGTAGCAACCCAATAACATGGTCAAAGGTCAATTTTGTATAAAACGCCTCCTTTAGAAGAACTGGGAAAGTCGAAAAACGCGGTTCGACCATTGAGAAAACGCTGCAACTGGGGGGGGAAAAAACCGCGCCGACATTGACTTGCAAATGGCCGGCACAAAAGAGCGGCTGTTGTCCATGTGACTCGGTGGGAGGCACAATGGCGTCTCACACGGCTTGAAAAACAGTGTGACAGAAGTGCACGCAGGTCAGGCGCTGGAGGGAGAATGTGTGTCTTTGGGGGATAAACGGCGGGACCTTTCACCGCCGTGCCCTGAAGTCTATGGCACTAGAGTTACGTAAAAAAGCAAAAACATTACTCAAAGAATGGGTGGGGCCCTATACCTGCTGCCCTGTAATTTCCAAACCAGCCTCTTTGTCGAGCAAAACAGAGAAGCGTAACTACTAAGCAGCGTCGCTAAATCCCCCGACGTCGAGGAAAAACGCCCCCCCCCCCCCCCCCCCCCCCCCCCAAAAAAAAAAAAGAACAGACAACACCGGCATTAAAGTCACAGCGATTATGGCAGACGGCGCATTGACCCCGGGTTGGGTGCAGCGGGGGCTTCAGAGCTCACGCCTGTTCACAAGTGCCGCTCTTAACCTTGAGGCTGTAATTTTAGCCGAACACTTGTCTCTACTTCACTATTATGGACGAGGAGGGCAGGCCGGAGACAAAAAGGAGATCCTGGGACATGCTTTGTTGTCCCGGTGCCATTGAGGACAGGCCTTTTTAACATTTATATTTATTTGCTCTTGTATTAGTTCTAGTATTAACCCTGGATGCATCACTTTTACGCCGTCAACTATACAAGTAAAATTACCCGAGTTGATCCAAATCCTACTGACTTGAAACTTGATTTTTCTGGCCTCACGCCTAAAACGTTTGCTTTCTGTGACTGAATGGCTTGTTTAACCAATCATAGTCTGGGCCGGATTTAAGTAAAATGGGCCCCGGGGCTAAAGTTTTTTCAGGTCCCCCATATACTGTATGTCTGTCGGATTTCTCTCTTTCTACAATTATTTTTTGTTGTATTTGAACATGCAGAAGTAACTTCTTAGACATAGTACTAGTTTTAAAAATGACAAAATTGAAAAAAAATTAGGTCCAGGGTCCTCACGGAAACAACCTTTGCTACTGCCAGACTGGTGGGGGGACACATTTAAAAGGGGGGTCCTCCCCTAGAGATTTTTTTAATTTAATGGTGCATTCTCATGCCTTTTAACAGACCAATAGTTACATATTTTTTCCCAGTTTGAACTGGACTCAGACCTTGTTTAGAACTAGTTCTGGAACTAGATCTGGTTTAGTCCTGGTTTAGTCCTGGTTTAGACCTGGTTTAGACCTGGTTTAGTCTCGGGTACAAAGTCATCTGATAAAGCCTTACATGTGAGGGAGTCAGCAAAGAGAGAGGGAACTAGTTTGACAACCCGAACTAAGCATGCATTTTCCTCCTTATGGCCATGGGCCCTTCAACCTGCGGGGCCCCTGGGCTTAGCCCCTGTAAGCCCCTGCATAAATCCGGCCTTGATCATAGTAAAGTAAACCTTTGGAAAGCAGCAGATGTCTCTAAGTCAACATAAAGATACTGGACTGGATCTAAAATGCCCCTTAGTTACAGCAGAATGTATTTGAAGTCAGAACTGCACAGACACTTTAAGATTAGTACTTGCTCATTTATTGTGTTATGCAGCGATTTAATCATTAGAAACTGTGCATGTTATTGCCATTAAGTTGCCTTGTGTACGAAATGTGCGGTATAAATGAAGTTGCCTTGCCTTGCCTATTAGTGATGCAAATCTGTTGTATAAATCAGTTTGCGCTGTTGCCTTTTAGCATCTATGAGAGATAAACATATTAAGTGCACTTTTCTTTCTTAATCAGGCCCTTTGTCAGAAGTGGACAAACAAAGGCCCACCTTAAAGGGATATTTCTGGATTTTTTTGACATAGGGACTCATTTCCCAGTTATCCAGAGTGTTGTTGATTCCTGGAGATATATTATTTTTTTGTAATTCATGCAGTCATTATATTTGAAGAGTCTAGTGGCGCTGGGCTAGTGCTAGGCTAGTGCATTTCTATGGTATCAGCTAGCCTTCAGTCCACAGTGCACCTGAGGCAAATCACTTATAACGCCAGACTAACCATATAAATAGTCTGGCGTTATATAAGGACTGCATGAATTAAAAAAATATATATTATTCTCCAGAAACACTCTGGATAACTAGGAAATGAGGCCACATGTCATAAATCCTGAAATATCCCTTTAATTTAATCATAGGCCTAATGTATTGGCTTGAGTAAACTTTTGTAAAAGCTGTATAAACGGAGAGGCGTGGACAGAAAAATCGGGATACTTTTTTCTCCAAGCTGCGCGTATCCATGGCAACATCATTAGTTTGACCAATAAATGAGCCCATGGGGAGGGAAAGTCAGTTCTGCAAACAATAGTGTGGACAGAGATAGTTTTGTATACGGTTGTAGTAAAGTCTGCGTTTGTGGCGATATCAGGATGCACTTCTTTTTTTCTAGGATGGGAAAGGCCACATTCGAAAACAACGCTTTAAAGCCCTTTCCCATCCTAGGAAAAAAAATTAATAAAAGGTGGCTCATCCTTCCCTTCACCGCTCCAAGTAGGACCAAAGCAGAGCCAGTGCAAGGGCTAGAGAACGAGGAACTAGGGTTTTTTTATTGTAAAATTCAGCGCCCCCAGTGGACGGACGGAGAACAACCCTGCTAAAGCATTCTTACTCTCACATTTACATCAAAATGTTCAAATCGATATCAGGTCACTTGAGCTCAAATGGAAAGTACGTTATGCAGCGCAGCATCTGGTTTTCCAGGGCTAAAGGTGAAGCTGTCAGTAAAAAAAAATAAAAAAGCGAACGAGACCCAGCTGCGAGGAGACCAGTCCAGCCGGGCCAAAGAAAGCACCGGAGAAATGTCTCGCCAAACAGAGGAGAACACTGTCTTCATGGTGCGACTGTCGGGTCCGTGAAACCCGGGGCTTCATCAGACGAGTCCCGCCTCAGTGCGTTTCAATGGGAGCCTGTTTAACAACGGAGGAGGACTTTCAGGTAGGACAGGGTACGATAAAGGGAAGTCATATGGATGGAGGGAGACGTGCTTTGGATCTGTTGTTTATGTTGGAGAGCGCTTCACAACAGCGTTTCACAACCAGCACCCACATGAAGGAAAGTAACGAACATCTGCAATAAAAGGTTTGAATTTATTTTGAACACACAGCTAAACGCTATCAAATCTAAGTAATGGGATCTGTGGAAATCTTCAAAGTACGCAAAAGAAATAGAAGTAAATGAATGATGGATGTATTGAAACCATTCTAATCACAAAGGGGTCACGGAAAGTGTGAATGGAAGGGTAAACATGAGGCTTATGTTGTGTTGTATCAGAAACCGAAGCCCCGGTGTCATCGTGATACGTTTTGACGTCAACCTTCTGGGTTTATCGGCCTCAGTGCGACGCGTCAGTGCCGATGAATGGACGCACTGAGTGGTACTGAGAAATCTCCCTGCGCAAATGAATCCTGTTATTGCAGTGGACAAAGTCAAGTTCATTTCCCATTGTTAAAGCTGATCGGAATCCAAATCTTATTTCCCTCCGCATATTTACTCTGCGGTCCTTGATTGCCCTCTTAAGCCTTGAAATGTTATTCAGAACGGCCTGTTATAACATTAGCTAATGTTATTATTTTAGTTACACTGGAAATTAAACCGCCCAAAGCTGCAGCTTAATTAAAGGAAGGTTATGCAACACAGGGAATGATCATGTCCAATCTGAATGCCCTAAAAGTGCACTCAAGAGCTTCAGTGACAGAAATGACCATAAAGACGTGGTTCTCATCGACAAAAAGGTGATCGGGGGAACCGTTTTCAGAGGGTCATTTGTTTCTATATTTTGAGCTGTGTTTTGAAGAGATGCATTGCTGAAGAAGAATTATTCAGGGTGTGCTCTAGTATCAATATTATGAAACTATACAGGAAACTGTTGTATTCAAGTATTAGTTAGTGAAAGGAGTCACACTCAGCGGGCGAAGGAACGCGCTTCTCTTTGGTCCCCGTGGCCTTTTTTGGAACATGCTCTGTGAGATGAGACTGAGCCGCCATCGTGGATTTTGTCTCGAATGGAGGCATTAATGTAAATGGGGAGGAGGGAGCACAAGACATCTATCATTATTACGTCTGAGCAAGGCAAGGCATGTTTATTTATACCGCACATGTCATACACGAGGAAACTCAATGCGCCTATGGTCACACCTCATCCCACGCTCATGTATTATTCAGCATTTGCTCATGTTATTTCACTCTGACGATGATCTGATCTATGTTGATAATGATTGTAATTGATTATTTCTTCTTTCTTTGTATGTCAAAAGGCATATGTTCAAAATAAATCTCTCCATATGAAGACATTATCAGGGTCTGTTAAAATAGGCCATGGTTTCAGAATGCTAATTCAGAAATAGTGTGAGGGGAATTCCAAAATCCCTCAAATGAAATTCTTTATTTGGGTTGTAGCTGGTTATGAAGATGGGATTGTTGATGTCTGTGTAGAGTTTTCATGGTCTCCCCTATCTACTGTAGGTGGTTTCGTCCAGGTGCCCCACTTTGTTCAGGCCACCCCAAACACGCACAATGGTTTAATCCATCCAGCTGAGTGATTCTGATCCACTTTCTTTATTTATTGTTCTGACACGGAGCCTCCTCCGGGGGACACTGTGACATGTCAGTCCCAAATCCCACACGTATGTGGCGCGGCTCTGTTTATCCTGCTGTATATACTGCAGTATTCACACTATGTCTGGGTGGGTCCCACTGCCCTCATTCCCCTATACTGCGCACCACCTGGAGAGAACTGTTCAGAGGCACAAGACCTGCAGCAGCTCCCAGGCAATTATTTAGATCAGACATTTAAATGTTTATAACACTTTAGTCTGCAAGATTGCAACATGATGTGAGAACAATGTGCGGTTCCATTTTAAGCACATCTGTTGCTCTTTGATTCTGTTTATTTTATTGCCAGCCGTAGTTTTGTTACATGGACATTTCCATCCATCCGTCCATTTTCTTCCACTTGTCTGTTGCCAAATCACATAGCACCAGCCAGCCCCTATGGCTCCTCCTGCAGGTGGTGGGTCCACAGAAGGACGGCCTCATGGTTCTAACCGGGCCTGTTGGTCTCTCATAAGGGGCTTCTGAACCGCTCTTTGTCTGACCCGTCACCTATAGGACCTGTTTGCCCTGGGAGACCCTACCAGGGGCACGAAGCCCCCGACAACAGAGCCCCCAGGATCATTCGGGCGCTCATACCCCTCCACCACGATAAGGTGGCGGTTCCAGGAGGGGGCATGGACATTTCCATTCACTCAAAGTTTATACAATCCAACAATATAAACACAGAAAAGAAATTCACAGTGGGTTGCAAAAGTTTAGGCACCCTGGATCAAAATCTATATTAATGTGAATAATGAAGCAAGGGGACGGGAAAATGATCTCCAAAAGGAATGAGGTTGCAGATGAGACTCACATAACATTTCTAAAAAAAATATCTGGTTTTAAGTCATACAAGTGAGCAAAAGCAGAGTTAATGCCTCCACATATGGCAAGTATTGCGGCTTTAGACACTTTTCTAGATAGCCAAGAGTCTTTCAATTCTTGGTTGCAGGATTTTAGCCGATTCTTCCTTACAAAAGTCTTCCAGAACTGAGAGATTTCCGGGCTGTCTGTCACGCACTGCTCTTTGGAGGTCCATCCACAGATCTGCAACGATGTTCAGGTCAGGAGACTGTGAAGGCCACGACAAAACCTTCACACGGCGCCCCATGATGTAATCCATCGATTGTGATGTGTTTACGATCTTTGCCCATTTGTAGAAGCCCTTTGCTTTGTAACTTCTGCTTTTTCACAGACGCTGTTACGTTTTCCTTCAGAATTTGTTGGAAATGGTTAAAAATCCATTTCTTCGTTCTTCCTGTGAAATGTTCCCTGTGCCACTGGCTGCCACACAGTTCTGAAAGAAAGGGCTAAAATCCCTTGAAGTAGAAGTGAAAGACTGTTGGCTGCGTTGAAAAGCGTTTAAAATCGGTGATATATCCATATTTTGGGGGCTACGAGGCATTACATTTAATCTGACATGTTGACACAAATGAAGCAGGTGTGCACGTTCAGAAACATGCGTTCAAAGCGGCCCCTTACTCCTGTGCAGATCTGCTGATTTAGCAAACTCCATTCACACAGGAACTACAGTGGCTCAAATTGTGGCTCACATTTGGCTCAAAGTGGGCCAAACTTGTTCCCATGTGTAAAATGTGCCTTATCTTGTTTAATATGGCCTTTAACCTTGTTTCATAATGTGTTTTATCTCTGTAACCTAAAAGCCCCTATGGACAGGTGTTTTAAACAATGCATCTGGTTCGTCCAATGTTAATTGCTATGTCCATATTAAAAAAATAAATAAATGAAAATGAAAACAAATCTATGGCCAAATCTCCAAAGGACTGCAGCACCGGGACGCAGCCCAGGCCCCACACTCTCCCTTTGTCTTTTCAGTGTTGACTGCTGTTTAGCCCGTGTTTCCATAGAGAGTAGATACGAGCCCTTCTATCTGCAGCACGTGAGGAGGGAAGGGGGGCATTGTCCGAAATCGTATACTGGGACAAATCACAGGCCGGAAGAGCTAAACAGCAGCTAATGTGGTGCATTTAAAAAAACATTGGAGAAAGTGTTGCAAACCCTGCACAGTCGATCACATTTCCTCCCTTCTCCTTTCACCCACGATACAGACAAACACACAGTACAGGAGACAAGCCACATTGGGTGAAAGTACAATAAAAAAAATATGTTTTTCACATTTTGAGTCCGGATTATTGTGAGAGAAAATATCGCGATTTTACAATTAATGATTATTCACGATTATCGACCTAATGAAAGGAAACAACTGAGATTTGTAGTTTTGGTCGTTACAATTTTATTAATACTTGTAAACATTCACTGTTTCTAAAAATATCAGTTTATCATTACTATTTTATTATAATATTTTTAGTAGGCCACAATCTACAGTCTAGGTGGTTTTATGTGATCAAAACTTATGCAGCCCTGCTTAAAGCAGTACTAAGTAACTCATGCCCCTAGTGGCCATAAGCGCCACTGCAGGTGTCGTAGCATGTTGTGTTTTTTTACTCATTAATTGTCCGTGAGAGAAAATACTACGCTGACAGAAAAGACAAAGGGACAGAGGGATATTGTTCATCCAATAACAAGATGGAGATCTTTTTTTTCCCCTCAAACCTGGCTGTAAATACTGTTTAAGCGGCGCTAGCCCGCAGTTAGCTTTGCCCGTTAGCCTGTTAGCTTCTTCTTTGTGATTCCTTTAGTGTGTATTGGTGGCTCCGACCCGGTGGCAGGCAAGTTGCGATTGTGGTTTTCTGGCCAGAGACACCAGGGGGAGATGAAAGACCCCCCAATCATCCCATTAACACTTGTATTACCCTCAGATGTTTTAATGAACAGACGAAGGAAACTTGTATCGGGACTTGCTTGAACAGCTGATTTCCACGTGTTTCGTTTCATTTCCCTGTAAGGTTATGAAGCAGAGAGGAGCGCATTTGCTTTTTGTGGTGGCTATTTCTGATCATTTGGACAACTTTATTGGGAATTATGGTGTGTTACCTTGATTGGGACATTGAAGTTTATCTCGAAGATGTTGTTTCATATTTAACAGATGGCGCCTTTAGCAGCAATCTTCAATCGTTTCTTTTGGTGGAAGCCACTCTAAAAAAGCCTGTCCGATTCGTTTTGAAACAAACCACTTTGGTACAAGATAGTACAGATGAGAGGAAGTTCAAATCGGCTCCTAACTCAATTTTGACAAACTATGCAGTTGCTGCCTTTTTATAGGGCAGCATACACATGCTTATCTATGGATACATTCCTGTCCTGTGAAGCCCTTTGAACTGCTCTGTGCTCTACACATAAACCTGCCTGTGCTTGAAGTGTTGTGCCCAAAGACGTAATAATGGCAGCTGTATTCAAACTCGCCACCTTCTGATCATTGGGAAAACGCTCTGCTTGAACCACTGCTGCCATGGACACTCTCTTCTTAATAAACATCACAGTCGTAGCTCCCAGTTTCTGACATTGACTGTCTTCCTTGTATACGTGTGGCACATACTGCACTGATGCTGCATTGGCACAAACTCTCCACTCCTCACTTTAATCAGCTTTGCCCTTTATGCGGCGAACAACTCCTCCATTATTCATAGACAGACCCTTGACTTTTCCCCATGACATTAACGTATGCTCTCATTATAGACTTCTCCTTCTAAGGCCGCACAGCGTAGGATCAAGTTTGTGTTCTTAAGTCTATTTTTTCAAATGGCAGAATCCTTATGCAGGACAGCAACGGTGCTCTGGGGTGCGCTGTATCCACCCGCGGGATATTTATACATAACAAGTCTTTGGTCTATTTCAACTCGACTCCATTCTAAGAAAATGCCAAGGCTTCCAGCGCACGCCTGTTTATAGATAGGAGTGACATCACCTGCACGTTTTAGTGTAGCGCCCCACATCATCTCTGCCACCGGGATGAGGAACGCCTCGACTGGCTATTATTGAAATAAAGAGGCCGGGTCAGGGAGTTGGAGTGGGGCGTGGGGCCGCGGGCCACATGCCACAAGCTGCAGCGGGTGCACAATGGCGTTACCAACAAAGTAAACAAACGTACACACTGCCTGACCCAGAGAAGAGGTCACACGCTCGGATATTTTGTTGAAGATTCTACAATGTGAAAAGATCCAGTGTTGCATTAAAGGGATGGTCTGTGTGATTGCAAAGTGAGGAAAGCGTGATTGGACCAGAACGCCACTCTTTCCACAAGAACAAGCTTTCAAAAGTAAACGATCAAGCTCCCTCCCCCTCCTGAAAGGCCGGTTCACATGAAAGCTCTTCTCATTGGTCAAAGTGGAAGCCTGTAACGTCAAATTGTAGTCCCCAGGTCAGACTATCACTTTATTTTTTCACCAAGATCTTGTATTGATGATGGGAGAGAGTGACCGCTGCACAAAGGTCTTCTCCAGCACATTGCGAAGTCTCTCATCGGGGCTAAGATCTGGAGTCTGTGGGGGCCAATCCATCTTGCACTCCCCGAACTACTCTTTCACAATGTGAGCCCGATCTTGGAATATGCCCGTCCCACCGGGGAAGAAGAAATCCATTGATGCAATAACCGGGTCATTCAGGATGTTTAGGTCGTATAGCTCTTTTCACACGATACAAGTCGCCCAAAGTGCTTCACACAGTTTAGGGAATTTGTACTTTATTCACTCCCCACACAGAGACGGGGAGAACATGTGAACTCCACACAGGGGATCGAACCGGGGGACCTTCTTGCTGTAAAGCATGAGCGCTAACCACTCAGCCACCATGCCATAGTGGGCACTAGACCTAGACCTGACCAACTTTCGGACAGACATTGGGCATTTTGGACATATTTGGCGCTTGGCCTCTGTTTTATCCAACCAGGAAAGTCTCATTTCAGAATCTCTTTTTCAGGGGAGTCCTTGCCCTAGAGATGAACATATCAATATAGACATTGTACTGGTAGTGGAAAAACCGAGTGCTGTCTGTACATTGTAGGTGGTTGATGGTTTTGTAAAGTTTTTAGCATTGCTTCAGGATTTATCTAACTATGACACCAGTCTTTCTTCATGCTCTTTTTGTAATTTCACCTCTGTCCACTTTTGGTTTCCGTGGGCAAGTCACCTACTTTGGACTTTGAAAGTTTCCTTATCCAGACTTTTAACTTGAGGAACAACTTACTGGACGCACCCAGTGAAGTTGTTCAGGAATCCAGCACAGTCTTGAGGATATACGGACATTCCAGGCCAGATCAACGGAGAAGCTAAGCAGCGTTCTCCGACTCCGTGCCGTCTAATGCACCTCATCAGAACTGCAACACGTCCCACAGGAGCTGACAAACATCCAAACAATACAAGCTCATCTGGACTTAGCACACCATGGATCAGAGAGAGAGATTTCTGCTGCAGAATGGAGCCATGTTCTCTGGCTTCCCTCCGCTGTGCAGAAATGTGGGTGTCCCTTCCAGCCATAACATTATGACAGGAGAAAGTCTTGCCAAATGTCCATTAGCTTCTTTCATAGTTAGTTCCTGCCCTATTACTGAGTCTAGCACGGACAGGATTTTGTAAATAAAAGATATCCGAATGCTACGTGTGTGTTCTTTCCCCGGTGGCTTAGCGAGAACTTTTTTGTTATCATTCAATACGCCTTTTCAGAGGAAGAAAGACTTTGGTCCTGAGTTTAAAAAAGACAAAAAGTACCTGTTTAAATCCAAGTATTGCCACGGTGGTCAGGAAAGCACTACCTTTATCTGATTGGTGCAGTACTCAAATGGCCTTGACTAAGCATCCTTTTACCTCACAATAAGGGAACTACATTGTCAGGAACATGCAGCAGTTTCTTGTTTTGACTGTTCTCTTTAATCTCCTGGGATTCCAACAATGCAGATTAAAGCTCTGTCATACATTCTCTGGCAGGTTCCCCCTCCTCGGAGTTGTGTGCCGCCCCACACAGAATGCCAGTAAAGATTAAACTACTTCTACTGCGTATTTTACAGGCAATAAATATGCTTTAATATGGTAAAACCTCCGACCCCTACACGTCCTTCATAAAATTCATGACCTTCTATCCCAAAAAGGAACACAGATCCACATGGAGAGGTTGAATGAAAAAAATACGATAAATAAACATTTTGAGCCACCCTAACGTCCATCCGTCTATCCATTTTCTTCCACTTGTCCGTTGTCGGGTCGTGGGGGCAGCTGTTGGAGCTGCCCATATCACATTGCACCAGCCCCTATGGCGCCCCCTGCAGGTGGTGGGTCCACAGAAGGACGGCCTCATGGTTCTAACCGGGCCTGTTGGTCTCTCATAAGGGGCTTCTGAACCGCTCTTTGTCTGACTCGTCACCTAGGACCTGTTTGCCCTGGGAGACCCTACCAGGGGCACGAAGCCCCCGACAGCAGAGCTCCAGGATCATTCGGGCGCTCAAACCCCTCCACCACGTTAAGGTGGCGGTTCCAGGAGGGGGAGTATATACGGTACTCATCAAGTTTGGAAACACTTTTTACCAAGGCATTTGACTCAGTAAAGCATGATGATCTATGGAGTATTTTAAATACACTTAACATAGACGGAAAAGACTTGATCATTATTAGGAACTTGTATTGGAGCCAAACGGCAGCAGTCAAAATCGGTAACAATATGGGTGACTATATTGAATTTGAAAAAGGAGTACGACAAGGATGTCTATTCTCTACAGCAATTAGTCAAAAAAGTGGTGACAGAAAGTGAGATAAAGGGACTCGTAGTTACAGAAAAAGAGGGATATTCCTGACTGCAATATTAATGGGGACAAACACATGAGATTGTGTAGGAATCAAAAACGGGGTGAAATAACTCAAAATATGTTTTAGATTTTAAATTGTTAAAAAAAAAGGTTGGCACACTTTATTCAATGAGCTTCATAAGGTCGTCACTTGAAATGGGTCCCAGTCTGTGAAGTCAAAACCATTTCTGGTGACTACTACATATCGTGAAGCCCATTGAGAAAATGTAAAAAATGCTGAATAATTTCAACCTTTTTGTTTAAAATATAATTCCATATGTCAAAATGTAGAAAATACTTGGAGGTGAGCGCTTCAATTTGCTCTTGAGTGGTAAAAAACAGAAGGAAAAAAATACAGGCGGTCTCATGGAAACAGGCTGATCGGAAACCATAACTGTCGAGGCAGGAAAGTAAGAGGTCCGAGGCACAGTGTACACAAAAGTCCTTTATTAACACGGACAACGCCAACGTTTCTGCTCTATTATAATTCCATATGTTAATTCATAATCAATGCAAATCTACAATGTAAATAGTTATAAAATACAAGAAAAAACTATTAAAAAAAAGTGTGTCCAAACTTTTGACGAGTACTCTATGTCATGTATATGTGTGTTCAGAGTATATGTCTATAAGTTACATCCCGTGGGTTCAGGACACGGCCTTTTAAGGTGCGGCCCCTTGGTCTTCCCATTTCTGTTCATCCTCTCCAGACCTGATCTCTGAGGGTCACTGCTCTGCGCCCCGGTCCTCCTTTTATAAGAATGTCCCGGGACGGTCATCAACACATCTTTTTTCTCTCTGCAGCTGCGGTCCATTCACTTTCTCACTGTTTGGATGAGGCAGTTTGACCAAGTGAGAGGCAGCTGGGATTGTAAAGTGGAATGACCGTAACATGACCAAGGCGGAAGCAAAAAAATAAATAAAATCAAACCAGACCAAGTCTAAAACTGCAAAAACGTGTGTGCACAGAACCTGACAGCAATGTGGTGGAGGAAAGGTAAGATTTGTTTTCTGTTGGTTCCGCTGCTGCTTTGGTGGAGATGGAGTAAGGCAAGGCAAGTTTATTTGTAGAGCACAGTTCATACACAAGGCAATTCAAAGTGCTTTCAAAAAAGCAACAATAACTCAACAAGAAAAGTGATGAAAAAACAACAAAAAAACAACAAGAAAGCCACGAAAAAGTGACCAAAACACGACAAAAACGCTTGAAAAATGTGACAAAAAAGCAGCAACAATGCGACAAAGGAGTTACGATCAGTTTTTCAGGTCTTACCCTGGCCTAAAGGCTGTAAACTCCAGTCCAGCTTTTAGATTTGGGTAAAACCAAACTGGAGACAATGCACTCGGTTAAGGCAGGGGGTAAGAGGTAAATCAATTTCAATGGTCAGAAATTAGGTAGGTCACAGTTGAGGCGAGCTGCACAAACAAATGAGAACAGCCGCAGGTTGGGACAAACATCAGTCAAATATCATAATAAATGAACCAGAACTGTAGAACATTTATCATATTGGGTCATGCTGGTCGGCCATACCATCTCTGTTGTACAGTCATAACCTTGATTAGCATTCGCTAATGCTAACGCGGCTAGTGTCCAGCAGCTTATATTGAGGAGGGTCGGCACCTGGTACTCTGGTACAACAGCTGTAGGAAGTGCTGAAGTTCATCCTTTTGGTTTTCATATATTAAGTAGCCATGTGCTCTGGGTGCGACTGAGCCCTTAGAGTAATGCAATAGAACTGGGAAGGCCTTTAGACGCCAGTAGGACTGAAATAGTGTCTGTCACAGTGAGGGTTATACACTGCGTCTGCTGTTGCTGCTGTGGGGTTTAAAATGCTGGGAAATACCTCAGGTTTCTGTCCCAGTCGGGCAAGTCGACTCAATATTGACCAAGCACGTATTTCGGAAGTGAAGAATAGTGATATACCATTTGACACCTTTCTGACACCCCTCCGGACTAGTTCAGGAGTTAGTAGAGTTCAAAGTCGTGGCTTCCCACAGCAAAAGAGTGCCTGTGTATATAAACAATGATATAGACATTAAATACAATTAAAACATTATGAGGGTAAAACAATAGGCTCCAAACAAGTGCAGTACATAATTCTTGAGAAAGGAATGGAACAAATGACTTTCCGAGTGCACATAGTACAAGGAAGTGTTACTCTCACGTATTCTTTTGGCCTGCTCTGGTAAAGCCCTCACACGGTCCAGTCCTGTGAGGTGCATTTTTCACAGTTTGACCCCTGTCCCGCGGCGAGGGGGTCTGTGCAGGTCTTTTCCACCTCAAACGCCTGGTCTGTGAAATGCATCCGTTTTCATTGGACACACAGGGAGCGCAGAGTGATCCTCCAGGCCCAGTGCAGCTGCTGCGATCCGGCTGTCAGTCTCCGAGGAGAGAAGGGGGGGCTTCTCAATCGAGATCAATGCATCATTTCATCATTTTAGGGCAATAAAGTGGACTGTGAAGTAAACAGAGAGCTCAACTGTTTTGTCTAAGGAAGTCATATCAGTGATTTATGTTTTGAAATGAAGTCGTCAGTGTATTTGTTACAAATCATATTATAAAGGTTTTAATGTAGGCAGTGGTATGTGCGTTGCCAGGTATGAGCTAAACTCGCCCAAAAGTTGACATATTGTAATTTCAAAATTCTTTTTTGGAGCCTGTGCGGCCCATCTGATGATGAGGGCCCACCCCTTTCTAACTGTAAATCTGTAAAATAAAAAAGAGAAAGAGAAGTTAAACGATCAAGCTCTCTCCCCCTTCCTTCTGATCGGTCCTGGCAGGAAAGCTGGGGATTCTGAATAGTTGCTGAGATCAGAAATGGGAGGGACTTTAGAAAAGGTTTCAGGGCTCGATCTTCTGCCTGGCAAAACAACAGTGTTGATCAGGACAAAGTTGGAATCTTGCATCCAAAGAACAGTGTGCCAGTGCCGGTCGTCTGAGGGAAAAGGGTGTCGACCGGGTTGTGGTGTAGAGAACTGCTGACTGTTTTTTTATTTCCCGCTCCTGCTGAATTTTTGTCCACTCCCGCCCGCAAACAATTCATGTCCGCACATGTGCAGTAGCCTAATAGAGTTGCATTGATTCTGTGTCTTCTCCCGTCCCGCAGGAGAAAACACGCCAGAGATTCATGGGGCTGTTTATTTTGTTTCCCTCCCTACACTTTGTTGGTTGACTCAGTCATCCTGTTGCTATAGGCCAGCCTGTCTGATTGAAACCGCCCGACCCAGATTTGCATTGGGTCCCGCGGGACCCAGTGGGACCCAATCCCAATGCAGACCTCTATCGTGGTGCACTACAAACAACGCTGACTTCAACGAGCGCTTGCTGCTTCCTCTATGCTCTCTTCTCCTTTACATTAACGCGTGCAGCTTTGCGAATCCTATTAAGCTGTCGCAGGACAAACTACAAAGCGTTTTCCCCACTGTGAGTCAAACACTGTCCGTGTCCCGAGAGAGAATAATCAAAGGTCCCGCTCTAGCGCCAGTATTAAAGAGCGCATGGCTACTGTATCTCCACGCTGCCCCACACCCATTGCCACCCACATTAGCAATATTCCAGTCTGGTACGGTCTGGTAAAGCCTGGAGAGGGATCCCTGCTGTACGCCTTGAACAAAAACTTACTGCGCCAGGTATGAACATGGTATTTGGACACACTGGGGGTGATCTGCATTTTGGACAAACTTTATATGTGTTACGCATCAGGCTGAACCCAAAAGCAGACACAGGGAAAACGGTGCAAAAGGGGGAGTATTTATTGAATGGGGCAGAATGGAGCGGGACAGGGCAGGACGAAGCTGAACCAGGCCGGACGGAGCAAGAAGACAGGCGGCTGGAGAACGGAGCTCTGCAGCAGGATGGAAAAAACAGGTAAGTATTCTCGGAAGGTACGTATAATAGGAAAACGTTGGACCGTAGTACTGACTGTATTTTACGATCTGGCGGCGCTGAGCTCACTGGAGTGGACTTTTGAATCTCCTTGATTGCAGAGTGAACTCCGTTGAGGACTCTCCAGCACACCTGTCTGTCTTCACTCCTGCAATGGAACGGGAGGGGAGGGGAAGGAGGCAGCAGAAGAGGGCCTCTGACAATATATTTATATATTTAGTCTTGGAGTTTTATTCTGATCATCCCTTATACATTTAAGCTCAATGGTTTGCTTTTAGGGATTAGATCATGATGGTGGCACTTTGGCAAGACACTTTCCCTGTAATAGTGCAGTATGAGTGAATGTCATGGCCAATGTCATAGATTTGCAGCCCCTGTTCCGCCACTCCGTTCCAGCTCGACACAAATACTTCAGATTCCTCTCAATTGGTTCCCCCCTGCTTGGATACCGAAGTGTTTGAGAGCCTCATTTGACTGAGCCAGCGGTGCTTTCACAACAGACAGGGTTCACAGGTCGGAGGTCAATCGTGTCCCAATGATTTAAGTGTCACTGCAAGATTCATTACGCAACAGGACGGAGACGCGGTGTTAAAATGGTCCGACTCTCTGTTCAGGCGGAAACAGGCTCGGAGTATTGACGGCTGTAAAGTTCCAGTCAATGAAGACGGAGATCCGAGGTTCAGCGGTTCGATCAATCGCCGTCACATGTTTGAACTCTCATGATCAAACTAAAAAGAGCAGGTATTTGGTAACGATCTCAGACACATCTTTATCACCGATCTAAAACAGCTGAAACAAAAATATCTTTTGGTTGAGTAATGTTCCACAGAAGGTGACCGATGCTGCCCTCAGCCTTGTTAAACCTCTGTGTTTATTTTTCTACATGCTAACGTCACTTTGATGAACTATTGTTGCCCATCTGATAAAACTCCAGCCGAGGACAGAGCAAATAACCAGGACACGCTGGGAAAACACATCGGGACCGTCACAGGGGTCTGCAGACCGTTCAGCGCATTGTTGTCACTATAAACTGAGTCCCCGAAGACTCGTGCGGGACGTGAATAGTGTACAGCGATGCATGATTTATGTGGAGCGGTTACTGCAACGCTAAGAAATCATCCAAGACGGTGTTTTTGTGAGAAATAGTCTAATGACTATGGCTCATTTCAGTACGATCAGACTGTGGCCAAAGTGTCGAAACGTCGACTTTTGTTTTGCGTTTAATGTGGCTGGACAGAGTGGTCTCAGAGGGAGTAAACCAGAACCATCTCACAGCCTCTTAAGCTTGACCTTCGGGGAGTCAACGGCAGGCTCTTGATCCGTGCCAGGTCCAGCAGACTGAAGGACAGCTCCATCCGTCTGACAGTCAGGAAGATAAACTCTAAACCAGTGCTCCTCAGCCGCGGGTTCAGGACCCAAAAGTGGGTTGCGGAAAAACATTTGTCGATTTTTTTCTTTTCTGTCAACGTTTGTTTAATTGTGATTTATTCATTTTTAAAATTGTATTTATTGTTTATTTAACCAGGAATGTCCCACTGACATTAGGAATCTCATTTCCATTGGAGTCCTACATGTACATGTTTTAGTGATGGGGAAACCGGAGTACCAGGAGGAAACCTCTGCAGACTGATGCAAACTCCACACAGAAAGGCCTCGCCTATGTGGAAATTGAACTCGGGACCTTCTTGCTGTGAAGCACAAGTGCCCAATGGATTGATGGATTGATTTTGTTCTTGTAATATTATGTAACTGTGAAGCCCTTTGAATTACCTTGTGTTTGAATTGTGCTGTACAGATAAACTTGCCTTGAAAAAGTAAAAAAGCTGAGTTAAAATGGCCGGTTGTTTTGCCACTTTACAGACTTGTTCAATGCTTGAATAAATCATTATGTGCGGAAAATCACAGGATTTTATATTCAATTGAAAAGATTAAAAGTGCTTCCTCTTTCATTGTTTGTATTAAAAAAAATCAGGTATAATATCAAAATGAATTGTGCATTTTGTGCATCGTTGTTATATGGGCTTATTTATCACAAAACTAGTTGTAAACATTAACATTTTGGCAAATAATGAAAGTTATTATCAGTAACATCAGCTTATGAAGTTTCTGGGGGCACAAATAAGACATGTTCATAATCAAAAGAATCCTTTAAATTCATACTCAGATACTGCAGTAACAGTGCATTATGCCATCGATGACCCAAAGGAGAGCAGCGCCCTCTACTGTCGGAAAGGCTCACACTTCTGAGGATCGTGTTCTCTGGGAGATTAAAACGTTGTGGCATCGAATCCTGAATAACTTTCAACAAAACGGCTTTACCTTTAAGATGATTTGAGGCTCAGACCACCCGCGTTTGTCCGGGCGCTCGGGCACAATAGCATTCCAGACTTTATCAATCCAAAGTCCTACAAATGAACAAGTCTGGGTACATTTTCTATATGCCTTTTATTTATCATGCTGTGTTTTCACAAAGCAAAGATAGAAACAAACAGGTAAACACTAACCTGTTATGGTGGCGGCGGGTGCCTATGGGGAGGTCAGGGAACGGGTCAGACCGCTAGAGTAAACAATGGGTTCACATTGAAGACAGGGACATTGTGACTGTGCTGGGGTTATATGTTTAAAGACAACATGATTAAGAGGTTAAATGGTGGTAAACTCATATAGAGCAGAAGGTATGGCTCACAACAGTTCATGTGAAATGTCAGAGTAAAGTGGCCATAACTCACATAATTATACAATTATTATGTTTCCTTAAAAAGCAGGTTGGGGTAATGCGATGTCATTGCATTTGAGTGTCCAGAAGATTATTGGCCACTGTTCCTTTTTGAATACATTCATTAAGAGGTGTTAGAGCCAAGCCGTCCAACACACTGAACACAAGGCTTTTTTTTAATTTATTTTTTTATGAAGTTTTCAAAATCCACAAGCTAATATTTTTCTATTAAAGCGCACACATGAAAAGACTGGGACTTGGAGTGTCTTAATAGCCTTTTTAAGCAACTGTTCGATCGGCTGGAGCGCAGTAATGAGACCTACAGCGTCACGAGAGGCGCTGAACAGGAAACAAGGAAGGGACCAACAAGGAGGTATCCGGGCAAGACACAAGCGCAGTGGTGGGAAGGAGCCCTAGGTCTCACAAGCTGCAAGCTTCATTGGGAGTCCCTTTTTTTTTCCACCACGTAACATCATGAAGGATGTCAAGCTGTGAGACCTGATCGCCTGGAACGTGGAGTTTGCATGTTCTCCCCCCCCCCGTGTCTGCGTATGGTTTCTTCCGGTTTCCCTGACCTCCAAAGACAGGTGAGGTTGGCCCACTCGTGGCGCCCCGCAGAGCCGAAGTTCTTCTTTCATTCATTCATTCATTGTTTAACTCTTTTTTTTCACATACCACACTCACACGGGCACTGTGGGAGAAGTGTCTTGCCCAAAGGCCCCGTAAACCTGCCGCTCATGAGACCAATCATCACGAATGGGACAAACTAACTTGCACGCGATAAGTATTTAAACATGTCCAAAAAAAAAAAAAAAGCAAATGAGTATCGTGTTTTTGGTTTCAGGTTCTAATCCTCCTAATCCTTTGTCCAAAGTTTTGTTTCTGCTGATGGGATTATCAGCGGGGCCACTTGGTCAGGGCCCAGGTTCGGGAGGATTAACTATAGCGTGCCACCGGCTCATTAGCTCCATGACATGTGACCCGTTCCCCAAGAGCCGGCGGGACGTCCCATCTGAGGACATTCACTCAGAGGGGTGTTTGGAAGGGTAATTGAGCCTTTGATTGAATTAGGCTTTACCACGACAGAATCAAGTTTCTTGTATTATAAGTGTATTATAAGTGTCATATACACATTGATCTTTCCCGTGATCGAGAGTGAAGGCGCCATGCTGACCACTCAGACAGCCACTCCGTCACTAAATGGTCAATTACGCACAAATGTCAAGGTTTCAAAAAGTGTAAATAAATGTACCGATGATAAATATTGAGCCCACAATTATATTTGTCATTTTTTTGAACGATGAATCGATAATATAGTCATTATCGTAACAGGCAACTCATTTTTGCACAAACACCTGGTACATGACTCCCCTCGAATGGAACAATGTCGTACAAACTTTTTTTTTTATTGAATTGAATATTTATCTAATATTTGTCAAAAATAATAATAATACCCCAAAAACATTTATTTCGAAAAGGAGTGGAAAGAAGACCGACTTACCCACCAAATAATGTAGTTGCTACAATAACTTAGTTTGGTCCTTGGTGTCTTATTATTGTGATATAACAATAAAGTTGGATACATGAAATGCAACAACTGCATTATATTAAACCAACATACACAACATGCTATTTTGTGCACAAGGCCAACTAAAACACGGAGCATTGTCCAAAAACACCCTTGCACTTTGTCTGGTTGCAACTACAATAAGGAAAATGAATATTGCATTGGGCCCTTGAAAGGGTATGATACGTAAAGATCCATCCATCCATTTTCTTCCTCTTTATCCGGGGCCGGGTCGCGGGGGCAGCAGTCTCAGCAGAGATGCCCAGACTTCCCGATCCACGCACACCTCCTCCAGCTGTTCTGGGGGGACCCCGGGGCGACACCAGGCCAGCTCGGAGACATAGTCCCACCAGCGTGTCCTGGGCCTTCCACGAGGCCTCCTCCCAATAGGACATGCCTGGCCAGATGCCCGAGCCACCTCAGCTGCTCCTTTCATCGTGTCGGAGCAGCGACTCTACAGTGACTATAATATCGTAATCTAAGATTAAGGGAGACTTGGCTGGAGAGTTTGCAGCCTATAGGCCAGTGCCATATGCCTCATTTGAAAGCTAAGACCTACAAAACTGATCGTAACCTTTTTGTTGTCGCCGTGTGTTTATGTCACATTTTTAAAGCGTATTTAACGTGCTCGGTTCAGCTGGGGGTTAAGAGATTAAAATGAGGGGACGATTCAACAATGAGCCCAGTGTCTTGTCCTGTTTCACAATGACCGGATCTAAACCACAAGGGGGCAGTGTGTCACAGGCAAAGCTCTTCCTGTAGCGCTGAAGCTGAAATGTTTTAAATGTTAAGGGAAATGTATGTTTTTTTCTTCTGTTTTCCCTCTCAAATGCCAAAGAACCTTCCATGTACGTATAAGAATGAGCTTGTAGGATTCATCTCTAACGTTGTATAGGCCTACTTAATAATAAAACACTTTTCTGATCACGAAATTCATCAAATTGACCCACATTTTTGAAAGCAAATTCTTCTTCTGCACATGTTTTGGTTCTTTGGTAAATGCTTTACTTCCTGACCTTTCTGTCCTTTTCTTGCCCCGCTGCCCCGCCCTCAGGTCTTTGGAGACAATAAAGTGATGCAGTTTCTTTGCAGACGACCATTTTAGAAAGTATGAATGTTTTGTGAACCCCGTGTTGCATAAGCTTCATATGAATTTGGTAATCTTGTAAAAAGCCCGATCGGGGGCAGGAGTTGTGAAATGAGCTCTATACAGGCGGCTGCGTAGCCTGTGGTGTAACTGCCAAACAAAAACGTCGGCACAAATAAAAAATAAAAAGATCACACAGGTTCAGGTTTACTTTATTTGTACCCGTACATAGATTTGTCTTGCAGCGTTTGACGGGACAAACAGTAAAATACATATCATGCACACAGACCAGTCAAGTGTCCCAGTACCGTGTCCCGCCCTATTAGTTTTATCCCTTAAATTTCCCCTATTATAAAAAATGTATATATATATATATATTAAAAAAAAACTCCTCTGCCCCTCCGAACTGAACTCTGTCACTCTGGCCTCGTGAGCAGTGTTGGGCAAGTTACTTATTATCAATTGTAATATATATTAGTGTATTAGTTTGTATTACATATTGCTGTTTCAAAAATGTAACTGAGTTACATTACTTTGAGTTACTTTTGAGTTACTTTTGAGCTACTTTTGGCAAATTGTACACTGAAAATAGTTATAAAGCCACTGAACAAAAGTGCAGTCAGAGATTTATTTTTCCTTCGCTTTCTCTTGTGTTTTGTTTTGACGACATTAAAGACACACAGATCTTAACCACCAGGATCTAACTTGATTTGGTGCTATATTTTATTTGGTGGGAGTTTGGCATTTTTTCATTCATACATTTAAATGCACTTGTAACTCAAGTTACTTGAATTGTAATGACTTATTTATTCCTGTATTTTGTGTGAGTAATAAGTTATATTCCTTAGTTACTGAAGAAAGCAATATATTTTAGTAACTCATTACGTTTGTAATACGTTATATCCCCTTCACTGCCTGAGTGGCATCGCTGTCAAGTCTCCCGTTTGGGGGAACACCCGTATTTTGACCCGTCTTGGAGCTGGATTGGGCTGGCGAGACGCTGTGGGCGCTTGGAAATATTTTCATCAAATGTGACAGTTATGACACAGACAGACATGAGCGTATGGCTCACCAGGATGAATGATGGGGAAATGTATTTCAGTGCCACTGTAGAAACAATTACAATACATTCATGAATTAAAAAGACGCCGGGCGACTGGAACAAACGCTCTAACACTGTAGAGGCTTTAGCTTTGATCACAGCTGTGGCTTTGTAAACGGTCTCAACTTATACAGCGCTTTTCCACCTACGTTAGGCACTCAAGGCAAGGAACCACTCACCCATTCATACACCAGTGTACGCAGACACAAGGCAGGCTGGGTGAAGTGTCTTGCCCAAGGACACAACGACAGCGTGCACCTTCAGGAGGCGGGATTTGAACCCCGTACCCTCCGATCATGAGACGACCCGCTCGACCATCTGCGCCACCGTCGCCCGAATTGTTTCAGTAAGCTTCTGCAAAGTCAGAAGATCCAGCGTTGCATTCGTTTTGTATTGATGATGGGAGAGCGTGACCACTGCGCAAAGCCTTCTCCGGCACGCCCTGGAGACGCTCAATGGGGATAAGATCTGGACTCTTTAGAGGCCGATCCACCTCACGCTCCCTGAACCACTCTTTCACAATGTGAGCCCCATGAATCCTGGCTTCGTCATCTTGGAATATGCCCATGCCATCAGGGAAGAAGGAATCCACTGATGGAATAACCTGATGGAATAACCTGACCAAGATCACACACTACAAACGAATGTGCCTTGAAGCCTAAATCTAAGCAATTCAAAGCAACAGAATAAGACCGGCGAAAGAAAACTCTCCATAGCCAGTGTCACTGTTGCTCGCGTCACTGGCAGATACTTAAAAAAATGAAAGCGAAATAAAGAAATGCCTTTATCGAAGCGCTTGCAAAACCTTTGCTGTGATTTTGTTTGAGCCCCACAGCTTTAAGTCCTTTTTTTTAAATCCCCAAAGTGAGCTGACAGTCTCTCCCGAACCGTGGCAAGAAGTTATTCAAAGCATTTGGAAACATCACACGGCTTAAAAGCGGCTTTAGCGCCGAGGTTTGCTCATAGGCAACAAACACAGAGTCAAATATTGTGAGGTTCACACGCCACCTAGTGTTCAGATGGAAGACGTACAAGGGAAAATACAGTGTTTTTGAAGAACATGACCTTTCCTTCTTTTGGTTGACCTGCACTGTCCCTCCTGTTTAGATGAAGTCTCACTGTATCCACCGATGGTTCAGAGTGATGTGAGTAAGGAAAGGAATCGGGCCAAAATGAAGGTCTTACACGTCACAGCTTTCAGTCTACATCTTTTATTCAATAAATCCATAAAAATGACAAAAAAGTCAAATTCCAAAACACATTGAAATACAAGTTTTTATTCTGGATTTTTGGGGACCGATATGAAGAGCGTTGACATGGCCGATAGCTGATATTTTAAGTAATAATAATAATAATAATAATAATAATAATAATAATAATAATAATAATGCATTAGACGATCAAAGTCGCTTTATAATTTCATGCATTATTTACCATACTCAGTTATGGTAAGCTATGTTGCCACCGCTGACGGAAGCGAGGCTGCCAATCTGTGCCTCCTAAGTAAGTAAGTGCTTTATTGTCATTGTACAAGCGTACAACGAAATACTGTTCAGGTGTTAGTCCTGAGCTGCTGCCACTGAGCCGCGCTGCCACTGTGGGTCAACCTGACCCCCAGGACCTTGGAGGTCGGGGAAACTGTAACACTCGGAAGAACCCTGGCTGGCTGCCCTCTGTCTCCTATGATCCTCTGAAATGGTGCAGCACCTCCCTGGGTTTGTCCTTGTTTCAGGGCGAGCATGGTGTCCTGCACTGGTCGGCTCCACCTCCTCGTTCCTCTTCCTCCTGCAGCTCCACAACAGTATTTCACCATCTCCTCATTTGTCCCATTTGTGTTTCCTGTAGCTCCTCTTGTGGTGCCTTCACTGTGCTGCAGCTCTGGGGGCTCTCGGTGCCTCTTCAGTGTCTCAGAAGAAGAAATGTGAAGGTCTCAATGGGTTTAGCTGATAAGCTAGCATTGTGTTTACTTTTAAAAGGCTGCTTTCTTTTTGGACTTTCAAAGGAAACAAATCCACCAAACCTCCACAAAAACACAGCAAATACGCACAAAAGTATCCAGAAAAACAACACAGAAACCACAAATGCAGTTAGCAGGTACACAAATAAAATAATTAAGATGTACCAGCAGAGAGGGAGGTTGATTCCTATTTCCTACCACTCACTCACACACTACATTCACCAGTTAAACATTTATTATTATTGCAAATATATCTAACAGAGGTCGATGGGTTTTTCTGCCGATTATTGGCCGATGCCGATTTGCACCGCTGATATTTTTTTGGCCAATATTTTTGGTCTATAATCCCGTGTATGAAGCTTCTGAATGTGTCAGTGTTAACCTGTGACAGCAGGGGGCGCTTTATTAGAGTCATACGGCTGATTTATTTAGGACATTCATGTTTAGTAGGTACAGGGGGAGCTTGTCTGAAATCAGCAGCTTCCAAAACAAACAAAAACGGTAGGGCTCGTGGGAGGGCTCATTTTAAAGCTCTAAAAATAAGATAATCCTTTATTGATCTCACAATGGAGAAATTCACTAAAGCCGATAGCCCATATTAGCAAAGGACAAAATAGCAAAGGAAACCCTTCAGTGCTGATCTTTAATCTACATTCTAATTTCTCATGTCTGTCCCTCCTTGTCCCACTGCATCACACGACCACAAAAACATCTTCCTATCTTATTAGGATTTGGGCCAGGCGTCCGCCGCCTGAGCCCGTGGTTATGAGCAGAATACGGATGAAGGACAATCAATACGCTAAAAGTCACCCACCCACTCAGTATGTGGAACCTGGACAGACATGTGTAAGAAGGTGAACTGCCTGCAGATGAACATAATAATAAATTAATCCATCACACTGCAAGTAAATAAAGATGGAAAAACTTGGGTTAAAGTCTGAAATTATGCAGGCTATTTTTGTGTTGTGATTTGATTCACAAACACGTTTCTCAAAGCGTAAATATCAGTCCCATTGCAATTATTTAAATAAAAAAGCGTGCCTTTTATCAATGGCGTCGTAGATATTGTGAACGGATCCCAAAGACTCGACTCCCAGTAAATCCCATCACTAGACGTCGCCGCCTTTCCTGCATGTCTTCATTGGCCTCCAGTCAAATGTAACATTTCAGTCCTGACTTTCCGTCGTGCGTTGCGTGGTCAGGCCCAGGGCTGGACTGGCCATATGTCCATTCTGGAAGAGCACAGAAGGGACACGGGCTCTGGAGGAAACGCAACAAAGAAGTGACCAAAAAAATGAGACAAAAACACGCCAAAAGGCCACAAAAAAGTCATGGAAAATACTTCTCAGGGCGCACCCTTTTTCAGGCCAGGGTCTCCTGAAGATCCCACAGACTTATTTTAAGATTGTATTGCCATTGTCAGAGAACAGGGTCGCAGACCTGTAAACTGTACTACTTTAATACTATGTTATTTTATTATTAGTTCTTTCTTCCAAATAAAAGTCTCCCAAAACCAGAACTAAGAGATTTCTGGGCTGTCTGTCACGCACTGCTCTTTGGAGGTTCATCCACAGATCTTCAATTATGTTTAAGGTCAGGAGACTGAGAAGGCCACAGCAAAACCTTCAGACTGCACCTCTGGATGAAATCCATCGTGGATTTTCATTACCCATTTGTAGAAGCCATTTGCTTTGTAACCACCGTGATAGAGGAAGTGAGGATGGACTCGATGATGGCTGCGTAGAGCTGCACCAACATCTTGGTTCAAAATTGAACGTTTTGGCCCAGATGCAAAACGTTATGTATGGAGCAAACCCAACACTGCTCCTCGTCCTGAGTGCACCATCCCCAGTGTCAAATATGGTGGGGGAGCATCTGCTATGGGTCTGCGTTTCCTCAGTTGGGACTGGGAAGATTGTAAGAATAGTTGGGAAGATGGATGGAGCCAAATACAGAGACATTTTGGAGGAAAACCTGCTGGAGTCAGCAAGAGAATTGAGGCGGGGGCGGAGATTCACCTTCCAGCAGGACAATGACCCTAAACACAAAGCTACATCTACAATGGAATGGTTTAAAAACAGACATATTATTGTGTTAGAATGGCCCAGTCAAAGTCCTGACCTAAATCCTATTGAAAATCTGTGGAAAGACCTGAAAACTGCTGTTCACAAACGCTCTCCTTCTAATGTGACAGAGCTTGAGTTGTTTTGTAAAGAGGAATGGGCTAAAATGTCAGTCTCTAGATATGCAAACCTTGTAGTCAAACCCCTGCTGTGCTGCTGTTATTGCAGAAAAAGGGGGTTCCACAAAGTATTAAGTCATGCTGTACGAATACTTATGCACGCCCCACTTTTCACTTTTCTATTTGTGAAAATGAACAAACACGGCGTTGTAGGCACTGAGAGATTGCCCCGCCGAGTCCCGCTTAAATCAAGGAGCTGTCCATTAGCGAGGCCTTCTCTGGACGGTGTTTTTTATGACCTGGTGGAAACTTGTGGGGGGCAGTTGTTGCATAAGACACATTTCTTTGGGCAACGACTAAATAAACGAGAGGGATGTACGAGCGTCCTCCCTGTGCGTGCGGAGGAGGAGGCCGCGGGTTAATGGACTGGAAATCCCAAGAGTTTAATAACACGATGTTCTGACAGAAACGGTAAACACAGACAGGAGCTGAGGACTTAATTTAGCTGGAAAACCTAAAATACTACAACCAATAATACGGTACTAACAAGATCTCTTATAAAGGCAAATAACAACGTCTTTCAGTTTCAGGTTTACACAGCTTCTCCTTACAAACACGTAACTGAAATAGCACTTTTGTTATTTGAGATTGGACTTGATATCGAATCCATTGCCCAAAAAATTGTTCTGTGCTCCAGGCATGTCCTATTGGGAGGAGGCCTCGTGGAAGACCCAGGAGGATAAAGAGGAAGAAAATGGATGGATGGCTAATAATAGACTTAACAATGCAATACTAAATGTGAAAACTAGTTTGGTCAAAGCCTAAGTAGCAGTAACGGTATCAGGCTTGTACATTATTACATTTACAACAAGTAGCAACAAAATGACCGCCCTTTATTCTTGACATTGTCTCTATGAGCTTCATGAAATGTTTTTAACGGTCTGTGCAGAGAAACCCCATCGTGAAGCTCATTGAGAAAAAGTGCAAAAGTGCAAAGCTGAAATCAAAGCAAAATGTGCTCATTTGAAGAATCTATTTCACCTCGTTTTGTTTAAAACATAATCCATATAAATGAACGCCTTCAACAATGAATAAAAAAAGCATTTAATTTAATTTATTGGTTTATTTGGTCGGGACAGTGCATGTTAATGAACATACATGGGTCTCATGCTTGTAAACAAGCCACACCGGATTGTAGCCTTGGGCTAATTTGCGTCCGTCGTCCCCCATGCGCACTCTCAAACACACTCATTCATCCTGGCCTATTGTACATGTTTTAGTGGTAGGGGAAACCGGAGCGTCATTTCCAAACTTTTGACAGATTCTGGAAGTCTCTTCGTGATACATCGCTGACATGTTCGAGCCATAAGAATCATCTCAGCTCTGAGAACCTGAGAGGTCTCCTGCTGGGCCCAGAGTCAGGACTAAACATCTGTTACGGCCCCAGGCCTCCAGTCTCCCTCCAGTTTGTATTAGTTTTGGTTGTGTGTCTAATTTCCCTTTGTCCTCCATGGAAACCTGGCTGTGTGGGCCCTGGCCTGGGATTGGAGGACTGGATTCCCGCTCTGGGCTGGTTGGCTGCTGCTTCCCACTCCTGATTGGTGCGGCATGTCAACCCCTGGCCCCAATCGACCACCTGCTGCTGCCACGCCTATAACAGGCCACGCCTATAACAGGCCACACCTATAACAGGCCACACCAATAACAGGCCACACCTATAACAGGCCACACCTATAACAGGCCACACCTATAACAGGCCACACCTATAACAGGCCACACCAATAACAGGCCACACCAATAACAGGCCACACCAATAACAGGCCACACCTAAGCTCATTCAGGGCTGCTGCTCTTTGTGGCCAGTGTGACCACTCGATTTGGTTTTGTGTCACTCTGTTTGTGTAGGCCTGTACGTGATACTCGTGCTTTTGAGGCAGTAGTTTCTTGTGGTCTATTTAGCTTTAGTATGTTGTGTTGCACCCTCTTTTGTTTTAGATAGGTTACATTTTGGTTAACCTTTTGTAAATAGCCTTTGTTTGGTTATTTTTGTTACATCTGTTGTTAACTTTACCTTTTACACTCCTTTTATTAAATTACAACTTTATTCATCCATTTTTACATCTTGTTTTTTTTGTTACTTCCCTTACCTGAACAACATCGCAGCTCATAAAACTGGAATCTCAACCAAAACAAAAAACTGTGACCAAGAACATTGTGCGCCTCTTCACCTGTATGTTGTTATCCGTAACCCATCCTGAGATAAAGCAGTGATGGGCGTCACCGGTGTATGGAGAGGGATTATGGACCAAATAGATGTAGTCACTGGTTTTAAGTGGCGTTGATCAGGATCAAATCCCACGGTCTGGATCAAAACATTTCCTCACACTGGACTCGTGTTTCATTTCCAAAGGAGACCGCGCATAATGGCTGAACGTCTTCGCAGACACCCCGCAGACACCGACCGCTGTGGTCTGTAATCACCGTGGCCTTTCCAACTCGCCGCAGAGAAGAAGAAAAAAATCCATGCTGTTTTCTGTCATTTTCTCACAGCGGGGACAACAGCGCTAAGTAGGACGCAACACAAACGTCCCCATGGCAACGCGGCCAATAGTCCATTTTGCTCCTCTCCGAGACGGGACGACGTGTCGAGTTTGGACCACACTGGAATGACGGCCTGAATCAAAATAGGACACTTTTCCCCACATTGTTGTTTAAGGCTAAATAACGATACAGTTAAGTTTCTGTTTTGAAGTCGTTCAAACTGAAAAAATGGGAACTCGTTAAAGTCAAAGAGACATAACGGCGTTTATAGCATTTCCTCACAGTATTTCCCAGGGTTGTTCAGTCACGGTCCGCGTGCGTCTCAGCTCTTAATAAAGAGGCAGCAAACCGCTTTATTTGAGTGGCGTCTACAGCAGAAGCACTTTTTTTTTTTTTTTTTTTTGCAAATCCTCCAGTGATAATGCGAGCTGTCAGTCAGCCAGACGCGCTCCCCCTCAGACTGTGCCCCGAGATGGACTCAGGACGCGTTAGGCCCGTGCGCTCAATGCGGCTCACACCCGGGGGGAGTTCGGAAAAGCTTTCATGATTTAAAAACATCCTCCCGAAAAACACCTTTATGTCCGGATCTGGGAAACTCGGACCGGAGCGTCTTCAAAATGCCTTACACTGTGCCTTGTCTTTACGTCCAGAAATTTCAACGGGTAAATCAGGTCTCAGATAATATGATTGTTCACATTTCTTTCGAATAACGGGGTTTGGTTTCCTTTCATCCCTTTCAAATGAGTGAGTCATTGCTGGTCCTGTGCCGAGGTGGTGATTTAGTTTAACCAAGGTCTGTTGGCACTTCTAATTCTGCGTGAGTAAAAAAGGCTGCGGTCGAAGAGCCTGTGAGATCAGAGAGGGCACTGTGCAAACACTGCACACGACACGATTATCTCAGGATTTTACCCCAATGTAAAACTGTCAGTTTGTTTGGTAACACAAGGTAATTGGTTACAACCTACTGACCTCTCATTCGTTTGTTTTAGTCAAACAAAATGTAGATATTTTCAGGGAGGTTATTTTCATTGCCAAAACTACTGATATTTACAGAGTTAGTTTGCAAAATGGCTTTATGTATGTGATATATATATATATATAGATTGGAGTAAATGAGTAATGAGGAAATCATTCAAATACTATTTGTTAGAGAAATAACAATTGATGTTCGAGAGGACCGAAGAAGAAGAGGCAGCAGTCAGGATGTCTTATACAGGAGAAGTTTATTTACCATCGTACGGGACCCGGAGACATGAACTCGAGACATTGCGCTAGTCCCACCGTTCAAGTCTGCCTATGCTTCCACACCAGGGGGATAAATACCGCCTAAGCGCGTCATACCGATACGTAAGCAAAACATTCAGTGGCGCCGGAGCACCACAGTCAAGGCTATGACAGAGATAGTACGACTGTACAGTTTGACCCAGTATGATAGATAGTGATTTAATATTATCCTTCCACACTATTTAGGTAACTTTACTATTTATGTCAACTCATAGATTTGAATCACATCCTCGTCTTTTTGCTTCTCTGTTGTTAATCCAAGCCACAAGAAAATGCTGCAATTTACTGTTTGAAAAGAAAGTTATTCAAAAGTTTCGCTTCCTGATGTCTCACTCCACGCGGCGATGGGCCCAGCTGCTGACAGGTGGACAGGTCACTGCGCGGGCGAGCAGCTCGAGGACGGGGCTATGGCTCACAGTTTAACTCTTAAGAAAATTCATATTTTGTATAGTTTTTATGTTATTTATTGGTTTGTTTGGTCGGGCCAGTGCATGTTAGTGAACATACACGGGTCTCATGCATGTAAACACACCACGCCGGATTGTAGCCTTAGAATTTCCATCCATCGTCCCCCATGCGCACTCTCATTCATCCTGGCCTATTGTACATGTTTTTGGTGGTAGGGGAAACCGGAGTACCCTGAGGAAACGTACGCAGACACGGGGAGAACATTCGAACCCAGAAACCCGGGACCTTCTAGCTGTGAAGCACGAGCGCTAACCGCGGCGCTAACTGTTGTGCGTTTCTTTTATGGGCCGGAGCCACTTCCCGCTCCTGTGCCGGCGTGTTTCAATCCCACAGCCTCATTGTGACCATTATTATTACGTGTTTATTCAGGACAGCGCCTGCTACAGCATGAGACACGTGTAAACATGCCACAGCGCATTAGCTCATTAGCAAATGCAAAAGCAAACGCTCTCGTTCATATCCCGCCACAACAGACTCTTTAAAATGCATGTGCTGGCTCTTTTTCGTATGTGAAGTGTGCTGATAATTGTTCAGGGACGACAAAGACGATACTCGCGAAGTGTGAGAGAGATGGACGCCCTAACGAAGAGGTGTCCGGAGACGAAGAGAGGGAATGTATCGCCAAACAATCAGGAACATGGGAACGGGGGGTAACACGGTACCACGGCGGCACGGTGGCGCAGCGGTTAGCGCTCGTGCTTCACAGCTAGAAGGTCCCGGGTTTGATTCCCACCTGGACGGGGCCTTTCTGTGTGGAGTTTGCATGTTCTCCCCGTGTCTGCGTAGGTTTCCTCCGGGTACTCCGGTTTCCCCTACCACTAAAAACATGTACAATAGGCCCAGGGACTGCAGGTGGAAATTAGCACAAGTGCTATAACCTGGTACAATGCATCTCTCCTTTCTGAGGCTAATGTAGATTGTACACTGTCCCTGTTCAAATAAATAAAATAATAAACACAGGAAGAAACCAAAACTGCAGAAGACACAACACGCGGACGGGCTGAGGCTCAATTTGACTCGCATCAACAAATGATAACAAATGTGGGGCGATCGCAGCCCAGCGTTTATGCACGGGAGTTTAGCAGAGTGATGAAACAGGGGTTCAAGTCTCATGTCTCGGAGAACAACATGACCCTGGCCGCCACCACTGCTCCCCCCTCTCGCTCTCTCCCTGTGATGAAAGAGGCCTGTGATGGAACAAGAAAGGAGCAAAAAAGATCAGGCGTCAATTGAAAGGCTGTTACACGGAGGGAGTGACAAATATAAATGAAAAATCAATCCCCCCGACACAGCGCTGGTGCTGCACACGGCGGAGACGGAAGGACAGAGTCTTTGCGTCTGGCTCCAGGGGAGAAAAGGGAATTGTGGAAATGCATCGGTTTTCAGCCTCATGAGGAGGACGGAGGGGGGTATCTGAGTTTTGGCTAATGTTAATGTTAATTGAACTACAGCATAGCGGTGCAGCGAGTCAATTCCCTGTGACGGTCGTGATTGGTTCAGTGCTGGACACCACGCTCTGACACAGGGATAAACCCAGGAGGCAGAGGAGCACTGAAGGCAGTACTTCAGTACCTCCAAAAACGTGCTGTCCAGTGAAAGTTCATGATATTGATACAAATGCAGTATGACAGTGTTTCACAGAGTTTTTGCCATAAATGTCTGAGTTTACAATATACTAAAGGAGGAGAAAACTATGTCTCCGAGCTGGCCTGGTGTTGCCTCGGGGTCCCCCCAGAACAGCTGGAGGAGGTGTGCGTGGATCGGGAAGTCTGGGCATCTCTGCTGAGACTGCTGCCCCCGCGACCCGCCCCGGATAAAGCGGAAGAAAATGGATGGATGGATGGAGGACAAAACACATTTTGTTCTATTGCTAGAAAGAAAAGAAAAAAAATCAGGTACAGTGCCTAATATTATTTATATTAATTAATATTTCAGCAATATATTGTATTGATGATGGGAGAGTGTGTGTGCAAGGTTACCTCCCAAAGATTCTCAATGGGGGTTAAGATCTGGACTCTGTTAGGGCCGATCAATGTGTGAAAATTAGGTAGGGTCATTAAAGTCATTAATGACTTTAATGACCCTAATGACCTAGTCCCAGATCATAACAGTTTTGTTTATTTTATTTTGGTTCAGGGAGTGTAATGTGTTGTTCTTTGTCATTGAAACTGTTCCCCTCCTCTCATCCCTCTTCCCGACTTTGCCCCTGACCTCGACTTTAGCTCCAGCCCTAACATGAAAACCCTCTTTGGACCAGTGTATCTGCTGACTCTGCACCGGGCGTGACAAAGGTAATTGTCCGCCCTTGTGGCTGTGGGACTGTGGGATTTCAAAGCTCTCAGCTACAACAGTGTCCCTGGAGCCCGACCACACGCAGCGCTCCGGGAATCACCTTCACCGTCCGTCGCAGTAAAGCCAAAACCATGTTCTATAGGCGGCGGTGGCAGAGAGACGTCTCCAGTCACTCTGCCCTCAGTTCGACGCCGATGCTCATTTATATCAAATAATGTGTAAGAATCCACCTGACAGTTTAATCACGAGAACGTTTTAAGGACAAAGTTTGTGAATGCCAAAAAACACTTCCTAAGAAGGCATTAAAGCAGTACTAAGTAACTTGTCCCTAGAGGCCATAAGCGCAACTGCAGGTGTCGTAGCAAGTTACGATTTTCTAACTTATTAAATGTCTTGGAGAGTAAATACTACGCTGACAAAAAAGGTGAAGGGAGAGAGGGATGTTGTACATCCAGTTATACAATGGAAATAAAGAAAGAACAGGACATGAATGAGCTTTCAGTGACCTCTCTTAAAGGAAAATAACTACTCTCAATTCTTCCACATGGAAGTCCATACAGAGAGTCAATAACATGTTTGTTGACTCTCTATACTATGGGATCAATCCGCCCATCCCTTGAGCGCACGGCAATAAAAGTGATGGGAGTAAGAGAATATCCTTCATTACAGCAGCTGTTTGAGGAGACTGATCAAACAGGGAAGGAAAATTACTTCTGACCCCTCAGTGTGACTTGCATGAGTGTGTCCAAGGTAAGGCAAGGCAAGTATATTTGTAGAGCACAATTCATACACAAGGCAATTCAAAGTGCTTCACAGCTCCATAAAATTACAAGAAAACAGATCAAATCAATCATTAAAACATCAACATAAAAATTAATCTATTACAGTGAAAGGCAAGAGTGCAGATAAAATACTTTCAGTTTTCATCTGCTCGGGTAAAAAGAGCTGTTTTCAGCCTGGATTCGAACATTGTCAGAGTTGAGGCCTGTCTCACATCCTCATGAAGACTGTTCCAGATTTTAGCTGCATGAAACTGAAACGCAGCCTCACCGTGTTTAGTCCTGACTCTGGGAACCACCAGGAGACCCCTCCCTGAAGTTCTCAGGGCCCGAGATGGTTCATACGGCTCTAACATTTCAGAGATGGACTTTGGTGCTAAACCATGAAAAGACTTGTACACAAGCAGAGCTGTTTTAAATTCTATTCTCTGAGTGACAGGAAGCCAGTGCAGAGACCGGAGCACTGGACTAATGTGGTCGTATTTCTTGGTTCTTGTCAGACCTGTATTTTCAGTGCACTGATGGTGCTTTGTAGTAGTAATAGTCCAAACATTGTGGTATTTAACTCATCCTGCTTCTGTACAAATGTGAAACCTTTAAACAGAGGCAAATAAAACACTGTTGATTTTGTTCCAGTCCAAAAACGGGGCCGTCCCTTCTGCGGGTTTTTAATCATTCAGATCTGATTCAACCTCCTGCACCGTCTTAGCCACACGGGCATGTTGTAATTCACCACAGCTTTACTGACTCTTTACAAGACCTTTTATGTCGTGAAGCCTTTTTCTCTCATGGCAATCCTTCAGTGGTATATTCTAATATAAACGAATCAAAGTGGGGGCACCGAGGCCTCAAATGGGCTGTGACTGTGTGGAAGCTTCTCTACGGGGGAAAACAAGTCTACCTTACCTAACCTTGGAAGAGACTGCAATACCTAAATATGTCTTTTGGCCACACAGAAATTGCGGGTCATGAGCGCAGAAAAAAAACAAAATATTGGGCTGGTCCTTCAGCATTGTGGACTTCGAAATACAGTGTTTAAAAAGTCTGCCTTTCCCGATGATGGAGCTGTCTCTAGGGCCCTGTCCTGTCAAGCTCAGGACTAAACACACAAATATTGTGAAAACTCCTGAAAACATCACAAACCAAGTGAAGGTGAAAACAACGCTCTCGGCTTCATTGAAAACAATGGGAGTTGATTTATGAAGGTGAATAATCGTCGGATTCTGATGAAAGGTCATTTGATTACCACGATGAGCTGCCTATTGAGGAAAAAGTCCGATATACCGCCACACTGAAATGACCCGGATGCTAGAAGAGGTCCCAGAGAGGAACTGACCCTATAATGCTTTTTACAGCACGATATTTGCATTCAAGATTTCGTCAAAAAAGAGAGCGCTTATACCAAAACGCCCCCCCCATCGTTTTGATGTAATTGCCGTCTACGGACATGCACGACCTCCCCGGTCTTTGTGATACCGCGTAGTGTTTGATGTTCCCGTCCATCTTCTGATCATCCCTGTGTTGCCGTGTGATAACATTCAGCACACACAACCTCAGTCTCTTTTCATTTTCACAATTATCTGCCCGTCCTCCTCTGCCGTGGTAGAAAGCTCAGTACACGCTCACTTTGTAGGATTCCATGAAGTTGACGTGTGAAAATGAGCTGAATATAAATAGATTTTTAAAAAGAATTCTTGTATCTCTTGCAACATCATAACGTTCATGTTACTTTATGCTAGTATGTCAACTCTCAAACATAAATCAGATTTCACAGTCACGTCGACTTTAACTTTACTGAATTCACTCTTACATGAAATACTTTGGCTACTCTACTCACCCCAGTCCATTTCTCTTCATAAACATAGTAATCACGGAGACCGGCGCGTAGTAGTGCCTGGTGTTGAATTTATCCTTGACACTGACGGACACAGGGCCATCCTCTCCGTGATTAGCCTGGACCGGCACACGAGCAGCTGCATGTGAATGAGCTGACAAAACAGAAAGTCATTAACCCGCGCGGTCGGGCTGAAAGGGGAGTCACCGCCCAGAAAGAAATATGTCAACTTCTCCAAATAAACCAAGCGAGTTAGCGGGAGATCGATAAACGTGCAGGGAAACACTTCTCAAATACCTGACCGCTGACCTGCTTCAGGCCGTGTGAATTTTGTTACCAATAAGTTATTTTTTTTTTGCAAATTGTAATTAAACTAAATTAAAAGTTGTGTATGAGACTAAAATCACCAAAACCACATTTAAAGCTGTCCTCAGCCTCTCCCCTGTGTTTATACTGTATAACCTGACAGCTCCCTGGAGATATGGGATTATTAAACAGACATGGACATTTCAGGAGGATTTCAGCTGCATCAAAGCAGGTCGATAAGATGTTTATCGCGCCCCCTGCACATGGGCAGTGTGTTTAGACTTGGATATAGGTTTCATCCGAGTGCTACAGTTTCCCCAATCTTTAAGGTCATGCGGGTCAGGTTGACACGCAGTGGCAGCGCGGCTCAGCTTGTACAATGGCAATAAAGCACTTACTTACTTACTGTGATGTGATTGATTTGTAGAGCACTCGACATAAAATCTTCATATCTTTCAACAACAGATGTAAATGCATGAAACCACTCGTCTGTCCCCTGTGCCTCGTCTGCAGACAACAGCGTCGATCAGCCCCGCGCCGTATGAGCCCAGGTCTCACGGAGACGTGATGAATCAAAGATTGCTTCAAGACACTCGAGTTCTCTCTGAATCTCAATAAAGGCCTGACATTTCCCTTGCTACAGCATTGTCCTCGTAAGCCTCCACATCAGTAATACAAAAGGTGTGATGAATGAAACAATAAGGCGAGTGCAGTCTGCCAGCAGAGAGTGTTCAGTGTGGCACTTTATGGCAGTATATAAACATTATCATTGAACGTGTGGAGGGTTCAGTCAGTCCATAATCTGCATAATCTCTGTATGCATGAAATAGGTTGAGAAAATCTGCCCTTTGTCACAAAGTTTAAATTCACTTCTGCAGGCTATGCACCATTTAAAACAGCAAATACAGCAAAAGGGAAGGGTGGGGTTACATGTCCTCAGGGCCTGCCAGCTGGTCCAAGGTGACGCATCTCACTGGACGAAGCTGCTGTCAGTCAATCACACAGTGACATGGCTGAACTTTGGCGTAATCAAGTGTTATTGTTGGCCGTCCCCATCGCAGATCGGAGATCACAGAATGAATCAAGTATTCTGGAGTCAGCGATGGTATTAGTGCTGTACCTCAATCCGCCCACTTTTGTCTCACGTTGCCCTCGCGGTAGAGCCCGAAGTCTGTTCACCAACTGGAGAACGAACCTGATGTACAGCACATTGCTTTGTGTAAAATGTCCAACGTCCTATATGTAAACTAATACAAGTGAAGGGGCAGGCACAAGTAGTACAGCGTTACCACTTTTCAGTGCATTTATTTTGCTGGCACCTGCTGTCTGTCTGTGTGCATATTTTGCCAGTCAAATGCAAATGTTGTCGTCCCATTTCCACACCGCATAAATAGACGGCTCCTCCGAGTGCCTTTGACATCAGTAATTCTGTGGAGGCAAATTCGATGAGAGCTTTTCAAAAGAAGCCGTGAATAAGCAGTTTCGTTCGACGGCGCCGAACCATTTGTGGAGCGCCACCTGTCAGAAACCGTGAAGGAGCGTTCCTATGGAGTCACGTTTGTCACGCTAATGCCAAATTGAATTCCGTTGTAGATGTTTCTTGGAGAACAACTCGGCTTAAACAGTTTTGACTTGCGTTGTAGGGAATATGAAACTACTATGTCCTCATTATTCAGTGCATGTACCCCCCAGTTCCCTTCCTATATATCATTAGCGCGGCTTGGATGTGCTTCAGGTGAGACAGCGAGTCTGAAGAGCTCCTATTTCTGGAGTCAAGAGGAGACTTGAGTTTTAACCATGAAGGAACCAAACGTAGATGGAGAGAAGCGAATTAATGTCAAGCAGTTTGTTTTCCTGCCGGCGCTGTCCGACAGCTTTACGACGGAGAAGACAGATAAAAAAAAAAAAGTGTAAATAAGCCAAGGAACCTCCTATAGCGCAGGAACCTCGGGATGTTCCTCATCAGCCCATGAGGAGCTGAGAACAATCCTACAAGCCACTGCGCTGCCATCCGAAGGTTTCCGAACTCGAAAACATGAGATATGATATGATAGTATTTGAAAGTTAAGAAAGCAGGTCAGGCCAGTGTTGGCGCCACAGCAGCGTCTGGGAAGTTTTATTACAGGGAATAAACATTTTACAAGAGCGGAACTTAAGCCGCAAAGCTAATTTGCATAAGCTCCACTGCGAGAGAACAGACGCCGAGCTTATCATCATTCTGGGTAGTTTCAGATTGCAGTCGTTCAAGTTTGAACAGTGCTGTTTATAAAGAGTTGTTTCTCTAGCACATTCAGTCGCTCTGATGATATTGGTATATTGGTAATGTCATTAAATTCGATATGGAGCATTTAGTTGTCAGCTGTGTCGGCGTTGTAGTTTTCATGGATCAGCTGGTGGCAACGTAACTTCCCGATTGTTCCGTACACTGGGTTAGGGAAGAAGGAGCAGCTGAAGCTCCTGTTCCAAAAGGTTCCTGATAGTCGGCCTCATGACGTAGGCCTCAAAGGTTAAGGAACAGGAGAACGGAATATTATGACACTTTTTAGACACAGCCAATATCCAGTACCAACTCCAACAGTTCCACAACCTCCGCTCTCTCCCGCCAGTCCCGACGTTAACCGTCCCCCAGTGCCTCCCGGCCCAGGCCATTGTCAAGAACAGACCCAGGACGGGTAAAGGAAATGAACTACTAACAATCCCAACAATAAACCACACTTATAGTTATCCTTTTCATATTTTCGCACATATTTAAACACCATATCCCTAAATATGGGGCGACGGTGGCGCAGATGGTAGAGCGGGTCGTCTCATGATCGGAAGGTCGGGGGATCGAATCCCGCCTCCTGAAGGCGCATGCTGTCGTTGTGTCCTTGGGCAAGACACTTCACCCTCCTTGCCTCCAGTGTCTGCGTACACCGGTGTATGAATGAGAGAGTGAATGGGCCCCCTATGAGAGACTAACAGGCCCGTTTGGAACCATCAGGCCGTCCTTCCGTGGACCCACCACCTGCAGGAGGAGCCATAGGGGCTGGTGCAATGTGATTTGGGCAGCTCCAACAGCTGCCCCCACGACCCGGCAACGGACAAGTGGGAGAAAATGGATGGATGGATGGATGGATGGATCCCTAAAACTGCCACAAGTGGAATATAATAACTGGAATACTCGAGCGCATGTAAACCTAAGTCACAGTTTAGATACGTTTTCTTTTGTGCTGAATATTTTGGACAGAATCTGCAAATCTTTAGGCTCATAGAGTAAAGTACAAGGACTCTTTTTGAAATAGGATAATTAGACAAGCCTTTTGGATGCATAACTAGCTCTTTGTCGTTTTTGTTTCATAGAAGTATCTCATCGTGTGAAAAGATTGGAGTCTCCTGGGTTACAATATGTGGTTAATACAAGTGCTTTGTCTTTCAGGTCATGCGTGTGGCTCAGATACAGAAGTGTGTTTGGCCAAAACATGTGACGCGATTAATCGAGGTTCATCGTATTAATCGCAATTAAGTATGTTTTCGATCAATGCTATACATTTTGTAAGTTATCATCCGAGCTTGATCAGTCAGCTCAGGCGTCTCTCGTTCTCCTGGACGTGTTGAAAGTGAGCACTGTGAACTGAAAACTAATCACAAAAGAAACTCCAGAGGTTGCGACGGTCCCGATGGTCTGTCATGGTGTGAACTGGCCCATGTGGGACAGCTTTCAGTTTAAAGTTTAAGCACAAATATCTGCTGAAGTTTTATTGTGTTTCATGTGTCACGCGCCTCTTTTTACCTCAAACTTCAAAGCTCCCTCAGCACAGGCTCCTCCTCCGGCTCAAGCCGCTCAGATCGGGCCCGGTCGAGACGTGGTTCTGTGAGCGGCAGAATGATTCATAATGAGGGCTTCAAACAGACGCGTGTGATCCGCAAACTCTCGGCTAATGCATTAAATATGAATCTGTTTTTCTTTTTACCTGTGAAGATTTTAGGACTCAACTCTTTACGATTGGGTCACACTGTAATGCAGGCTGTGAACGTGGACAGACTGGTTCCATCTATGGTCGAAATACTTGAAAAGAATGTAAATCATGTGTGGGGCCTTTACCTTAAGTGGGTTTGTAAAAGCTGGAGAAAAGCATAACGGGAGCTTTTAAGTGTTCGGTCTTATTGTTGCCTTGACAAAGAACGTTTAATCGTTGAACTCTATCTGCTCACAAAGCCCTGTGCAAGCGCGGCCCTGACGGTCAGGCAATAAAGATTGTTATCGTTTTGATTTAAATCGGCACAGACCGAACACAAGAGACATTATAGACGCGATAGGAGCTACAAGATCCTGTGGACTGATCAACTCGGCAAGGTCACATTCAATCTAAACCGCCGCGGCTCCGGGGAAGAACAGGATTTTCCTTTACGAAGAATTACATGACAACCCGGTAACTACTAGGTAATTACCTAGTAATAACGGTAGTAATTACAGTGGTAATAACTAGTAACAAATATCAATAAAAGTGGTAGTTCTTGGATAATTAAAGTATTTGTAATAATCTAGTAATTACTAGATTATTAATGTTGAAGGATAATATTAAATCACTATCATACTGGGTTAAGCTGTACAGTCGTACTATCTCTGTCGTAGCCTTGACTGTGGTGCTCAGGCCTTGACTGTGGTGCTCAGGCCCCTGAATGTTTTGCTTGTGTATTTTGTATGACGCTCTTAGACGGTATTTATCCCTCTTCTGTGGAAGCATGGGCAGACTTGAACGGTAGGACTAGCCCAATGTCTTGAGTTCATGTCCCCGGGTCCCGCACCGATGGTAAATAAACTTCTCCTGTATAAGACATCCTGACTGCTGCCTCTTCTTCATCGATCCTCTCGGGCATCATTGTTAATTTCTCTAACAATTACTTAGTGTTATTGAGTTACTATTAACAAATACTTGAATTACCCAAGAACTACCACTTTTATTGATATTTGTTACTAGTTATTACCACTGTAACTACTACCGTTATGACTAGGTAATTACCTAGTAGTTACCGCGTTGTCGTGTTATCGATACGTTGTTACAGCGGCGGGCCGGGTCTGACAGCAGCTCTCACCCTCCCC
Organism: Proterorhinus semilunaris; assembly: GCA_021464625.1. Lineage (NCBI taxonomy): Eukaryota > Metazoa > Chordata > Actinopteri > Gobiiformes > Gobiidae > Proterorhinus > Proterorhinus semilunaris. The sequence goes on from CM038357.1 coordinate 5,969,562, forward strand.
TTTACTTTGTAACACCGGTGGAGCCGTAAGTCTGCCGCTGCTGCACTACCACGTTTGCTCTTTGGATCTGTTCGAAAGCAGGACCGTCTGGAACAGCCAATCAAATCTCGAAAAGTTGTATATCCCATCACATACATCTGTAATGTATCTAATGGCTGTACCTTCATAGATGTTGATGCTTCCACTTCTAAGGCTATTTCCTTCATGTTTATATCCATCGAATGTTTTTTCGTACCGTTCCAAATGTACATTGAAACAGCCTGCGTTTAAAATTGTATCCTTCGGTTTTTGTGCCAAAAACAACATAGATCATTCGCGTGTTTCTCCGCTCTACTGGCCGATGCGTCGTAAAAGCCACAAACTTTTCTCTGTTTGGTTAATACGCGTGTCAGTCATGCAAAATCCCGGATACACAGCTTTGTAAAGAATAGGAAACTGTATTTATGTATTTGACAGGGACATTGCACAACAAAGGCGTTGCCCAGGCCAGAGATGGCTCGAAGCAGGTTTTCCTCCGCGGTCCCCGAGCAGAAGCAAAGTGACAGCAGGTTTATACAGTGCAAAGTGCAAAGCGTGTATTCTGGCTGACCCGGCGACCTCCACTTTAGTTCAGGAGAGGTGACGTTTCCGCGCAATGTCCATGAGGCGCGAGTGGATCTTCTCTCATTTGCGTTTTCGCCGGGCGACCGGAGCAAAGTTTTATGTTCAGGCACAACTTCCATGTACAGTAATCGATGTTGCAGGGTCAGATAAAAGTGACATCGACCCCAATTGATCGGGCATTGACGTTGGATTATCTGTGGAACGTTTATGCCACAATAAGTAGATGATATGCAGATATAAAGTAAAAGTACGGAGCATTTGTTTTGCCATCCTTTGATATTTTGAACATTCAGGATTTGTACAAATTTCATGAACTTGTTTTCCTGCATTTCCTGTGAAAGTGACCCTGTTATCTTGCAAATTTGAAAAGGGCTCATGAACTCATCGCTGTGAAGAAGAATTGAGATGCCACAGATATATTTCAAAAGTTAGGAATGAGTTTGGACCACAACTAATAATTTAGTGGCTATGCCCCTTTCATTGATATTTAAAAAAGGTAAAAACCTTTAAGATATAAAATGACACATGAATATCCCTGTTCCTGACCTCATTTTGAAGCTCTCTCTCTCTATTTTTTCTCAACTTCTGAAGACATTTGGGACCAAGTATCAAACCTGACTCAAACCTCGGTAGAAATGTGGGTCACTCCACCTATAGCCTTTCAAAGCTCACATTTCAAATTGAAGATTGTGTTCATTTATTAATATTCAAACCCGTCACTCTCACTCGCTCCATCCAGTTCCTGTCATCTGTTTCTGGCTGGTGTTAAAACAAACCTACCGATGAATAATACAGCAGCTGTGAAAAAGGAGCCAGAGCGGGGATATAATTTTTCCGTAATGACACATTCACAGTCACCGCTGAGACAGATGGAGAGGCCCCTCTGTGTGAACATAAGATTTGGTGCCACATTATGAATGTGTATAAAGATTGGGTCTTTTTTTTTTGTTCTTGCAAGGGATTCCCAACTCAAATGGGCAAAATTGATCGATTCAAGGCTGAGACACTCTTGGTTAGAGCTCGTGATTCTAACCAAGATTGTAGCCTGGACTTTGAGGCTGACGTGGGCTGTTCTGTGAAATCTTCAGCCTCAGACTTGAGGCAGGAGGTGGCTGGTTGTGGACCGGAGAGACTCTCATGGCAAATGGCGATGTTGTGTACAACAGTGGTCGCTCCCCAGGCTTTTTCCTCCTACAGACCGTCCAGACTTGGCATGGGGGGATGGGGGGCAGTGCTGGTGTTTTGAGCACGTTTCCCCTCGCTCTACTGGCGCCAGAGCGGGCAGACGGTGTTTACCTCACAGTGGGATAAATAGAGTTTGTAGTTTTTCCCTGTATGAGCTTAACAGCCTAAATGCTGAATGAAGTAGATAACATGAGATGATAAAACGCTGCAAATAGGAAGCACTGATGCCAAATGTATTTTATTATTAATCATATTTTGAAATAATATAGCTAAAAATATTACGTTATATTGTCATTCAATCAGATTTATTCTCTCTGCGTATGCCTTCAGGTTGATTTCTGCAGACTGTGCTCCATAACATAAGGTGAATACATCAACCCTCCAGCCAACTCTGGTGTAATCAAGGAAATGTGTTTTTATTGCCATCCCTAGCGTTGTTGTTGATCCTAACTGGACTGTTGGAAATGGCCCGAGCCTGGGTCATTGCGTTACCCAAAAACTGGGACTGGGACTCACTATCTCTCATACTGAAAAGTGTCCCACCTGAGAGGAGGGGCATTAGGGACATTCTATAAACTGAACAGACTTGAATAATTGATGCGGAAGTTCTGACTAATTTCCTGTACTCAAAGCAGCCCCTTGGCCTCCGACGCCCCTCTCCTGACCCCTCCCCGTGTGGGACATGTCCCCCCACGGGGCTGCCATCATTATGGCTGATTAAACTCTCATTGTCCCACGTCGGTCTCCAGTTTCACCCCCTCGGGTGTATGTTCCGGAGTGCAGGGGGGTCCGAATGAGGACAGAGGAGACTTCAGGGACAGGGACGGATCAAATGGAGCGTCGGTCATTTGTGAGAGGTGCATGAAGCCTGACCATGAGTCCAAGGACGACGAACCATCAGAAGAAGACGCTTTTACGAGAAAAATCATGCTGTTGCTTTATACCTGTGGGTGACATCCGGTGAATTCACAACATTCTTCAGGTTTTTTGGTTTTAACTGAGATGGGGAGGCACAAAACTTGACATTGTGTGTGTGTGAATGGGTCTGTGGGCGCTTTCACACTTTTCGCACTATTTGATCTGAGCTTCTGGACTTTCATCTGGTTTGCGATATTAACGTTCCTGCGCACCTTGGTTTGGACAGAGCGCTCTTTGATCCCGGCTTGGAGCAAGCTCTGGTTTAGTGAAGTATAAAAGCAAAAGTTCAGATCGAATCCAGGAAGGGGCCTTTGAGTATGAACAGAGGAGCAAAGCCAGTAGCGATGGGAGGATCAATAGTATGTCTAAAAATGAACACTTAAAAAGGGGTATATTAGGCAAAACCGAGCATATTTTTTCAACCGTGTTACAAAGTTGTTCTCTCATCAAAAACACACCTGGAGTTGTTTTTTCGAAACTTCTTCTGTGGCCATTTTTAGCACCGCGGCGGCAGCTCCCGAAAAGCTCCTTCTGAGGTCCTATACGTATCCCGGTAACGCTTTCTTCTTCTACTGCTCCATTTGTTTTTCTTTTTTTTCTTATTGAAACAGCTTTGCCGCGAAGGGAGCCAGAGGGTGTGGCTGGGGGGCCTTTGCTTAAGATTGCTTGAATGACTATGTTTTAGTCGTTATTGATCATTATTACCATGCGTAATTAATGTGAAATCAGACCTAAATCATAATTCTAGCCACAGTATTACTTCCCTGGTATTACTTATTATTTTTCACAGATAAATGAATAAGAGTGTGTTTGAGTGCGCGCATGGGGGCTACAATCTGGTGTGTTTACATGCATGAGAGCCATGTATATTCATTAACATGCACTGTCCCCACCAAATAAACTAATAAATAAATAAATACAAATTACAAAGTGCTTTAAATGACATGGGTGGAGAAACTTAAGGTGAAAGCCTTATTGCGCTGCTTTCCTGTGTACTTTATCGTCCCCGTAGGGAAATGTGTAGGCCCTCACTACACTGCATGCACAATTATTATGCAGGTTAGTTTTTTGACCATATTGTTATTTTTCCTTCACATTTTCAAACCCCAAACAGTGTAAAACTGAAAGGCTGTTGGATTGAAGCGTCCCGGGTGATGGCGATGTTACGCGTAATTTGGTGCCCTATGTCCAAGGTTGGGCTGCAGCACCTTTGGACATTTTCAATAATGCTGCCTTCATGTGCTCTCGTAATTATGGTAAATACCACTTGCCGAGTAGAAAATTGCACATGAACTCCACCTCATCTGGTCTTTTCCACAGGGAAACTGGGAGATCATTTTGATGCTCGAGTTCCCGAGATGAGGTAACCTTCGACATTTCAACACATCTGAGAGCAGCGATAGTATTTTTTTTAGGTCTTTTAGCTGATTGTTATGAAGCCGAAACTGTGCATTTAACTATTTAGCTAATATTGTCTCTTTTTCCACGTACCGTCCTGTAAAAGCCAAACTTCATATGTTATTTCGATCAAAGCAGATACAAAATAGTTCAGCCGTTTGTAGACGACTTCCTCACGTGAATTTATTTGTTTATAGTGTTGTGGTGTTAACAGGCAGCATAAGACCAGGTCAAAAGCAGAGGTCATATTTTCTAACCAGGGAAATAAAGTATAAACTTGTTCTACTTTGAGAAATAGCTTTTGTGTCAAACATTTTGGGGAAAAAAATACACCAATAAACTACAAACACATAAATTCACGTGAGAAAGTCGTCTACAAACCGCTGAACATGACCATCAGGTCATTTAAACAAACAAAGATGATGTAAAGATAATGAAGTAGCCAATTGTGGTTTTTCTTTTTTATTCTGTACAGCTGGTCTGTCCGAGAGGGTTTTTAAGGACGTACATAAAGTTTTTAACTTCATTGAAACTGAGGTTGTCGGGCCGTGGTTTGAGCTCAGGCCTGTTCGTTACATGTTGTCAGTGTTTGGATCTGTTTGTTGTGGTCATCGTTGTCCTTGTGTATTTTTACACACTGCTTTGATCGAAAAAATATATAAAGACTGGCTTTTTTGTGTAAGACGAGAAGTGGAAAAAGAGACGATATAAAATCTGAGTAGCTAAATAGCTAATTATCATAATAACTGCCCGGTTAGAACCATGAGGCCGTCCTTCTGTGGACCCACCACCTGCAGGAGGAGCCATAGGAGCTGGGGCAATGTGATTTGGGCAGCTCCAACAGCTGCCCCCACGACCCGGCAACAGACAAGTGGAAGAAGATGGATGGAATGGATGGTTTATTTGGTTGGTACAGTGCATGATGATAAACAAACCACACTGGATTGTGGCCTTGGACTAATTTCCATCTGTCATCCCCCATGTGCACTCTCAAACACACTCTCATTCATCCTGGCCTATTGTACATGTTTTTTAGTAGTAGGAGAGGTGTGGTTTACGATCGTCCATAGCCGTTTATTGAGCTGAATGTCTCTTATGCGTCTGCACGTAGACATAGCCAATCGTATCAGATGACGTATCTGAACTATTTAGAACACGGTCTAAAGCTTGATCGAAAGATGGCGTCGCGTCTACTGCTGTCATGTTGGATCCGTAAATAAACTTTTTGTTTTATTCCGTCCCTCCTCGTTCTGTGATTCGAGCAGTTCGAAAGTATTGGAGCACACACAGCAGTCTGGCGTTAGCCAGGCTAATAGAAAGGCCCCGTCCAGGTGGGAATCAAACCCGGGACCTTCTAGCAGTGAAGCACGAGCGCTAACCGCTGTGCTACCGTACCGCCATATAGTGTCGGCTTCATAACAATCAGCTAAAAGACATAAAACGTATTATCGCTGCTCTCTGTTGTGTCTCGGAAAATACGAGGTGAGGAGGCGTTCATGTGCAATTTTCCACTCGACAAGTGGTATTTACCATAATTACGAGAGCACATGAAGGCAGCATTAGAACGGCCTGCGGGAGCGTGGCTTCCCCCATAGTGTTCAGCGTGGGCTGGACTGTGGTTTAGAATAGGGCAAACATTTAAAATAAATAATGAAAGGATAAAATTAGGATGATGTTGCACACGTTAAGACATGGGGGCCAGAATGACCAGCCAGTGTTACAGTCTATAACCTATTCAAACTCTAGCTCACTACAGACTTTGAGCTCCAGGTTCCATATCAATCTTTGATCTGTGGGTCAGTGCCGCTCCACTCCACGAGCGCGTGACATTTACAGACTTTCACATGCGCCACAACAGCATCAGCAGCGTCTGCACTCCAGCTGCTAAAAGCACCGGATTATCACGGAGCACTCTTCATTAGTGCGCTGCCCTTGAGGAACTTTGCCTCCGCGCAGACACCTGGATATGCTCCGAGACTCAGTGGAGCGTAACTTTAAGCAGACGGGGTTATGTTTTTGCTCACATTGAATGGTTAATTTGTTAGACAAGTTGTGGAATAAAAGGGATGAAGCAGTTCCTTTGGCGTTTTATACATATATTTACTGACTGACACCAAAGCGGAAGAAAATGGTATTGTAAAGTGGAAAATGCTATAGGATTATTTTGCGTTTTAGAACAGAAATGGGAAAACGCTTTGACCCAGAGCCCGTATACGGGACCAGGGGGCAATAGCTTGGGACCTCAAGAAAGGTCATACACCTTAATATTTTGTTGTAGTTATAGCATTGTTTCAATAAGCTTCTGCAATGTCGAAAGATCCGGTGCTGCATTGATCTTTCATCTTGTATTGTTGATGGGGGAGTGTGGTCCCTGCGCAAAGCCTTCTCCAGCACATCCCAAAGATTGTCAACGGGGTTATGATCTGGACTCTGGGACGGCCGATCCGTCTCCATGCTCCCTGAACCGCTCTTTGACAACGTGAGCCCGATGAATCCTGGCATCGCCATCTTGGACCACGCCTGTGCCATCAGAGAAGAAGAAATCCATTGATAGAGTAACCTGGTCATTCACGACGCAGAGCAATATAAACCAGGACAAGAATGTGAAGCTGCCAGCCATGCCTCAGTCGATGTCTCTTTTTTTTTCATAAGCGACTCCCTCTCGCCAGTGCCACAATTACAGCTGTGCACAGGCAAGATGACGGTCACGTTTGGAGCAACACTGTCCGTGCGCCAGGCGGAAGATCGGGCCCTCGAAGTTTGATCTATTGAGGCAGGAAATTATTGCGATAAACGATATTATCGACTCTCAAAATAGCAACGTTCCTCGAACTTTTAGGGCATAAATTCATTGAAAAGACTAATTATGTAGTCCAAATCACTTTCAAATGCATGTTTTGCTGAAAACCCGCCCCCGGCCCCGGATAAAGAGGAAGAAAATGGATGGATGGATGTTTTTGAGCATGTGACGTCACCTTCAGTGGAGATTAAAATGTCCAATTAGAGACATCAAACGTTGAGCAGTGTATTTTTGGTTAATACGGTAATGCGTGCCTCGTGCGTGCCTCATTTAGACTTGTAAGAACCAGACCAGTGTTTCCTTGGGAAATCCGTGCTTCCTGTGTTAAAAATAGGCAGTTCAGAGGACGTAATTAAGCACGTGTGACTGTCTGGGTCTCGGGAATTGTGGTGGTCGATAAGCAAACGCCCACTCACGCTTCTGTCTCTGTGTATACGAGGAGTGTGGGAGAGACGTGACGTGATGTGCTCGGGCAGCAGAACCAAAACAAGTGAATCTTTGAGGCTAAAACCAGTGTGTTTTGACAGGTTTATTGTCGCTGAAGTGTGTTGTGAGCCTGCATTGATACATGATGTGAGAACACAGAGGTGTCCAAATGTGGAGGCAATTATGACGTGCTCGATGCTGGTCTGATCAAAAGACTTTCAGCCGTAAGACGAATGTGGCAGGTTTGAGAATCCAATCACGTCCGAATAATGTTCATGGAAAGCATTTGGAGATTTTATGTTTGGATATTTCTTTCCAAAACGGTGTCTCTCCCGTTGAGTTGTATCTGCCCCTGTTCCAACTCAAATTATGACATGACCTTCTAGAATGACATGAACCTAATAACAACAATTTGGCCATGTTGTGCAGCTCTATAAGGTTAAGGTGAACTGTATTGTCCCCATAGGGAGATTTGTCATCTGCATTTGACCCATCCTTCGATTCCCTGGGGTAACTCGTCAGGAGCAGTGGGCGACTGCAGTGCAGATGTGGAGCCAGACTAATGGTCGGAATCACCTAGATGCAGGATTAACCTCCATGTTTTCTGTTGATCCAGAAACACGCAAACTCCACGCCGAAAGGCTCGGACAGTCCAGGAATCATCCTTCTTGCAATGAGGCAAGAGCACCTTCAGTCTCAGTGCAAGAAGGATCATCCCCACCACTGTAAAGTAACTCATGTGAAATAACTTCTATGCAAAATACAAAGATGTTTACCTTCAGGTGAGAATAGATGTTAATAAAAGGGGGGGACTAAACCAAGCTGAACTCCTCCCTGTGGTCTGTATCTGAGCCGTGGGCTGAGCTGAACCATAGTGCCCTGACGAAGCCTTCTGGAAGAGAGGCGAAACGTTCGACACTTCAACTACAGAGTACAGAAGATGACGCCAGAACCTTCATTGAAGATGCACAACGCCTGTACGACTGAGAGCCTACACAGACTTCTATGCAAAACCCTGCAGTAATCTCACCGCATCAACCACCTGCACTGTGACGGTAAACTTGCCCCTTTTGCCCTTAAAGCTTTCTATTCATTGTATACAAGATACCTCTAGTTACTATAACTTGATTGCACATTTCCTGTCAATGTTACGCCCCTGAGTGTTTCTCGAGAGCTGATGGAAGTTAATTTCTCCATTGTGAGATCAATAAAGTCTTATCTTATCTACCCACTCAGCCAAGATGCTGCATATCACCGTAATAGAGATTCTACTCACTCTACCTAACACTTACAATGTTTTAATGTCTACAATAGTCAGAACTCAACTTTTTACAGAAAGAGAATATGCATTTCACTCAAGTATTTGTGGTATAAAGCAAGGAGTTACGATTTGCTAAAAAACCCACCCATCTCTGTAAACAGCCATTACGATTTCCCGATTTTGGCAGAGACGTGCGCTCTCTCCTCTCGTTTTCGTTGACCCACTTCTGACTTTGCCTTTTTAATCCAAATCATGACAGCCTATGCAACAGTGGTGACTTTGCACTGTCTGACACCGGCTGTGACTAATTCCTGGAAGCGCTTTGTGTGTGAGCGCCCGAGTTCAGAGATTAGCCCTGCAGCCGCTCTGAATTAAATCTACCAAGGTGAAAAGTGCACATCCTCTTCGGCGAGTGCACAGAAGCCCGGCCAGTGTTTAAAGCTAATGTCCGGACACAAAGGGCAGAGAAGTCGGCTGAGGTTATTGAATTGAGATAATACTTAAAAAGATAGAATAGTGGCTTATAAAACGACAAAGAGGGACGGGACACGTTGAAGGTCTCCAGTGTGGGAATGTAAAATTAATTATGAAGTCGCCCTGAAGTATGAGTCACTCTCTGGCTCACTCCTCGATCACACTCTGGGGAATCTCGTGGGCCACTTTTAAGGCTGAGTGATGGAACAGTGCCTGCCAAACGCCAATCTGCTCCAATGGCTTTTGAGACCAGTCACGCAGTCAAACGTAGAACGTGGGCAAAGAGGGAGAAGTGTTTTGCCCATGGACACGGTGAGAGAATGCGCCGGTTGAAGCTGAGATTAAACCAACAAAAAGCTCTCCTGTTTATAAATTATTCTGTATATATTTTATGAACCTCGGATTCAGGAGGAACAATGCGGTTTTCGTCCTGGTCGTGGAACACTGGACCAGCTCTATACCTTTCTTCGCAGGGTGGCTGGGCGCACCCTCCGAGATCGGGGGAGGAGCTCAGTTACCCGGGAGGAGCTCGGAGTCGAGTCGCTGCTCCTCCACGTCGAAAGGAGCCAGCTGAGGTGGCTAGGGCATCTGTTCCGGATGCCTCCTGGTCGCCTCCCTCGGGAGGTGCTCCAGGCATGTCCCACTGGGAGGAGGCCTCGTGGAAGGCCCAGGACACGCTGGTGGGACTATGTCTCCGAGCTGGCCTGGTGTCGCCTCGGGGTCCCCCCAGAACAGCTGGAGGAGGTGTGCGTGGATCGGGAAGCCTGGGCATCTCTGCTGAGACTGCTGCCCCCGCGACCCGGTCCATAATTAAAGTTGGTCGTTTTTATACTCACTACTGCCCCCTCAGGTCTAATGCGTAACTGCAGTTTCTATATTAAGCTTGTGCATGACGACAATTCAGACCCAAATTAACACCTTTTCAAGTGCAGGGTTTCAGAGGCAGCTGTGGTGAACAGGTCTGGGCTCATTCTACACATTAGGACATGACTGGAACATGTAGGGGGAGGAAAATACATAATTTTAACATTTTTAAACTCTGTATAGTCCCTTTAAAGGACATCTGTAATATTTTTTTCTGCTCAGTATTTTGTAGAGATCCTAATAATCACGGGGGGAAATATATGCAAAATTGTCCTATCTTTTCACCATGTTACAAATGTCAAACAGACCTGGAGCTGTGTTTCGACCCAGACAGTTTTATTCACAAAATCAACGAAATCCTCACCCACGTCATGAGAGCAGAGCAGCTTGTTCAGGCTGAATGGGCCATAACCGCATTCTCCATCACTGAGTTAGGTTTTATCTTTTCAAATGCGGCTGCCGCTGTGCATAGAGACGAGAATAGTCTCCACTGAAGAATCTGTTTAAGAAGAGTGGTTTCTTGTTAAGAAGAAGAAGAAAAGATCTTTATTTATACAGAGCCTTTCACTGACATGGTCACACAGCGCTTTACATGAGACAATTTTACATTCACTCCACACTCGATGGTGGTGAGCTGCCAAGCTTCAGACTGACAGAAACGCTGTCACGACTGCACACATCTGACCACCGATATTCATTCACGCACACACATCATTCATCCTGCCCTATTGTACATGTTTTAGTGGTAGGGGTAACCTGAGGAAACCTACGCAGACACGGGGAGAACATGCAAACTCCACACAGAAAGGCCCCGTCCAGGTGGGAATCAAACCCGGGACCTTCTAGCTGTGAAGTGAAGCGAGAGCGCTAACCGCTGCGCTATAAGTAGTAATAAGAATGCTGCTATGACGTAACTTCCTCTTTTTCGTTCCAATAAATGCTGCTATGATGCAACTTCCGCTTTTTTTTTTTTTTTTTTTCTAAAACTGACCACTAACCGCAAAAACCCAACCGTACAGTTGACCATTGACCCACCACTTCCCCCTTTGCCCTCTTATCTCTTCTAAACACATTTGCCCCCCACCTGCCACCCCTCTGACAGCTGACACACCCCTTAGCCCCCCTACACCTCATGACACATAGCCAGGGGAGGGCTGCATAATGGTGACATCACAGTCCTTTTTGTTTCAAAAGGGGTTTCCTCAGCTATGTTTTTTAGCATCTTGACCAGAGTACCTCTCGGAAAACCAGCGGATTTCAGCAGAACATGGCCTCACACGGTAAAACAAAACCCTTTACAGAATAGTGTGTAAATCCTGTATACAGTTTGCTTTAAATGTTTTTCTTTATAAACCAGCATTGTATGCCTAGGTAAACGCTGTCATGAAGAAGAGTTGTCTTCGGAAGAAAACGGTAATAGACCCGTGTTAACAAACCCCATTTCATGTCTGAAAAGTTAAATTTCTATTTTGTGTTTTTAAAATAGTGGACACGCAGGCAGACATAGAGTCTGGAACTATATGTTCTGCCGGGGAGAAAACAGCCAAAATACTACGCATAGACCAAGGTATATTGAAGCAGTATTCTTATGAGATGGTATGACTACCTGTTTTCGTTTATAACACATGTTTCTTTTAACCAGCTCCTGAGGGCGAAGTAGTAAGAAGCGGTTTACATAGCAAGCCTGCATACGTTAATGGGGGGAAAACCAGGGTATGTCTTATATCTGTTCTGAATATGTGTCTTAGATGTGTGCTCTGCCTGCGTCACCAACACAGCTTGCTATGTTGAAATAAGTGTGTACAACATGTATAAAAACTCTTTAGTCTAGCGCCGAGCGGCACATATTCTTAAACATAGCCGCCATGGTTGTGTCTAGCACACGCAACTACGTCACGTCCGGGGTCTCGTCACAACATCTACGACACGTCCGGTGTCACATCACAAACAGCAATGGTGGCGTTCGTTTCCATACAAACGTTCGTAAATAATATGCTATTAATTCATCCGTGCGTATTTCGAGCGTTCTAACAAAACGGTTATATTTCCACACACGACCCGCTACCCTACAACGATAATTCTTCTCATTATACAAGCGTCTACACCAGCATTTTAACATTTTAACATTTTTTCCAAACGGTGCTAACACATGCTAACACCGTCATCTGTGCTTACAATATGTCACCTCATTAATACATATAGTTATTATCAATATATATTATTATTATTATTTTTATTTATATATTTATTTATTTTTTTAGATTCTTTGTAGATCTTTTTAAAGTGTGCCAGATTTTTACAGAGTTTGATGTTTTGATCTAGATTTTTCCAAATTTCTACACCATGTCTCGTGGGACAGGTGCTTTTCGTGGTTGTTATGGAGTACTGTTTATCAAAACTCATTTTACCTCTCAAGTTGTATTTAACTTCTCGTTTGCAGAACATATTTTGTAAACTTTCAGGAAGCAACTTTAGTGAGGCTTTGAACATGACTTGAGCCATCTTAAACTCAGTAAGGTCCTCAAATTCCATTGTTTCTGATTTGATGAATAATGGATGTGTGTGTTCACGGTATCCAGCTAAATGGATTATTCTTATTGCCTTTTTCTGAACTTTAAACATAGGGTCAAGATTACTTTTATACACATTCCCCCACAGATCTCTACACAATATGGTAAATGAGGAAGGATAAGTGAATAGTATATAGAGCTTTGTTGTCAATGATATATTTAGATTTATTCATTATGGCTGAAATCTTTACAACTTTAGTTTAAATTTTTAGGATGTGAGGTTTCCAGCTGATTTTATGATCAAGTGTTACACCAAGAAATGTATGTTCATAGACTCTTTCAATGGTTTCACTGCCAATTTTAACTGATTCTGCATAAATAAATTGTACCAATCTTTCAATGTATCCATTTCTTCTGTAATCTCGATCACCATTTGCTGTAAGTCTGCACCTGAGAGTATGATAGTTGTATCATTTGCAAAAAGGACCGGATTAAGCTTCTTGGAAACCAAGTACAAATCATTGATATATAAAAAAAAAAATAGTTTAGGTCCCAACACCGATCCCTGGGGACACCACACACTAGGGTATCCCACATGGATCTGCACTGCCCCATTTGGACATACTGTTTACGGTTTGTTAAATAGGATTCAATCCAGTTGAAAGCAATACCTCTTATCCCATATTTTTGTAGTTTGTTCAGGAGTATATTGTGATCCATAGTGTCGAAAGCCTTTTTAAGGTAGATGAAAATACCTATTGAATACTTTTCCTTGTCGATATTATTTGTGATTTCCTCTATGAGTTCCATTAACGCGAAAGTGGGAGATCTGCTTTTACCAAAGCCATGTTGACTGTCATTTAAAATATTGTATTTATCTATAAATGTGTCTAGTCGAGTTGTATAGAGCTTTTCTAATATTCTTGAGAATTGAGGTAGTATTGAGATAGGTCTGTAATTATAGAATTGAGTTGTGTCACAATTTTTATAGATGGGAATAACTTTAGCCATTTTCATTGAATCTGGAAATTGACCAGTTTTGAAAGACAAATTAAAAATAATGTGATCGATGACCTGTTTAACAATACTCATATCTACCTCATCACAGTCCAAGGATTTCTTATTTATAACATTTCTAACTATATCAGTTATTTCTTATCCTGTTGTTGGTGTAAGAAACATTGTATTTGGGTTTCCTGGACACAGTCATGATTATAATTTGTGCATGGTGGAGTTATTGAGGAGGATAATTGAGGTCCTATGCTTATGAAGTACTTATTGAACTCGCTCACAATTTCATTTGAATTTTAAATTTTGTGACCATTTGACATAAAGCTCTGCGGTACATTTCCTTTTGAGGTCCTTCGAATTACATCATTTATAGAACACCAGAGAGCTTTAGTGTTTGTCTTATTTTTTTTCGAGTAGCGCACTATAATATATATATATATTTTATTTTTTTTGCAGTTTCTTATTATATTAGTAAGTTTGTTTTTGTATCTTTTGTACTTAATGTCAGATTCACATGTTCTTTTTGTTAAAAAAAAAAGTTGTTGCATAGTGAATTCTTTTTCTTACATGCATTTGCTAAACCCGTAGTCATCCAGGGACTCATCTTTTTACAATTGCTTTCTATTTTTGGGCAGTGCGGGTCATAGAGGGTCATGAAAGTTCTTAAGGAGATATTATAAGCTGCATCTACAATGGTTTCTTCCAAGAGAGATTTCCAGTTTTTTTCTGCTAAACTGACTTTAAAGGCGTCTAGCGCGTTATCATTTAACAATCTGATCAATTTAGTGACATGAGTTTTTTCATCTTTAGTTTTCCTATTTTTTAGGTTATACAGAACAAAAACAGGTAGGTGATCACTTACATCCGTTACTAGAATCCCACATGGAAGGTCTTTGCTGAGAACATAAATATATGATCAATTAGTGAGCAACTGTAGCCTGGTTTTACCATACCCTCGTACTTGTTTCGTACAGAGGGTCTGGACTTTCTCAATTGAGCTCCGTTTACAAGTGGGAGGGGTGAACTCTGTTTAAAGTTTGAAACGATTGGGTCTGATTTTACCCAATCGCTAGCGTTTGGTTGTGAAGTAATGCGCCCGGCCGAGTCAAGCTACGCTTTACATCACCTACAACACCCGCCTCCACCGCTCGCTGAATGGTAGGATGAAATTCAACCGATTGAATCGCAGCCATTGAGATCAAACCCAGACGTACATGCAGGGAAAGATATTTAGGTCGGAGTTTACAGATGGCACAGGCCAGGCTAGAGCAACTGTGTTGGCCTGGTTATTTTTAGGAAACAAAGATTGCCTATATAGAGTATTTAAGAAATTTTCCGAGGGCCCATGAGTTTTTATTTTAAGTAAATCAATGTTAAAATCTCCACAAAGAAACACTTCCCATTGTCCCAAATTTGAAAATAATCCCTCCATATAATCGGTGAGTCAATTTTGGATCATGGTGTTCTATAGATGCAACTTATTACAGTTTGCGTCCGTTGCTTGAACACTATAGACCCCATGCTTAGACTAAAGTAACACAACATGAAGCTTTTGTTACCACGCCTTAAACACATGACCCATACCTTAATGTGTCAAACATCCTCAGATATGTGATGTCATGGAAGACAATATTCCTAGTGACCTGAAAAAGCTCAGTGAACTCCATAGCCAAGAGTATTTAGAAAAATAATTCTGGTCAAACAAATAAACATACAAATCTACACCACCGTATTACACAAACCTTTACACATGCAGTACATAATACAATGAAACATAATAATAAACTTGTTTTTTTCAGGAGAATGCCTGGCTGTCTGTAACGGTCGAACATAAACCCCTTTGTGGGTCTTGGATTTCTTTTTTCCATTTCTCTGTGTCCACTCGATAGCGCTAGAAAAATACATACATTAAGTAGGAATATCATCAAGTAAAGTATAGCTCTTTGAACATGACATGATCCATCAAAAGTGTTTTACACAGTTTTATGCATGTAGCTGCCCTAGGGTTAGATTTACAGAAACCCGACTGTATACATGTGCCCAGTACCATTCATTCATGCACAGTGCACACGCAACTTTCATCATAGCCAATTGTCCTTTCACACATAACCCCAAATGCATTTTAGACCCTTTTTATGTGTGGCTTATGTTGGATTTCATATTTTTGTTTAATACATAGGGGCTTCAAGGAAAAAGTTTGGGACCCCCTGACATAGATACAAGATGTTAATGAATGAATGATGAGGGCCGAGTAATGAAAGTGGAATTAAATCTTAATCGAAATGGCGACAGTGGCACATACAGTATAGTAGGGAAGGTTGTCTTATAACTAGAGGTTTTGTGCAAACTCCGACCCGCAGGCATCCACTGACATTGTGCCACTGGGCAATACACTTAACCCGCCTTGCCTACAGTATTAATGTATGAGTGGTTCCATTTATGTAAAGCACATGCAGTGTCTACATAAAATAGAACATTTATCTTGAACTAAGCATGCTCTGTTAAAAGTCAGGGTGGGATTTAGACTTTTAGCTTGATTATTTAAGGCTTACACAATTTCTATTTATTAAAATTAACACATTCTGACAATATGTTATTTTTACACAACACATTTCAGTTTTTCTAACGGTCCCAACAAGACCAGAGTTAAAAAAAACATGTATTATTAGTTAAAATACAGCATGTACAGTGAGCATACCCTCTTTGATGTTATTGTTGAGTGAGGATATTCCCTGAGAAGAGCATCGTGCATTTTCTTGTAACACATAACAAAGTCATCCAGACGAGTGAGTCGCCTTCGCTGGAATCTTATATTTTCAGACCCCACTGCGACTTCTCCATAATGCCCTGCGTTCTGTTGTTTTGAGTGAAGTTCTGCCAACATATCATTGTATTTACGTAATGAAAGACCAAACGCATAAAAAATACTTAACAGAATTGTTTTTAAATTACCTGTGTTTCATAACAGCTGACTTTTTTATACTTTCCACTAAAATGCCTGTAAGCTGGACCCGTTCCATGACGACCAATGTCACCAATGATATTTTTCTGCTTTTAAACTAATCTAGAATTGGGTAAAGCCAAACTGTAGACAATGTGCTAGGTTCAATTGGGGGTTAAGAGGTTAACAAGAGCAGTTACCTCAACAGTATCTATAATATATTAGCACTCAGTTACATTGTTTTAAGGGAATTTGTATCTACATAAAGAGGATACTAACGCTTTTATGAATCTGTTATAAGAAGCCAATACTTAATAAGTAATAATTAATAATAATTTCAACAATACTTAATGTCATGGTGACACAGCGGTTAGTGAATGTGCTTCACAGCACTAAAGATATGTACAATCGTTTTCCCTCTGGGGCCCTATTCCCCTGAAAAATACATTTTAATCTCGGTGGGACTGTCCTGTGTAAATAAAGGTAAAAAAAAAAAACTAAACATTTGTGCTGATGATGGGTCCGATTATACAGGTTGAGAAACACTTGTTTAGCAAATAACACCTTTGTTTATTTGAGCAGTATACATTCTTCACACCTTGAAGAAAGAAAGTCTTATTTTTGTTGTTGTTGTACTGTGTTAGGTGACATTGGTCGTCATGGAACGGGTCCAGCTTACAGGCATTTTAGTGGAAAGTATAAAAAAGTCAGCTGTTATGAAACACAGGTAATTTAAAAACAATTCTGTTAAGTATTTTTTATGCGTTTGGTCTTTCATTACGTAAATACAATGATATGTTGGCAGAACTTCACTCAAAACAACAGAACGCAGGGCATTATGGAGAAGTCGCAGTGGGGTCTGAAAATATAAGATTCCAGCGAAGGCGACTCACTCGTCTGGATGACTTTGTTATGTGTTACAAGAAAATGCACGATGCTCTTCTCAGGGAATATCCTCACTCAACAATAACATCAAAGAGGGTATGCTCACTGTACATGCTGTATTTTAACTAATAATACATGTTTTTTTTAACTCTGGTCTTGTTGGGACCGTTAGAAAAACTGAAATGTGTTGTGTAAAAATAACATATTGTCAGAATGTGTTAATTTTAATAAATAGAAATTGTGTAAGCCTTAAATAATCAAGCTAAAAGTCTAAATCCCACCCTGACTTTTAACAGAGCATGCTTAGTTCAAGATAAATGTTCTATTTTATGTAGACACTGCATGTGCTTTACATAAATGGAACCACTCATACATTAATACTGTAGGCAAGGCGGGTTAAGTGTATTGCCCAGTGGCACAATGTCAGTGGATGCCTGCGGGTCGGAGTTTGCACAAAACCTCTAGTTATAAGACAACCTTCCCTACTATACTGTATGTGCCACTGTCGCCATTTCGATTAAGATTTAATTCCACTTTCATTACTCGGCCCTCATCATTCATTCATTAACATCTTGTATCTATGTCAGGGGGTCCCAAACTTTTTCCTTGAAGCCCCTATGTATTAAACAAAAATATGAAATCCAACATAAGCCACACATAAAAAGGGTCTAAAATGCATTTGGGGTTATGTGTGAAAGGACAATTGGCTATGATGAAAGTTGCGTGTGCACTGTGCATGAATGAATGGTACTGGGCACATGTATACAGTCGGGTTTCTGTAAATCTAACCCTAGGGCAGCTACATGCATAAAACTGTGTAAAACACTTTTGATGGATCATGTCATGTTCAAAGAGCTATACTTTACTTGATGATATTCCTACTTAATGTATGTATTTTTCTAGCGCTATCGAGTGGACACAGAGAAATGGAAAAAAGAAATCCAAGACCCACAAAGGGGTTTATGTTCGACCGTTACAGACAGCCAGGCATTCTCCTGAAAAAAACAAGTTTATTATTATGTTTCATTGTATTATGTACTGCATGTGTAAAGGTTTGTGTAATACGGTGGTGTAGATTTGTATGTTTATTTGTTTGACCAGAATTATTTTTCTAAATACTCTTGGCTATGGAGTTCACTGAGCTTTTTCAGGTCACTAGGAATATTGTCTTCCATGACATCACATATCTGAGGATGTTTGACACATTAAGGTATGGGTCATGTGTTTAAGGCGTGGTAACAAAAGCTTCATGTTGTGTTACTTTAGTCTAAGCATGGGGTCTATAGTGTTCAAGCAACGGACGCAAACTGTAATAAGTTGCATCTATAGAACACCATGATCCAAAATTGACTCACCGATTATATGGAGGGATTATTTTCAAATTTGGGACAATGGGAAGTGTTTCTTTGTGGAGATTTTAACATTGATTTACTTAAAATAAAAACTCATGGGCCCTCGGAAAATTTCTTAAATACTCTATATAGGCAATCTTTGTTTCCTAAAAATAACCAGGCCAACACAGTTGCTCTAGCCTGGCCTGTGCCATCTGTAAACTCCGACCTAAATATCTTTCCCTGCATGTACGTCTGGGTTTGATCTCAATGGCTGCGATCCAATCGGTTGAATTTCATCCTACCATTCAGCGAGCGGTGGAGGCGGGTGTTGTAGGTGATGTAAAGCGTAGCTTGACTCGGCCGGGCGCATTACTTCACAACCAAACGCTAGCGATTGGGTAAAATCAGACCCAATCGTTTCAAACTTTAAACAGAGTTCACCCCTCCCACTTGTAAACGGAGCTCAATTGAGAAAGTCCAGACCCTCTGTACGAAACAAGTACGAGGGTATGGTAAAACCAGGCTACAGTTGCTCACTAATTGATCATATATTTATGTTCTCAGCAAAGACCTTCCATGTGGGATTCTAGTAACGGATGTAAGTGATCACCTACCTGTTTTTGTTCTGTATAACCTAAAAAATAGGAAAACTAAAGATGAAAAAACTCATGTCACTAAATTGATCAGATTGTTAAATGATAACGCGCTAGACGCCTTTAAAGTCAGTTTAGCAGAAAAAAACTGGAAATCTCTCTTGGAAGAAACCATTGTAGATGCAGCTTATAATATCTCCTTAAGAACTTTCATGACCCTCTATGACCCGCACTGCCCAAAAATAGAAAGCAATTGTAAAAAGATGAGTCCCTGGATGACTACGGGTTTAGCAAATGCATGTAAGAAAAAGAATTCACTATGCAACAACTTTTTTTTTTAACAAAAAGAACATGTGAATCTGACATTAAGTACAAAAGATACAAAAACAAACTTACTAATATAATAAGAAACTGCAAAAAAAATAAAATATATATATATATTATAGTGCGCTACTCGAAAAAAAATAAGACAAACACTAAAGCTCTCTGGTGTTCTATAAATGATGTAATTCGAAGGACCTCAAAAGGAAATGTACCGCAGAGCTTTATGTCAAATGGTCACAAAATTTAAAATTCAAATGAAATTGTGAGCGAGTTCAATAAGTACTTCATAAGCATAGGACCTCAATTATCCTCCTCAATAACTCCACCATGCACAAATTATAATCATGACTGTGTCCAGGAAACCCAAATACAATGTTTCTTACACCAACAACAGGATAAGAAATAACTGATATAGTTAGAAATGTTATAAATAAGAAATCCTTGGACTGTGATGAGGTAGATATGAGTATTGTTAAACAGGTCATCGATCACATTATTTTTAATTTGTCTTTCAAAACTGGTCAATTTCCAGATTCAATGAAAATGGCTAAAGTTATTCCCATCTATAAAAATTGTGACACAACTCAATTCTATAATTACAGACCTATCTCAATACTACCTCAATTCTCAAGAATATTAGAAAAGCTCTATACAACTCGACTAGACACATTTATAGATAAATACAATATTTTAAATGACAGTCAACATGGCTTTGGTAAAAGCAGATCTCCCACTTTCGCGTTAATGGAACTCATAGAGGAAATCACAAATAATATCGACAAGGAAAAGTATTCAATAGGTATTTTCATCTACCTTAAAAAGGCTTTCGACACTATGGATCACAATATACTCCTGAACAAACTACAAAAATATGGGATAAGAGGTATTGCTTTCAACTGGATTGAATCCTATTTAACAAACCGTAAACAGTATGTCCAAATGGGGCAGTGCAGATCCATGTGGGATACCCTAGTGTGTGGTGTCCCCAGGGATCGGTGTTGGGACCTAAACTATTTTTTTTTTTATATATCAATGATTTGTACTTGGTTTCCAAGAAGCTTAATCCGGTCCTTTTTGCAAATGATACAACTATCATACTCTCAGGTGCAGACTTACAGCAAATGGTGATCGAGATTACAGAAGAAATGGATACATTGAAAGATTGGTACAATTTATTTATGCAGAATCAGTTAAAATTGGCAGTGAAACCATTGAAAGAGTCTATGAACATACATTTCTTGGTGTAACACTTGATCATAAAATCAGCTGGAAACCTCACATCCTAAAAATTTAAACTAAAGTTGTAAAGATTTCAGCCATAATGAATAAATCTAAATATATCATTGACAACAAAGCTCTATATACTATTCACTTATCCTTCCTCATTTACCATATTGTGTAGAGATCTGTGGGGGAATGTGTATAAAAGTAATCTTGACCCTATGTTTAAAGTTCAGAAAAAGGCAATAAGAATAATCCATTTAGCTGGATACCGTGAACACACACATCCATTATTCATCAAATCAGAAACAATGGAATTTGAGGACCTTACTGAGTTTAAGATGGCTCAAGTCATGTTCAAAGCCTCACTAAAGTTGCTTCCTGAAAGTTTACAAAATATGTTCTGCAAACGAGAAGTTAAATACAACTTGAGAGGTAAAATGAGTTTTGATAAACAGTACTCCATAACAACCACGAAAAGCACCTGTCCCACGAGACATGGTGTAGAAATTTGGAAAAATCTAGATCAAAACATCAAACTCTGTAAAAATCTGGCACACTTTAAAAAGATCTACAAAGAATCTAAAAAAATAAATAAATATATAAATAAAAATAATAATAATAATATATATTGATAATAACTATATGTATTAATGAGGTGACATATTGTAAGCACAGATGACGGTGTTAGCATGTGTTAGCACCGTTTGGAAAAAATGTTAAAATGTTAAAATGCTGGTGTAGACGCTTGTATAATGAGAAGAATTATCGTTGTAGGGTAGCGGGTCGTGTGTGGAAATATAACCGTTTTGTTAGAACGCTCGAAATACGCACGGATGAATTAATAGCATATTATTTACGAACGTTTGTATGGAAACGAACGCCACCATTGCTGTTTGTGATGTGACACCGGACGTGTCGTAGATGTTGTGACGAGACCCCGGACGTGACGTAGTTGCGTGTGCTAGACACAACCATGGCGGCTATGTTTAAGAATATGTGCCGCTCGGCGCTAGACTAAAGAGTTTTTATACATGTTGTACACACTTATTTCAACATAGCAAGCTGTGTTGGTGACGCAGGCAGAGCACACATCTAAGACACATATTCAGAACAGATATAAGACATACCCTGGTTTTCCCCCCATTAACGTATGCAGGCTTGCTATGTAAACCGCTTCTTACTACTTCGCCCTCAGGAGCTGGTTAAAAGAAACATGTGTTATAAACGAAAACAGGTAGTCATACCATCTCATAAGAATACTGCTTCAATATACCTTGGTCTATGCGTAGTATTTTGGCTGTTTTCTCCCCGGCAGAACATATAGTTCCAGACTCTATGTCTGCCTGCGTGTCCACTATTTTAAAAACACAAAATAGAAATTTAACTTTTCAGACATGAAATGGGGTTTGTTAACACGGGTCTATTACCGTTTTCTTCCGAAGACAACTCTTCTTCATGACAGCGTTTACCTAGGCATACAATGCTGGTTTATAAAGAAAAACATTTAAAGCAAACTGTATACAGGATTTACACACTATTCTGTAAAGGGTTTTGTTTTACCGTGTGAGGCCATGTTCTGCTGAAATCCGCTGGTTTTCCGAGAGGTACTCTGGTCAAGATGCTAAAAAACATAGCTGAGGAAACCCCTTTTGAAACAAAAAGGACTGTGATGTCACCATTATGCAGCCCTCCCCTGGCTATGTGTCATGAGGTGTAGGGGGGCTAAGGGGTGTGTCAGCTGTCAGAGGGGTGGCAGGTGGGGGGCAAATGTGTTTAGAAGAGATAAGAGGGCAAAGGGGGAAGTGGTGGGTCAATGGTCAACTGTACGGTTGGGTTTTTGCGGTTAGTGGTCAGTTTTAGAAAAAAAAAAAAAAAAAAAGCGGAAGTTGCATCATAGCAGCATTTATTGGAACGAAAAAGAGGAAGTTACGTCATAGCAGCATTCTTATTACTACTGCTATACCGTGCCGCCGGTAATAGGGGAGAGTTCCACAGTTTGGTCCCCGCGACTGCAAAATCCCTCTCCTTTAGTTTTTAATCTAGACCAGGGGTCACAAATTAAATTTCACCCAGGTCCGAAATGAAAAGAAATTGTCAAGCAAAGGTCCGGATCATAATATGGGGTTAATTCACGGTTATATGGGGATTTTTAAGCCTTTATTGAATCTATTGTTGTGATTTGAAAAAATAAGTTTTGGCTGCTAAAAAGCTGAATGCATAGCCTCTATTATACACAATGTGCGCATAATATATGACAGTGATGTGTTTCTCCTCTGCTCAGTTCAAGTCCTGGCTTAGTCCAGGTTTACTCCTGGCTTAGTCCAGGTTTAGTCCTGGTTAAATCCAGGTTTAGTCCTGGTTTAGTCCTGGTTTACTCCTGGCTTAGTCCAGGTTTACTCCTGGCTTAGTCCAGGTGTAGTCCTGGCTTAGTCCAGGTTTACTCCTGGCTTAGTCCTGGTTAAATCCAGTTTAGTCCTGGTTTAGTCCTGGTTCAGACCTGCTCGCTGCCGCATTACGATCGCGCGTGCATATTTCATTAAGGCGCCCTCCGCTTTTTATTTTTTAGCGAGTCGTATTTCAGTCATTCCGAAACCATTTCTAAAGATTTAAAAAGTAACCTGGCGCTCAGAGGTAGGACTCTCTTTCTTTTCTTCTGGGCTGTGGTTTAGAAAGGGAGAGAGAGCGCACACGCAGCAGCTCGTCTGAGGGGATTCAGGGTCGGATTCAAAGTTCAGATCCAAGGTTCGGGTACGGACCTGCTGGCGCATGGGTCCGGATTCGGACCGAGGTCCGCCGTTTAGTGACCTCTGATCTAGACCAACAGGGAAATGTAAGGCTATATCCACACGAAGACAAAACGAAGACCGAGCCAGCTCAGTAAATGTGAGTCATGTGTGTAAAACCGCTGCGATTCATCTGCCACGCCTGCATGTGGCGCTGTGGCGCTACCACAGATAACAGAACATGATGTAGACGGCGCATGTGCAGTAAACTTTTGTGTAATGTCAAATGAAACGGATCCATGGATTTACGATGTACAGAAGAGACGAGGAGGTGAGTTTATTCTTTAGACATGACGAGACTAAAGCAGAAAAACTGTCAGTCACCAGTTTTTACTGTCAGTCCAAAAACACAGACTGAATGGACACGCGTGGCTCGGAGCGGAGTAAAACATTATAAGGTCAGTAGATTATGGATAACAGACACAACGCTGGCGCTGTGATGTCATCGTTTGAATTAAAGTTAAAGAGATGCCGTATCAATGGAGTCACGCAAACAGCGTTTTGAGATCGTTCCACTCTGGGACCTGGTTTGGAAAATGTTCGTTTACAGACCCCCCCAAAACGCCGGTTTTGTCTGGATTGATAAAATGTGTGTGCGTTTGAGCTCGACTTTGTGAGGACAGGGCCTAAGAGCAGCTGGTCACAGGAAGTCAGCATTTCAGATCAATCGTAAAGTGCAAGATTTTTAAGAGACTGAAAAAACCAATTCAAAAATCGAAAGATTGCAATTCTTTTTTTATTTAAAGCAAACACTTGTATTTCAGCCCCCGCTCTTGGTTACACACTTGCATACATTTTCCTAATTTGAGTTGCCCTTTCTTGCTCCATGACTACAAATTTTGATTTTCAATTTCCAAGAAGTTTGACCTGAAATGTGGCCTCTCAAAGGTGAATCGATGCATAAGTCTTCCCTTTCAATTATCCTGATGAGGAGTTCCTGTCCATGAATCAGCGTTTCTCTTCGCGGTGGAGGACACTGGAGGTGACACAAAGGTTTGCAAGCGCGGTATGTTTGGAACCAATCTGAGAGGACACTTTCTGGAGAACGATGAGGTAATGAAATCTCAAATCTCATTCGTCAAAAGTCCCCGTGTCAGCAGAGGTTTCCCCTCCTACAACAAAAAGAAAGAGAGATTCTCGTTGAAGGTCAGTAACTTAGCATGGGACATTCGTTGATTTATTTAAAGGAACGGAGTTGATGCGTACCTGTCTGGTCTGTGTGCGTGCTCGTGGTCGCTTCCAACTTCATCCCCGTTTGGAGCTATAGGAATACATTGGGAGAGGCCAAATGCTAACAACATCTTTGGTCGTTTTGCGTGACTGAGCGCACACGCACAAAGACCAGACAGGTACGTATCAACTCGTCTAAGCTCAGGTAAGAACAAAGGAACATCAGTATGTCAAAACGGTGGCCTGTTCCTTTAAGTTACAATATATGTGCCTCAAACATTGTGCTCTCATCCAGATTTGAGTTGATGGCCCACTTTTATTTTGTATTTGTAGACCCCATTGACTTTGTATGGGGAATTTTGTCCTCTGCATTTGCCCAGTCCCCAAAATGTTCCCCCATGAGCCGCATTTACATTAAGCATATAATACTGTGGATGGATGTCTGAATTTTGGAAAGTCACACCCTTGCATGCCCTGGTTACACTTGAAACATGAAACTCTTATGGACACCATCCTCTCAGAGTTCGAGGTGCTAAAAGGACACACTTCTCCACTGCCCCACTGAGGCACAAAGGCTTTTATCGGACACTCTCTCCACTGGGATCAAATCCGCTGTGAAGAGTTCATCTGAGGGAACGGGCGGCACTAAGGACACAGCCTGAAACTTGACCAGCCTGTTATTAACTTCATAACCAAAGTGCACATTTAGATCTGGTCTCTGGTCACTGGTCTCTTCACTGCGTTACATTTTACTGTCCTGATCAAAGGTTTAAGACCTCTTGAAAAATTGTACAAATGGTTGCAAGGTTGGAGCTTAACAATATCCAACGAGAAGAAAATGGGAGTGAGACAAAAAATAAATTTAATCACATTAAATGAAAAATGTGGATTGCAAAAAAGTGGATTCAGTGTCTTGTCTGTCAGGTACATACATTGTCACGACGACCTGATGGACCTGATGAAAAAAAAACAATGTTTTGAATGTGCCCCTCCTGGAGTCGCCACCTTAACGTGGTGGAGGGGTTTGAGCGCCCGAATGATCCTGGAGCTCTGTTGTCGGGGGCTTCGTGCCCCTGGTAGGGTCTCCCAGGGCAAACAGGTCCTAGGTGACGGGTCAGACAAAGAGCGGTTCAGAAGCCCCTTATGAGAGACCAACAGGCCCGGTGAGAACCATGAGGCCGTCCTTCTGTGGACCCACCACCTGCAGGAGGAGCCATAGGGGCTGGTGCAATGTGATTTGGGCAGCTCCAACGGCTGTCCCTACAACCCGGCAACGGAAAAGTGGAAGAAAATGGATGGATGGATGGATGGATGGATGTTTTGAATGTGGTCGGGATGTACGGCTGCATAAGCAGGGCCTCAACAACACGACCACATTCAAAACCAGGAATTTGTTTTGCCTTTGCCATCAGGACGTCATGACAGTGTGAGTACATGACATGCATGTGGTCCTAAACGTTTTATCATCTGCAATAAAAGCTTTTGTTTGGTTTCACTCCCATTTCTTCCTTTCTTCTTGTTGCTTGATTGATGTGGAATCTTGTCCAACCATGTTAAATGTTGACAATTTTTCAACCGGTGTAAACCTTTTTAAATGTCGGAGTGGACCAGAAAAATGTTGTCTCTTTATGGGCGAAATGTCTGAATAAATACAGGGAATAGAATAGAGTAAAATTAAATCTTGTATGTCACCAAACAACAACACCGTACTGTATGTTAAGCTGAAAAAAGGGATTTCCGTGCTATTCTCGGTGTGATGTAAGGGAGGTGGTTGTCTGCGCCGGCCTGTTTCAAAGAGCAGAATGAAAGGCAGATATTGCTGGACTCATCAAAGCGGCGGAGCGGCAGTCGACACAGCAAAGACAATGTGGGTCACGGCGAAACAAACGCGTCCAGGTGAAACTATCAGAGCCGTGATTCATCCGGAGACAGACAGGAGCAAGCAAACCTGCAGTTATTTCTATTTGGCGTCGGCGACTGTCGGAAAACAACTAATGAAACAAGGAGAAGAGCCATTCAAAAGACTGACAGTCCCGCTGAGATTCCAGAAACTCCTGGCCCCAGAGGAGATTCTATTGTCCATGTTTTTGTATAGAAAACCGGTAACTTTTCAACAGACAGGTAACATTAGCTCTGTGATATCAAACCGGAATCCCGCACTTCTGTTTAAATTGTCCCTGAAGAGGATAGGCATCTGGAAGAACGTGCCGCTGGCTGCAAGGCAATAAGATTGATTTTTATGAGTTTTGGAACTCATCCGTCTGAACTTGGATGGACTGCAAGGTTTAAGAGAATTGTCAAGCCTGTGTGCAAACATCTTAACTATAAAATGTAAAAGGAGAAGCGGCGTTCGATGCTTGAGTTGGCGAGTTATGCAGACAGCTTGCTAACTCATTCATTACTGGCGACGTATTCTTTACTATATGGACAGAAGACGGAGGCTCGATCTATTAAAATCAATCATAGTTTTATTCCCTGATAATACAATTATAAAACACAAGTTATCTGAGCGCTACATTTCTCGCCAGCATGGTGGTCCAGCAGCTCCGGCCGGAAGCACAGAAATCCCTGTGCTTGAGCAATATATTGGACCAGGAAAGGAGTAGGCATGGCTATGACGTAGGACCAATCAGTGCTCCAGAAATGCTCTTGTGTTCACTCCCTCGTCCCAATCTGACTCCATGGTGTTGTCCTTCAGAGATCCATAGGACAAAGAATGATCGCGCCAACGTAGAATGACCGCGTTAACGTGTGAAGTCCGAAGACTTAAACCACTCAGTTTCATCTAACCCTCAAGGCACATGATTACATCAACACAGTAATGCAGTAGTTCAATTTATAAAATGAGGAAAACAAATATTTCCACATCACTTACTGATGAATGAGTTAGCAAGTTGTCGGCATGCTAACTACATATGCGGACAGTTAGCGAGCCGGCAACTCTGGGAACGTTTTCAGAGTTCGTTAGCCTGTTTAATGTATTTCCCTATGACCATTAGCATTTAGCCAACAAATATCATATATGAAAGACCTAGATTTTTCAACTGTCGTCTACCCATCGACCACATTTAGGTGATGCCAAAGCCTTGTTATAAATGAATGTACAGACCTTTTGAGATTTTGTTTTAGATCAAATGATGGAATGATGGAGAAACCACAGAAATGATCTAAATGCCATGAAACGGACATGTCATGATCGCCATACTTTATTATAAGGACTGGCTCTTCCTAGACAGCTCAATTTACACAGGTCTGGAAAGTCGCTGGCTACAAAATGTGCACATTTGTAGGAACAGACTCAGATAGTTGAAGGCGTTTCTGATTCTGACACCAACAGATGTGAATTCAACTTATGTTCCCATGACAACACTCCGACTGGACAGTCACAAAATGAAGCGTAGGCCGAGAACTGAAAGTACTCTTATTTTCAAACACCTTAGAGGACATTTCCTCCTTTCCTGTACTTTCACCAGAGCTCGGGATTGTGTCGTCAACATCGCTAGGATTCCTGCCAGGCGATCATTTTCAACTTCTTCCTGAGAGAAAGCATTTCAGTAGGAGTAAAATCAAACACTACGGCACGTCATAACAATGTCAATGTGCTCATTTATTTGGGAGAAATATTTCTGTTTCCTTCAAAGACCCTTCAGCGCATCTTTTCTTTTCTCTGACAACTTCCAGAGAAAAACAGCGATACGTCAGAAAGTTGGACATCAGAGGGTCCCATGTTGAAAAAATGGGAAATCAATATTCTATAATTAAAGGGTGTAATGCTATACCGTGAAAGCCTTCGCTATCTGACTTTTGCTGCATCCCTGACATCTTGAACACAGCAGAGCAGGAATTAAACTTCTGAATGCAGCATTTATTGTCCCCGTATGGAAATTAGATGTTAATTCTCCCCTGGATGTTTTTTTGTTTTTGTTTTTGTTTTGTAAAGAAAGAAAGCAAAGGAGGAATCGTCTTATCTTAGGGCGTTTTCAGACATGTTGGAGCGTCTTATGGGTCGACCCGAGACCGCCCTAAATTTAGTTTCAACTGTGTTTCCTTCAAAGCTAGTTCAATCCGTGTTCACTTGCAACGATCAGTTGTTCAACAAACGTATTCCCATGACATGTAGTCAGCGCGTCCTGGGCATAGACATATCATTAATAGACCGTCATTACTCACTCTGTCCTGTTTACCACAATGACCATGTTCGAGGAGGAAATCATGGCGGATTTACAGACTCCTCCTCCCCAGCTCTGACGAAGCTTGTTCCTAATAAGGGCATAAGGGGCGGGATCTTCACTGTAGACTCGGCCCTTGCGTGACGTGTAGCTCGCGCAGCTCCAATGCTAACAGTCCGACCCTCATTAAGTACGAGATTTCTAAAATGTATCCTACGATAACCTCTAATTGTGTCTAACCCAGCGTAATCACAGGAGAAATATCTAACGTGTCTAAAGTGCAATGCATTCCAATGGGGGACTAGCGGCTATGTGGCGGTACTACAGCAATGGCGGCCTCCGGTGTCGTCGTCGCAAAGCAGAGCAGCCAGCGGCCATTGGTCCTGGGTCTGCCAATGGGACATGCCCAGAACACCTCCCCAGGGAGGGACCAGGAGGCATCCGAAATAGATGCCCGAGCCACCTCAGCTGGCTCCTCTTAATGTGAAAAGAATGATTGTTTCTAATCAATGATGTCTTGCTTAGAGAACAATTTAGCAATAGAAGTGTTGTTTTTACATTGTGGAGCCTCTCAGTTTTCTGTTACAGTGGAGTGGAAAAATACTGAGCCGATGTGCAGACAGGCTCCGAGAACAGACCCCATGCACACGTAAACAAAGAGATAACATGGGCCCTACCAAGGCCGGCTGGCAGACATGGGCCGATAAGTGGAAAGTGCCAGACTCGTACGATGGGAAACTGATGCGCTTAGTATAGGCTCATGAATATTATAATTTGAGGTGTGGTGTGAAGAAGTCTGTGTCCCCAGAGAGTTCAGTCTTCTCCGTGTGGGGTGCTGACAGATTGAGTGTTAGGGACCTGGGGAACAGACGCGTCTGTGTGAGGTGACCTGTGAATAAATCCTTGTGACTTTAAGTTCCTGGTTTCATATTCATCTTTATCCTGGTGTGTTTATTAGGCTGATAGGGCAGTGTTGACGACTAATTTTCTAATCCCCCTTCCAGTGTGAATGCGCATTGTCCAACGGTGGTAATGGTAAATATGGAAAAGTAGAGACGACGTGTTAATCATATTTTATTGTATACAAGGTGACCACCGCATGGACAGAGAAAAGAGGTTTTCTTCATTGGTGACCCCGACAGTGCTGAAGGGGGGGTTGGAGTCGTCAACTACGGACGACGGCGAAGGTCCGGTCCGGTAATTCTTCGCGGTAGACATGCCAGGTGTCTTATCTTCCAAAAACCACTCACCCACGGCTTCAGGGACGCGTCCACTCTAGAATAAGGTAAGACTGCTTTTGACTACTATTTTTAACGAGTGTCAAAGTACGTCTATTGGCTATTTTTTGTCTAAATTTTAGTTAGGAGTATAGTCAACGAAGCTAAGTGTTGGATGGTTTAAATCTGCATTGATGTTTGGAAGTAAGAAGGGAAAAACACGTCATAACTAAGATACCGAACCAAATACCGAACCAAAATAGAGGTTAAGAAATTGGGAGTATAACTACAGTAGCGAGAGTTTATCTACAGGACTACGCGTTGGGGATATCCCGGTAAAAGCTGATAAGCACGTAGGTATGTCCGACCAGCACCGCGGACGCGCGGGCTGGAGATAAGAGTTGTGACACGGCCGTTGACAGTCCGAGGGGCTGTCTGAAATAGGATCGAGGATCCTAAAGTATACGGGTAAGGGGCCCTGGATCGAGGATCCTAAATGGGTTTGAGTCCCTGGAACGAGGTTCCTAAATGGGTTTGTGTCCCTGGATCGAGGATCCTAAAGTCTGCGAAAACGGGGGAATTAGGGGTGAAAACATTGAAAATTAGGCGCATTGATGTTCGGTTATGTTGTTGGAGTCATAGTCGGGTACCCAAACTGTGTGTGGCTGTTGTTTCGTGTTGTCTTTGATTTGGACTGTGTGCTGAATGTTGAATGGGCCATGTGGTTTGTTGTTGAAACAGTCAGAGGAGTGAAAGCCGCCGTGGGCACACGTGTTGTTTAAGCCTGATTAGAATCGTCTATTGCGGGTGGTCAAATGTGTGTGGCTTGTGTGGGGAAGAGGGTGTGAGGAATGTCGGGGGAGAGTGGCGGACTCTGGAGGAGTAGGAGAGCTGCTGGGGCTCGCGCTCAGTGAGTGTCGGACAGTGGGGAAACGCGTGGAACCGGTTGAACTGGTAACAGCACGATGGTGGAAAAACGAGAGGATTTTTTCCCCCATCTCAGGGGGCGGGATTCAAAA
The DNA here is from genome assembly GCA_021464625.1 of Proterorhinus semilunaris. Taxonomy (NCBI): domain Eukaryota; kingdom Metazoa; phylum Chordata; class Actinopteri; order Gobiiformes; family Gobiidae; genus Proterorhinus; species Proterorhinus semilunaris. The sequence continues at coordinate 6,000,671 of CM038357.1, forward strand.
GCCCCTCCCGGAGGAGGAGCTCCCGCTTTGGGCCCGTATTAGAAATGGTAGTGGGACCGGTGGCCCCACTGAAGGGGGGGGGAGGACAAATCCCACCCCCACCCAGGAGATCACAAAGACTCCGCAATGCAAGCATGTTCTGACTTCTTAAAAGGGACAGTGCTGTATGGTAGATAAACCAACAAATAAACTTATATGATATACATCTATGGCAGAGTATCATTAGATTATCAACAAAAATGTGGAGTATGGGCCCCTTACGGTGTCCATTTTGGGTGTGGGGACTGATACTGGCCTTAAGTATGACAATAATACCAATTATGTTAATGGTGGAAGACCAAAACAGTTGTGAGGGGATAGTAAGGGGACATCCCTTTCCCCAACTTAGGAGAGAATACCTGAGAGTGTGTCGTCGAATAGGCACAAAACCAGGCGGAAAGTTGGCAATCTATTGTAATCAAGAAACATGGGAAAACCGAAAGAAAGAGAAGGTTTTGTTGAAAGGTTTTATCTAACATGTCTGTTCCCACAGAAGGCGATGGATCTAGGAAGCGACGGTCTCTTAATGTAGACGGCCAGGGTCCAGACGAGAATAAATGGGTAAAGGCCAAGAGCTTGTTGTTGTTGTTTTAATAATAATACAAGACGTATAATTCTTTGACATTATGCTAAAGGAAATGGGGCATAATTTGTGCTTATCAAACAACCAAAACAAATAATATTGATAACGGCCAAACAATATTTAGAAAGTATAAAAGGTGAAATGTCTTGCATTTTTAGTTTATTATTATATAATGTTGTGCTTGCAGGAAGCGCTAATAGAGTGAATACATATTGTTCTGCTGTGATTTGTTTCTGAACCCTGGGTTGGTAGGTCCGGTTCTAAAGGTACCAGGACATACAAAGATATATAGAATATTGTCTTTATCGTTTAGACTTGTGGTGAAGTGAATCTTAGCTCTATCTTTGTAGGTTCTAGGTGTCTGAGCGGGCTCTCAGTTGTACAGGGGTACTTTGATAAAAGGAGAGCTGCCCAGATTACGGCAGGATGGCTTTTCCTGGTTCCTTTAAATTAGTTAAGTAATTGCTTTGTAAACTTTCTTACATCCTTTAAAGTTTGCGCCTGAGGTTAGATCGGAGGTCACCTGGAATCCAAACTGTGTTTAGGAGAAACATATTTTTGATAAGACGGCCATAGCGTTATAATCGAAAACTAAGAGTCTGACACAAAAAGACTATTGAATTTAATAGGATAAAATATATGCGGAAACTGATCACTAATCAATATAAGCATATGAAATAACTAGTTAAAGAAACCTTCCATTAGATCGTTATCCAGTATGTGAATTCCTGAAGTTTTATTATTAGTGATGTGGTTTTAACAACCTAAAAGCAACTACATTATATTGAAAATAAAAGGAGAAATTAATAGCACTATGCTTGTCTTCAAAGGCAATAGTGGAGCATGAGCCTTTTTTGATAGTGGACAGAGGATTCTTTTAATTTTTATTATCAATATTCACTCGTGTATTTTTTACTTTTGTTAGTTTTTTTTTTAATGTTACCCTATTTTAAATGCTGAGCGTGATAGGACATGCTGGTTTTGAATTTTACTTTTTACTCTGACAATTTTTGGTGGTAAAAGGGGGAGAGGCGAAGGCCTGTTGTGCTTTGCGTGGGCATTGGTCCAAGTGCATTGAAGCGAAAGTCCGCATCACTGAAAGTCTGCTCCATGCTGCCTCACTGAGAAAATGCCCTCGAAACATGTCAACAAAAGAAGCTCACCTTCTGCTGTCCTCTGAAAGTCCCTAAAAAGCCGCCTGCAGGAGGACTAGTGTTTCACAATTTGCCACAGGTCTGATGCCTTGACCTCTGCTCCACTCGGACTTAGATTTTTGAATTTTTAGGCAAATATACATATTTTTATATTTTGTTTTAATCAATTTCTTTTGTGTTTTGCCAATGGGCCAGGGCCCATGGGACTCCGCGTGGCGGTAATCTATCTCTATTTTTCTCATTTTATTTTTTGATCTTTTAGAATGCTCCAATTGATCAATGTGCATCCTAATTAAACAGCTATAATAATTAAGTCGAAATAGATAATGAAATAAACAGATAAATACACTTAATTAAATATTTTAAGAGATAACATATTTACAGAGTGATAAATAAACATAGCGAGTGTAGGGTTCACACAAAGTGAAAATAATTTGGTGTAGCGAGGCGAGTTTAGGCGTAGCTAAGGCCCGTTATTGGTTTAGTAAAATATTAATTCTAATAATTCTTGGGTTATAGGCAAAGGTGTCCTAATTTGAATGTTACCTGATTTGCAGCGGATCTTAGGCATCTATGCAAAGTACATAAATGATTAAAATGAATATTCAATCAGTGGTGTGATTAGCTTCTCAAGAACAGTATAGTAATTCTCCAATTACTTTGTAGCACAGGTTACAGCTGATAATAATATTGTACCCTTAACTTTGACCAGTAAACATCCACAGGTTACCATTGTCGTGTGGAAGAGTTTTGTTGATAGGAGTGGTTGGGGTTCATTTGCTTGTTTGGGGGTTTGTGTCTAAGGTGTGTTAAGGCGTAACAATTTGTTGATTGTGTAGGTGGTCTCTGAACGTCCCGAAATTGATCAGAGATGTTGTGGATTTAATTTGAGCAAACTGAGTGAGTTTTGTACAGGAATTGACGGCGTAGTGTTTTATTGTTGGGTTTTGGTTGAACACAGGAAAGAGATGGAGTCCTATGTTTTGATCAGCGGGAGATACTGGTGTATCTTAATTTGGAGTGTTGGTGATAAAAGTGATCATTTACATTTGCACTGGTAAACCCTTGGATGCGTAAGTTGAAATATTGTGTGGTTTGCCAAAGAAGGGGTGGCGGAATCCAGATTTGAACACATGCTTAGATTTTAGATCTGAGGCCGAGATATGGAGTGGTATGAATTCTGAATATAGAGGTTTACATACAGTGTAAGTAAAACGGCATCTTCGAATCTGAAGTTGGTGCTGGCAAACGTGTTTTATTTCAAAATGGCAAAATGTGATAAGATCAGTGTAAATCCGGTATCTTAAGAGTCACTGAAAAGGTCACACTCATGACCTCAAGGATATATTGCCCAGCTTTCTAATGGTCATCGCGTCTCTTGGTGCACACAGACTCGCTATGATTATTAAAAAGAGATGGAGAGTCGATTGGACCTCCGTAGAAATAATTGTGACTCTTTCGGATCTAAATAAACAAATAATAAGAAAACATAAGTTACTATAAGATTATAAGTGTGACTATTTTATGTACTGAGTGTGTAACATGTTTTAATCCATATTAATTCCAGGTTGATAACATTAATTTTACACAGAGACAGGGACTTTACAGGAGGAATTGTGATGCTGCAGGGACGGATTCAGGACAGGAGCTGATGAGCCAAGAACTGGTCACAATGGCATGGTAGAATTTGATTTTATGTAGGACGGAGTGTTCTTCTTTATTGTTGCAGGAGGCAGCAGGGAAGGAGAAAATGTCGATTGGCTCTGGAGGCCTGGAGGTCCTATCCGAGCAACAGAATCCCTTGTGTAATGATTTGGTGTTCCAAGCAAGAGAGGAAATCGGAGAGGCAGGTTGGATCTGACAAAGACAATCAAGCATCTTTGGAGCTTGAATAAGTATTGGTGGTTGAGCTTCCAAAGCTCGGCTAAAAGTGGAGGTTTGTTTATGAAAACATAGTGTATCAGTGTACTTCATACAAATGAGTAAGAGAATGGGTTCTACATTTACGATTAGAAGGAGCTTTCTAACAAACAGAACTAAACCATAATTGGCTCGAAGACAGTAAAAATTATTGTCCTAAATATAGTTATAATGTACTTCAAAAGGTGGGTATATTAATTGGTGTAATACTGTTGTTGTGTTGTGTGTTGTTCTGTTGTGTTCTCCCTCTCGTCCGCAGCATGGTCTCCAGGGCTCTGGGGACTTCGGGGGGGTTGTACGCAGCTGTGACCCTGCCCCCGGAGGACCCAGAGGCCGGGGACAGGTCCCTGCCTGAAGGGGGTGAGCCGAGCCTGTATCAACTCGGGGCATTTAAGGCTCTGGGATATGGATGGGAGGACACACGTGGCTCAGAATAACTTTAAGAACCATATGATGAGTGTTATGTTGTGTTTTGCTTCGCTGTGTTTGTATTTTGCAGGAATGTTTATTTTCATATTGATTCGAGATGGAGCCTATGGAACTGAGGAAGTGAAATGTATCATTGAACCCAGTCCTGGGAGATACAGGTTCCGGATGGAACGATTAGTGAGTGGTAATTATACATGGGAAGAAAGTGATGATTTCACAGGACTGGAGGATGTGGTTGCCTATGCCCAAGCCAAATTCGACACCTGGTGGTGGCACTATACATTGGGCAGGGGACAACTATGTTTTGACGACGGCTGTACCTTCATTAATTAGAAACAAGGAAATGGCCTCTTCGAGGCCAGAAGGGGGATGAAAAGAATGATTGTTTCTAATCAATGATGTCTTGCTTAGAGAACAATTTAGCAATAGAAGTGTTGTTTTTACATTGTGGAGCCTCTCAGTTTTCTGTTACAGTGGAGTGGAAAAATACTGAGCCGATGTGCAGACAGGCTCCGAGAACAGACCCCATGCACACGTAAACAAAGAGATAACATGGGCCCTACCAAGGCCGGCTGGCAGACATGGGCCGATAAGTGGAAAGTGCCAGACTCGTACGATGGGAAACTGATGCGCTTAGTATAGGCTCATGAATATTATAATTTGAGGTGTGGTGTGAAGAAGTCTGTGTCCCCAGAGAGTTCAGTCTTCTCCGTGTGGGGTGCTGACAGATTGAGTGTTAGGGACCTGGGGAACAGACGCGTCTGTGTGAGGTGACCTGTGAATAAATCCTTGTGACTTTAAGTTCCTGGTTTCATATTCATCTTTATCCTGGTGTGTTTATTAGGCTGATAGGGCAGTGTTGACGACTAATTTTCTAATCCCCCTTCCAGTGTGAATGCGCATTGTCCAACGGTGGTAATGGTAAATATGGAAAAGTAGAGACGACGTGTTAATCATATTTTATTGTATACAAGGTGACCACCGCATGGACAGAGAAAAGAGGTTTTCTTCAGATACATACATACATCACATACGTCTCTTGCAACGTAACCACGTCTCCAAACCATTCATGGTCTGACTGGAAGGTATTAAAATGCCTAATGCGTTCTACCTCTATTAACCTTTACCCATTAAGTCGCATCTCGGTGTACGTAGACATGAAGGCAAGGAGAGTAAAGCGTTATGCCCCATCACTGTCGGCCACTGAAGGGAAAACACTCAACTGCCAACTGATCTAATGCCACCCAGTTTTGTCACATGAATGAAAATGCAAATAAATGTCAAGAGTTTAATGAATTTTCAAAAACTGTGTGACTCTTTTGGCATTTAAGCTTTTTCATGTCAGTGTCTGAAGAAAGGTTTCATTCTTTCACACCAACAGAACAAAATATGCCCTCCCCGTCATGAATAATGCATACCAGCGGTTAGCCTGTTAATCAGCTGCCTGGCTCTGAATCTGTTTAAAAGATTATCTCTTAAACTCCCCGGACACCGGCGGGCATCGCGTCGGCGCCTTAAGTGGGTCGGGAATCTTTGTCTTTTAATCACGGCGTAATTCGATGGCCGATGCTTGAGGCACGTGGATTTGGGCTCTCGGTTCAAAACCAATCAGATTTTTAACTGGGCGTCTTGATGGAAATCCTCCGCGGTGGCATTCATCGAGGTTTGCAGTGCGCAGAATAAAGGTTTCTTCTTAAAAAGCAGTCAGTCTCGAGGCATGTGTGACCTGTTTCTGGGACTTGTGCAGTCTTGGAAAAGTTTAGAACTAAAGTCTCACCATATATAACTTTTTAAAGCTTTTCATCATGTTTTAATTCTGACGAAATCTAATGAAAGGGTCTATTTCGTGATATGGAGGTCTTCTGTTCACCCCACGACACTAATGAGTGTGAGTGATATCAGTAATAGCCATCAGCTCTTAAAGGATTAATTAAAAAAATGTATGCTTTTGAAGTCTGTCCTGAGTGCAGAGGTTAGACTTTCGAGTGTTCATCTTGAAAGCGCAAATAAAATCCCAAAACTCGTTAGATAATGTTTCTACGTGCGAAAGGGTTTCCGTACCAATATGTCAGGACGTCAGGACAGTGTCTTTTTGGCTCAAGGAATGAAATCAAATTTCTAAGCATAATCACCAACACAGTGAAGCCATTATCAAAGCACTGTTCCTAAAGGCTCTATACCGGACTTTGTTTCTTTTTTTCTCAGTTCGCGAGAAGCCCGCGCCCCCCGTGCACCTGGCACAAGATCTGTCCCCAAATGTTCAATCCAAAACAGTAGATGGCGCTGTGCAGTTGAACAGACAATGCCTTTGACTCACAACAAGGACGAACCCTTTGAGTTACAGAGAGTGAATTTGGTCACAATGTTTGTGTTTTTGAAGCTGCAAAGTCATCATTCATATAAACTGATTCGTACCTTCTACTTGGAATACCGAAGTACTCTCACTTCAATAATATTTTGATTGAGAAACTTTTACTTTTATTGGAGTGACCAGAAGTATCTGTGCTTTTACTCAAGTAATGAAACCAAGTACTTTGACCAGCACTGGTCAATACCACACTATTGAAATCTATGCCTTGAAATGATTATCCTTGATGCAAAAACAGACATACAGTAGTTTAGTCCACTGTAAGTATATTTTAGACAGAGTTGGGTCCCCGCAGGAGAGACCTTTCAGCTTCCCCCTGTCACCCCCAAGGTCCAAGTGCTTCTCCACTCGCGTCCCAATCTTGGCTGTGTTAGCTGCTGGGGCACCTTTTTTTGCACCATTCTCAAGTATGTCCCTTTTTGTAAGTGGCTTTGTGATTGGCTGCCTGGAGCCTGTAAATAGGCCGCCCTGTGAGGTGTGCTCTCCCTCTCTCTGCCCCACTTGGCTCCGCCCAGCCTCGCCCTGCACACCTGGACTCTGCAGCATGGCGCACACTCTTTCACACAAACAATCAGGACAGTTATTTGGCGAATAGAAGTGAGCAAAGCTGTTGTATTTGTCACAAAGCGGAGCTGGATCCTCTGGCTCTCATGAGCTCGATAAGTTACTTTCAGAATCAGAATCAGAATCAGAATTCGTTTATTGCCAAGGTTTGTGAACAAGGTTTACAAACTAGGAATTTTACTTGGTGCAAACGTGCGACATAAAACATATAACACAGAATTAAGATAAAAAATAAGCTAAGAACGTTAAACTATAAGGCTATAAGGGCATGCATAAAATAAAAAATATTAAATAAATAAGATAAGATAAAGTGACATATGATAAGACAACAACAATTTGACAATGAACAACAGCGGGATTGTATATACAGATGTGTATATAAAGTGATATTAAGTGTTATAAAGTGTTATAAGTGTTATAAAGTGATAGCAGCGGGTCTAAGTGTGGACTCACCGCACAGTGCAAGTGCAACTGTAGTTCTCTGAATGTGCACGGTCTAAAAACGAATTACCATTATTACCGAATTACCGCTCTACCAACCGTGCCACTGTAGGGGCCCATGGACTTTAACTTAGGGCCCCCATAAAGGTGAGCGCCGGCTCTGATTTTAGACTCCTGGTTTAGTCCCGATTTGAGCTTGATTTAGGTGTGGCGGTATATACGTGGAAGGTCAAATATATGACTCCACATTCACAGGGCAAAGTGAAATGGTCCACCCCCGTACTGTTAACATGTCAGATCACAAAAAATGTTCGATAACTAAATGCGAACCGCGCCCAGTGGTTTGTTTACTCACAAATAACTGTTTGTTTTTTCAGACCTAAACCCCATTGCAAAGCCTCGCGGTCACGTCCGCTTCGCTAATGGGCGCTGTGTTCAGAAGCCACTTTCGTGTTAATTGCAGAGTCCATTCGGGGCCGGTCTAATTCAGCAAGAGGCATAAGAGGCGTCTGCTGCGAAGTGGCACGTATTAAGACCCCCTGCACTGGAAGCAAACAAACCAAGGACAAGGGTGGACGTTATATGACCTACTTTCAGCATTATGCCTTTGGAGAGGTGGGCTTTTAAAACTGGATTTAAAATTGAACGCTTTTACTGGGCGGTCACAATAATTACTACTTAACCTTGCTATTAAAAGTGTGTGAACTGACATTGGGAACGACATGGAGACGCAGGAGCTCAGAGGTTCATAGGGCAAAAGCAGCTCTGAAAGATGGTTACACCCTAACCCTAACCTAAGCCCTAGCCTTAAGGACCTATTGTCGGAAAAGAGCTGTGTGAAAAAGTGTCGGAATGACGGGCCGACCCCCTGAAGGTTGAGAAAGATCATTAAGACATTTAAAAAGCCTTACAAGGACTTTAAAGTTGACCCTGAAACACACCGGGAGACAATGCAGAGATGAAATTCGGCATCCGCGCAGTAACGTGAAGATATCGCTGCGCGGATGCCGAATTACTCCTGGTATTATTACGCCTTACAATATAGTTCCCCTTTTTATCCGCTTAGAAAATCCACATTGTTTAATTTTGTGCAACTATACTTTATAGTGTAACACTTCACGTAACCGTATTTAAATAGGGAAAACGTTTCACCTCGTGTGGAGCTACAGAGGAGGAGAGAGAGGCTAAATGCTAACGCCGTCTGTGCTGTGTTTACGTGACTGAAGGCACACGTGGAGACCAGACAGGTACAGATGAACTCGTCGAAGCTCAGGTAAGAACATATCTCGGTGGCCTATTCCTTTAAGTAATTCCTTTTAATGGAGTAATATTTGACCAGTAGTATTTGCACTTTTACTAATGAATGAACTAAAGTAGAACCGATATTTGCTTTAATGTGAACGTACGTCATGTTTATAAAGTACTAAATGAGAATCCTGCGTGGCGTCTCCTGCTCTGCATATTCCCCTCCTCTGACCGAACCTGTGGGCGTCGGAAACCAGGTCACACAGACGTCGCCGCGGCGTGACAGGCCATTGTGGACGGAGCGGCGAGATGCAGGGAGGCAAATGTCTGCGCAGGTTAGTGCATTCACCGAGGAGCCTGCGCCGTGTTGTCAGGTGAAGAAGGGGGGGGGGGATAAGATTTTTTTTTATATTATTCGTAAAAATGAGGTGATAAAAAGGTGACACAGCTCACAGAGGCTGAACATGTCGAACGATGTTTCGTATCTCACTGTATGAAGACAGGCTGCTGGGCCAACTTGTCCTGATGTGATCTGGAGCTCAGGCCTTTGGTGTGTGGGATTTTATGAGGTGGATCTTGGTGTGAGGAGTTCAGGCTTTTTAATCATTACAATAAAACTTCATGGGCATTTTAATCTTGATCCAGTGTTGAGGTAATAATGTCACCTCCAACCCACTTCTTCAGCATCTCTCTCTCTCTGCTTTGCGTTCTCTTTTTCTCCTTCTCTCACCCTCTCTCTCTTTTTGTTTCTCTCTCTCTCTCTCTCTGTGTCTCTCTTTCTCTGTTTCAATCTCTTTCTCTCTCTTCCTCTCTGACCGTCTCTCTGTGTCTCTTTCTCTCTGTCTCCCTTGTCACCCTCTCACTCTCTCTCTCCATCTCTCTCTTTCGCTTTTTCTCCTTCTCTCGCCCTCTCTCTCCATTCTCTCTATCAATCCCTATCCCTCTGTTTCTATTTCTCCCTGTCTCGCCTCTTCTTTCTTCTCTATCTCTCCTTCTTGTTCTCTCCCGCTCTCACCCCTTCTCTCGTTCTCTTCTCTCTTTCTTTTCTTCTTCTCCTTTCCTCTCCCTCTCTCGTCCCTTCTTTCTTCCCAATCTCTTTCTTCTTCTCTCCCTCTCTTGCCTCTTCTCTCTATATTGCTCTCTCTTTCTCCCCCTCTCTCTTTTTCTCCCCCTCTTGCCTCTTCTATCTCTCTCTCTCTCTTTCTTTTCTTCTCGCTTTCCCTCCCTCTCTCTCTCTCTCTCTCTCTCTCCTTTTCTCCCTCTCTCACCTCTTTTTTCTTCTCTCTCTCTCCTGCTCTCACCCCTTCTCTCTTTCTTCTTCTCTCTCTCGTCCCTTCTTTCTTCCCAGTCTCTTTCTTCTTCTTCTCTCCCTCTCTTGCCTCTTCTCTCTATATTGCTCTCTCTTTCTCCCCCCTCTCCCTCTCTCTTTCTCCCTCTCTTGCCACTTCTTTCTTCCCCCCCTCTCTCTCTTTCTTCTTCTTCTCTCGTGGCCTCTTCTATCTATGTATGTATCTCTCTCTCTCTCTTTATTTTCTTCTCCGTCGCTTTCCCTCCCTCTCTCTCTCTCTCTTTCTGCTTCTCTCGCCGCTTCTTTCTTCCCTCTCTCTCTCTCCATCTCTCACCTCTTCTCTCTCTCTCTCTCTCTCTTTGTGAATGAGTGCCGCGCGCGGAGGACGCAGACACGCGTCCGTGTCCGAAAGCCGCGCATCTCCCCCTTTCTCCCCGTGACCCAGCCGCAGGGACGCGCCGCTCTCCGCCTCCTCCTCCTCCTCCTCCACGATGCTCCATCACAACTTTTTGCCCGCGACATGAATCCACTGAACGAGACCAGAGTGGTCCGAAGCAGCGAGGACTCGTTGTTCGCGCAGGGGACGTACAAAGTTTTGGCGCTGACCATCGGCACCATCGGTGTCTTCGGCTTCTGCAACAACGTGGTGGTGATCGTTCTCTACTGTAAGTTCAAACGGCTGCGGACGCCCACGAACCTGCTGCTCGTGAACATCAGCCTGAGCGACTTTCTCGTCTCGGTGACGGGCATAAACTTCACCTTCGTGTCGTGCGTAAAAGGCGGATGGATATGGGGCCGCGCGACGTGCGTCTGGGACGGGTTCAGCAACAGCTTGTTCGGTGAGATATGGACCTTTTCATTCATTTTAAGCGCTTGGGTCTGTGTGTCATTTCGATCTGCGGGCTACACGAGCAACTCGCAAACTTTCCCAGTCACGGTGGCTCGTGGACATTGCGGCGCGGTAGCACAGCGGTTAGCGCTCGTGCTTCACAGCTAGAAGGTCCCGGGTTCGATTCCCCACCTGGACGGGGCCTTTCTGTGTGGAGTTTGCATGTTCTCCCCGTGTCTGCGTAGGTTTCCTCCGGGTACTCCGGTTTCCCCTACCACAAAAAACATGTACAATAGGCCTGGATGAATGATGTGAGTGAGTGGTTGGTGGTGGTCGGAGGGGCCGCTGGCGCAGATTGGCTACCTCGCTTCCGTCAGTCTACCCCAGGGCAGCTGTGGCTACAATAGTAGCTTACCACCACCACGTATGGAGTGAATGAATAGTGCAATGTAAAGCGTCTTTGAGTGTCCAGAAAAGCGCTATATAAAAAAAACATTATTATTATTATTGCAAAAGTGGCCGTTCTTTGCTAAAATTAACTCCTACAGTTCTAGGATCTTGGGATAATTTGAGATTGTTTTGCAGCTCCATGAAACAAAAGTGCCTAGTATGTCTTTATTGTGGGATATTTTTTGACTAATCATATGCGCCAAAAAATAAAGTCGTGGTTCCTGTTTCCAATTTTTTAGCATACTTGGCATGTTATTAGCACGTCCTATACTGTGCCACTACCGTCTGTTTGCAGTTGCCTTTGAAAACAGTGTTTGTTATAATTTTTATTCATCCTCATTCATTCATATAACTATATATATACATGTCTCATATAATATCATCCTATGTCTGTCACGTGTCATCCTTGGGCAGGTGTACAGACGCTGTTTTTGAGATAGAATACAACAATATGTGAGCATGTTCTGTTGATTTGTGGACAGTTATTACACTTACATAGTTGTTTTTTGCACATAAGTCCAGCGCATCCACAGCACACGTGGGACAGAAGCGTAACGATCGCCTGCAGGGCAAAGCAGTCACCTCTAGTTTTACGAGCGCTCCGTCAGACGCAAACAACCAATTGGATTTATGAGGCGGGTGATGTCGTCAAGGCAGATGGAGGACATGGCCCTTTGTGACACGGGCCGTTCAGTGTATGGAAAAAAGACAGACAGACAGACAGACAGAAATCCACTTGTATCATGACACAGACATTATTCTGTGCGTTGCTTTGTCCGGAGTATTGTATATCTGAATTATTATGGTGCATTCCAGGCAACTGGTATTTTTCCCACTTACCACCTCAGAACTGACGCAGTGGTTTTGTTAAAGTTTCATTATTGGCTACACTCCTCCACCGGGGGCCGCCATTACTGTCTTCATCTCTCACGCGAACTCTGAGCTTTCTGAACATCTCCGAGTTTAAGTTGTGACGTGAGCGTGAGCAGCGTGCCGAGGCATTTTTCCAAGTGTCAGGTCAGAAATGTACCAGTTGCCATGAACGCACCATTAGAATACTTTCACGTTGATGTGTACGCTTGTTGGAACGCCTGTTATGAAATCATTTACCACAAATTAGGAACTCCAAATGCACAGGAACATCAGATCACAGCACATTGTTTTTATGAACCCATAAGGCTTTTTAAATCTCCTTTTATTTCAGGAGGAAAAACAGGTCTTTATTAAATGTTCTTTAGTAATGTAATAATATAAAGCTAATGTGCAATGACTGTGAAATATTCCTTTGATTTTAGGAAAGTAACTGTATTCTAAATACTCTCATATGAAAGAGTAACCTTACCAGAACACAGTTAATCTTAAGTATTCTAAATACATATATTCAGTTACTACCCAACACTGCATTCAACGTCCCTCCCTTGAAGGGCTGTTGGGACGATTACTGCGCTCATGTGGACTGGGGAGCTCGCTGTCCCGAGATGTGACGCCATTGCCCCCAGTTGGATTGTGTGCATGTGCTTTTTATGTGGGAAAGTGGGGATTCTGATGTCATGAAATAAAATGATGACTGAATAGTTTAAATGTGCTCAAAGCTAAACGGTAGTTTGTGAGTTTAAAAACATGTACATTTTTATCATGTAAAACATTTTGCTAGCATTGATGTCGGGCATTTCACTCGTAATTGTGTTACTCCGAGGATGACGACAGCTCAAACTAAACTCGAAAAAGTTGCAGTATTTAACTAAAAAGCTCACATTAGACGATAAAATGACAAATCAGCTGATTTAGCAGAAGTTGCCTTGTGTGTGAAATGCGCGGTATAAATAAAGTTGTCTTACCTTGATCTCCACAGTCAGGTGCGGAGGTCGAGAAGCTCGTTTGACCCGAGTTTCCTGATCATTTGCCCCAGTTGAGCGAGCGTTCATGTGCATTTTCCAACTGGGGAAAACGCTTTTTTTGCCCAGTTCCAGAGGACCACACGAACCCGGCAGAAGACTGCATTTAGACCCCCAGGCTTGACACAATAAAAACACAATAAAGGTCATCTGAGAGAAAAGAACATTTCAGAGACCAGAGCCCGATTAAAATGCTGTCACAATTCATTTGCACTTGTTTGTCAAAAGTATCAAAGGCCATTTGCTGCTTCAGAAAGTTCACAGGAAGATCACGATTTGTGTTTTTTATCGTGGCCCCCAGTTTGAGTGACTAAAAGCACAGACTCTTTTTTTTCCCGACATTTCTTAAAGCAAAACCAGACTGCACGATGTGTCTTTTCGATTTCAATTACGGGCAGTGAAAGGAGCACACAGCCTTCCTCTCGTCACAATGACAGGAAATTGGCGACTCTGCTGTTTGTCCATGATTACTTCCCCTGGAGTCCAAGATTTTTTGTCGTCTGAGCAATTTTCAGCACAAATTTCCATTAAAATTTGTGTTGTTCAAATTGTGGCAACTCTAAAAAAAAAAAATACAAAAAAAAACCGAGGCTTAAAGTGCAGTATGTGGTTTTGAGCAGCCTCCGGTGGAAGCATTTCAGAATGCGGTGTCACTCTCTCAAAATGAGCGTCTTTTGCAGATCATTTATTGAACAGTGACCGGGCTTGATTAAATAAATAAATACACATAAATAAGTGATCTTTATTGGCTATAATTCATATTTGCATCATATATATGCTGCAGTGGGGTCATAGGACCACGCCCTCTAAGGTCCGTGACCTCACTGACTCACAAAGACTGATGGAAGGCGGTCACCTCGGCAGCAACTGTTGTAACCTAACGCACAGTTTCAATTTGAAGATTTATCTGTGACGTTATATTTTTTGTTGTTTTCGTTCTAGGCGATACCTTAATTAAAAGCAGAGAGAAGGCTTTGGGCCGCCATATATTTGTCTAAAAAGTCCTCGCTGCTCAAGTCCTAAGTAGTTACAGTTTTCTGTTGGAGCTCAAAGACTCTGAGTTCGAGCGTGTGTCCACAAACCTACGCCTGTGTCTTCTGTGCCTTTTCTTTTCACATTGTAAACTCAAACAGGGGGCTTGAACTCAAACGTTATTGTGTCATCTGTTTCAACGTACCTTTCAAGTTAATGAACATAAAACTTTAAATGCAGCAGGTAAAAAAAAAAGAGTGGGAAAAGTCCAACACAAGCTTTCATTATTTTTCATTACGATGAGCTGTAATTATAACGCTATACCATTGTTCACTGTGTGTTAGCTGAGCTCACCTCTGGCCCCTGACCGCCGCCCCCTCCCCTGTCGTGACTCTCAGCCCTGAGTGTCTGAGTATATAATTGTGGAGTCATTATTATGGGCCAGTGAAGTGAGCATGTGTGGGTTCAGAAGGACATCTCATAATGAGCTTGTTAGGCCAGTTCCTCCAGCTCCGTGCCCCGTTATCACCTCCATGTCTGCTGCTTTAGTCTCTGTGCACACCCATGATGAACCCCCCAGGGATGAGTAAAGATGCCCCAGCGTAGTAATAGTGATCGTTGTGAGAGGAAGCACATTTTTTAGGACTTTTTACAGTCACCTGGCAGCTTTACTCGCATAATAATGATCAAATCGTATTGGATTTCTATTACGTGTTTGAAACGTGATTGAGTAGGCGCATTGAGTTGCCTTGTGTACGAAATGCGCGGTATAAATAAAGTTGCCTTGCCTTGCCTTGATAGCTTGCGTTTCCCACGATCTTTTAAACAACCTACCATTTAAAAGTTGGCGCAGCTAAGAATGCTCTTGTGGTAACTATGGAAACAGTCATTTTGTACTCCGTTTATGGTTAATATCTCTGTTAACGGCTGGAACTATCCGCGTGAAACAAAAAATGTCTTCTCTCTCGGCACATATGAACTAAGGTCACATGACTGTCTCATAAAGGCGTCCAAAAGTGGAGACGATAATCAAAGTGATGTGCTTGTTGTTGTTGTTGGTCAGATGGAAGGACTTTCAGCCATACGACGAATGTGGCAGGTGTGTGAATCCAATCACTTCCATATAATGATCAGCAGAGAAAACCTTTGTACATTTCTTTCTGAAGTTAAGCTGTATCGGCCCCTGCTCCAGTTAAAATACGGACATGATGTGTGTTGTCCGTACAGCTTCATTCCCATGACCCTTGTATGGCTCTGATTTTCTCTCCCTCATGACCATCTTTGTCCCCCTCTTCATCAGCTCCTCCCTGACTACGTCTATCACCACAATCACCAACAAGGCTGCCCATCTGTGCCAATGGTCTAATCAACAACAACAATACGCAAACAAAAAATGTAAATAAAAAAAAGCAACAAAGGAGAGTAGTAATATAGATGCTGCTATGATGCAACTTCCCCCTTTTTTTTTTTTTTTTTTTCTTCTAAAACTGACCACTTCCGCAATAGCCCCACCGTACAGTTGACCTTTGACCTGAGAAACCCCTTTTGAAACAAAAAGGACTGTGATGTCACCATTATCCAGCCCTCCCCTGGCTATGTGTCAAGAGGTGCAGGGGGGCTAAGGGGCGTGTCAACTGTCACAGGTGGTTAGAAGAGATAAGGTGAGGGGTGGCAGGTGGGGGGGGCAAATGTGTTTAGAAGAGATAAGGGGCTAAGGGGAGGGGGCAATGGGGAAGTGGTGGGGTCAAAGGTCAACTGTACGGTGGGGCTATTGCGGAAGTGGTCAGTTTTAGAAGAAAAAAAAAAAGGGGAAGTTGCATCATAGCAGCATCTATATTACTACTAAGGAGCAACAAAAGAGTGACAAGGGCAACAAAAACATGATGAAAACGTGACAAAAAAAAGCAACGAAACAAAGCTGTAAAAAACCCATAGACCGTTAAAAAGAATAGACAGCTCCTCCTCACTCCTCCCCCTTTACCACAATGACCATGTTCGAGGGGAAAATCATGGCGGATTTACAGACTCCTCCTCCCCAGCTCTGACGAAGCATGTTCCTAATAAGGGCATAAGGGGCGGGATCTTCACTGTAGACTCTCCCCTTGTGCTACGTGTAGCTCGTGCAGCTCCAATGCTAACAGTCCGACCCTCATTAGTACAAGATTTCAAAACATTTTCTTTCGAAAACCAGCCTGGTTTCTTTAATTGTGACTAACCCAGCGTTATCTCAGGAGGAATATGTAGCCGTAGAAAGTGTTTAAAAAATAGAAACCAGGCGTTAAAGTTGTTTTTAACGTGTCTAAAGTCCAATGTTTTTCAATGGGAGACTAGCGGCTATATGGGGGTACTACAGCAATGGCGGCCTCCAGTGTTGCGGTCGTAAAGCAGAGCAGCCAGCGGCCATTGGAAAAACCCAAAACGAAAACACGACAAAAACCCGGCGACAATGCTTAAAAAAAAAACACTTGTTTAGTTTTGTAGGCCTTAGCTTTCAAACGAGACATTGCACTGTTGCTCTCCAGTCGAGAAGCAGCTGAACTGGAGAAAATGTGCTCCGTGAAGGTAAGAGGTTAACAAACGCTGAATTATGAATGTGTTTTTCTACTAAATAAAGAAACTGAAACGTAGAGAGGAGCAAAGTGGTTCAACACCACAATGCTAACCAGGAAGCTAATGTTAGCTTCATGCTACATATGCCAACGCAAGCAACAAGTGCTATTTTTCGCTTCCGCTGAACAATTTGCTGTGAAAAAAACAACCATATGTACTCGGTTTTGGCTTGACTTTATTGGTGTGTAATACATATATGTGTGGTCCACAAGAAAACGACGACTAAAAAGAGTGAAACATTTTGATTCCCAAAACACACGCCGTGCATGTATGACACGTTGAAGTAAAGCTCGAAACATTAAAAAAATTCAGCCTGTCACGGACATAAAAAATAAACCAGTACAGAAGACATCTTTAAAACGTCTTTCCTGCAACGGAACCCTCCTTCAGGACAAACGCGTCGAAAAGGAACTCTATCTTTGCGCATTCACGGCGACTGCTGTGAAACAAAATGACCTTCTATTGACGTTTGGACGCGCCGTTGAGGGACATGACATTGATAGCGGTTGGACTGAGGTCTCCTGCTGCTCTGGCCCACTTTCCCCGTCTCCTCGTCCCTCTTTCTCATTCGCAGAGGAGGAAGGAAAGTGATAATCGTGAGTAAAAGCAGAGTCCGACTGGAGACGCCACACGCTGAGCTCCTCTGTCACTCGGAGGCAGGTCGGTGTACGCTCCACAAGGACATCCACAATCATAATAACAGTAATAATGATGCAGTCTTATGTAGCTTTGTCTCTACACTCGTTCAACCTCCAAACTTACTCAAGGTTGGTCACGCAGAATGCCGTTCGTGTATATAGATACAGATGAGGGAAGAAAACCTCTCTTGGGAATCTCTGTGTTAAGTTTCCAGGAGTTGTCCATCTTCAATGAAGGTACTTGAGTCATCTTCTGTACTCTGTAGTTGAAGTCTTTCTTGGGAAGCACTCCATTTTTATCACACACAAATCACACTGCAAATCGTTCAGTAGAAACAAAAAACGGCACTTGTTGCGAAAGTTAACATATGTAGCAAGAAGCTAATGTTAGGTTCTCGGTTAGCATTGTTCTTGGTTAGCATTGTTTTTTTCAGTATTTATGGGCTGTTGAATCACTTCGCTCCTCTTCGTGTCTCTTCATCTTTGATTAGTAGAAACATTTATTGATAATTGAGCTTGTGTTAGAGTAATGGTGGAGAAATGGGAGAGAGTTCAGGTGTTTCACTTCTTTGTTTTCCCTCTGGCTGCTTCCAACATGACCATAATTAGCAATTCTAAAGATGCCGTCTGTACCTATTGGAGGGAACATATCTCTTCAAAATATCCCTATAATAATTCAAGAGGGTTTAAAAGCACACGAGAGTCACGTGATCAGTGGAGCTCCAGCCCTCCACAGGGAATGACGTCAGCTCCACTTCTTTAAGTTGATCTCAATAGAACGTCTTTGGTAAACGCCACTATCCTTACGGTTAGCATTAGAGTTATGCTTAGGGTTAGTTTGGATTAGTTTAAGATCGCTGTCCTGCTGAGGTGACGTCATTTCCTGTGGAAAAGTGGAGCTCCACTGCATTCAGACCCTTTTCTGACAAATGTATGTTGCGTTCACAACACTCGAGAAGATTGTCATGAATAATTTCAGTCGGAGCAGGGGCAGATACAACTCAACGGGAGAGGCACAGTTGTGTAAAGAAATATCCTAACAGAATATCTATGAATGTTTTCCCTGATCATTATTAGATTCACAAACCTGCCACATTCACGTCACTTTGAATAATGTCTCCACTTATGGACGCCTTTAGGACGCCGTCAGTTTTATGTTGAATGCTGTAAAAATAAACACTTGTGATTGGATTCACATGTGTCAATTTTTACAACATTCAATTTAGTTTTACAGTCAAGAGTTAGTCAAATAATTCTCTTCGACTAAAATTGCATGTAAATAGTCAACTATTTATTATAATTGTATTTAATCAAGGCCTCGTGTTTGTTCTCCACATGAACAAAGCACAGAATGTAAATGATATGAGGCTCTTTCAGACTGTCATTGGAAGTTTTTATGATTCTTTTCATTTAGTCATATTTTCGACAAAAATATCTGTACATTTTAGCCATAGTTTTAGTCTCATAAACAACTTTTCATTTTACCAAAATTACGACAAAATATTTTAGTAAACAAAATTAACATCGCCTGCCACGTTCAAAAACTATTATTAAGTTCCATGCAGTCATTTTTTTTAGCCGACTTTGCGAAACAATGTGTGGTTATCAGATTGATGGAAGACTTTAGTGAATTCACGAGATGTTGTGGCCTCCTGAGTAGGGTGACCAGATGTCCCAGTTTACCCGGGACAGTCCCAGTTTTTAGTCCTTTGTCCCATGTCCCAATAGATTTCTCCAAAACCATTGATTTGTCCCAGTTTTACTCGTAATCTGTCCCAGTTGTCCTGGTTTTGGCCAATGTAGTCCCCAAAATTGCATACTTCGCTTGAAAATTAATGTCTTTGGCCCATGTGAATATCAATTACAGGGTGTAAACCAAATCAAAATCTCAATTCAGGATGCGGATTGGTGCGTGTCTTATGTCGTTGACAGTTTTACCATTCATCGTGGGCAAAGACTGTTTCGATTCAGAACCCCTGTGGCCGATTCCCGAATATTGTCCCAGTTTTTTAGTTGGAAAATCTGGTCACCCTACTCCTGAGATATGTTCTGCGACGTATTGTGCAACCAATTTTGGATTCAGGGACGTTTGTCAGACCAGAATCCATTTTGACAATGAGCTTCGTGTCTTTGTGAAGGACGTCCAGCGCCTCATTGCAACATAAACCTCCCCCGCGTGCTTCCCCCGCGTGCTTCCCCCGCGGCCCGGCGCGAACCCTTCAGGACAGAAACACCTCCCCGTAGAAGTACAAACACAATCGTCCGCGCATCTCAGTGGAGTCTCCCAATTCGCAGCCCCGTCAAAGTCTCCGCGCTCGGGGGAAACCCAAGCCGCCGCAGCAGCGTGGTGCAAAGCGATCCGCTCCGTTGGGTCTGTAAGTGGAGCGTCTCCTTTGCGAATCGATGGACTGATGAATAAAAGGCGCCTGGTGATGTACGAAATGGAGACGTTACTGTACGCAGCTTCATGTGGGTTTAAGGCACTAATGTATGGGCTATAAATGAAATATGTGGCACCGCGAGCACTTAGGCAAGGCAAGTTTATTTGTAGAGCACAATTCATACACAAGGCAATTCAAAGTGCTTCACAGTTGCATAAAACGTTACAAGAAAACAGATCAAATCAATCATTAAAACATCAACATAAAAATTAATCAATGACAGTAAAAGGCAAGAGTGCAGATAAAACACTTTCAGTTTTCATCTGCTCGGGTAAAAAGAGCTGTTTTCATTCTGGATTTGAACATTGTCAGAGTTGAGGCCTGTCTCACATCCTCATGAAGACTGTTCCAGACTTTAGCTGCATGAAACTGAAACACAGCCTCACCGTGTTTAGTCCTGACTCTGGGAACCACCAGGAGACCCCTCCCTGAAGTTCTCAGGGCCCGAGATGGTTCATACGGCTCTAACATGTCAGAGATGGACTTTGGTGCTAAACCATGAAAAGACTTGTACACGAGCAGAGCTGTTTTAAATTCTATTCTCTGAGCGACAGGAAGCCAGTGGAGAGACCGGAGCACTGGACTAATATGGTGGTATTTCCTGGTTCTTGTCAGGACTCGCAGTGCTTATGGCTTCAACATAAGAACATAGAACAGGTTTTCAGACCCAGTTTTAATGTCGATATCGTTCAAGTTGCACCGTTGCTTCATTTATTATACAGTTGTGTCTGACCGTTCAATCACATTAACAGAATGCAGTGTTTTTCTATTGTTTTTCTTTGCAAACTGAGTGATGAAGTTGTTGTTTTTTGCTTTTTTATTCATAAACTAAAAACAACTTCTGAAGTTTTTTACTTTGTGAGTACTAGTAGTTGTTTCGTGTATGAGTCATTACATGGTGATATGGCTCCGTTAAAACCCTCTGAGTGTCGGCAGCTCCAGGGGTTTTGTGCATAGAAATCGGGGCTGTTACTGATTTTCCTTAAAGCCACACAGTGTAGAATTTTACCCGAAAAATAAAATTGAAATACTAGCTTTTGTTTCATGACAGATATTTTCAGCGTTGGAAAAATACCTCAAACGAACATGTGATTTTGCTGTGAGCGGCTCAGATCTACCGGGAGTGGGTACGTCGCCCGCTCGTTTCCATGGAGATGTTGACTAAAGTAAGAAGAATTTGAGATTTAATCAGGTCAGGTTCCCATCCAAATCCATCCTTTGATTACCCACTGCAGGAATAGCATTTTCTCTGTTGAGCTGGTCATTTTCTGCTTGCTTTGCACTGATGGCAACAGTATAGTCCAAAATGTTACGCAGTGTACCTTTAAGTTACATTGATTATTTTATGTAATGTGGAAAGCACAATTGCTGAGACGTTCAAAAGCATAACCCTGACAGACATTCGGGTAAGATGTGGCTTTTATTTGTAGCACCTCTGACGTGACAAATAGAAGTGAGCCAAACCCTGCTAACATAATGTGCTTCGGTTCACTTGTGGAGAAGAAGCTCTTGGCCCAGGTAACAGAACTATCAACTGGGCCATGTATGGCATGGTAAATACATGCTGGCTGAGCTCATTGCTGTGGTTCAGACATATTGGGCCAGACAAGCATTCACTCAAGCACATGCCGTACATTTATACATTTAGTCCAGAACTCAAGATTTAGAATAGCCACTTTATTTTCTCATTTTCCGAGGCTGAAAGTGGACATGATAGGCCCAGTTTGTGTCATTGCGAGGTTACAAATCGATCTTGTTTGAATATAAATATAAACATTACACAATACCCAGGAGACTGTGGTGTTGTGTCTGAAGAGGGCCATCTGTGAGAGTTTACACTGTGCAAAACTGTATAAAGCTGGCGTTATATTTATAAATGTGAATACTGGATTAACGCTGCAGTTCAAGGTGTGGGGAAAACAAAAACGGATAATAATGTTACAATAATAAGCTTCAAAATAAATGTTCAATGTTGCAAAAAATAATTCAGATAGACATTTTTATGAGGATCCTGACCCGGGAAATGACCAGAGTTGGTGTGTGTTCGTTCACACATCGTGAAGGTCGGGCTTGCACGTTGGTTAGAAAAAGCAATATTGATCTAAAGCAGCTGAAACAAAATATGCAGTACTCTTGCTCCCCTTTGCTGTGCAGCTGATTCAATAAAGAAAAAAAAAAAGGGGGGGGGGACATGTGGCTGTAGTAAAGCTATGGTGAGGCCACTTCTACATCGTGATGAATGGATTCATCTTAGCAGGAGATCGAGAGGTGAGGAGAGCATGGAAATGTAGGACCTCGGGAGGAGCTTTATGGAAATAGCCACAGGTGAAGATTCAAAGTTTACTCAAAGGTGCGCGAGTGGGTTGCTCCAGATCTGTGTTTGATGGAAGAACAACATTGTAACGCGGAAAAAGTTCTCAAAAGTCGGTTCTGCATAATAACTAACAAGGCTACATCTGCCTTGTTAAAGCTGCACAAAGTCGGAGGCAACTGAGTAAAGTCCCTCAGCTGTTGCTCAAACTCGTTTCTAGCTCCCACGAACCCTCCGCACTTCCAGATTGTTCACCTGAGTTCATTAGACGCTCGCCTCAGCCAGAGTTTATAGTGAGGAAGAGTTGAGACGTGAACAGGGCGGATCGCCGTTGCTAACGCGGTGCTAATTTAGCCTCTGACTTCCTCATTTGCGCTGCAGGAAAACGTGCTGTATGTAGACACAGCGCACATGGAATTTTTGTGCAAATATCTTTCACTTCGAGTCATGTGCTGTTTTCTTGTGTTTGCAGTTGACTTTTTAAGTGAATTGGTCTCACAATGGTGACATCAAGAAACACTCAGGGGGGGGGGGGGGGGGGCAAACAGACAGGAAATGTGCAATCAAAGAAGAACAGGATAATGTGCAAACAAGTAATCGTAAAAAGGGGGGCATCTTATGTACAATGAATAATAATACAAAACTGATAAAAGACCAAAGAGAAACAGAAAAAATTTAATTAAATTAAACCAGAAAAAGATATTTAAAAAAATCTAATCTGATTTCAACCTTTCACTTCAAAGAAACCAGACTTCAGAAAATTATAACATGATCAGCCATATCTGTGTCTAAAATGATATATGTGCATTTTAGAAAGACCTGGTTGTTTTATCTCAAACCCCAGTGCAGTGTCAGTGTGTCAGCCTCGTTAATCCAGTCTAACCTTCTCTCGGTGAAAGAAAACATAACAATGTGAGAAAGTGGGATTGTTTGCATCTTATTTGAGCCGTGAGCTGCCGTGTTCTGTCAGCCCTGAGCTCATGTCTGAGTCCAAACTCCCACAGCGCCTCCGAGCGAGAACAAAGCCGATTCAAAGTGGACTATTTTCAGAGCAACACAATAGGAACGGCACTGTCAGGGATGGAAATAAGGCAAGCCGCTAATAACCCCGTGACACGGTGCGCTCGCTTGACCCTGGAGGCAGACGCCCACAAAACAGAACATTGGGGATTCAGTTCAAACTGTTTGACTAATACATGCCATCTGTATATTAAATGACAAGGAAAATCACTTTGTAAAAAGGGTTTAATAACTTATCTATTGGTTGTGGCTTTAATTCATTATCCATTTATGGTTAATATTTGCTAAAGCTCAATACCCGAGGTTTATTTTTAGAGCGAAGCACGTGAAAGATCACACCTGCTGTAACAAGTAATCGACTTAAATACAGAAATCAATCGACTTTGTGTGTTTGTGAAACATTTCTACTACAGTGGATAATCCCCGGAGTGGAGAACCTTCACAGCGTGGCTTAGGGCGTGGGTTGACAGCGTCTATAGAGACTGAGTGAGGAGTCATTTGAAGGTGTCCTCTGCTCATGTCTGAACATAATTATTAACAACAGTGTTGATGATGGTTGTCAGTCCTGGAGTCCATCGATGACCTCAGATTAAGAGGACAGCAAACAGCATAAATCACTGTCAGGGCCCTGGGCGTAGGCAACCCACATATTTTTTATTTTTTTTTATTTTTTTAACTCAGGAAAGTCCCACTGACTTTAGGAATCTCATTTACAGGGAAGTCCTGGTCCCAGAGGAGAACCATTTGTACATTATTTTAACGGTAGGAGAAAATGAAGGAAATGGGTAATGGGGCGCAAAAGGCCAATCTTGCATGGAGCATGAAATTGGGTTGGGCCAGCCCTGGTTTGTAGAAGTACCAAGGACAATGGCGTTTCGGGTGACTGGGAGTGTCGGGACGTTTCTTGATGGGCCAGGGCACTTTTGGGCCGACATAAATGTTTTGAATTAATAACGGACAGTTGTGCTATAAGGCCCATAGGCTTTAACTGGGCTGTGAAAGGAGGTGGACTATTATGGCAGGTAAATGAATGAAGTGAGGAGGGAACTACCTGCTCTGGAGAACTGGACTAAAGCTGAGACCAAGTAAAAGATAAATAATTATAAATTATGAACTGGAATAATCATTTTTCTCCTGGGAGGAGGTTGCAGCAGCTGGACCTCGTATTGTATTCTCTCAACATTCCCCATTCAAGTCCAAGTCACGGAGCTAAACCAGATAAGGACTGAGGCTGCGCGACTACATTTATAAACACATTCATTCCAAGGACTATGCAAATAACTGCACACACATCCCCTCCCTAACCACGCCCCGATCCTTCTGTGACTGCGTTCATGACCTTTTCTCAACTCCCCAGCCTTCCGGTCGACAGGCGCCCCTACCCAAGAAAAAGTTCCAACACGTGACCTCGTATACTGTGTCTTTCCCACGTCTTGATGTTTTTGTGTATGGACTTTAACCAGATTCTATTTTTGCATAGCTTCTTTTGTAAGGCACATCGAGTTGCATTGCGTATGAAATGTGCGGTATAAATAAAGTTGACTTGCTTTGTTATAGACATAAGGGGTGACGGTGGCGCAGATGGTAGGGTGGGTCGTCACGTGATCGGAAGGTTGGGGGTTTGAATCCCACCTCCTGAAGGTGCATGCTGTCGTTGTGTCCTTGGGCAAGACACTTCACCCACCTTGCCTCCAGTGTCTGCGTACATTGGTGTATGAATGGGTGAGAGGTTCCTTGCTGTAAAGCGCTTTGAGTGCCTAATGTAGGTGGTAAAGCACTATATAAGTTGAGACCATTTTACCATTACCATAAGTGACTGAGGTATTAAAATTTCACATCAATGCTTATCATTCATGCTCTCTGCTGGGGTGGTTCAAGTTGGTGCAGTCCAATCATCTTGTTGAGAGAGTGGACAGAAAAAAAAGGCAGGTGGAAGAAGAAAGGCATGCTGACTGCGGAGATACTGGGAGCGATGCGATAGGACAACCTCTTAGTTTCTAATCTAAACGCGCTGAGCCGGTCGAAATCATGAAACGTCTGGGCCAAAATGAGGTCCCAGCATGCCCCTGACAAAGGAGATGTAAAAATAACTACAAATAACCAAAATGTAAGAAAAAACAAGTCGCTACAGTTGGTCAGGTTTAGATTCAGCAGGACAACATTACCATATTTTTGGTGGTGAGTATTTTTGGCCATGCAGTGACAAACTCAAAGCCTCGTTAGGGCTGCAAAGAAAACGTGAAGAAAAAGCTGAATGGCTACTGTAAGAAAGCATTAATTAGTGTGAGTTTCATTCTCAGCTAAGATTTCATAATGTACTGAAGAAATTCATGGTCGTGGAAAGGCCAGCAGAAGGGGGATCTACTCTAGCTAGCTAATTATTTCTTCCATTGTCCAATAGAAACGCGTAATAAGTATGAATAGAGTAAAAGGTCAATGAATACTGAGCTTATCCTCCGGCTCTAAGAATTCTGTCTCAGATGTGTCAAAGGGTCCTTGGGCGCTGCATTGTAGTCGCCCACAGCTCCTGACAGGTTGCCACTGGCATGAAAGCAAAGGTGAAATGCAGAAGGCAGTTTCCTAATGGGGGAGTTAACTCAATGACCTCAAGATACGTTTCTCTTTTCCAATATTTTTTTAACTTTGCTCAAACTTTACTCCGTATTGAGGTTGAATTGTAGCTTTGAAATAAAACATTCAACCATGTTATATTAGTGCAGTGGCTAGTAACTCAAAGCTAACAGAGTCATCATGGTGAGATATTTTCATCATACGTCTCAGATTCTCTCATTTCAGTCTTCTGTTTCTAAGATTACTAAATTATTTGGGCAACTCTGACAGTGGAAGTTCTTTTGTGGATCAATAAAGTCTAAGATCTAAAGTGCACATTAACAATGGAGAGATTGTGAAGCACAAACACATAGTGGTGCGCACTCCCCTTGTGCATGAAAAAGCCGCTCTTTTTACTTCCTCTGAGCTGCCGAGGATTTTTAAAAGTTTTAAAAGTTGAAATACCTCAAATAGTGTTTGGTTTTGTTCACACATCTTTCTGTGTATCATCCTCCATGAAGCTCCTCGATGTTTCTAAAGTGTTCTCCGCCCTTCATCCGGCTCGAAGGACCGTTATAATTTCTCTCCGTCCCCCTCTGTAGGCATCGTGTCCATCATGACCCTGGCCGCGCTGGCGTATGAGCGCTACATCCGGGTGGTGCACGCGCAGGTGGTGGACTTCCCGTGGGCGTGGCGGGCGGTGGGCCACATATGGCTGTACTCGCTGGTCTGGACGGGGGCGCCGCTGATCGGGTGGAACCGCTACACGCTGGAGGTCCATCGACTCGGCTGCTCCCTGGACTGGGCCTCCAAAGACCCCAACGACGCGTCCTTCATCCTCCTCTTCCTCCTCGCCTGCTTCATCGTCCCTGTGGGCATCATGGTCTACTGCTACGGGAACATACTCTACACTGTGAAAATGGTAAGATGAATCATATCACGAACCTCCAACGCACCAACAGAGGTCCCAAGCCCTGATAAATTCTTGTTTGTTGTTTTAAATTGGTGGTATTTCAGTTCAGTTGGCCAAGAAATATGCCGGATCTGGCTTCTCCCATTAAGGGGGCATTTATTTATTTTTATGTTCAGGTTTTGGGCCAATTTGGTCTCAGAGGGACTCCTTTCCGTAGTCCCTCTGGGGGTAATACAAGTGTTAATTGGATGATTGGGGGGTCTTTCATCTCCCCCTGGTGTCTCTGGCCAGAAAACCACAATTGCAATTTTGCTGCCACCGGGTCGGAGTCACCAATACACACTAATGGAATCACGAAGAAGAAGCTAACAGGCTAACGGGGAAAGCTAACTGTGGGCTAGCGCCACTTAAACAGTATTTACAGCCAAGGTTGATTGAAAAAAATGATCTCCATTGTGTAATTGGATGCACAATATCCCTCTCTCCCTTTGTCTTTTCTGTCATTGTAGTATTTACTTTCACGGAAAATGAATGAGTAAAAAAACGCAACATGCTACAACACCTGCAGTGACGCTTATGGCCTCCTTTAGTTTTGAATAAAAAAAAAAAACAAGGCGAAATTTTGAATTTTTACAGATTTTTCCACTAAAAAACAGCTTATGATAAAACCTCTGAAAAAGTCTTTCTTTAACTAATATGTCAACAAACTAAAATCATACATTTAAACCAACCAACAATTATTCAGATTTTATCACCAAAAATATAGGACATATTGGGCATTTGTTTGCATATTTATGTCAGTGATGTTCAGCAAACGTTTCAAATTGATATCTCTACATTAAAAAGGTTTCCCTCACCTGAAATGTCTCGCCTTAAGAATAAAAAATAAATAAGATTAAGTTAAGGGTCATTTATTGTTAATGTTCACTATTGTCATTACCTTTTGTGCACACCTAAGGCTGTTTTTCAGGGATTTACTGAAGGTACAAATCTATATAAAGCAAGCTAAATGTGTATTACCGTCAGTAAACTGATCTGACATTAATATTGTGATGCCCAAAGCGCTTCACGTATCATATTGATTATGTTACTACCACTACTAGGAGTTGCCTTGTGTATGAAATTTGTGGTATAAATAAACATGCCTTGCCTTTCTATGTTACTGTAATCAAAAACAAACGTTGTAGCTGACAGTAGGAGGCTGGATCCAATGGCTCATAGATTTGAAGGAGGAATTCAAAGGAGGTTATGAATGAAAATGCACGGAGATCCAAAGATGCGTTTTTGGTGCATTTATCAATGGCACATGCATGTATAAAAGGGGGCATATGAGACGATAAAAACTAAGGAATACACAGAAAATGATGAATGAATGAATGGCTGGCGGGTAATACACATTACAGCTCCCCAGACACGCACTTGTGACATTGATGAGAGAGAATCATGTCTTTACCCGGACACTTTCGCTTACGCCTACACACCCACACGAGCCTCGGCTGCACTCACACACAAACACATCATCTCTTACCAATATGTCTCCTGCCGTTACTGCAGTTGCCCACTACAGTCGACTGGCAGAATGTGGCTGCCAATTATTCACAATTGCAAACTGCCACTAATTATTCGCACATGTGAGGAGAATGAAGTGTCTTTTGTAGGAAACGTTTTCTTTTATATCAGACCAGTGTCTTTTTTCCATTGCCGTGAACCTGACAGTTTCCAGAGTTCCAGCTCAGGTATGAAAAAATCTCACTGGTCTGATTTAAAGCTGCCCTCAGCGTGGGTGGCACGGTAGTACAGCGGTTAGCACTCTCGCTTTACAGCCAGAAGGTCTGGGTTCAATTGTGTGTGGAGTTTGCATGTTCTCCCCATGTCTGTGTAGGTTCACTTACCACTAAAAACATGTACAATAGGCCAGGATGAATGACGTATGGTGGTGGTCAGAGGGAACCGTTGGCGCAGTTGTGTTCAGTCGCGACATCTCTTCTGTCAGTCTCCCCCAGGGGAAACTGAAGCTACAAAGCTAGCTTACCGCCACTGAGTGTGGAGTGAATGTAAAATTGTCTCATGTAAAGCTCTTTGTGACCATGTCTGTGAAAGGCGCTACATCCATAAAGCTCTTCTTCTTCTTTACTTTGCATCGCTAGATTCGCCGCCTTCCAAACAGCGAGCTAACTTTGTCCTGCAGAGACAAGCTCGACGCACTATGTCAACACAAACATGTGCAGCGATTCTAAATGTTTGTAGCAGCAAACGCAGATAACGCAGTCGGAGTTCAGCATTATCACAGAGGCTTACAAAAGATTGTGAACAGACAAACATTTGACCGACCTGCTCTGATGCAGCTGAAATCCTTATGAAACGTCCATGTCATTTGTTTAATAATTCCGTATCTACAGGTTCTATAAAATGCCAAAAACACAAACTTAATGAAAGCTGCAGTTTAGCAAATAAATGTAAGCCTCAAATTGTTTACTTTGCTACATATTTTATTTATTCTGCTGATAAATAATAAACATTATTGCTATTTCCCTTCTCTCTTTGCACTCATCACAAGGGCAGCGTGTTGGATGAATGAAGTAAGGACGCAGCAGCACTATGGTCAGAGAAGACACTGAACCATTAATCTTTTGGTCAACCTGGATGATTTAGTCGCTATCTCTGGAACAAAAACACAAAATCAAGGGACAACGAACAATGAGAAAGCCGCACATGTCACTGCAGTTCCGTTCATCATGAGAAACGGCCGAGTCCCACGCGTAGATTAGCACAAAACGCTTTGCCTCGCTGTAAGCAATTGCTGACAACTCCTCATTTGCGTGTGGGTCCTGCAGCCCGCAAAGTGTTTTCCATTTTAATAAGACCGCGACCTCGAGCCGCTGTTCCGTCTCCTTTTTATTGCGGCATTTTTATATTTCGATACATCCGCCGCCTCCGCCCGGGCCTCGCTGAAGTGTCACTGCGATAAACCCGGGAGACGGGATTTAGTGTAAGGAGTCGTTTAATTACTATGCGCTTCCAAACGGTTCGCTCTAAGTCCAGGGAGTCGCTAATCTTATTGCAACTTTGTCTAAATATCGCTGAACAGATGGCGTAAACACTGCAGTCTGCAGGCGAAAGCGAAAATAGCTTAAAGTTCTTCTGAAATGAGTGTGACCTACTTCTCTCGGAACGTGGCGCGGGGAAAACGCCTAAAGCTCCTGTCAAACAGTACTTACGACCTGGAGAGGCGCGTAAGCCGCTCCTGTCGTGTTTATATATAACCGCGAGATCACCCCAAGAGCGGAAACAAAGTTGACTGACTGGGAGGGTGGATTCATCGTGCACGCACTGGGCAAAATGCAATTTCCAAATGAATATGTATTAAGGGAAAGAGAAATCCAAGTCTATTAGGCTCTGTGTGAACAAGCATGGAGGTGGCAGTGCGACGGCCTGGGGCTGCTTTGCTGCTTCCGGACCCGGACAATTGCTGTCATTGATGGAATAATGAATTCCACCGTCTACAAGGCCGTGGGAACCAGGGGTGGTGAGGGCGCTACAGCACCCCCTGGTGGATCGTTTACGCATTACAGGCAGTATTAAATAACTAGAAACTTGCAATGGCTGAAGCCATTGCGATTGACTGCGGAACAGATCTAATGTGGAATTTAGCTGAAAAATCCTTGAAATCCTTGAAAAGGCCTTGAAACTGTTAAAATACTTGATAGATATTTGAAACTGTTGAAACATTGAAACTGTTGAAACATTGAAACTGTTGAAGTCCTTGAAACTGTTAAATCCTTGAAACTGCTGAAGTCCTTGAAACTGTTGAAACCTTGAAACTGCTGAAGTCCTTGAAACTGTTGAAGTCCTTGAAACTGTTGAAGTCCTTGAAACTGTTGAAACCTTGAAACTGTTGAAGTCCTTGAAACTGTTAAATCCTTCTAACTGCTGAAGTCCTTGAAACAGTTGAAATCCTTGAAACTGTTGAAGTCCTTGAAACTGTTGAATCCTTGAAACTGTTGCATTATACTGGTTTACATGTAAAAAACCCTATTAAGTTGCATTATACTGGTTTACATGTAAAAAACCCTATTAAGTTGCATTATACTGGTTTACATGTAAAAAACCCTATTAAGTTGCATTATACTGGTTTACATGTAAAAAACCCTATTAAGTTGCATTATACTGGTTTACATGTAAAAAACCCTATTAAGTTGCATTATACTGGTTTACATGTAAAAATCCCTATTAAGTTGCATTATACTGGTTTACATGTAAAAATCCCTATTAAGTTGCATTATACTGGTTTACATGTAAAAAACCCTATTAAGTTGCATTATACTGGTTTACATGTAAAAAACCCTATTAAGTTGCATTATACTGGTTTACATGGAAAAATCCCTATTAAGTTGCATTATACTGGTTTACATGGAAAAACCC
Organism: Proterorhinus semilunaris; assembly: GCA_021464625.1. Classification (NCBI taxonomy): domain Eukaryota; kingdom Metazoa; phylum Chordata; class Actinopteri; order Gobiiformes; family Gobiidae; genus Proterorhinus; species Proterorhinus semilunaris. The sequence goes on from CM038357.1 coordinate 6,031,753, forward strand.
CTATTAAGTTGCATGATTACACTGAAATCCTTGAAACTGTTGAATCCTTGAAACTGTTGAATCCTTGAAACTGTTGAAGTCCTTGAAACTGTTGAAACCTTGAAACTGCTGAAGTCCTTGAAACTGTTGAATCCTTGAAACAGTTGAAGTCCTTGAAACTGTTGAAGTCCTTGAAACTGTTGAATCCTTGATTCAACAGTTTCGTACGCATTGAGTTGCCTTGTGTACGAAATGCGCGGTATAAATAAAGTTGCCTTGCCTTGCCTTGAAACAGTTGAAACCTTGAAACTGTTGAATCCTTGAAACTGCTGAAGTCCTTGAAACTGTTGAATCCTTGAAACTGTTGAAGTCCTTGAAACTGTTGAAGTCCTTGAAACTGTTGAATCCTTGAAACTGTTGAAGTCCTTGAAACTGTTGAAACCTTGAAACTGTTGAAGTCCTTGAAACTGTTGAAGTCCTTGAAACTGTTGAAACCTTGAAACTGTTGAAGTCCTTGAAACTGTTGAATCCTTGAAACTGTTGAATCCTTGAAACTGTTGAAGTCCTTGAAACTGTTGAAACCTTGAAACTGTTGAATCCTTGAAACTGTTGAAACCTTGAAACTGCTGAAGTCCTTGAAACTGTTGAATCCTTGAAACTGTTGAAGTCCTTGAAACTGTTGAAACCTTAACTGTTGAATCCTTGAAACTGTTGAAATGTCTGAAAGACCTGAAGTCCTATTAAATTGCATGGGCCTATTAAAATGCATGGCAGAATTCTCAATGCAAATTAATGGCAGAATTCCCAAGCCCGTAGAAAAAAACTGGAAAACTGCAGAACTCTAATTTTTTCTGAAAACTGACAAGTTGTGGAAGCTGAACATGCACAAACTGCAGAAATTGTTGAAAATGTTGAAAAAAATGCTGAAAACTATGAATTTGTTGAAGCCCCATTATACGTCAATGGGAAAAATCGACCGATTTTTGTCCGATTGCGGAAAAACCGGAAATCGCTGAAGTCCCAAAAGTAATAGCATAATTCTCTTGAACATGCTGAACATTTTGATGTATAACTTGTTGAAATTGTTGAAACTGTGAAAGCTGTGAAAGTCACTGAAAAACTGGAAAAAAATATAATAATAATAACTAGAAACTTGCAATGGCTGAAGCCATTGCGATTGACTGCGGAACAGATCTAATGTGGAATTTAGCTGAAAAATCCTTGAAATCCTTGAAAAGGCCTTGAAACTGTTAAAATACTTGATAGATATTTGAAACTGTTGAAACATTGAAACTGTTGAAACATTGAAACTGTTGAAGTCCTTGAAACTGTTAAATCCTTGAAACTGCTGAAGTCCTTGAAACTGTTGAAACCTTGAAACTGTTGAAGTCCTTGAAACTGTTGAAACCTTGAAACTGCTGAAGTCCTTGAAACTGTTGAAGTCCTTGAAACTGTTGAAACCTTGAAACTGTTGAAGTCCTTGAAACTGTTAAATCCTTCTAACTGCTGAAGTCCTTGAAACAGTTGAAATCCTTGAAACTGTTGAAGTCCTTGAAACTGTTGAATCCTTGAAACTGTTGCATTATACTGGTTTACATGTAAACATCCCTATTAAGTTGCATTATACTGGTTTACATGTAAAAAACCCTATTAAGTTGCATTATACTGGTTTACATGTAAAAACCCCTATTAAGTTGCATTATACTGGTTTACATGTAAAAAACCCTATTAAGTTGCATTATACTGGTTTACATGTAAAAAACCCTATTAAGTTGCATTATACTGGTTTACATGTAAAAAACCCTATTAAGTTGCATTATACTGGTTTACATGTAAAAAACCCTATTAAGTTGCATTATACTGGTTTACATGTAAAAAACCCTATTAAGTTGCATTATACTGGTTTACATGTAAAAAACCCTATTAAGTTGCATTATACTGGTTTACATGTAAAAAACCCTATTAAGTTGCATTATACTGGTTTACATGTAAAACACCCTATTAAGTTGCATTATACTGGTTTACATGTAAAACACCCTATTAAGTTACATTATACTGGTTTACATGGAAAAAACCCTATTAAGTTGCATTATACTGGTTTACATGTAAAAACCCCTATTAAGTTGCATTATACTGGTTTACATGTAAAAATCCCCATTAAGTTGCATTATACTGGTTTACATGTAAAAACCCCCATTAAGTTGCATTATACTGGTTTACATGTAAAAAACCCCATTAAGTTGCATTATACTGGTTTACATGGAAAAATCCCTATTAAGTTGCATTATACTGGTTTACATGTAAAAACCCCTATTAAGTTGCATTATACTGGTTTACATGTAAAAAACCCTATTAAGTTGCATTATACTGGTTTACATGTAAAAAACCCTATTAAGTTGCATTATACTGGTTTACATGTAAAAATCCCTATTAAGTTGCATTATACTGGTTTACATGTAAAAAACCCTATTAAGTTGCATTATACTGGTTTACATGTAAAAACCCCTATTAAGTTGCATTATACTGGTTTACATGTAAAAAACCCTATTAAGTTGCATTATACTGGTTTACATGTAAAAAACCCTATTAAGTTGCATTATACTGGTTTACATGTAAAAATCCCTATTAAGTTGCATTATACTGGTTTACATGTAAAAAACCCTATTAAGTTGCATTATACTGGTTTACATGTAAAAAACCCTATTAAGTTGCATTATACTGGTTTACATGTAAAAAACCCTATTAAGTTGCATGATTACACTGAAATCCTTGAAACTGTTGAATCCTTGAAACTGTTGAATCCTTGAAACTGTTGAAGTCCTTGAAACTGTTGAAACCTTGAAACTGCTGAAGTCCTTGAAACTGTTGAATCCTTGAAACAGTTGAAGTCCTTGAAACTGTTGAAGTCCTTGAAACTGTTGAAGTCCTTGAAACTGTTAAATCCTTGAAACTGTTGAAACCTTGAAACTGTTGAAGTCCTTGAAACTGTTGAAGTCCTTGAAACTGCTGAAGTCCTTGAAACTGTTGAATCCTTGAAACTGTTGAAGTCCTTGAAACTGTTGAAGTCCTTGAAACTGTTGAATCCTTGAAACTGTTGAAGTCCTTGAAACTGTTGAAACCTTGAAACTGTTGAAGTCCTTGAAACGGTTGAAACCTTGAAACTGTTGAATCCTTGAAACTGTTGAAGTCCTTGAAACTGCTGAAGTCCTTGAAACTGCTGAAGTCCTTGAAACTGTTGAATCCTTGAAACTGTTGAAGTCCTTGAAACTGTTGAATCCTTGAAACTGCTGAAGTCCTTGAAACTGTTGAAACCTTGAAACTGTTGAATCCTTGAAACTGTTGAAACCTTGAAACTGCTGAAGTCCTTGAAACTGTTGAATCCTTGAAACTGTTGAAGTCCTTGAAACTGTTGAATCCTTGAAACTGCTGAAGTCCTTGAAACTGTTGAAACCTTGAAACTGTTGAATCCTTGAAACTGTTGAAACCTTGAAACTGCTGAAGTCCTTGAAACTGTTGAATCCTTGAAACTGTTGAAGTCCTTGAAACTGTTGAAACCTTGAAACTGTTGAATCCTTGAAACTGTTGAAATGTCTGAAAGACCTGAAGTCCTATTAAAATGCATGGGCCTATTAAAATGCATGGCAGAATTCTCAATGCAAATTAATGGCAGAATTCCCAAGCCCGTAGAAAAAAACTGGAAAACTGCAGAACTCTAATTTTTTCTGAAAACTGACAAGTTGTGGAAGCTGAACATGCACAAACTGCAGAAATTGTTGAAAATGTTGAAAAAAATGCTGAAAACTATGAATTTGTTGAAGCCCCATTATACGTCAATGGGAAAAATCGACCGATTTTTGTCCGATTGCGGAAAAACCGGAAATCGCTGAAGTCCCAAAAGTAATAGCATAATTCTCTTGAACATGCTGAACATTTTGATGTATAACTTGTTGAAATTGTTGAAACTGTGAAAGCTGTGAAAGTCACTGAAAAACTGGAAAAAAATATAATAATAATAATAATAATAAATAACTTGAAAACCAATTATTGACTGCGGAAAGTTCCGCAGTCAATCAATAATAATAATAACTAGAAACTTGCAATGGCTGAAGCCATTGCGATTGACTGCGGAACAGATCTAATGTGGAATTTAGCTGAAAAATGCTTGAAATCCTTGAAAAGGCCTTGAAACTGTTAAAATACTTGATAGATATTTGAAACTCCATAAGTCCTTGAAACTGTTGAAACATTGAAACTGTTGAAGTCCTTGAAACTGTTAAATCCTTGAAACTGCTGAAGTCCTTGAAACTGTTGAAACCTTGAAACTGTGTAAGTCCTTGAAACTGTTGAAATCCTTAAAACTGCTGAAGTCCTTGAAACTGTTGAAACCTTGAAACTGTTGAAGTCCTTGAAACTGTTGAATCCTTGAAACTGTTGAAGTCCTTGAAACTGTTGAATCCTTGAAACTGTTGCATTATACTGGTTTACATGTAAAAACCCCTATTAAGTTGCATTATACTGGTTTACATGTACAAACCCCTATTAAGTTGCATTATACTGGTTTACATGTAAAAACCCCTATTAAGTTGCATTATACTGGTTTACATGTAAAAACCCCTATTAAGTTGCATTATACTGGTTTACATGTAAAAAACCCTATTAAGTTGCATTATACTGGTTTACATGTAAAAAACCCTATAAAGTTGCATTATACTGGTTTACATGTAAAAAACCCTATAAAGTTGCATTATACTGGTTTACATGTAAAAACCCCTATTAAGTTGCATTATACTGGTTTACATGTAAAAACCCCTATTAAGTTGCATTATACTGGTTTACATGTAAAAAACCCTATTAAGTTGCATTATACTGGTTTACATGGAAAAATCCCTATTAAGTTGCATTATACTGGTTTACATGTAAAAACCCCTATTAAGTTGCATTATACTGGTTTACATGTAAAAACCCCTATTAAGTTGCATTATACTGGTTTACATGTAAAAAACCCTATTAAGTTGCATTATACTGGTTTACATGTAAAAAACCCTATTAAGTTGCATTATACTGGTTTACATGTAAAAAACCCTATTAAGTTGCATTATACTGGTTTACATGTAAAAACCCCTATTAAGTTGCATTATACTGGTTTACATGTAAAAAACCCTATTAAGTTGCATTATACTGGTTTACATGTAAAAAACCCTATTAAGTTGCATTATACTGGTTTACATGTAAAAAACCCTATTAAGTTGCATTATACTGGTTTACATGGAAAAATCCCTATTAAGTTGCATTATACTGGTTTACATGTAAAAACCCCTATTAGGTTGCATTATACTGGTTTACATGTAAAAACCCCTATTAAGTTGCATGATTACACTGAAATCCTTGAAACTGTTGAAACCTTGAAACTGTTGAAACCTTGAAACTGTTGAAGTCCTTGAAACTGTTGAAGTCCTTGAAACTGTTGAATCCTTGAAACTGTTGAAACCTTGAAACTGTTGAATCCTTGAAACTGTTGAAGTCCTTGAAACTGTTGAATCCTTGAAACTGTTGAAGTCCTTGAAACTGTTGAAGTCCTTGAAACTGTTGAATCCTTGAAACTGTTGAAACCTTGAAACTGTTGAATCCTTGAAACTGTTGAAGTCCTTGAAACTGTTGAATCCTTGAAACTGTTGAAGTCCTTGAAACTGTTGAAGTCCTTGAAACTGTTGAATCCTTGAAACTGTTGAAACCTTGAAACTGTTGAATCCTTGAAACTGTTGAATCCTTGAAACTGTTGAAATGTCTGAAAGACCTGAAGTCCTATTAAAATGCATGGGCCTATTAAAATGCATGGCAGAATTCTCAATGCAAATTAATGGCAGAATTCCCAAGCCCGTAGAAAAAAACTGGAAAACTGCAGAACTGTATTTTTTTCTGAAAACTGACAAGTTGTGGAAGCTGAACATGCACAAACTGCAGAAATTGTTGAAAATGTTGAAAAAAATGCTGAAAACTATGAATTTGTTGAAGCCCCATTATAAGTCAATGGGAAAAATCGACCGATTTTTGTCCGATTGCGGAAAAACCGGAAATCGCTGAAGTCCCAAAAGTAATAGCAATAATCTCTTGAACATGCTGAACATTTTGATGTATAACTTGTTGAAATTGTTGAAACTGTGAAAGCTGTGAAAGTTACCGAAAAACTGGAAAAAAATATAATAATAATAAAGAACATGAAAACCAATTATTGACTGCGGAAAGTTCCGCAGTCAATCAATAAATAACTTGAAAACCAATTATTGACTGCGGAAAGTTCCGCAGTCAATCAATAATAATAATAAATAACTTGAAAACCAATTATTGACTGCGGAAAGTTCCGCAGTCAATCAATAATAATAATAATAAATAACTTGAAAACCAATTATTGACTGCGGAAAGTTCCGCAGTCAATCAAATAGGAAATAAGCACAGAAATAGCGTTTTTGGGGGCAATCTTGTACCCCCTAACGAAAATATCTTCCCACGGCTCTGTACCAGGAAGTCCTCGAGGAGAACGTCTGACCACCAGTTCAAGCTATCAAGCTCAAGCGCCCTTGGGCCGTGCTGCAGGACAAGCCACTTCTGAACGAAAAGAATAAAATAAATGTTTTGGAGTGGCCAAGTTTGAATCCAGATTTAAATCCAATTGAGACGCTGTGGTGTGACCCTAAAAGGGCAGTTCATACACAAACACTCTCCAATATGGCCGAGTTAAACTAACTCTGCAAAGAAGAGTGGGCCGAGATGTGACAAACTCATCCCCAAATATTGCAAACACTTCAGTTATTGCTGCAAAGGGTGGCACAGCCAGTTATTACCAGGCAACGGGTAACTGGTAAATTTCCCACAACCCACTTGGAAAAATGCCTTGGAACGCCGCTTGAAGTGGTTATTGCAACTCGTAAACTCGTAAACCTCCAGACTGCTACGAGTTCGGATGTGAGATGGAGACAGTAATGGCGGCCCCCAGTGGAGGGGCGGCTATATAAATAAAGTGTCTTCTTCTTCTAATAATAACAAAACTGTAACAAAACCACTGCATCGGTGACGTGAACATTACTTTTGGTCACAGCTCTCTACGTTATGTCACATGTTTTAATTATACCTGGTGGAGAAACGTTCATATAACGTTAGCATCGCCTGTTATATAAAAATGGCCTTGATGATTGAAGTAATTTAAATGTGATGCTTAGAAACAAATGTATAAAATCTGTAAGGGGGCATATACTTTTCCACGGCACTGTAGTTGTAGATTAGTTTTAGCAAATGAAACCCTTCAAAAAAAAGACAGACCTGCAGAGGAAAGGTGCATTTCGAGCCTGCACGGCGTGAAATCTGATGTGGACGCATAACGTAAATGTAAGGCCGGACTGAGGGGTAAACAGCTGTGAGGGACTGAGTGTCAAGCTTTTTAATATTTCAAGGTTGGTCCAGCTTGATGGACCTGGAGAGACACAGAGGACGCGGGGCCAACTCAGCTTTTTTATCAATTAATTTATTGGCAAGCAGGTTGAAAACCTTAAAAGGAAAAGGAAGAAAGGAAAGAAATAAGATACAATCAGAGGACATAACATGTCCATCTAATTAACCATCTAAATCAACCTCTCAAGCTTCACACATGTCAGTGGCTCAAAACTTGTCTATACATTTTTACTATTTATCTAGTCTTGCGCTCCATCAAAATACACACAGAACTTAGAACATAAACATGATGTTTTAGCTTTTAAATTATTTATCTGAACTGTGCTTAACCTTGAAAGAAAAGCCTACAAAGGAAACTAAGTTAGAACTCATAAACAACTACTCATACCATAGCAGCTCTACCAATTATGGGGGATAATGTTCCTAATATGAATATGAACTTAAACCATTCATTAAATTATACAGAAACACTCTAAACTTAAATAAACTCACCAACAATGTCTCTGTGCTCTGCCATCTGATTCCCTTGACTGGGTGTGTCCAGTCACACCTGTATTTAATCTAGCCATTAGTGCTGTGGGAGTGTTTCTGCCTCCATCTAGTGCGATTGAAGGGGACTGCATCTAAACTACACTAGGTACAGAGGGAAGGACAGGTAAGACAGAAAGAGGGAAAAAAAAAGAAGGAATAGAGGGGAAGCTCCTCTTCTTTGGGAATTGGCGCGACACCTCCCACTTGAGCTTCTGGTGGAAACCCAAGGAGGTCACAGTCTTCAAGGGTCATGTGCCGTTTGTTCTTCCGCGGGCAGCAGGACAACGAGGCGTCTTACATCTCTTCGAAGGATAGTGCCTGGGGTTTTGCTTTTGGCTTGTAGCTTTGCAGGGCTCGTCGTGACTGGGTAGCTTGGATATACTTTTACGTGGACATCTCTCACAGTCCCTTTTTCATCTTGGTTGACCTCCACCACTCTTCCAAGTTTGTACTGGTGTCTCAGTGCGTTTTGGTCAGCCACCCAAACTATGTCGCCAATTGCAACATTCCGCTCTTTCGTATGCCACTTGCTTCTCACGAACAGATTTGGCCCTGCGAGTTGGCACCACCTCCTCCAAAACTTGGTAATTTCCGCTTGTATGCCCTGTAGTCTTTTGTAGGGGTAGCTTTCGAAGTTGAAATCTGCAGAATCTCCCTTTGGGCTGGCACGGCCAAGCAGGAGACTGTTAGGGCTGACATAGTTGATACAGTCCTCTCTGCTTTGCACCCGTCCATCAATCGGTCTTTCATTCACGAGGTTTGCCGCCGAGAACAAAACAGTTTGGAATTCACCCCAGGTAAAGCTTCCGTCACCAGCAAGGTTTGGTCAGGGCTCTTTTCACCAAACGAACTGCTGCCTCAGGCTATATCAGAACATAAGATTAGTTCACATTTGGGAAGAAACAAAAATTTTAATTTTTAGGCAGACATGTTTCAGTCCCTTTGTTTTCAGTCTTCATTTGTACACCATATACACACCTTTCCAGAACCATGGTGCGCCTGACGTTTAAACTAAAAGTATCATGGCCAAGTCAGTCCAGGCTCCTTTAGAACCATCACAGGAACCCTGTGTAGTTGAGTAGTGGACAACCGCCTGTTTAATGGTGGTCCAGGGCCGGTGCCACGTTCGATTTTCTGGTGATATGGTGCAGGATCCCTCCCACTTACTTGCTGTGGTAATATTGCCACCATCTCCCTCCTTGTGGACAGGTTCAGTTTTCCTGTTCTTGTCACTTTATGGATACACTCATGTGGCTTCATCTTGAGAATGTTTGCAATTTCCACCAAGCAACGGACATCTTCAGGAGTCTTCTTCCTTTTCAGCCCCTTCTGGTTTCGGTTAACACTCGTCTTGTTTTGCTCTACTGTTTCCTTCCCTGTAACAGACTTATTCCTCCCACTTTTGTCAGACCTCATCGAAGGTTGAGACAGATAGCCTCTTGTCTTCTGTCTTTTCTTTACACCTTGCTTGACTTTGTCGCTCTTTGGACCTTTCAGGGAGGATGCATGCACGTCATCTTCGTTGTGCTTTTTGTCTGGCTGAGAGGAGCAGAGTGGTCTTGCCAATGTGGTCAAGATTTCATAATCCTGGTTTGCTTTTGCTGCGTCCCATTCTTTTCCTCTTTCTACTTGCCTATCGATCTTCAGCCTCATGCTGGTGTTATAGGGTGGGACAGGTTGGAGCTCAGCTGGTGAGATATTTGCATCAGATGGTGTCAGGGATGGAGCAAAATGAACCGTGGACAGAAGAGTTCTCACTTCAGCTTCCTCCACATCTGGTTGGGCTCCAACTGCTGGACTCCCCTCTGCATTGCTACGTAAAAGTACACCAATTGGCATTTCCAACATACTCAGTCCCCTCCCACTGTACCGATCTCCTGCTTCCATGGGTTGGTAGGGAATAACAAACTCAGCTTTGCGAAGTTCTAGTTTGTACTTAACTGCTTTCAGTTTCTTCATCCTTTCTCGGAACATTCGCCTCTCTTCTTCAGGGATCCATATTTCCCAGGTTTTCATAACTTGAGCTGTTCTCACTGTGATCTCTTCTATGAGACCTAGTTGGACTTCATAGCTGTGTAGGTTGGTGCTTAAAACAGGTACTCTGACTAACATTTCAGCTTTTTCTTCTTCTTCTGAGACTGCTTCTGTTAGCTCCTTTTCACCAAACCTGGTCCACAGATTTGCTTGAACAATACATTTTACTTCTTTAAATCTGGCTTGGACTTCATTTTCCATTCTGTCAATCTCATGTTCTTCTTTTTGGGGATATGTTTGTTCATCATCCACTTCAGCCAGTTCAGCCTTGTAATTATCGATAGCTGCATATACTTTTTGTAGCCGATCTGACAAATTCCTGAACTCTATTATTAGTTCCGTGTCAGACATTCCTCCGGCCTCCTTATCTATGGAATTGGCTCGTTTGGTGAAGCTGCCTGTTGCATCGGTCCACTCCTTCTTGAGTTGCTTGACCATCTTCTCCATATCTTCCGCCATTTTGTCACAGCTTGTCCTCCACATCTATGGCACTTATTGGAACTCAAAAGCCATTAATCCTTTGTCCTGGCCTCATGTGTTTGGAACACTGTCGCTGTGGTTTTCAACTGTCAAGCTTTTTAATATTTCAAGGTTGGTCCAGCTTGATGGACCTGGAGAGACACAGAGGACGCGGGGCCAACTCAGCTTTTTTATCAATTAATTTATTGGCAAGCAGGTTGAAAACCTTAAAAGGAAAAGGAAGAAAGGAAAGAAATAAGATACAATCAGAGGACATAACATGTCCATCTAATTAACCATCTAAATCAACCTCTCAAGCTTCACACATGTCAGTGGCTCAAAACTTGTCTATACATTTTTACTATTTATCTAGTCTTGCGCTCCATCAAAATACACACAGAACTTAGAACATAAACATGATGTTTTAGCTTTTAAATTATTTATCTGAACTGTGCTTAACCTTGAAAGAAAAGCCTACAAAGGAAACTAAGTTAGAACTCATAAACAACTACTCATACCATAGCAGCTCTACCAATTATGGGGGATAATGTTCCTAATATGAATATGAACTTAAACCATTCATTAAATTATACAGAAACACTCTAAACTTAAATAAACTCACCAACAATGTCTCTGTGCTCTGCCATCTGATTCCCTTGACTGGGTGTGTCCAGTCACACCTGTATTTAATCTAGCCATTAGTGCTGTGGGAGTGTTTCTGCCTCCATCTAGTGCGATTGAAGGGGACTGCATCTAAACTACACTAGGTACAGAGGGAAGGACAGGTAAGACAGAAAGAGGGAAAAAAAAGAAGGAATAGAGGGGAAGCTCCTCTTCTTTGGGAATTGGCGCGACACTGAGTGGCAGCTGGATAAGTCTGTGGGGAAATCACCCAAATGTCAACGGCCTCGATATCCACTTTAATCCCTGTTCAAATTAAATCAAAATGAGGCATCGAGGCGACATGCGTCAGAGGCGATTTCTAAAGTGGGGAGGAAACAAAAAAAAGTGACCATATTGGGTATTAGTGCAAAAATATTAATGAACATGTGAAATAAGGACATATTAAAGCAGTACTAAGTAACATGTTTATCTTAATAAACCTTTCCGTAGTCCCTCTGGGGGTAATACAAGTGTTAATGGGATGATTGGGGGGTCTTTCGTCTCCCCCTGGTGTCTCTGGGCAGAAAACCATGCTTGCAACTTGCCTGCCACCGGGTCGGAGCAACCAATACACACTAATAGAACCACAAAGAAGAAGCTAACAGGCTAACGGGCAAAGCTAACTGCGGGCTAGCGCCACTTAAACAGTATTTACAGCCAAGTTTGAGTGAAAAATTATTTCCATTGTATAACTGGATGTCCAACATCACTCTCTCCCTTCGCCTTTTCTGTCAGCGTAGTATTTACTCTCCAAGACATTTAATAAGTTAGAATATCGTAACTTACTACGACACCTGCAGTCGTGCTCATGGCCTCTAGGGGCAAGAGTTACTTAGTACTGCTTTAAGTACTTGAAAATAAGTCCTTGTTGGAATGAAGTTACTAAATGTTTTACAAATGTAAAGGCCCTATAGTACCTTCGGTTTACTGTAAACTCTGAATTTCGTCCCATAAATACTACGATCTAATTTGTATCAATTTCATGAACTTGCAGGCTATAATTCTAGGACAGTGACCCTGAAAAGTGACCCTGTGAGTTGTGCTCATTAACTCATCCCTGTGAAGAATTTGGAAGTTAGTAATAAGTTAAGAAAATAACAAATGAGTCTGGACACAACAGGTATGTCTTCCAGATTACATTTAAGATTCATTTAGCATCACAACTCTTCACAGGGATGGGCAGAGGTGAGTGGAGTAATATTGACTCAAGTAAGAGTAACATTGCTGACAAAATCATTTTACTCGAATAGAAGTGAAAAGTAGTGGCTCAAATAATTACTCAAGTAGAATGAAAAGTACTTGGAGAAAATGTTGAATTATGAGAAATGGGAAACATTGAAAATACAATAAAAACATAGGAAATAATTACGAAACATTAAGTAACAAGACACAAAATACATATATTTTACGCGTCAAAATTAAGATTTGTCACACACAGTGGCATGAGTAACTATTTATCTTTACTCTTACTTAATTTTGTTATTACTCAAGTAGAAGTAAAAACTGTATGAAAAAACTTCAACAAGTTACGTAAAATCTTCACCATTCTCTCCAGTTCGGCATTATCCGATTCTGAAAGCTTCTCGACTGGAGCTTACAGCCTATAGGCCAGGGTAATGTCTCATTTGAAAGCTAAGACCTTGGTTCAACTCTGACGTGGCTTGTGAACGTTCCAACAATCTCTCCTCTTTCTTCTGCAGCTGCGCTCGATCCAGGACCTGCAGACGGTCCAGATCATTAAAATCCTGCGCTACGAGAAGAAGGTGGCGGTGATGTTCCTCCTGATGATCGGCTGCTTCCTGCTCTGCTGGACGCCGTACGCCGTGGTGTCGATGATGGAGGCCTTCGGGCGGCACAGGAACATGGTGTCCCCCACGGCGGCCATCATCCCCTCCTTCTTCGCCAAATCCAGCACCGCCTACAACCCGCTCATCTACGCCTTCATGAGCCGCAAGGTGAGGCCACGGTTTGTCAGGTGGTTCGCGTACCAATAGATGTGTTTAATCATGGTTTACTCCCTCGTCGAGATTGATAATGCTCACAACCAGAGCCGTCGCAATAGGGTAGGCAAGATAGGCAGCTGCCTAGGGCCCCCAGCTGAGAGGGGGCCTCCGATGTCTGTGGCATTATGGGACATGAAGTTCTTCACTGTAGAAGAACTGTAGCTTCTGCAGAGAGAAGCTTTTCAGCTTTGAAACTGATAAAGTCTTACCTCAGATCATCCATGAGCCAAGAAAGACTGACAGGACTGGCCCTTATATCAATAGAGCGCAACATTAGGAGGTTTTAGAACATGGAAGAGTTGGTCACTGCTTTTGTGCGAGCTAAAGCCCGCAAGCGTTGCTAAACGTCTTAATTTTGGATGGTTATTCCTTGACAAAAAAAAATCCTTGTTGTACAATGTTCTTAAAATAGTTTGTGTTGTACACCATTTTAATACCTTTCTTTTAATTCAACTTAAATTGTATAGTTCAAGAAAAAAACACTACTCTGCATATAATAGAAGGCAGTTCTAAAGAATGATAATAATATGAATAATTATACTTTTTTACCTTGTTTTTGGCCATTTTGTGTAGCGTACTACAGAGTAATTCATGACTCTTAAAATGCACCAGAATAGAAGGAATCCCATCTAAATTTAAAACAATTTCCCGAGGGAGGACTTGGGGCCTCACTTCGCTGTTTTGCCTAGGGCCCCCAAATATCTTGAAACGGCCCTGCTCACAACGGAACCAAGCCATTAATCAACAAACACTCTTATCTCAAAACCTGCAAAACAATTCATGGTTTGCACGCAGCTTTATTCTTTGGAAAATTGCAGCAGTTGTGGCACTTGATTTACTCCAATACAAGTAGAGGTTGCTCCCTCAAATTACTACTTAAAGAGTCTAGATGCAAGTTGATCATTTTATGCTCACTACTGCCACCTCAGGTCTTACCCGTAACTGCAGTCTCTATATTAAGCTCGTGCGTGACGGCACTTCAGACCCGGATTAACACATTTCTGAGTGCAGGGTTTCAGAGGCAGTTGTGGTGAACAGGTCCGGGCTCATTCTACACATTAGGACTTCGCTGGGACGTGTAGGGGAAGGAAAACACTTAGTTTTAACACTTTAAACTCAGTATAGTCCCTTTAAGTGAAAGCACTGAAGTATCTTGCTGTAGAAAATGTGTAAGTATTCAGTGTGAGTGGTAATAACAACTTTGCGGCTACAAAAACACGTTTTGTGGAGGGCAAACCTTTCTTCCTTGTTGTGAATCTCAGAACATCTGCACAGCGCCACCAACTGTTCATAGAGTGTACTTTATTAGGCTTTTAAAAGGAACAGAACTCCTGGCCACATTGACATTTCATTTTGGAGCCTTTTTTAGAAATATAGCGGAATAGAAAGTGTTATATTCATAATCCCTGACCCTACAGCCCTGAAGTGAATTTACTTCCTGAAAATATTTGCAATCTTGAGTTGAACTAAATAACTAACTACTGACGCCTGAATATACAGTAAGTTGCACCAACACAATGTATAAATAAAATTTAAAAAAATGTTTTTACATAGGCCGCACTGGTCTATAATCTGCAGCTTGGTCAAATATTTCAATATATTCCTAAAGAATATAAGTAAACTTCAATTTGATCTGAATCCTTTTTTGTTTAGTTTTTTGTGTGTGCAAATGTATCAACAGTCGTTCCAAATCATTTCCTCTTTCTCCACGTCAGGGCGTCCCCTCTCGTCACCACATTCTGCCACTCGCTATAGCAGCCATATAGAGCTGTTAATTGGTTAGTTCCTAATAATATCCGCGTTTATACATATTAGAAAACAGTGAGGGGTGAAAAGCTAAACCGATGCCCAGACACCAGAGCGGTCTCCCTCCTGTGTCCCTCGTGTGTCGATCACGCCTATATCACTTACACTTTGTTGTATAGGAAATGCAATGTTGATTGGAAAAAACAAAAATGCGCCGCTCAGTCCGTAATGAAGCTATGGCGAGTGTTTTCACTTTGCAACGAAGGGCTTGAGCTTCGCAAGAGATTGAGCAGTGAGGCGCTAAGAAGTGGGGAAGATTCAAAGACTACGCAAAGGTGTGCGAGTGGGTCCAAACACAGCTTCCAGGTCTGTTTTTGACGAGAGAAGAAAGAAGAACAGGCCACCGTGTTTCCCATACTGAGATCTGTCCGGTCTTTGCGTTCAGCTCTCTGTCAGATCCCATTGTGTTCGAAAGGTAACCCTATGTATCTTTACTTTCCAAGATGTTTAAGCCTTTTTTTTCCTCCTATTACCGTTGCACTTCCACATGTCTTCCTCATGTTGAACGAGCAGCTGCACAAATATTACAAGACTCACAATGTTGGCCGAAGCTCACTCTGATGAACGATTTATTTCGCAATATTTTCTCTTTCCCTCCCCCGAGTTTATGGTTCAACTGTGAGCTACTGGCAACGCTTGGACAATTTCCTTGACACCATTTCACGCATGAACTGTGTGAAGAAAAAAACACTAATCCTGTTCCTGAGAGGAGGAGGCACTCGCCGACCACTCTGCCGCCCGCCTTTTACAAATCCTGGAGTTCAGTAATCGAACACATCATGCTGTCGGTCTTTCTAAGGCGCGGCGCTGCGGGTCGACGTTGAGATGATTAGCTTAACATCTTTTTTTAGATTCAGAGTAATAAAAGAAAAAGAAAAAAAAGCCCAAACTCACTCTTTGCGATTCTTTTTTTATGATATTTCGTCACTGGGGAGTCGGAGAAATAACTCCCTCGTCAAATATTCCCAATATCCTCAAATATGTTGGTATTCACATGTAGCATGAAAGGAGACCAATTACCGTAAATTCTGGACTATTGAGGGCACCTGAAAATAAGCCAAACACACACAAACTGATACGACAACAGGGGAGACTGGAGGCCTGTTTTTTTTTTTTTTCCAGAGGAATTGTTTCATTGTCATCTGCAGTGTCTCGCCTTAATGTCCCAACACATTGACCGTATTCCGGATGTTTCTTTGCTCCTTCGCTCGACTGACGGATTCATCTCCCGTCTCCTCTGTCTAAACCCCCGTCTTCTGTTTTGTTTCTGGCCGCAGTTTCGGCGCTGTCTGCTGCAGCTGCTCTGCTCCCGCCTCTCGTGGCTCCAGCGCGGGTTGAAGGAGCGCCCCCTGGCCCCCGTGGAGCGGCCCATTCGCCCCATCTTCGTGTCGGACGGCTGCAGCGGGGGGGGGCGGGAGCGGCCCAAGAAGCGGGTGACTTTCAACTCTTCCTCCATCGTCTTCATCATAACCAGCGATAACCTCCAACACATGGACGTCTCCTCCTCCAAAACGGGCAGCGGCGAATCTCAGGTCAACGTCATACAAGTGCGCCCGCTGTGAGGTCGCGGGACGTTTGTGCCTGGATATTTTCGGGAACACGAGCTTTTGTTTCATCTTTACTCTCGTCTGTATTATCACTGCAGAGCAAAGTAGGGCAAACCCCCGCGGAAAAAGGTTTATTGTTTACTTAAAATAAATAGTTCAATTGGTAACACACAATTAAATTAGGTATATTTAATTCAATGCAAAGAAGAAGAATGCAAACAACATTATATTGGAGAAACTAAACAAATTTTACAGAAGAGACTTTCTCAACACCGAAGAGAAAGCACAAGCGGCCCTCAGTCTGTGGTGCACCTTTACCTCAAAGCCTCCACCCACTCCTTTGAGGACGGGGAGGTCAACATTTTAGCTAAAGAAGAACGTTGGTTTGAAAGAGGAGTTAAAGAAGCTATTTTTGTCAGGAAAGAAAACCCCTCCATGAACCGGAATGGCGGGCTCAGATTTAATCTTCCTTCACTGTACTCCAATCTCCTTCAGGAGAAACCGAAAAGGCCTGGCCAGCCCAAGGAGGCGGCACCTCAGCCAACAAAAGAAAAATAGGCAGGTAATTAGCAGTGATCAGCCATGAATAGGACAGATACTGGGTAGGGATTATCTATGAATAAGACAGGACTGACCGATACTGAGGGGAGCAGATCGTTAGAGACGCTCTACTTCAAAGGTGTTTACCCACAGGTGAGAGTAGCTGTTATTAGAGGGGAGGAGCCGGGCCAACCCCAACTCCTCCCCGTTGGTCCATTAATTCAGCTGCGTGCAGATTGTGACCTTTGTTGCTGACGAAGCCTTTTGGATGAGAGGTGAAACGTTCGAAGACTTCAACTACTGAGTACAGAAGATGAATCATGTACCTTCAACTCCTGTACGACTGAGAACTTACACAGATATAGGTATATTTAACTTATCTTTTAATGGGCTATTTAAAGTCAAATTTAACTAAAATAATGATTTGATATAATCCAACTGGCGGCTTTACTCCAACTTAAAAAGGTACAGAAAACCAACTTAATAATTAGCTCTTTTCTTAGCCCTGTCATCCACCTCGACAATCCTACCCAGATAATAGCGGTCCCTGTACCCCTGGTTGGGAAACACTGATGCGGAGTATTGAATTGACCCCACCCCAAAACGGTCATTGTCCAATCATACCTCACAGCAACCGTTGCTACCTAAATTCTCAGAAGCCATTGAAACTAATGGTGAGCGGTGGGATTTTTTTCTTCTTCTTTCTACGCTGGAGTAAAAATAGTGCCTGCTAGCTCGTAGGCTACGTTAAGACTTGTTTAGCATCCGTCTTGTAGTTTCGAAGCGTTTCATGAGCTGTCGTTGCTGGACAAATAACAAGAAGAGACCACTCCTTATACAGGGTTTCTACAGGGGTCAGCGAGTCAAATTCAAAGGCTTTTTAATGCCAAGACTATATACATATAAATGCTATATTTTTAATGCAACACATGCAAAAAAAAAAATCTTTCTTTTGTAAGATTCATTCAAACAGAGGAATGAAGGGGAAAGAAAAATATCCACGTTCCTAAAAATATCCATGTACAACGTTTCCAGGCCTTTTCATAAGGACCTAACATGCAAACCCGAGCCAAAACAACTGTGTGACCTCCGTGGACTTTTCTGCAGCTCTGGCTGAGATTACACCTTCGCCCGTGTAAAGTCCCGACCCACTGTTTCGTCACCGGGGCAGCTTTATTTTGTGTGGAAAGCCTCCGAGCGCTCTCTTCCAGGATCCTGTGGCGTTTTTTTTCCGGCTCATGGTGGTTCGGTCTCGAAAAGTTCAGAGATTTTGATGATTCGCTGTTACTCGTTAGTTTGCGTTGGTGTTTTCCCCGACCCCGTGACCCGGCGGCTTGGTGTTGCTGAGGAAAAGGGCGTCACTTCTTGGGCTGGGACGATACACATTTGTCACGATCCGATACGTGTTGCGATACAGTAAGTAAATCATGATAAGTAATGTGTCCAAAGTTTGTAAACACTTAACTGCCACCTTAGGGTTAGGGTTAAGGATTAGGGTTAGGGTTAACAATTATTTGCATCCAAATCTCAAAGCGTATTGACTGGAGAGTTTACAGCCTATGTGCCAGTGTGATACCTCATTTGAAAGCCAAGACCTTCTAGTTTCTAAAAATATGTGTGAGCTCTGTGTGAGCGAAACACAACTTATGTTACATATGCCGGTGTTAACCCTAATTATACTGTGTCCTGATTAGGGTGAACTAACCCTAACCCCCTGATCAGGGGCAGGTCAACACAAAGGCCATCTGACATTTATTGAAGTGTTTAGATAGAAAAGCTCATTAACACAAACTGTAACAAAGTGCTGTGTAAGTGTTACTGGAAAACAAAGGAGTGCGTGATTAAAATGCCTCCAAACACAAGCATTTAAAGCAGGGCTGTCCAAACTTTTTTCATGGGGGGGCCGCATACTGAAGCGTACAAGGGGTGAAGGGCCGTTGATCGGTGGTTAGTGCCGCGAAACCTTTGACTAGCAGAGGTTTAAATTGTGCCCCACACCTTTATTTATGCTTAAAACCTTCACGCCAGCTCTGTCTCACAATGAAATGTTAGGTTAGAATTGTGTTGAATTATTACATTTTAAATAAAAAGGACAATTTCTGATGCGTACCGATTCAGCAACAAGGCTGAGGGCCACCGGAAATTGGTCTGAGGGCCGCATTTGGCCCCCGGGCCGCACTTGACACCCCTGATAAAGTATCGATCGGTATTGCGGCAAAAAGTATGGCGATCCGATCTGAAATTTTGTCCCAGCCCTAGTCACTTCGACGTCATTCCGACCGTGAGGATACAAAGGAACATATTTATCAGTCTTTGGTGTTTGGTTCAGTTTATTGGAGCAGTTGTGGAGGCTCACAGTGAGTAAGCAATGAAACAAACATTTGCATTACAGTGAGGTGGTGCATACATTTCCCATCGGGGGTAAATACCAACTGCAGTAGTAACTTCATCTCACACTCAATACAAATACTAAAATGATACAGCTGAAACTGCAGGCACGCGAGAGGGTGCACCAGACCCTCATTGTTAAAACAAAAACACTGAAACTCCCACAGAATCCTGGACGGGCTGATTTGATATGATACTGTCATAAAATCCAAAAAGGCTCTTGTACACGACCTGATGTTTCTCTTCTTGATCCTCCTCTGTGTTAGCCTTGAGTGGAGACTGCAGTGCTGTGCTGTGAGAGAGCTTTTAGGAGCTGACTCTGGAAGAACATGTGTATTTTATTTTGGTTGGTACCCAACTGTAGCGTGTACATGGAGCCGGCAAACCTGAGCATTACTTTTGCCATTATAAAATTACCATAGTACAATATTGTGTGGATTCAATAAAGAGATCCTATTTTAAACAATGCATCTTGTACTCTGTGGCTGTCAGTGCAATTCCTCCAAACAAGTAGAGTCTGACTAATATCCTTTGATGAGCAGAGACGGTCCAAGTGTCCAAAATGTGTGAGAGCGTGGGGTTGGAAGGGTTAGAGAGGGGCAAGTGAGGTTCTGAGAGGGGCCGATGAATAGCGAGTTGCAGAGGGACAAAGATGGAAAAGAGCTGCAAAGCCTCCAGAGCAGGTGGATGGGTTTCCAGGAGAGTTCTGGGCTCTGAGTAGGAGCTTCAGACGGTTTGCCTTAAAGTAGACAGTTCAGCTCGCCATGTGAACCTGGTCAAATTCCTGCTCCTTTGGGGGGCAGCAAACTTCACGCAAACTAATCATAACCATAACCTCTGACCCTAACCCTAGTCCCCTGATCAGGGGGGACGGCAAGGAACTGGTTACGTTTAGGTTTAGTTTTAGGCTTATGTGCTATTCTCATCCAGATGCTCCTCAAGGTTCCAGATGCTCAAAACTCCACTAATCTCCACCGGAAAGCGACCAGAGTCAGGAAATCAATAAAGCAGGTTCAGAGACCAGAAATGAAGCCAGAAGAAAACATCAGACAATGGAACTTATTATTTCAGAATAATGTATTTGAAAAAGCAAGATGATTTTGATCAACAATAATGACAGGGGCTGAATGATGTACAAATATCAGTATTCTGGATAATGTAAAGTCTAATGTTTTAGGCTCTTTGTGGCACTTTCCCACCTCCAATGGGCACTTTTGTAATCAATTTGTATTGGAATAGTAATAAAAATAACTCGCTTTACGTATATAGCACTTTCTGGACACTCAAAGACGCTTTACAGTTGCATTATTCATTCACTTCATACTCGGTGGTGGTAAGCTACTATTGTTGCCACAGCTGCCCTGGGGTAGACTGCCAGAAGCGAGGCAACCAGTTGGTGCCACCGGCCCCTCCGACCACCACCACTCACTCACTCACATCACACAGGGTTCCTGGTGTTACCAAACGGTGTCCCATCCAAGTACCGACCAGGCCCTTCCCTGCTTAGCTTCCGACGTCTGACGGAATCGGGCAGAGCAAAGGCGGTAATAATAGATTTATTATCATTAAAGCTAAATCAGAAAATCAGATGTTAGGTCTGTCAGTAACACTGTGATCGCACTTCTTAAGATCTAAAGTTCCTCCAGGCAACCAAAGATATCCTTAAAAGAGCAATATTTTTTTCATCATCTTTCTCAAACACCAATTATTTTAAATTGTGATTCCTCAGACATCGAGGCTGACTTGATCCAAAGCTGATTTATAAGCCACGACTCAGTCCACTATAGTTAGGACATGTGATTCATTCTTTAAAAGTGATTACATACATAAATATAAAGGTGGTAAAGTAAATATACTTCAGTGCTGTACTACATAAAGAGTTTCTGAGGAACTGTAGTATTTTTGCTGAGAACTCATTACTTTCTACTCCACTACATTTCTATAAGTTAATTTGTCCATGTGTTTTGTTCATTTTAAAAGCCTAATAATGCACACCCTTTGAACAGTAGGTGGCGCCGTGCAGATGTTCTGTCAATGTCGCCGACTTACCACAAGGTAGAAGGTTTGGCCCTGTGGTGTTGCCGTACTGAAAGCGCAATTTTTGTGTCTCTGAAGCTGCAAAACACTTATTTCAACTGATTTGCACTTTGTTGATATGTTAAATTAAAAAGCCTCGTCAGACAGAAATTTGAAAAGAATGAAAAAAGTTTTGTGGGGTTTCAGACTCAAGAAATCAGGCACGAAATGAGGAGAAAAACTTCTAAATATTGTGACGTACCGAATGGGAAGTACCATGGTTGTAGATGCCACTTATTTGGCAAAAATATGTCATTTAATTCTGTTTCCAGGTAAAAGTTTTGCTGCTGTGTCCCCCTTTGAATAAAAGTATTATTTAAGTCTTTGTTCTAATTTGATTCTGATTTAAGCTTTAAACATTTAGAGTTCATTAAATCTCATTAACGTCCATGAATCTTTCACATTGACCTGATTTCGTTACAGCGCCCGCCCCCAGTGCGTCTGCGCAGTTCCCTCATTATAAATGAACTGGTTCATCAGCCCCCCGTTAAACTCTCGTCCGCCGCAGGTTTCAGGACGTCCCGATGGAGCCGAGTTTGAGCCACATTTTCTCGACGTCGACGTGGAGTTTGTCGAAGTTGGGCGGGTTTCTGGCGAGAAGGTACGAGCCGCCCAAAGCAGCCCCCGCCCCGCAGAACAGCAGGCCGCGGTTTATCACCTGACAGCAGACGGAGGGGAGATTAATGGGAGCGCTTTATTTTTAGTTTCATGAATAATCCAAGATACATGCTATTTATGTCCTATGGGCTATAAGCGTCACGTGACTTCCGAGTGTATTCTAAGTAGTCGTTTGCGTATCCTGTCTCCGTTATTTCACTATGAGGTCTTGTCTAAAAAGATAAATAGCTGAAGATTACATGGCAGACAGTGACTTACTGGTGGACAATCACAGCATCAGGTTAAAAACATCGCGTCAGGGGCAAAAAATTCACTAGAGGAAACTCCCGTGCTCATCGCAGTAAGTGTTTTTGTCTTGAAGCTAACGGCTAACGGCTAACACAAATTAAAAATTAAAATAGCTACACGATTTTAAACGAGCCTGCCCAAAATATAATCTGCCTGTCTTTAGTATAAATACTTTTTAGACGTTTAATTTTTGTGGTGGTGTTTTTTGATGCTAGCCGTTAGCGCTGAGATAAAAAGTCCTACCTCAAAAAACACAGACGTTTCCCGCAGTCAAGAATTTACATCCAACGTAATGTTTTTAACACGTGGCGAGTCACTTCGGATCAGCATCTCACTGTCCTTGAACTATACATTGTTTTAGACAAGACCTCATAGGGTAATGACGGAGACAGGATACGGAAGCACCGACTTAGGATCCACTTGGAAGTCACGTGTCATTTGCATAAAGAGCTCCCGATTACAGCTGTTTGACTAAGTCTTTCCGAACAATAATGATGTTTTTAGCAGGAGCAGAGCCTCCTCAGTGAGAGTATTTATAAGCTGCTGTGGACGTTAGCACTAGCCGCGTTGCGATTAGCACATACGTTGTGAGTAGCCTATTTACTTATTATGATATTAAAGGGATATTTCAGGATTTTTGACATAGGGCCTCATTTCCTAGTTATCCAGAGTGTTGTTGATGTCTGGAGATATATTTTTTTCTTAAATTCATGCAGTTCTTATATTTGAAGAGTCTAGTGGCGCTAGGCTAATGCTAAAGCATTGCTATGGTACCAGTTAGCCTGCATTAAAAACAGTCTGGCGCACGTACTCCACAGTGCACCTGAGGCAAATCACTTTTAACGCCAGACTAACGATATAAATGTCTGTTATAGAATAATTTTTGAAATATAACTGACCTTGTATCACATGAATTACCGCATTTTGAGGGACTATTTTCTCGCAGATCCGGTGCTGCGTTAGCTTACAGCCACGAAACTGATGCTGCTCAAATACAAGTTATTTTAAATGCAAAATAGTTACAATTAATCTATCGACACAGACATTTATATCGTTAGTCTGGCGTTATACGTGATTTACCTCAGGTGCACTGTGGAGCGGGTCAGACTGTTTTTAATGCAGGCTAACTGTTACCATAGAAATGCTTTAGCCTTGCCCTAGCCTAGCGCCACTAGACTCTTCAAATATAAGAACTGCATGAATTTAACATCAACAACACTCTGGATAACTAGGAAATGAGGCCCAATGTCAAAAATCCTGAAATATCCCTTTAAGGTTATGACTGTACAGCA
Organism: Proterorhinus semilunaris; assembly: GCA_021464625.1. NCBI lineage: Eukaryota > Metazoa > Chordata > Actinopteri > Gobiiformes > Gobiidae > Proterorhinus > Proterorhinus semilunaris. The sequence goes on from CM038357.1 coordinate 6,055,420, forward strand.
TAAACCAATCTGATTCCCCTGTCATGCATTTCCACAGTTCTGGCTCATTCAGTGATGTTTGACTGACGGTTGACCAAACCTCCTGTCGTTCTCGCTCGTTTGCGTAGCTCGCCTTAACTGTGACCTACCACGCATTTTGGAAATGAGTGTCTTCAAACTTTTCTCACCCTTTCTTGCCATTGCCAGCGCTCCACTGCTTTGTGATATCTAGTCCGTGTGAACGTCACCTGTGGAACAGATTCAAGATGAAGATCTTAGAATTATTGACAGCAATGTATCAAACTTACAAATATCAATGGTTACAATTCTTTGTTTTGTACAGAAACACTCAAAAATTTAGTGAGTTATATAGCATGGAAGAAGGCCTAATGTATTGAAACCTCATTTCCTTCAATCTGTAGTGAAATCAAAGGAAGCCACATCTTCCTCACTCCCAGCAAGATCAGGTCTGAGGAGGTTGTGCAATACATTGTATCAAGGTCTTTTCCGTTGGTTGTCCTATTCCGTCTCAAATGTTTAATGTCTGTGTTCAGCTGTTGTTTTACATGTCCTGTATATATACACTGTAGCCTATATAGAGTATATAGTGTTTTTGTAAACATCAACCTGCCAGGGGGTCTGCAGATGGAAATTAGCTATAAGGCCATAATCTGTTAAATGTTTATTAATATGCATTGTTCACCCTTTATCTTAAAATAAATCAATAAATAGAGAGACGAGCTGCTCACGGCGATGACTCGTGTTTTTAGAGGCATATTTCACAGGCAGAAACCTATAATGACATAAATGCTTTTATCTTATTATATTTAATGGATGAAATGTCACACATTATAGCTTTAAAGTGCAACTCAACACCCCCTCAGCCACATTCACAGTCCAAGCAGAGCAGCTGATGGAGGACGATGCGGCCTGGTCGGGCGTGGAGGGTATGAATAAGCCGCTTATCAGATCATTGTTTGGCCACGACATCAGATGCCACTTTTACAGAGACGTCCACCACAAAACAAATCGAAACTGCTGTTCATTGTTTAGCCACGACATGTGGTGTGTATAACCCCCCCAAAAAGTGCAAATCACACTAGTTTGCACGGTAGACAGTATACTTTAAAAACATAAATGTGCATATACAGTATATGCAATTCTTTTTAAATTGACTTTTTTTTATCAAGATTATTTATATCAGTTAAGTCATATTTAAGGCACCATAACTGACTTTTTTTTTTCCTAGTTGTGGAATGAAATTTGTTTTCTCCTCTTTTAGTATAGTTAACGCAGACAGTCTCAGGCTAGTGTCTGTGAAAGTGATCCTGAAAAGTGACCCTGCAAGTTGTAAAATGTGCCTTTAAACTTGTTTCTTGGCGACTACACATAATATTATGTTTGGAAAGTTAGGAATGAGTTTGGACACGACTAACAATTACATTTTGTGGCTTCCTTCTTTCATTGTTTGTATATAGGGCCTTTGATATTTGTTATTAATTATGTTTGCCCTTGGTGCTATGTTTTTATTGAGCATATCATTAATTTGCATAAACAATTCTGGTGTGGAGGAGGGATTGTATGAGCTAAAAATGAGTTTGGACCAAAGCTACACATTTTGAACAGAAAAAATCAGGCACACCAGCCTTAAACTATATCAATATTTCTTAGATTTCATAATAGGCAGGTGATCCGTGATGTCAACCCCGTGAACTGCTACCTTAACGTGGTGGGGTTGTTTGAGTGCCCGAATGATCCGAGGAGCTATGTTGTCTGGGGCTTTATGCCCCTGGTAGGGTCTCCCATGGCAAACAGGTCTTAGGTGACGGGTCAGACGAAGAGCAGTTCAAAGACTTCTATGGACAGTATACTAACAAGGACCGTGACGTCGCCCGGTATGGCGCAGCCGGGGCCCCACCCTGGAGCCAGGCCTGGGGTTGGGGCTCGAATGCGAGCGTCTGGTGGTCGGGCCTCTGCCCACGGGGCTCGGCCGGGCACAGCCCGAACGGACGACGTGGGCCCGCCTTCCTGTGGACCCACCACCCGCAGAGGGATCCGTAGGGGTCGGGTGCAGAGAGGACTGGGTGGCAGTCGAAGGCAGGTGCCTCGACGACCTGGTCCGCGTGCGCAGCTTCTGGCGTTCGGGACATGGAACGTCACTTCGCTGGGGGGGAAGGAGCCTGAGCTTGTGCGGGAGGTAGAGAGATACCGGCTAGATATAGTCGGGCTCACCTCCACGCACAGCCTGGGTTCCGGATCCCAACTCCTGGAGAGGGGCTGGACGCTCCATTTTTCTGGAGTTGCCCGCGGGGAGAGGCGGCGGGCTGGGGTGGGTTTGCTCATAGCCCCCCAGCTCAGCCGTCACGTGTTGGAGTTCACCCCGGTGAACGAGAGGGTCGCGTCCCTACGCCTTCGGGTCGGGGACAGGTCTCTCACCGTTGTCTCGGCCTACGGGCCCAACATCGGTGCAGAGTACCCGGCCTTCTTGGAGTCCCTGGGGGGGGTACTAGATAGTGCTCCGGCTGGGGACTCCATTGTTCTACTGGGGGACTTCAACGCCCACGTGGGTAACGACAGTGAGACCTGGGTGGGGGTGATGGGGAAGAACGGCCTCCCCGATCGGAACCCGAGTGGTGTTCTGTTATTGGACTTCTGTGCTAGTTACGGTTTGTCCATAACGAACACCATGTTCGAGCACAAGGGTGTCCATAAGTGCACGTGGCACCAGGACACCCTAGGCAGGAGGTCGATGATCGACTTTGTAGTTGTGTCATCTGATCTCCGGCCGCGTGTCTCGGACACTCGGGTGAAGAGAGGGGCTGAGCTGTCAACCGATCACCACCTGGTGGTGAGCTGGATCCGCTGGCAGGGGAAGAAGCCGGTCAGACCTGGCAGGCCCAAACGTGTTGTGAGGGTCTGTTGGGAACGTCTGGTGGATCCCTCTGTCAGTAGGGTCTTTAACTCCCACCTCCGGAAGAGCTTCACTCAGATTCCGAGGGAGGTAGGGGACATGGAGTCCGAGTGGACCATGTTCTCCTCCTCCATTGTCGATGCGGCTGCTCGTAGTTGTGGCCGTAAGGTCTCTGGTGCCTGTCGCGGCGGCAACCCCCGAACCCGGTGGTGGCGCCCGGAAGTAAGGGATGCCGTCAAGCTGAAGAAGGAGTCCTATCTGGCCTTGTTGGCTTGTGGGACTCTGGAGGCAGCTGAGAGGTACCGGCAGGCCAAGCGTGCTGCAGCTCGTGTGGTCAAAGAGGCAAAAACTCGGGTCTGGGAGGAGTTTGGAGAAGCCATGGAGGAGGACTATCGGTCGGCCTCGAAGAGATTCTGGCACACCATCCGGCGCCTCAGGAGGGGGAAGCAGTGCTTCACCAACACTGTTTACAGTGTGGGTGGGGGGCTGCTGACCTCGACTGGGGATGTGGTCGGGCGGTGGAAGGAGTACTTCGAGGATCTCCTCAATCCCACCGTCACGTCTCCCGATGAGGAGGCAGAGGCTGGGGACCCGGAGGGGGGCTCGTCCATCACCCAGGCTGAAGTCACCGAGGTGGTTAGAAAGCTCCTCGGTGGCAAGGCCCGGGGGTGGATGAGATTCGTCCCGGGTACCTTAAGTCTCTGGATGTTGTAGGGCTGTCTTGGCTGACACGTCTCTGCAACATCGCGTGGCGGTTGGAGACAGTGCCTCTGGATTGGCAGACCGGGGTGGTGGTCCCCCTCTTCAAGAAGGGGGATCGGAGAGTGTGCTCCAATTACAGAGGGATCACACTTCTCAGCCTCCCTGGTAAGGTCTATTCCAGGGTGCTGGAGAGGAGGATCCGGCCAATAGTCGAACCTCGGATTCAGGAGGAACAATGCGGTTTTCGTCCTGGTCGTGGAACACTGGACCAGCTCTATACCCTTCATCGGGTGCTCGAGGGTTTGTGGGAGTTCGCCCAACCAGTCCACATGTGCTTTGTGGACCTGGAGAAAGCGTTCGACCGTGTCCCTCGTGGTGCCCTGTGGGGGGTGCTCCGGGAGTATGGGGTACGGGGCCCTTTACTAAGGGCTGTCCGTTCCCTGTATGACCGTAGCAGGAGCTTGGTTCGCATTGCCGGCAGTAAGTCAGACCTGTTCCCGGTGCGTGTTGGGCTCCGCCAGGGCTGCCCTTTGTCACCGGTTCTGTTCATTACTTTTATGGACAGAATTTCTAGGCGCAGCCAGGGGCCGGAGGGTGTCCGGTTTGGGAACCACAGAATCTCATCTCTGCTGTTTGCAGATGATGTTGTTCTGTTGGCTCCCTCAAATCAGGACCTCCAGCGCGCACTGGGGCGGTTTGCAGCCGAGTGTGAAGCGGCCGGGATGAGGATCAGCACCTCCAAATCTGAGGCCATGGTTCTCCACCGGAAAAAGGTGGCTTCCCCGCTTCAGGTCGGTGGGGTGTCCTTGCCTCAAGTGGAGGAGTTCAAGTATCTCGGGGTCGTGTTCACGAGTGAGGGACGGATGGAGCGGGAGATCGATAGACGGATCGGTGCGGCGTCAGCAGTGATGCGGTCGCTGTATCGGACCGTTGTGGTGAAGAGGGAGCTGAGTCAGGGGGCAAAGCTCTCGATTTACCGATCGATCTACGTTCCCACCCTCACCTATGGTCATGAGATTTGGGTAATGACCGAAAGGACAAGATCGCGAATACAAGCGGCCGAAATGAGTTTCCTTCGCAGGGTGGCTGGGCGCACCCTTCGAGATCGGGTGAGGAGCTCAGTTACCCGGGAGGAGCTCGGACTCGAGCCGCTACTCCTCCACGTCGAAAGGAGCCAGCTGAGGTGGCTAGGGCATCTGTACCGGATGCCTCCTGGTCGCCTCCCTCGGGAGGTGTTCCAGGCATGTCCTATTGGGAGGAGGCCTCGTGGAAGGCCCAGGACACGCTGGTGGGACTATGTCTCCGTGCTGGCCTGGTGTCGCCTCGGGGTCCCCCCAGAACAGCTGGAAGAGGTGTGCGTGGATCGGGAAGTCTGGGCATCTCTGCTGAGACTGCTGCCCCCGCGACCCGGCCCGGATAAAGCGGAAGAAAATGGATGGATGGATGGATGGATCCGTGATGTTTTGTAGCACTCACCATTGTGTACAGCGGGATGATGGACCGGGGCATGAGGGCGTGCAGAAAGTTATCCACATATTTTCTGAAAAGGAACCACTTGGAGTTGACGTGAGCTCTCATCTGAAATCACAAACGCAGCCACACGTGTCAAAGTCCAACTCCACTCGACACGACTTTGAGCCCGGCTTATGAGATCGTCAGTGTCGCTGAGCATCCTGAAGCTCCTGAACAGGTGCCTTTCCCATCAGCCTTTGCTCACGGTGCGACAGGGATTAACTGAGAGCGGCACACAGAGGCCGTTAGCGTTAGCATTAGCGGCCTCCGTGTGCATCCTGAAGCTTCTGAACAGGTGCCTTTCCCATCAGCCTTTTGCTCAAGGTGCGACAGGGATTAACTGAGAGCGGCAGCACACGGAGGCCGTTAGCGTTAGCATTAGCGGCTGTGAGCGCAATCATCACTGACATTTTGTTGATGTGGTTTTAATGGGCTGTTCTCTCGGGCTCGAGGGGGAGGAATGGAGGCTATGATGCATGGTATCAGGCATGGTACTACACGGTTCAAGCTTGGCTTAATTGTCAATGTATATGTACTACTGGCTCATCGTAGGGCAGAGCGGTAAATGATTTAGATTCATTCATGCTTTTGTAAATTGACGATGAGCAAAATGGCTAAATCATCAAATCGGGTTTGTCACTCCGTGTCCACCTCACATGTGCCGTGTGGCTAATTTAGCAGTTTTGCTCTGTAGGTTTTCAGAAATAACACCAGTGGAAGAACCAGCAACGTTCAGGCGACTTTACAAAGGCCATGTGTTGTGTTTTCGGAGTGCGTGATGGCGTTTTCTTCCACTAAACCGGAGTTTGGTTTCTCCCAGTCTGGTCCTCCGCCGCTCTCCCCTCACTCTGAGCAGACACAGCAGCGCTCAAGATTTGAGGATTTGAGAAGAAGTAGAACACTTTAGAAAACTCCACGGCTTATTTTGAAGTTTTACTTTTAAGAGCAAACAAGGCATATTTAAAACAGAAATAACAATTTGAAATGATTGTATCCCCTCCTGGAACCGCCACCTTAACGTGGTGGAGGGGTTTGAGCGCCCGAATGATCGTGGAGCTCTGTTGTCGGGGGCTTCGTGCCCCTGGTAGGGTCTCCCATGGCAAACAGGTCCTAGGTGACGGATCAGACAAAGAGAGATCCAGAAGCCCCTTATAAGAAACCAACAGGCCCGGTTAGAACCATGAGGCCGTCCTTCTGTGGACCCACCACCTGCAGGAGGCGCTATACGGGCTGGTGCTATGTGATTTGGGCAGCTCCAGACTGTCACGGTGCGGGGGAATGATGACCCAAATGCAGAGCAGCTCCAAGCCAAACTTAAATTTAATAGAACAGGTCCAAGCAAAACAACACAGGAACAAACTTACAGACACGAGCAGAATCCGAGGAACAGAACAGACAGAGAATGACTACGATGACGAACGGCATGAACGACAATGATCCAGCCAAGACAAGGGAAAACAAATGGGGTATAAATACACAGGGAACCAGGGCACAGGTGAAACACATCAGGGCGGGGCAGGCAATCAACAGGAGGAAGGGAAAGCAGGACGACACAGACACAGACCAAGACTATCAAAATAAACACAAGACAGAGACACAGACTAGGACAGGGGAGAAACTAACCAAAACCAGGACAAAACCAACAACCAAAAACCCACATCATAACACAGACTAAAATTGCATGTACATTTATTCGACTTTGCATTTATAATATTTATCATGATCATATTTAATCAAGGTCCTGCTTTATGGAGCTTCTCCCACATGAATAAATGTTCAGATATTTTAGCCAACGAAAATATCATTTTAGTCATAGTTTTAGTCTCATCAAAAACCTTTAATTTAGTTTTAGTCCAATTTTAGTCAAAAATAGACTAAAATTATGCCAAAATATTATAGTCAACGAAATTAACACGGATGTATCGGCCTGAAACGAATGACGGTCAAAGCTTTGGACTCAGCAGTTTTCTTCAAATGAAAGATCAGCAGTCTCTTCTAAGTTCATTTCCAATAAAATTGATCAAAATCAAAATCGTCCATAATGAGTAAAATAAATTGGATTTTATTTTTTGGTCGAAAATACAAAAGAAGGCAACACATCTGGAGTTAATGCAGTGTTTATTTGTGTGCAATGAGCAGCAATACCTCGACGTAGTTGTACATGGCCAGGTCCGCGATGGCGTGGTCGTCCGGCACTCGCACTCTGGTGTACTCGGGCAAAACTTCACCTTTCAAACAGAAATCCAGCTTTTAAGTGAGTCTCATCTTTCACCTGCAGCCAGTGTCCAGACGCTTACTCAGATTCTCGTTAAACTGCTCCATGATCTCTTCAAACACAATGCAGTCCTCAAAGCCCTGGGAAGGACAAGATCAGAAATGGAGAAACTATTGGAGGACACAGGCGACAGTTTGGGAAAAAGTATAATGAAAAACATGAATTCAACGATATTCATGTGAATTTTTTGCTGTACATTACTGGCATAAATAGGAGAAAAAACGTCCGTGCTACACGTGGATACCGAACATGTCCACACTTGTGAATGAATACACTTGGGAAGGACGAGTTGCAGGTATTCCCTGGAAAACTGTGTGTATAATGGACTGTGACTTCTCCCGTGAAGCTACTACGAGAGAACTTGCATCTTAGATTTGAAACCCCAGAGTTTGGTCTTTTTGTGCCGGGGTACTCACCGCGTTCATGCCCTGTCCGTAGAACGGCACGATGGCGTGGGCGGCGTCTCCCATTAGGACACATTTATCTGCGATGTGGTACGAAGAGCACTTCACCGACACCATGGCCTGGGCGGGCAGCCGGAAATAATCCCGCCTCAGAGCTTCACTGGGGGAAAGAAAAAGAGGCAGAAAATCGGAAAGTCATTGTGACAGATGGAGGAGTATTAGGAGCAAGCGAGAGTTTTGTCTCAAAGTCGATGTGTGTGTGTGTTCGCAGGAAGAAACAAACGGTGGCCTCGTGTCTGAATGTGGATTGAGAGTAATCGGTGGGGGTTGAAAAGAGAGGAAAAGTATAGTTTATGAAGATAATAAGACGAGACAACAAAGGAATTGTCAGATTAATTTGTCTGTTTATCAATCCTATGAAATGTTTGCTCTGTCTACGTGCAGAAATAGGGTTGAGCGAGTTCGTCTTGTATGCAAGGACATCCAAGTAAGGGTTGTAAAACAGGGGATGAACACGGCCTGGTACGGATGAGCACATTCAGTGCAGTCCAGGACCATATTTGGTATTCAAGTATACAAGCCTAGTCCACAGCTGGACTTCTTCATCTGACATCAGACCACTGTCACCATACATTGGGATGGGCTAGCTATAAAACATCTGGGAATGCAGCTAGACATTGGACTTCTGTGTTTAGTGACGCTGGGCGTGCTGCTGGACTTCTGCTGAGACTATTGTTGGATTTCACCTGTGAGTGTCTGCTGAATTCCCTCTATGAACATCAGAGAAGCTGTTTTCTGTACTGCCTGCTGAAGCCTGAATAAACAACTCTGTGAACGACATTCATCTCCCTGCGCTGTTTTTGTACAAGAAAGAAGGTCCTGGACATATGTTTCTCACTTTTTAATTATCCACAGAATACAATTCGATTTGATACAGTATTGGTCAAAAGTTTGGAAATACTTTTTATGTATCGATTTTTCTTTATTGTCAACACTATTTACATTGAATGAGTCCTCCAAAACCATCACACTGAACACGGGGGCTCCTCAAGGCTGTGTGCTGAGCCCCCTCCTGTTCACTCTGCTGACCCATGACTGTGCTCCAAAGTACGACTCAAACCTCTTCATCAAGTTTGCAGACGACACAACAGTGGTGGGTCTCATCAACAACAGAGACGAGTCAAACTACAGGAGTGAGGTGAGCAGTCTGGCCATGTGGTGCACACAGAACAACTTCTCTCTAAATGTGGAGAAGACAAAAGAGATTGTTGTGGACTGTCCAGCATGCTCCTCTAACAATCAACGGTGCTGCTGTGGAGAGGGTGACCAGCAAGTTCCTGGGTGTGCACATCACAGAAACCTCTCCTGGAGGAAAATGTGCTTGGTTAAAGTGGGGGTTAAAGGGTTAAAATATGGACTTTTTCTGAATGTGTTTTTCTTCTTACCGTGATAGAAGAAAAATAGATCTATCGCGCAATTCATCACGTAATTGTCCTCATTTTCATTCATTGAAACAGAAGCACTGGATACTTCTTTTTGCTCATCTTGATCTGTCCTCTTAAAACACATGATAGTATCTATGATAATATAATTAATAAGGCTTTTTGGCCTGTAGTACAGAGTGAGAGAAAGACATTGTGCAAATTAAACTAGGTTTTACAGAGGGGGAAAAAGTACAAACAAATCAAATGTATTAATATCTTAAAGCAGTACTAAGTAACTCTTGCCCCTTGAGGCCATAAGCGCAATTGCAGGTGTCGTAGCAAGTTACGATTGTTTAACGTATTAAATGTCTTGGAGAGTAAATACTACGCTGACAGAAAAGGCGAAGGGAGAGAGGGATGTAAATACTGTTTAAAGTGGCGCTAGCCCGCAGTTAGCTTTGCCCGTTAGCCTGTTAGCTTCTTCTTCATGATTCTATTAGTGTGTATTGCTGCTTCGACCCGGTGGCAGTCGAGTTACGAGCCTGGTTTTCTGGCCAGAGACACCGGGGGAGATGAAAGACCCTCCAATCATCCCATTAACACTTGTATTACCCCCAGAGGGACTACGGAAAGGGTTTATTTAGGTAAACACGTTAAACAGTAATGTACTTAATAGTTCCCAGAGGAGATTTTTAATATCTAAGTGTACTGGTGGAATGGTAGACACAGTTCTTTTGGGGCAGCTGTCGCTAAAGCAGCAGCTCACCTCAGCCACCACCACAGTGTCACTAAGGAGGGAAAATTATACGATTTCTGCACACCCAGCTCTGACTCAAGTGTCCAAAATCAATAGCGAAGCCATGCGCCCCAGTTAATCAAACACGCTATTGGTCTGCAAATCTGAACGCCAAACAACATCGGCCTGGAAACCCTCTGGACTCAGCAGCCTGACACGCTTCGCTTCGAATGAAAAGAAACATTTCTGCAATTTCACAGTTCACAGCTCCGGCCCAGGGGAAGATGGAGGAGGAAAGTGTTCTCAAATGCCTGTCGTGTGACGTAGAAGGAGAGCACTTACGCTCCGATGAGAGGTATGGCGTCGGGGAAGTACGTCTGGAAAAACGAAATGACCTCGTCTCCTGTCGTGATCTTCTCGAACTCTTCAAACGGCATGAAGAGCGTGCAGGTGAATGTGAAGTCCTAAAGGGAGCGGAAAACACACAGATAGAATATAATACACGTATCAGCAACCAGTTCAAGTTATGCAGGGTTTCTACAAGTGGCACATTTAATGCTTTTATGGCCATTTTGATGCCATATTCGTGAGATTTGTAATCATTCAATCAAACAGGGCAATGAGGGGAAGTTTGATATTCAAAACCAAACCGGACACAACGGGGAACTGCAACTGTATGTATTAGGTTTTTGTGTTTTTGACAAACTTATGCAGTAAAAATAGTTAAGCAATCTTTCATCAACTCATAAAAACTCTTCTCAAACTTGTGCAGAATCAGAATTGGTAAACGCTGATAGCAAAACCACTGTGCATCTAATTATGAAGCATTTGCATCAATTTCATTAACTTCCAGACAAGTTTTCCAGCATTTCTGTGAACGTGAATCTAAAAAGTGAAAAAAGTTGGTCATTTTCACACAAAAGGTTGTGAAAAGTGCTCTGAAACTTGTCCCTGAGGAGAAGGATTGGGATTCTACAAACATTTTAGTTTGTCAGCGATGTAAACACAAATACTTACACGTAAAAGTAACCCCAAATCTTTTTTAAGAGCAAACTACAGTAAAAATCCCTTTTATTTTCAGTCTTTGCATTTTCTTTCATGCATCGTTTTAAGACACCCACGTCATTAGCTCTGATGCTAATGGCCTGTCAATCAAAGTCCGGCCCTCATTAGTATACGACATATCTAAAATGTTTCTTACGAAAACCAGCCTGGTCACTTTAATTGTAACTAACCCAGTGTTATCACAGGAGCAATATCTAGCTGTAGAAAGTAAAAAAAAAAAAATAGAAATCAGGCTTTACAGTCGTTTAGAACGTGTGTAAAGTGCAATGCTTTCTAATGGAAAACTATTGTTTTGCCGCCGATATATGGAGGTATTGCAGCAGTGGCGGGCAACCCTAGCGTCGCGGTCACAAAGCAGTGCAACCAGCGGCCATTGTTAACATCTGTACAAACATTGTGTGCTGGCTGTTAATTCATCCCATCTATTATATCAGCCAACAAAATGGCCTTCATCTCTTATCGGAAGAGCGGCAGGTCACGAACGAGTGACATCAGAGACAGGAAGCAACAGATTACAAAAAAAAAGAGAGTGATCAATTTAATCGTTTAATCCGTGGTGCAAGAGTAGCCTACAGATTAGAAATGTACCAGATTTCCGCGCGTCATTGGGTTGGATTATTCCCCTTCTTCATCGTTTATTCACAGATTGTAATTAAGTGACATTGAGAAGGAGCCATGGCAGAAACCTCCGTGAACTCCTTTGGCACCGCTTGAGCAGCAGCCTCCGCCTGCGTCACGTTGGCGAACCTGGGAAACTAGGGCACAGCCAAGAGCACTCAGCGTCTTTAACTACGTCACGCCGAAGTGAAAGCAGAGCCGTGTAGAAGGAAGTGATTCAGAGAGAGAGATAAACTTTAAGGGGAGAGATTCCGATGACACAGGTGCATTAACACTGGAGAGAAGAGCAATTTAGTGATAACAACTATAAGATTTGATTATAAACTCTATTTCAACCTCTCTATCAACAAAAGATGCCTATATATCGCTGTAACGGCAGTTTGAAAGTCACTGAATGGAAAAATAGTGCACAGTGGAACATAGCAGGTGAAAGAGGACACTAAATGCAAATATTCCGATCATGTATTTCCATAGGCAGACTGTTCCTCTGGAGAGAGCCCACAGCGTGTGGCATAGAGGGGAGGTGGACTGCGGGGGGCTACGGTAATCAACCTCCAGAGGATTTGCTGAAGGTCCAGAGTGACTGAGATTTCCATAGCTGATTGGGATCCTCGTGATCTCATCTGCTCGGACAGTTCCAAAGATGCACAGCCAAAGGACATTCACTCGCGGATCCCACTATCTCTTCAGTGTCCAGCCTTCAGAGAGGAAACTGTGGAGTCTACGGGCCAGGTCCAGCCGACTGAAGAAGAGCTTATCCACCACCGAACTGTCAGACACCTGAACTCCCCCCCCCCCCCCCTCCCCGCTTCTACCTGAATTCATAAACGTATCCAACATTTAATTCGTCAATTCATGTTGCATGTGGATGAATTCAAATGAAGCTATCTTTTATTTGTGAGAACAGTCTTTCAGGTGCCACAGCCTTTGATATTTCATGTTTTTTTATGAAGGAAAAGATGGTAAGGAATAGAGACTGGGCTATTCTGGGCCGGAGATCTAACTATAGATTTCTCTGAAGGTCACTTTTATTCAGAGTTGGAATTAATCATTATCCAACTGAGAGAAAATTGTACTTGAGTAGTGTGAGTAAGACCCTAATGATATTTGTGCCGGACGTCTTTCTTGAACTCACCAGGTTGGGCAGAGCGATCATCATGAAGGTGTTTCTGGGCCAGATGTGCAGGTAATTCGGCTTCATGGCAAACTGTAGATCACAAAATGACAAACTGGCATCAGGCAAACAACAAAACGTGGCTCTGAATCATCCTATTTGCAAAGGTATTAACTACGCACTGTCTGCAATATCTAAAGAAAGATTTAGACGAGTCATGGAGGCTGGATTTGTAAATAAATGTTTTCGTGAGGGCTTGTGGATAAAGAAAACAGGATTGGCTGGTTTTATACTGAGACCCCATGGTGACGAGTTCTTATATTATTTTAGGATCAGGTTTAGTACTTCAATAACTAGGCACATTCTTGTTAAGTACAAAAAAAGATTGATCTCATCCAGCTAGACACAAATATTGAAAGTTATAAACATTTCAACATTTTTACAAACATAGTCAAAGATGTTACGTCCCATCAGATGTTAGAATCAGAATCGTATTTATTGCCATTGTTTGAGAACAGGTTCACAAACTCGGTACACTCGCGCAAAACATATATAGATTGGGTGTGGTGACATACTCCATGCGCACAGGTGTTGTAGATTGCACATTTAAAAAGCATGAGTGGATGGCCGGCCAGAAAAGCACAAAGTATCATCAACCAGGAAATGTCTGCCATGCAGCTAATCTCCACAGGAAATATCTAAGGCAGGACGTACTGGCGCTCCCATCTTGGTAAATGGTAAATGGTCTCAATCAATCAATCAATCAATGGTTTTGTATAGCCCAATATCACAACAGGAGTTGCCTCATAGGGCTGCACCGAACATTAAGGCAATAAAACAGAGTCGTAAAGAAGACAATAAGCGTCAGCAGTGGGCGTCCCCTGTCCTTAGACTCTCCAGCACGGCAAGGAAAAACTAAAAAACCCGGTGGGAGAAACGAGAAACCTTGAGGAGAACCACAGAAGGAGAGATCCACTCCCATGGACGGACAGGTTATAGAGACCCAGGGCCGAAGGAGGCCCTCAGCAGACGGGCCAAGATCACAGACCGTCCAGTCCTTTTTGTCAACCCAGTAGGCAGGGTTCCTCCATTCAGCGGGGTTCCTCTGGAGGAATAAGTCCCAACTTATATAGCGCTTTTCCACCAACATTAGGCACTCAAAGCGCTTTACAGCAAGGAACCTCTCACCCATTCATACACCAATGTACGCAGACACTGGAGGCAAGGTGGGTGAAGTGTCTTGCCCAAGGACACAACGACAACGTGCACCTTCAGGAGGCGGGATTCCAAACCCATGACCTTCTGATTATGAGACGCCCCGCTCAACCATCGCCAACCATCTTCAGGTTAGCTGAACTAACGCGGCCACATCGTGCAGCGAGCAGTTCGGTACTCACGTCTCCGTCTATGGGCGGCATGGTCAGCTCCATGTACCCGTGGGGGATGTAGGTTTGGCTGTAGTTGAATCGGCTGCGTCTCATGAACTGTTTTCGAATGGCAGAGAAGGCGCCGTCACAGCCGACGATCAGGTCTGCCTCGACGTGCTCCTGTGTGCCATCGGCTCTGTGGAACGAGAAGAAACAAGGATCACACCAGGGCTGAGGCAGTATCTGTGAATCTTTTCTACACTTTAAAGATTGTTTTTTGTAACTGAGATTTGTTTTATTTTTACTCATATTTAGCAATAAACGTCCCCCCAACCATTTTCCCCTTCGTAATATGTCTAGCTGCTTGACATAAAGAAGATTTCTCAAGAAGTGTGTCTAGCTTTTGCGATAGTCTAAAATTACAATTAGGAGGCCAGCCGAGGTTTTTGTTTTCATCCCACAAATGCTTGCTTTCAAATGTCAAAACATTTCACAGATATACTAACAAATCCTCTTTTCATTCCGCCTCAAAACAAGGCCAAAAATACAAACAATGTTGTCAGCGCCGCTCAAAAGAAGAAGGAGAAAGCAAAGATAAAGATGCAAGAAAGCGAAGCCTGGCAATACTCCCCCAGAAACAGACAATAACAAAAACGTGGAGACGGGAATCAACGACAGCAAATATACAGTGGGGTGTGATTACAATTTATTTTAACGTGATCAACGAAGCAAGGGTAAATTATCTGTATTCAGTGCCTTGCGAAAGTATTCGGCCCCCTTGAACTTTTCGACCTTTTGCCACATTTCAGGCTTCAAACATAAAGATATAAAACTGTCATGTTTTGTAAAGAACCAACAACAAGTGGGACACAATCATGAAGTGAAACGAAATTTATTGGATATTTCAAACATTTTTAACAAATAAACAACAGAAAAATTGGGCGTGCAAAATTATTCAGCCCCCATAAGTTAATACTTTGTAGCGCCACCTTTTGCTGCGATTACTGCTGTAAGTCGCTTGGGGTTTGTCTCTATCAGTTTTGCACATTGAGAGACTGAAATATTTGCCCATTCCTCCTTGCAAAACAGCTGTAGCTCAGTGAAGTTGGATGGACAGCGTTTGTGAACAGCAGTTTTCAGTTCTTTCCACAGATTCTCGATTGGATTCAGGTCTGGACTTTGACTTGGCCATTCTAACACCTGGATATGTTTATTTGTGAACCACTCTATTGTAGATGTTGCTTTATGTTTTGGATCATTGTCTTGTTGGAAGACAAATCTCCGTCCCAGTCTCAGGTCTTTTGCAGACTCCATCAGGTTTTCTTCCAGAATGGTCCTGTATTTGGCTCCATCCATCTTCCCATCAATTTTAACCATCTTCCCTGTCCCTGCTGAAGAAAAGCAGGCCCAAACCATGATGCTGCCACCACCATGTTTGACAGTGGGGATGGTGTGTTCAGGGTGATGAGCTGTGTTGCTTTTACGCCAAACATAACGTTTTGCATTGTTGCCAAAAAGTTCAATTTTGGTTTCAAAACAGTATCTCGGACCTGCCTGGTGTGTTCCTTGTTCTTCATGATGCTCTCTGCGCTTTAAACTGACCTCTGAGACTATCACAGAGCAGGTGCATTTATACGGAGACTTGTTTACACACAGGTGGATTCTATTTATCATCATTAGTCATTTAGGTCAACATTGGATCATTCAGAGATCCTCACTGAACTTCTGGAGAGAGTTTGCTGCACTGAAAGTAAAGGGGCTGAATAATTTTGCACGCCCAATTTTTCAGTTGTTTATTTGTTAAAAATGTTTGAAATATCCAATAAATTTCGTTTCACTTCATGATCGTGTCCCACTTGTTGTTGGTTCTTCACAAAAAATTACAGTTTTACATCTTTATGTTTGAAGCCTGAAATGTGGCAAAAGGTCGAAAAGTTCAAGGGGGCCGAATACTTTCGCAAGGCACTGTATGGCAAGTATCGCAGCTTTAAAAGCTTTTCCAGGCAGCCAAGAGATTTTCCATCTTAGTTTGAGGGATTTTTGCCCATTCTTCCTTACAAAAGGATTCCAGAGCTGGGAGATTTCTGGGTTGTCTGTCACACACTGCTCTTTGGAGGTCTATCCACGGATCTTCAATGATGTTCAGGTCAGGAGAATGTGAAGGCCACGGCAAAACCTCCGGACTGCACCTCTTATGACCATTGTGGATTTTGTGTTGTCTTTACGATCATTACCCATTTGTGGAGGCCATCTGCTTTTTAGCTGCAGCTTTTTCCACAGGCGGTGTTACGTTTCCCTCCAGAATTTGTTGGACATCGAATCTTCGTTCTACCCGATGAAGGTTCCATGAGCCACTGGCAGCAATACAACCCCAAAGGATGATTCGCCACCAGGCTTAACAGTTGGACAGATGTTCTTTACATGAATTTCTATGCCCCTTCTTCTCTAATCGGACATTTCAGTCTGGTCAAAAAGGTTCTCATTTCTTCTAGGTCTAAAGTTGCTTGTCAGTGTTGAAAATACCTCCAGTCTGGATTTAGACTGGAATAATGCAGCTCTTGATGGATGTTCCTGTTTGGCGGTGGTCGCTATCTAAAGCAGTCCAAGGAGATTACAAGAGGGAAGTAAATTTGAGGCAAACGGTTATCAAAGTTATGGCTGCTGAGCAATTTAAAACACCCACTTCCTCCACTTTATGCCGTGGATGAGGCTCTGCTGGAGAACAGAACCATTTTAATGAACACAGCGGCAGCTTCATGTCACTCAAATGGAGCAGAGCGGAAACACTTGAACACTATGAGTGCCAAACGCTGAACAGGAGGATCGTCATAAAAGCGCTCATTATCATTAGTGGATAATGGCGCTGGGAATGGGGTTCAATTAAATCAATTTCCGCGTCAGAATCTGAGCAGCAAACGAGGTGATTTCGAAAGAGACATTAAGTTGAACCAACTGAGCTTTTGTATAGTTTTGTTTCCTCACGGACTTGCGTTCTGTCCGGCGTGTTTGAGCGCCGTAATCCTGCATATAAAACCCATTTCTAGAGTTTTTTTTTTATTGATTCTTGTGGACATTTACCAAGATAGCATTATCACAGGCTGACAAATAAATAAATGAATCATTGCGAACCAAAAGAGGGATGCATTGTTTACTTCCGTCCCTGCTTCATACAGATACATTGCACACACACACACATTTTTCCAGTTTGGCTTTACCCACGGGGGCGATGGTAGAGCGGGTCGTCTCATGATCGGAAGGTCGGGGGTTCGAATCCCGCCTCCTGAAGGTGCACATTGTCGTTGTGTCCTTGGGCAAGACACTTCACCCTCCTTGCCTCCAGTGTCTGTGTACACTGGCGTATGAATGAGAGTATGAATGGGTGAAGCCCCTTATGAGAGACCAACAGGCCCGGTTAGAACCATGAGGCCGTCCTTCTGTGGACCCACCACCTGCAGGGGGAGCCAACAGCTGCCCCCACGACCCGGCAACGGACAAGTGGAAGAAAATGGATGGATGGATGGCTTTACCCAAATCTAAAAACGTCCAAAGGGATCCTAATTTTTTTGTTGCATTGTCGCTGGGTTTTTGTCACATATTTAATAACGTTTTTGTCATGTTTTCGTTGCTCTTGTCACTCTTTTCTCACTTTTTCGGTGCGTTTTCATCTTTATTCATATGTCAAATAAACCCAAATGTTGCTATTTTGATTTTGGTGTTGGAGTTTTGACCCATGAAATTTGGCTTTACGAATATGGTGTTTACCAAGCGAGATGCATACATTTATATATTAAATACAAATGTAATATATTGTAGTCTGACAATATTACTTGGGAAAATTTGCACTCATAAAAAAGTGGATAATAGATTTGTTTTCTTACAAGATCAAAGGTGTCAAAAAAGTCTATGAATTAACCTACATTATTCCTAAACTGGGAGCAAACCAAGTCCAAACCACACATTATTAACACATGCATTATGTCACCACTAATTACAATGGGTGACGTCTAAAATTGCACATGGCTCAACAATAATCAATGCGTTTACTCCTAAACTCGATCTTCCATAATATTCCTAATCGTTGTGAATGAAGTCGATGGCTTGTTGGATGTCACCGAGTTCTTCGCGGTGAACATGACCTGGGATAAAAGTTCCTCGCCTGCGGAGATTACATCTGTACATTTCCTGGTCTCTTCGGGAGCGCGGTCCTATCTGAGGAACATCAGCCAACATCTGCGCTACATCGGTCTGGACTAATATGAGCTGCTATTTTAGGTACAAGCAATAAGCACGATGTGCAGAGATTAAACTTGGTGTTGAAATCGATGCAATATATATCCTATCATTTTGAACCATCTACAGTTGCAAACATGTTGTCTACACTTTAAAGTGGACATGTTATGCATAACTGAAGCATAGAAATATTATTTTGGGCACCTACAAAGATCATTTGCGTGTTCAAATTTGGTTAAAGTCTGTCACTTAATTTAAGTGTAAAAGAAACTTGCATCATGGACAGATTTCTTGAAAAAAGCAACTCAAATAAGGGCAAATATTTCCAGTGGTTAAAGTGGACTTTGTCTACTCAATATGCAACATTAAGTCAATAATTATTTTTTTTGCATAGAAACAGAAGTAACAGAAGGTGTTTTATTGCTTTGATTAAGAATCTAGGGGTGTTTGAGATACAATAACTGAATCTGACCTTTTAATGCCATAGAAACTAACTCTAAAGCTTAAACATGACCGTGAAGCTTTGTACTTAAAGTACTTAAATCCACACTGCATAACATTTTACCCAATATATAAAATCTAAATACAAGCATTTATTTTATGACAGATATTTTCTTCATTGAAAAAATACCTCTTAAATGTATAAACAAACAAGTGCCTTTGCTGTGAGCGGCTCACCTCTCCTGAGACATGACTGTAACTTTACCGGGAGGGGGTGCGTCTCCAGCTTGTCTCCATGGAGATGCTGACCAAAGGCAGCAGAATTTGAAAAACAGATTTGGTTCTCATCCAAATCCATTCTTTGATTTACCCACTGCAAAAATGTGCATATTCTGTGTCGAGCTTGACATTGGGAACATGGTTTGTATTGATGGCAACAGTTTAGTCCAAAATGTTACGCAGTGTGCCTTTAATCTTAAAATATCTCACAATAAACATGACATACAATGAAATGCATCCGTGTGCAGCTGTGAACAGGACAAAGGCTCCAGACAAAATGTGGTAAAAGCGCTTTACATCAAGGAACAACTCACACATTCACACTCTCATTATTACACCAATGTACGCGGACAACACAAGACTGACAAGACTTCTCCTGGATATAGTTTTGTTACTTTTAAAACATTTGTAAATACTTATTTTATCATTTCTAAAACATTTGCAAAGCTTTCCTCCTCATCATTTGTCAGTGACTACCTTTATTGTTCAGTCAATGGATACGTTTTCCATTTTCCTAAACGTAACCATTTCTGACCTGTCCCTGACGTTAACCGGACTCACGGATGGTGCACACTGTTCTCTCGGTTTAGATGCTTAAAGGAACAGGCCACCGTTTTTTCCACACTGAGATATGTTCTTACCTTTGCTTAGACGAGTGGATGTGTACCTATCTGGTCTTTACGTGTGTGCTCATTCACGCAAAAAGACCAAAGATGTTGTTAGCGTTTAGCCTCTCCTCCTGTCCTCTATGGGGCCAAACGGGGGTGAAGTTAGAAGCGACCGAGCTCTTCCACATTTCCCCTATTTAAATACGGTTACGTAATTAGTTACACAATCTTTCATTTTATTTGTTTACCCCTTAGACGCTGTTGGCCATTGCTGTTTTAATTTGGGTCCAGTTAATGGTTGAAATGCAAGTTAGGCTATGGTTTTATGTTTTGTTTCTGTTTGGTACAATTAGATTTTTTTTTTTTCTCTGTCTCCTAAGCCCTGTAACTTACATTGTTTTGTTCTCTGCTCCAGGATCTGGTCCGGGCGTGGTTGTCCCAGACGGTGGGGGGTTAACTAACTAGTCGTGTGTTGCTAGCTATCTTTTTAAAACTTTAGCTTTGTCTAAATAAACAATGAATTATTAATTCTAAAAATAAATGTAATACTTTTAAAACTCCTAAATCATATTAGTCTCTTTTTGACCATCTACTGCATCCTTCGTATCTGTTTTATTTTCAATCCTTACCCTCCGGTTAGACAAGTCTAGTTATGCAACAACTTAACAGCACTTCGCGGACGTCGAAGTGCTCCTAAGGTGTTATTACGCCTCACAATATAGTCCCCCTTTTTATCGCCTTTTGATTTTGTGTAACTAGACTTGGATCGTGTATTTAAATAGGGAGAACGTGGAACAGCTTGGTCGCTTCTAACTTCACCCCAGTTTGGGGCTATACCTTAGCTGGGAGAGGCTAAACGCTAACAACATCTGCGTGACTGAGCGCACGCGCAAAGACCAGACAGTTACGCATCCACTCGTCTAAGCTCAGGTAAGAGTAAAAAACTGTGGCCTGTTCCTTGAAATTGTTCTTATTCCTTGATTACTTTTTTTTCAGCGTCTCAGCTCTTTCTCAAAATAAACTGCTAGACTTCTTGAACACGCTCTCTGACAGAGTTCCCGAGGCCGCACTCTGGGCTCAGAGCGTCACTGAACAAGCCAATTTACCACAACGGAACTCTTTTTGCATTTCTTATTAAAACTCTATTCAGTCTGACGTGTCTTTGAATTGAACGGAACAGCCTTCCTGGTGTTTGACGCAAAACACGCATCACTCATCCCGCGGTAATACTAGCTTTGAGGCACTTCATCATCCGAACATGCACACAGGAAATAACGGCTCGTTCCGGGCGGAGGAGATAGGGAATTGTGTTAATTATTCCCAGTGTGAGTGAGCGCAGACACCCGGAGGTGCGCTCCCGTGTTAATTGGGTTGTAAATCGTGCCACTTTTAGCCCAAGGAGATTTAATTAACAAACTTGGATAAAGTTTAAACACCGCGGCTTTGAACGCTACAGCTTTTATCACGTTTATGACTGTTCAGTGGCCTCTACAAGGACGCGAACCTGCAGAGGACAGGGAGGGATTTACGGGGCTTTGGGCGCCGTCTGAGGGTGAATCCATGGATCGTTAAGAGGGACAAAGGTGAAGTTCTGTCATTCAGCCAGAGGTGGTCAAAGTACTGGATTTCATTAGCAAAAGTGCAGAAACTGGTCAAATATTACTCCAATAAAAGTAAAAGTTTCTCAGTCCAGTTATTACTTAACCCAACTCTAAAAGCCTATTCCGCTTATTCCAGACGTTTGTGTGGGGGCCGCCATGAATTGTGTGCCCACCCCTTCACTCCTATTCATATGTAAAGGACCGGAGAAGTCAAGAGAAAATCAAGTACTACACAAATTCAAAGCCGTTCTCAGGCCGTGCAGAGAAACGGTGCAGTGTTGACTTGTTGGTGCAAATGAACATTGGACATTTTAAACAAATCGATGTACTAAACGTCAGATTTTAGCGGCGAACATTTCCCCTCATTCTTCTTAATGAACGGGGTTCGTGCTCTAAGAGTCAATTTAATGGAAATAGGCCTCATTCGAAAGCTAAGACCTACAAAACTGATCTAAACTGATCTTTTTCCTCGCAGTGTTGCCGTGTTGTTGTCACTTTTCTGTTCCCGTTATTTATCAGTACAGCGCGCTTTGGCCATGACCCGAGGTCAGCCCCAAAAGTTGCGCCTGGCCAGCCCGGATTGGTCCTGACATGGACAGTGGGGGACGCTCGCCCCACAAGGGCAGACCAGACACTTGGGATTGCCAGCGGAAACTTCCTAATAGTGTTGCTGAAACTAGACCTGACTGTTAGAGGATGACATTAAAGCAGTACTAAGTAACGTGTTTACCTTAATAAATCCTTTCCGTAGTCCCTCTGCGGGTAATACAAGTGTTAATGGGATGATTGGAGGGTCTTTCATCTCCCCCTGGTGTCTCTGGCCAGAAAACCATGCTTGCAACTTGACTGCCACCGGGTCGGAGCAACAAAACACACTAATAGAATCACGAAGAAGAAGCAAAGCTAACTGCGGGCTAGCGCCACTTTAAACAGTATTTACATCCCTCTCTCCCTTCGCCTTTTCTGTCAGCGTAGTATTTACTCTCCAAGACATTTAATAAGTTAGAAAATCGTAACTTGCTACGACACCTGCAGTTGCGCTTATGGCCTCTAGGGGCAAGAGTTACTTAGTACTGCTTTAAATCACTATTTATCAAGCTGTAAAGTCGCACTATCTCTGTCATAGCCTGGACTGTGGTGCTCAGGCGCCCACTCTCTTTAGCCACTAAATGTTTTGCTTGCATATCAGTATGACGCTCGAAGGGGTATTTATCCCTTTTCTGTGGAAGCATAGACAGACTTGAATGGTAGGACTCGCGCAATGTCTCGAGTTCATGTCTCCTGTATAAGACATCCAGACTGCTGCCTATTCTTCATCAATCCTCTCGAACACCATTGTTAATTCTCTAACACTGACCAACTGCAGCAACCCCAAACCAGAAGAGTTAGTCACATTTTTAAATGTCCCATGTTGCTGTTGCTATTGTCGATCGCTCCCATCTCTGGTGGACCAGCAGTTTGCGTTTTTGCCAACAAGAAGGTCTTGGATTTCATGATGAATGAGAATGTGTGGTCGCACTACATTTTACACTACCTTGATACATTGTACCTATACTAAATTTAGTACAATGTAATCTGCTATGTAATAACTTGCACCTATATAGTACATACACATTGGAATAATGCGTATTTGTAGTTTGGAGGTACATAATAAGATCCTTAGGGTTAGGGTTAGATTTAGGATCTTATTACATTATGTACCTCCAAACTACAAACACATATTATTCCATTGTGTATGTAACTGTGAAAGGGGGGCTTCCACCCCTCCTTTCAGTGTATTTGTTGGTCAATTATTTAGCTTTTTGTATTGTTTGGTAATGGGGTCTGGTTTAGTTTGATAGGTTTGTTTATTTGGAGTGCTGTCAGCTCAGCTGACTGATTAGTGGTAACACCTGGGGTAGTTGGGCTGCAGCACTGGGATTGATTTGGAGGGGGGATTGAGTGTTTATTTATTTATGGTTTCTTTAGGTTTATGTAATCATTTATATTGCGTTAATATGATTTGATTATTATGTGTATAATTGGTTATTGCTTATTGTTTATATTATGTTTTGTGGATTGGTTCTGTTGGGTTTAAAGACCAACTTGCTCACCTCCCTACCCGGGAAGGCCAGTGGTGCGGACAGGTGGGTGGGGTGGAGAATACTTGTAAGAGGGGCAGTTTGCTGCGAGGGGCACCGAGCATTTTTTATTTTGTCTCCTGTGTTGGGTTACGTTAAGTCCTAGGCATTTGTATTATGATTTGCCGTTCTTTTTCTTTTGGAAATAAATCATTTTTTAACTCTATTTTGGATGCCCCCTAACTGAAACATCTGGTGACAATTTTACAGTAACCCATAGGTACACGTTATTGCATATAGCACATTACATTGTACTAAACGTGGCAGGTACAATGTATCAAGGGTAGTGTAAAATCAAGTGTTACCGAATGTGTTTGTGAGTGCGAGACAATTTATAGCCCAGAGCTACAGTCAGGCAGGACAAGTTTAGATGCATGAGTCCCATGTGTGTTCATCAGACCAAATAAATAAATATATAAATGTATCAATTTGTATGACTATGCAGAGGAGAAATATGTGGTTATGTTAGATTGCCAGTTGAAAAGAATAATCCATTGCAACAAACCAGATTTCTACACAAGCATTTCTTGGACTATACTTTAGATGTTTGAACACTCATTTAGGAAACTGGTTTATCCCCTGCTCGGCGCCTCCCCTCTGAAGTCCGCAGTATTTACCTGACAAAGGTCATGCTCCCTGTCTCTGCGTTCCAGTCCTGCAGTTTGTGATCGAAGTTCAGTTTGGTGTTTGGATACACCTCGGCCGCTGCGGAAAAGTCACATAAGAAGCATAAGTCACAAAGGTTTTACAAGAGACTTTCATGACTTGACACGCTGCTGTGAAAATGTCAAAGCACCTTTATTACCTCATAAGCCTTTTGCCTTTTCAAAACCTACAGACTTTGTTGTGGCCTGTCAAAACAATACGCTGTCTAATTATTTCCAGCTGTAATGAAAAACCTCCTTGTGTCGGTGGTTTACGTCACGATAACGATAATAATGAGGACCACTTGATGCCACTGAAACCAACTTAAGAAATGGAAATATCAGTAATACCTTGCTCTAAAAGTACGTGTTGAAATATCTTTCATTACACGTACAGTAAGTTGCAATTAACATACAACTCAATGAAACACAATTTACTTCAGCAAAAATGTTCAAGAATAGGATAGAGATTAAGGAAGACAAGATAACACAACTTTTCCATATTGAAAGTTTAACCCAATGAGGCCCTTGCTTCTAAAGGGTTTTCCCGTATCTGCTGTAACATTTAAAAATGAGCCAAATAGCCTTTTAGGTCAGCAGTTTCAGGCAGTAACTCGTGCCCCTAGAGGCCACAAGCGCCACTGCAGGTGTCGTAGCATGTTGCGGATTTTTACTCATTAATTGTCCGTGAGAGTAAATACTACGCTGACAGAAAAGACAAAGGGAGAGAGGGATATTGTTCATCCAATTACACAATGGAGATCATTTTTGTCACTCAAACTTGGCTGTAAATACTGTTTAAGCGGCGCTAGCCCGCAGTTAGCTTTGCCCGTTAGCCTGTTAGCTTCTTCTTCGTGATTGTATTAGTGTGTATTGGTGGCTCCGACCCGGTGGCAGGCAAGTTGCAATTGTAGTTTTCTGGCCAGAGACACCAGGGGGAGATGAAAGACCCCCCCAATCATCCCATTAACACTTGTATTACCCCCAGAGGGACTACGGGAAGGATGTATTAAAGGAAAACAACTTAGTACTGCTTTAAGCTTCAGGATGTCGCTGTATTTTGTAATCCTTGCCAGTAAAGAGTGGGGAGGATGAAATACAGTTGAGCATTTAGCAGCTTTGTGAGTTTGACATTCGTTTGCATTAGCAACAACAGAAAAGGCTTTGTCCATGTGCTAGAAAAGCACAAACAAGTATCAATGCCACAGGTACAGGACAACTAGTCAGGGTGATATGAATTATAAGATTGATCTACTTTTAATGAATGATTTTATGTATGTGTGTGTTTCGTTTTGTTTTGCTTTGTTGTTTGTAGGGCTGGTCCTGGTAATAGAAAGTATTATACTTACCTTTCAAATGTAGTGGAGTAAACGTTATAAGCTCTCAACACAAATACCATACACATAAAGTACAGATCCTCCTCAAAAGCTCTACTTAACCTCTTAACCCCCGCCTTAACCGAGCACATTTTCTCAAGTTCAGCTTTACCCAAATCTAAAAGCTTCTCGACTGGAGTTTACAGCGTATAGTCCAGTGTAACGCCTCATTTAAAAGCTAAGACCTACACAACTGATCTAAGATTTTTCCTTAAAATGTTAAGTCCAGTACTTACATAAATTTACCTTGTTATTGACCTCAACAAAACTTCCTCTGACTACTTTACAATCCTGCCAGTTTGTCTCACCGTCTACGGCCATGTTATTTATCTCAGTGACTAACACAGAGGCGCTGGATTTGACCCGTTAAGCTTCGCCATCAGCAGCCTCTGTATCTGCAGCCTATTCATTTAAACGCAGCAAGCGTACTGTCTTTCTCCACTGTACGCCCTGGGACTCATTAAAAACCGGGGAGTCCTTTCATCTGCCGGAGACAAAGACTTCATGTCCCTGATGTCCTCAAACTAAAGCGAACGACTTCAGGAAAAAAAGATCTCCAGCGTATTGTGTTCAAATTTTGTGATAGAAGTGACTTATTTGGGACAAAAGTGCGGGATAACGACTCAATTATACATTATGGGGACTATTTTGCATGTGTTAGCATTAGGAGCTGGTCAATGGGTGTTAAAGGGAGTGGCTTTGGAAATAACCAATTTAGAAGAATAAAAAGTAGGACATTTAATTATAAATACGTGCCCCTACATTGAGAGAAAAGGGACGGTTTTAAAGAGGAGATAAAACCTTTTTTTTTTGGGAAGAAAAATTTACCTAGTCTCAATTTGCACATGTGGAATAGTCAAGCAGAGTTCTCCGACCAGAATCCAGGCGAATCTAGTGATAGCCAAATATTTACTCGAACAAGAGTAACATTACTTAAAAATAATTTTATTCAAGAGGAAGTAACAAGTGGTGGATGTACAATATCCCTCTCTCCCTTTGTCTTTTCTGTCAGTGTGGTATTTACTCTCACGGACAATTAATGAGTAAAAAAACGCAACGTGCGACGACGCCTGCAGTGGTGCTTACGGCCTCTAGGGGCATGAGTTACTTAGTCCTGCTTTAAGGCCTTGATTTTGACACAACTAATTTAATGACTTTTAATGCTTTTTTAATGCCCCGCGGAAACCCCGATACATTGCTCAACTAATCCTACTGCATATATTCATCAAATACACACAAAAAAGGGACAAACGAGGAGGTATCTGGGCAAGACTCAAAGCTAAGCCGCACATGCCTTCTATCCCTACTATTTTTCTGACGAAGGTTCGTTGTGGGGCGGAGTGGGCGGAGCGAGCGGCGCAGGAGGAAGAGGAAGGAGGAGGTGGAGGGACTGACCAGTGTGGGACAACACAGGGACAAACCCAGGAGGCCGTGCAGGAGGTTTTAAATATTAATGTTTACAAATCAAAAACGACATGAAATATGCCAACATTTTTGACTTGCAGAAACCCTGGCAATACAAAACATGCCATTTTTGCAGTGGGTAATGAAAGAATGGATTTGGATGAGGACCTAACCTTTTTTGAATCCCATACTTGGCAACTTTTAGTCAACATCTCCATGGAAACGAGCAGGAGACGTACCTTACAGTCAGGTCTTCTTAACGATAAAAAAGAAATCCAGTACGTGAAGCTTCTATCCAAACGTACGAAGGATTTTTATCTAATCTTTATGGTTCAGTCTTAAGAAATGCAAAGTCGTCACATTCATTTACATCTTTTTCAATGCTAGTACATCAGCGCTAAAACCTTTGAGCCAAAACAGCCCAGTATTCACATAAGTAGGATTTGCAAGTTCTTTGTTACTTTGTGGGACACTTTTACTTCTACTTGGCCAAAAGGATTGCAAGCAACTCTCAATACTTTTGGCTACTCTACTAACCTCTGGATTGGTCAGAGAGATGATGTTTTTTCAAGGGATTTATTGTCGCTCTCTCACCTGTCAGCAGCTCCTTGTTCAGATTGGCCCGATCCACAGACAAAATGTACTGGAAAAGAACAAGAAGATTAAAGTCTGAGGCACTGTGTGGACGGCCCTTGAACATTCTTTTTAACGATGAAAACGGTTCTGTCTCGTTGTGTCGCTTGCTGTAAGCTGCCTCCACAAAGTAGCTGTCTACGTGGCTCGGGCGGGACAGGGGGCACGCGAATACCGGCAGTGAGAGCGATTGTGTAGGTGATGCGGAGAAGTAAAATTAGCGGGAAAAGGGTAGAAAAAGAAGCAGCCACACACATCTAAATGATGGCCCGGAGCCGCCCACGAAAAGGTTGCTGCCCCCCCCCCCCCCCGAGTGCAACACTGTACACACCCACATAAGTAATGGGATGTAAAGTGCAGGAAATGAAGGCATTTGATGGGCTTCACTTAACCCCTTAACCCCCGCCTTAATCGAGCACATTTTCTCCAGTTCTTGTCACATTATTGTCACTTTTTGTCACCTTTTCAGTGCTTTTTGTAACTGTGATCAAGCCACATACGATGTGACCAAGCTTGGGTGAGTTTTGTACGTCTTGGCTTTCAAATGAGGCGTCGCTCTGGCCTATAGGCTGTGAACTCCGGTCCAGAAGCTTTTAGATTTGGGTAAAGCCAAATGGGTGAAAATCGCTCCGGGCGGGAGGTAAGAGGTTAATAAATGATGAATTTGACGCTTAATTAATAATAATGCGGTTTTATATGGCGCTTTTTTGGACACTCAAAGACGCTTTACATTGCATTATTCATTCACTCCATACTTGGTGGTAGCTACGATTGTAGCCACAGCTGCCCTGGGGTAGACTGATGGAAGCGAGGCAACCAGTCTGCGCCATCGGCCCCCACGACCACCACCAACCACTCACTCACTACATTCACTAGGCTTCCTGGTGTTACGAAACGGTCTCCCATCCAAGTACTGACCAGGCCCTTCCCTGCTTAGCTTCCAGGGTCTGACGGGATCGGGCCGAGCACAGGCGGTTTGGCCACAATTCATCATGAACAATGCATTACTTAAGTGTAACTAACGCTTAAAGGCACACTGCGTAACATTTCAAAACATGCTCCTAATGACCAGCTTGACACAGAAAATGCTATTATTGCAGTGGGTAATTAAAGAATGGATAATCAACATCTCCATGGAGACGAGCTGGAGACGTACCCACTCCTGGGGAAGTTACAGTCATGTCTTAGGAGAGCTGAGCCGCTCACAGCAAAGGCTCCTGTGTGTTTGTACATTTATGAGGTATTTTTCAATGCTGAAAATATCTGTCATAAAATAAATGCTTGTATGTCAGTGTTATTTATTGCGGCGTGGCTTTAAGTGAAGTATGTGAAGAACTATTCGTTATGAGTTGGGCATTAGCTGTAGTAGTAAAGTGGTTAATTGGATCGTCAACAGAAACTGCTTTTTAGCACAATTACAAATTTTCCATGAGTTGTTTTTCATGGTAGAACGTTCCACGAAAATGGCAAGAAAATACAGAAAAACAAAATAATTTTAAAGAACAAGGAGCACGAGATCCGTTTTATGGATCAAAATGAAGCATTTGCCGCTTAAACATTTACTCAAGTAAGAGTACAGATATACTATAAATTTACTCTCAAGTAGAAGAAGAAAGTGCAACTAACTCCTCTAAGAAGTACAATTTCTTCCAAAAGCTACTTTAATACACTTACTTGAGTAAATGTAACTGAGTACTACCTGCCTCCGACGCTTTAGGGAGAGAGCCCTGTGTGGTCAGAGATTCAGAGCAGGGCTTTAATCACAGCTTGATTTTCAATCCGTCAAAATGATTGATGGCCTTCAAAATTTTCCATCAAAGCTAAAAATATTCCATACGTGATGTAGATTTTCCCTGGTGTATAGAGCGGTTCAGAATGTGAATTTGACTGTAATAATGAGAAACCTTACCTGACCTTTCTTGCCGTAAGGGATGGGAGACTGTTTTCCGTTCGGGGAGTGGATCATTCGGGCGTGCATCGGGATTCCCTTTGACACGATCTGAAAGAAAACATGCACTTTTTTTTTTTTTTGCCGTTTTCTGGCCGACTCTAAACATACTCATCACACACAAATAAAGTCCAGTCATAATCGGGTCATTGTGAATGTTTTGGTCGGTGCAGATTGGTCAAGAGAAGTGAAAAACGGCACTCGAAGCTAGCGTTAGCATACGTAGCATGACGCTATTGCACCTCTCCATGTCTTTGCCTCTTTATTTAGTAGAAACATATTCATGATTCAGCATTAGTTAACCTCTTAACCCCCGCCTGAACCGAGCACATTTCCTCCAGCTTGGCATTACCCAATTCTTAAAAAAAAAAAAAAAAAAATCAAAAAAGCGACAAAGGATGAAACTGAGGATGAAAAAGCAGCAAAAACGCAACAAAACAGATGACAAAAAAACGTATGAAAAAGAAACAAGACAGGCGACAAAAACGGATGAAAAAGCGACAAAGACGCCACAAAAAAAGTGACGACAACAGGAAGAAATGTCTTAGATCTGTTGTGTGGGTCTTAGCTCAGGTTAAGACGCTTTTAGATTTGCGTAAAGCCGAGCTGGAGAAAATGTGCTCAGTTCAGGCGGGGGTTAAGGGGTTAAAGATGTTTTGGCGCAATTGGTGAAAAGGTAGTTTTTTTCCCTCACAGCTTCGAACATAATCCCCAAGGTGCCGTCAGAAATCGTAGCTGCGCCAACTCAATGAACTAACGTGAACGCAACCTATTGGTCATACAGTGCCTTGCGAAAGTATTCGGCCCCCTTGAACTTTTCGACCTTTTGCCACATTTCAGGCTTCAAACATAAAGATATAAAACTGTAATTTTTTGTGAAGAACCAACAACAAGTGGGACACAATCATGAAGTGAAACGGAATGTATTGGATATTTCAAACATTTTTAACAAATAAACAACTGAAAAATTGGGCGTGCAAAATTATTCAGCCCCTTTAAGTTAATACTTTGTAGCGCCACCTTTTGCTGCGATTACTGCTGTAAGTCGCT
The DNA here is from genome assembly GCA_021464625.1 of Proterorhinus semilunaris. Classification (NCBI taxonomy): domain Eukaryota; kingdom Metazoa; phylum Chordata; class Actinopteri; order Gobiiformes; family Gobiidae; genus Proterorhinus; species Proterorhinus semilunaris. The sequence continues at coordinate 6,085,861 of CM038357.1, forward strand.
TGGGGTTTGTCTCTATCAGTTTTGCACATTGAGAGACTGAAATATTTGCCCATTCCTCCCAATGGCCGCTGACTGCTCTGCTTTTTGACTACGACACTGGAGGCCGCCATTGCTCCACCTTTGCTGTAGTACCTCCATATGGCCGCTATTCCCCCATTGGAATGCATTGGACTTTAGACACGTTAAAAACAACGTTAATGCCTGAAGCTTAATGGTTTAGAAGTGGCTAGAGCTAGATATTCCTCCTGTGATTACGCTGGGTTAAAAACAATCTGGGGCACCGGGCTTTTTATCGTAGATACAAATTTTTGAAATCTTGCATAATTAATGAGAGCCTGACTTTGATTGACAGGCCGTTTACATTGCTGACTGGCCATGGGCGCGATTACAACAGAAATACACGCCCATGTAATGGGTCAAGATCCCGCCCTTATGCCCTTTTTAGGAACATGCTTCGTCAGAGCTGGAGAGGAGGAGCCTGTAAATCCGCCATGATTTCCCCCACGAACGTGGTCATTTTGGTAAACGGGGAGGAGTGAGGAGGAGCTGTCTATTCTTTATACAGTCTATGATTCATCCTTGCAAAACAGCTCGAGCTCAGTGAAGTTGGATGGACAGCGTTTTGTATCCAAATCCGGCTTTAAACTTCTCCACAACAGTATCTCGGACCTGCCTGGTGTGTTCCTTGTTCTTCATGATGCTCTCTGCGCTTTAAACTGACCTCTGAGACTATCACAGAGCAGGTGCATTTATACGGAGACTTGTTTACACACAGGTGGATTCTATTTATCATCATTAGTCATTTAGGTCAACATTGGATCATTCAGAGATCCTCACTGAACTTCTGGAGAGAGTTTGCTGCACTGAAAGTAAAGGGGCTGAATAATAACCCAATTTTTCAGTTTTTTATTTGTTAAAAATATTTGAAATATCCAATAAAGTTCGTTTCACTTCATGATTGTGTCCCACTTGTTGTTGGTTCTTCACAAAAAATTACAGTTTTACATCTTTATGTTTGAAGCCTGAAATGTGGCAAAAGGTCGAGAAGTTCAAGGGGGCCAAATACTTTCGCAAGGCGATATATATGCGATGAGAAATTACGGGCCAACGATAAAAAATATACATTACACATATCATTATATAGTTATTGGCACAAACTGCTAACAGGCTGAAATCATTGTTAATCCGTTGGCCAAATCAGGACACCGTGTTCTGCTGACTGCCTGGTTCGGATTTCACAACGCTACCCCGAGGGGTTAATGATTGGTACCTTCTCCTCCATCCCCACGTGCTTCAGCGCAGATCGACCGCGGTGAGACAACGCCAAGTTTATGCTCCTGCCTTTCGCGACTTTCGCCGTTCTGATATCTGACCAAAAACAAGAGGAAAACGCGTTACAGTCGCCACTCGCCGCACAGTCACGTTGTTCGGAAACGCCGGGTTCTTTACCTTCCCGACTTTCAAAAACCTGAACCCGGAAACCTCTTTTGGCGAAGTAGCAGGCGTTTAGTGCACCCACCTAGAAACAGATTGAAATACAAGCGTTAGAGATGGTGCTTTTTAGTGAAGATTTACAGCGGGAATTGCAGGTAAAAGAGTAAAATATGAATCTAAAACATGCACAATAGGCTCAAAACTCCGACTGTGAACGACAGCAGTCCAGTATGTGGAGATGTTCAGGGGTGGATCAAATGCGCAGAACAATTTTCCCAGTGAGATTGAGATTGAATTCATTGGTATAAAACACAATATTTCCAAAATGGCGGGATTTAAACCTAATGACAGCGGGAGAAAAATGCAGCACCCGTCAAAAGAATGGAAACACTTTTCATGTATCAGCTTTTCTTTATTTCAGACACTATTTACATGGTGTGATTCTCACTACTCCGGTTTCCCCTACCACTAAAAACATGTACAATAGATCCAGGGTGAATGAGAGTGTGTTTGAGAGTGCTCATAGGGGACTACGGATTGAAAGCCCATGCTACAATCCGGCGTGGCGTGTTTACATGCATGAGACCCATGTATGCTCATTAACATGTACTGTCCCAACCAAATAAACCAATAAATAAAATACATTAATAAAGTGGTTCCCAAAGTGGGGTCCGGGAGACACTATGGCCCCAAAAAGATTTTCTAGAAAACAAGTACATTGAAAAAATGTTTCAAAGGAAACATACATTTATTCACTAAAATGTATTACTTGAAACCAGTTTTAAACTCCGCTCATTGTTAGATGTTGCTTTTTATGTAATTTTAGCTGTTAAAAACAATAAGAAAATTCCAATGAATAGGATAAATTATTTTCTATTGGGGGGCCCCCGAGAGAATTTCGGATCTACAAGGGGGGCCGCGATGTTCCGGACTTTGGGGATGGCTGCACTAATAAACAAAAAAGGGTGAAATAACTCAATGAAAGTTTGTTTTGTATTCTAAATGATTCAAAATTGTCCCCCTTTATTGGCCTTTCCTCAAAGAGCTTCATCAAATCGTCCCTGAATTGGTTTTCACCAGTCCGTGAAGTGAAAACCGTTTCTGGTGGCGACGCCGTAAAAGCACATTGGTGTCAAACGTGCCAAGCAGTGATCAAAGCAACAAGGCGGCCATTTTGAATAATTGATGTCATGTCTTTTGACCTGTACGGTAACACCTATAGCGCTTATACTCGTTTCAAAGGTGACATTTACACATTTGGTTTATTATTTTTTTTTTATATAACTACAAAATTCATTAACACTCATTTCATTATTTTTGAGTTTGACATCTTGCAATAATCCCTCAACCCCCATTTGAGCACCAACCCCCACATTGGAAACCCCATTCAGAAATGAGTTTGGATTGGTCTTTTATATCGATGGAGAAACTCATCCAGACGCAAACTCACAGAAAGGAGCCACATTGTCCAGGGGATCGAACCTGACTTTTCTGTGGGCTTCAACCTCTCAAAAATGAACTTGCAGTAGCAACACAGAACAACACACAGCTCTTTGCAAAGAGCGAACACTCCTCTCTGATCCAGACAGTGGATCAATAGCACATGCAGTCAATCAATAATTTACTTTTCCATTTATCTTACCAAGCCGCCGCCCACAACAGCCACTACTTTTTTCTCGCCCGCTCTGTTCCCGGTTGGTTCCATTTTGGAAAACAAAACAACAACTGCAGCTCTAGGCCACGGCTCGGGTCTCGGTCCGGTCTGAAAGTGCTTCTGGGAGACTCGGGTGAAGGTTTAAAAGAGGAGGGACTTAAGTGTCATGACCCCAAAGTAAACAGTCGATTGTACAATGCGGTTACATGTGGTTTCGCTGAGAGTTTGTATAACTTTGAACAGAGTATTTTAAGTACAGAAAATCAAGACAGTGTTGAACCTGAAGTTTGTATGACACTATTGTTCTAAGAGTGGTGTTATTGAGTTCATCAAATATATAAGAACCGCTCAAAATGTGAATCCTTTAAGTTTATTGGCACATACATACTTTTCACAATTGAGATTTTGCTATGAAATGTATAGTTTTACTTGATTTGACATTTGTTGTGCTGTTTATTACGATACTTCCTTATTAGACACTGGCAGGAAGTGACATATCTAGAAGTAAACATTTTTTAAATGTTGCCGTGCCGACCATGTTACTCCAATGAGAAATGAGTTAGAATATCTCTGTCATTAACATACACATGTAAATAAAAACAACTCTTCGTCCCAAATTTTCTTCAGTAAATTGCTGCCTCACTGCAGCAAAGGTACGATGGAAACTTACCGCAGATAATATTAATCAAACAAAGGCTTAAAACCTGTCATATGCACTTTAAGCCTTTTTGGTGCAAATTAAAGTAACATTTCCAATTGTAAAGTTCTGCAAATAAACTACCCCTTGTTTGTGATTATTAGATTTTCAAAAATAATGTAATAGTGCATAAATCAGTGGACCGATGTCTATTTTCAGACATTTATGAAGCAGTAATAAGCTGTGGCTGCTATACAGGCTGACAGAACCCTATCATGAGGTGCAGTTCTAGCTCCATCTTGTGGATTTATGATAGAAACAATAGTTCATTAAACATATTTTAAGAATAAATGTGAATGACTCAAGAGGATTAACGTGAGGGAACTGATGCAATTTTAAGATGCAATAGCATAAACCCAATTTACCATCTATAAATATTGTGTTTTGTGTGTAGGAGAATTACACACATGCAGAGACACCTTCACAGTCTTGTAGCCTCGGAGTAATACGATTAAATTTGAACTCTCGGAGTCTTTAATTTGAGCAAATCCAATCACTCAGCGGCACCATTTAATCATAATGAAATCCATTTACAGGCCGATTAATCGATTTTCAACACAGTGACACAACAGTATTTAATTACACGAGCTTTAAAAGTTCAACTCGTCAATTGTTTAATTCATATAGATTACTAAAGTAGGTGTTTGTTTTTGACAGTGAAATGTATGGTTGCGTTATTTAAATTGCTACTACTACAAAAAGTACAAAGTGCTCATCGTATCTCTGTGCTCGATTTACTCAGCCTGTTCCAATCGGGCCCTCGAATTTCCAGGCATTTCGCTCGGGGTGTGGCTTATACATTTCGAGGAAAATAAAAATCACGTTAAAAACTAAATATATTTAAACCTATTCTTTGATGTTGGATCAATAGAATAAAGTCAAGGGCAAGGTCTGTTTATTTTTTATCTTGTATTACATTATATGAACAGAGGTCATCTGTTATCCATAACACATTTATGTTTTAAACTCTTAAAGCCTGAACCGAGCGCATTTTCTCCAGTTCGGCTTCACCCAAATCTAAAAGCTTCTCGACTGGAGATCAACAGTGCAATGCCTCATTTGAAAGCTAAGACCTACAAAAGGGATCGTAACTTTTTTGAAGCGTCTTTGTTGTTTTTTCGTCCTTTTTTGTTATTGCCTTTCCGTCTCTTTTGTGTTGCTATTTTGTGTGTGTTTTAGTCTCTTCTTTATTGATTTTTTCCCGCAAATATTTTATCGGTTTTTAGTTGCGTTAGTTTTAGTTGCGGTTTTTCTTCGCTATTTTGATGGGTTTTTTTTACTGTTATTTAAAAAAAAATTTTTTTTCCAGCTTTTTAGATTTGGGTAAAGCCAAACTGGAGGAAATACGTACACGGATCAGGTGGGGGTTAGGAGGTTAAACCCAAGATTTAACGGATATTTATTATTGTTAAAATCAGTAGAAATGTTGAATCACGAACGTGCTAAATCACGACAATACATACATGCAAAATAATAATAATAATATTAATAATAATAATAATAATACTACTACTACTACTACTACTACTACTACTACTACTACTACTACTACTACTACTAATAATAATAATAATAATAATAATAATACATTTATTAACAAAGAAATACATAAATAAACTGCAACAACATGAGCGACACACCGCGGACGAAATGCCCCGATTATGGCGAGCCTCGATCAAAGATGGCGCCGTGAGACCAGCAGGTTTGTTTTCGATGGTGCAAAGTATGTTTAAGTGCATTAACCGCACGGCCCAGTTGATCCTGCTTACGTCCCTGCATGTGTTCAGATATCACCAGTCCGTAAGCGATTTTCTCTCCCTCGGCCGAACCCTGAGGTGAGCCAATGTAAGCCAGACGATTTGTTTTTATCAGTGTTTTACCCTGGATGTGGCGCTAACCGGCTAACTACTGCTAAAAAGCTAAAAGCCGGGTGATTACCCACCGCTCGGAAAGTGGCAGTTTAGCATCGATGCTAAGCGCAGCTAGACGCATAAAAAACACACGTAGACTCGTATAGTTATAACATTTACTGAAGTCTTTGAAACGTTCTCTTAGCTGGCGGCACAAGTGACTGTTGTAATGAAGGATTTAGTATCAGGAGCTAAGGCTAGTGGCATATGCTGACCCAAAACTCTAAAGAAAGTTGGTATCGCTGCTCAACATTTCTTATTATTTACTGTATTTTTTTTCTTTCTTTTTTTACGTATTTGATTAAAACATATACGCAATGAACACGCTTAATAGTTCGAATGTGTTCTTGATATATTTGTATGTATTCCTTTTAATACCTTTTGGACACCTGATTGTACTACTCGTTTTACAACTTCAAAATATCAGCGATGCATCTCTCTCTTTTCTGATACAAAATACTTGCTGGCAATATCAGTCAAACTTGTGTGTATGAATTTTGAAGGAACGACATACTAGCATCACTAGCAGACGATTAGAAATATTGTATTTATTTATTTATTTGAACAGGGACAGTGTGTACAATATACATTAGCCTCAGAAAGGAGAGATGCATTGTACCAGGTTATAGCACTTGTGCTAATTTCCACCCGCAGTCCCTGGGCCTATTGTACATGTTTTTAGTGGTAGGGGAAACCGGAGTACACGGAGGAAACCTACGCAGACACGGGGAGAACATGCAAACTCCACACAGAAAGGCCCCGTCCAGGTGGGAATCGAACCCGGACCTTCTAGCTGTGAAGCACGAGCGCTAACAACTGTGCTACCGCTATGTCTGAAGCAAAGATGAGATTGCGAAATTTATGATTCATGTTTAAAAATGTCACAATGAAAGGTAACAATATATGAACGGCTACCATTCCGAGGATCATTTTCTTTTAAGGACACAAGTCAAATCTCGTGCCAAAACCGATTTCCCGCCCGTCTCCAGTCCACGCATCTAGATTTTAACCTTTTTTTTGTTTTTGTTTGTTGCTTTCAGCTTGTGCAGGTTTGTGTCCGCGGCGCTGCCTCTCAGAATGGCCGACCCCGCTGTGAGGAGGGTGGTCCCCGACATCAACCGCTCGCCCGAAGACAAGCGCGAGTACAGGGCGCTGGAGTTCACCAACGGGCTCAAGGCGATGCTCATCAGTGACCCCACCACAGACAAGTCCTCCGCCGCGCTGGACGTCCACATAGGTATCCGCTGCCCTGCGTTCAAATCGGGTTCATGTCCGGTTTGGTCGCTGGAAAAGGCGCGGCGTTGTTGGGGGGGAAAGTTAAGCTCACAGATATTGCTGTTTGGGGGTGTGGGCGTGTAACGTGGCTAGTCGAAATAATGTCTGTCTTTGTGACTTGCAAATCACAATCACAGTATTATCTGGGCTTTTGCATAACCACACAGTGTCTCCCGAGGCTAAACTTTCTTTATTGTTTATTGTACTGCATTGTGTTTCTCTCTTTGAGATTCGGGAATAGTTCCTGTTGTCAATTAGCTAAATCTTTAAAGTGGGGAGTGACGTAAATGCCCTGAGGTTCTATAATATCCAAGACGTTAGGGATGTAACGATTCATCGAAAATTGATTTAATATGCGTAAAATGGGAATTGATGTAAAAAATAAAAGAATCGATTTTAAAGCCACCCTCAGCTACTCCATTTTGCGTGACCGAAACAGACCGGAACATAGCTCGTTGTTTCTAACGACGTTAACTTTTTCTCAAGACAAGCTCCACACCTTCCCCGCCTCACCCCCAACACACGCCACACCATGTAAACACAAACACGTGCAGGCATCGAAGCAGCAGACGCAGCTAAAGTTAGCAGCTACGAGATTAGCGTTAGTGGCTAACGCAGAGTTTAGCATTTTGACAGAAGTTTACCAAAGATCGTAAACTGACAAACATCTGACCAACCTGCTCTGATTCTGCTGAAATCCTCCTCAAATGTCCGTTTGTCAAATAATCCAACACCTACAGGAGCTGCCATGTCTTTTTCCTCCTTATGTTTACAAAGGCTGCACCGGAGGCAGTGACGCTTCAAGGGTGGAAAAAACTGCACTGTAAAATTAGTTCTAAATGGTAGTATTATGTTCAAACTGCACACAAAAAAAAAGTTTGGTAAAATAAATATAATCTAGAAAGGTTTGCTTTGCTACATAGTTCATTTATGCTGAAAACATGTAAATTTACAAGCACTCTGTCAAAATGATTATAGTTCATTTTCATGTCTTGTAATTTTTTGTAATGTAAAGTTCTCTTACTGAGACAGTTGCAATTTGTTACAAGGACAAAAATACAGATGTTAAAACAAAAGAAACATTGGTATGAAGGAGTCATTCTTTTCAAAAAACAAAACAAAAAAAGGGTTAAAAAAAAATCGAAATCGGGAACTTGAAATCGAATCGGGGCTTGAGTGAATCGTTACATCCCTACAAGACGTCCTTTCCTCGCCTCCATCTTTTGCTTAAACCTTCAATCTCAAAGTGAAAACAGTCGCCATAGCTTCAATACAGTCACAGAAGGTCTATTTCTTCTCTCTCTCTTTATCGAAATGGCTGCAAGGGGAGCAAGATGAGGGGTGGACTGGGAGGGGCTTATGGGGAGAGCTCTTTAAAATCAGGAAGTGAAACTACTGGATATTTTGTTTCAGCTGTTTTAGACCCAACAAAGTGTAACATGGTGATTAAGTTAGATAGTTTCTTTTATTACCAAATACATTAAACACATTTCGCCCTCTTCCCTAGGCTCCTTATCGGACCCAGCGAACATCTCCGGCCTGGCGCACTTTTGTGAACACATGTTGTTTTTGGGGACTCAGAAATACCCGAAGGAGAACGAGTACAGTCAGTTTCTGAGCGAGCACGCCGGCAGCTCCAACGCCTTCACCAGCGGGGAGCACACAAACTACTACTTTGATGTTTCCCATGAGCACCTGCAGGGGGCACTAGACCGGTAAGCTCTGTTATTGTCTTGTATTTGTCCAGATAATACTTGTTCCTTAACGTTTTCCAAAATTGACATTAGTTTGTACGGATTTACACACCGGTAAGAGCTACTCGTGTGAGTCTCTATGAAACTAGTTGCTATTTGGAAGTTAATACACTTTTTAATTATTACAAAAATAGAACAAAGTCTATTAATAGTGTTGAAGGTACATTACCTGAATTATCCCATTTTCAAACCGTGAAAGTCAGAGGTTGTTGAGTAAAATCTCTGACCTGCTGCCTAAACTCTCGCTGAGCCTCACGCACATCCTGATTGTTCACATGAGCTAAAAAGGGCTCAGACTGAGACGGTGTTTTGCAAAATATTGAAAAATGATGTGTAATGCGTGTGCAATATTAATCTTTTTGTGATATTTCCCTATGGGCTATACATACACACACAGTGCCCCCACGGGATTTCTTCCAGGGTAATAATACCGATGCTGTACTTCCTGTATTACTTTGTGGGGCGGCACGGTAGCACAGTGGTTAGCGCTCGTGCTTCACAGCTACAAGGTCTAGGTTCGATTGCCACCTGGACGGGGCCTTTCTGAGTGGAGTTTGCAGGTTCTCCCCGTGTCTGCGTAGGTTTCTTCCGGGTACTCCGGTTTCCAGTTTCTGTGCGTTCTTATTTTTTGCTAAAAATGTATGTGATCTCCGTCAGATGGAAGACTAGGGATTTTGCGATAAAGTGTGGCTTCTTGCGATACGGATAAGGCATCATTTCTTAATGCCAAATAGTATTTTTTGTTAGGGTTGGGCCATATCGCATCGCATATCGTGATATAATGTTTTGATATCGTTGTAATTTTTTATATTGTTGTGGACACAATATAATTTATGTTACGCTCCGCTCCATCAGAGCAGCATAAACGGTGGCTGTAGAACACGGGGACACGTGCTGAAAAAGTAAAATGAAATGAAGGATGTAAACTGCTTGAGTAGATCATATTTGGAAGACAATTATGCCGTAAAAAAAAAAAAAAAAGAATAAAATATTACTGAATGAATTTTCCCAATAGGCGTGAGGCTGGGATTTTGAAGTAATTCGTCCATTGTCAATTATATCGTTATTGTGATATTTATTTTTTCATATCATGATATAGATTTTAGGCCATATCGCCCAGCCCTATTTTTTGTGTGCCCTTTTTAGAAATGATTGAAACGGCGCACGCATCTTTTTCTTTCACAAATGCTATGTTTGTGTTAATTTAATCTTAATCTGTTCTACTAGAAGAAAATGAATTGATTACTACTACTTTAATATTTTATTGTTGTCAGTAAATGATTAATTATTCAAATACTGTCACATGCTTCTAATTTATAAGTCTTATTTTTTTCTTTTCGCTTTATAGTACTTAAGATACTAGGCCTAAGATACCCGAACAGAACAAAACCTTTTCAAAGACACCATTTATCAAAACAAATATTTGTTTCAAACTCTTCCCTGTGTGTTTAACTAAATGTTTATTCAAATGGACTTGTCTGTGGATGCACCTGCCGTCTCCTTTGTAACGACACAATTCCCTCCTAAACCAGGACTTGGGTCAGGCCTGTGTTCGGGTCGGCTCACGCGTCGGGCTCCTGTGATCGGGAGGAGTCTAAATTTAATCTTCAGGATCAGATGACCTACTTATAAATGGATGAAAGCCTATGGAGCACCTGTTGTCTTTGTCAGTGGCTAATTGCAGAGCTGCATTGAAAAACAATAAAAACAGTTTAGATCACTTTATATAGACACTAACAAATGTTTTGTATATCAATAGCTCACAGGACCCACCATAACCATAATGCTGCGTCCACACCAAGCGCCGCCGATCCCTCCAAAGGGTCAGGTTTACATTTAAAATACATGGAGGACGCGCCTCAAGAGGTCCCGCAGCGTTATCAACAACGAGCTGTCGGCGTTCGGTGTGGACGCAGCATAAGACAAGGCAAATAAGAATTACATGTTTTATATAAAGTAAAATACAGTATTAAATTGGCCCATAAAGCTGAAATTATGATCAAAACAACCCAATAACATTAAAGGTGCATTATGCAACTTTTTATGTGGAAAATATAGTTTATATTTGTGCATATTTGACCTTTATAGTGACTCAGTGGCTGTATGAGTGGTCAGCATGGCACCTTCACTTTCCAACTTTTTATTTTTTATATTCCATAAAAAAGTTGCATAATCCACCTTTTTAAGTAGAGTAACTGTCAAAAGTTTGGAATCCATTTTTCTTTATTTTCAACACTACTTAGTTTGATTCTCATTGAAGACGCTAAACTATGAATGAACACATGGGATTATGTAGGAAACGAAAAAGTAAGTAGTAAGTGCAGTAAGCGTACAACGAAATGGTGTTCAGGGGTTGGTCCAGAGCTGCTGGGACGGGACCGCGTTGCCTCTGTGGGTGAATCTGACCAGCATGTTTTTGGAGGTCGGGGAAACCGTATAAAATATACGTTTATTAATCCCCGTAGGGAAATTCATTCTCTGCATTTGACCCAACCTCAGTGCGACCTGTAGGAGCAGTGAGCTGCCAGCGTGGGCCGGCGCTCGGGGACCCCTCTCCCTGATGTGGAGCCAGGCTAATGGTCAGAAACACCTGGCCGGAGGATTCACCTATTGTACATGTTTTTAGTGGTAGGGGAAACCAGAGTACCTGGAGGAAACCTACGTAGACACGGGGAGAACATGCAAACTCCACACAGAAAGGACCCGTCCCTGGTGGGAATTGAACCCAGACCTTCTAGCTGTGAAACACGAGAGCTAACCGCGGCGCTACCGTAGCACCCGGAGGAAACCTGGCTGGCTGCTTCAGTCTCCTCTGAAACGGTGCACCGCCTCCTGGGTTTGTCCCTATTTCAGAGCGTGGTGTCCTGCACTGGTCAGTTCTACCTCCTCCTGTGCAGCTCCCTCCACTCCACAACAGTCTTTCACCATCTTCTGAGAAGAGTTTAGCAGTTAATCTGTTTTATTCTCCGGTGAACGTCTATTAGCCAGAACAGGATGGAAGGCATGTGTGGCTTAGCTGTGAGTCTCACCCGGATACCTCCTCCTTCAATGTGCTGCAGGTGTGGGGGGCTCTCGGTGCCTCTTCAGAAGAAGAAATGTGTGTCTCAATAGGTTTAGCTGATAAGCTAGCTGTTTGCTTTTCAAAAGCTGCTTTCTTCAGGACCATTATGGACTCTTTGCAGTAAAAGAAATCCACCGGCAAACACGTATAAACGTATCCAGTAAACAATGTGGACCATAGAAACCACAATTGCAGTTCACAGAAAAAGGTGCAATAACTGTTTTATAGTTTAGATTATTCAAACCCTTTATTCATCTGAAATGGTTTAACAGTCTGTGAAGTGGAAACCATTTCTGGTGACGACGTCATTGCCCATTGAGAAAATGTCAAAAGTGCAAAGCAGTAATTAAAGCAAAGGTAATTCCATTCTTTAGTGAGAATCTGCAATGCAAATGGTCTTGAACTAAAAAAACGCGTAACTTGTATATATGATGTATGGATATCAAAAACAAAAGGCAAAACATCTGATAGAAATACAATATTCTGTAATCATCTATTGCCAGACTCCACTGAGCAGGTTGGGGTAAAAAAAAAGAATCCCTTCACATAGTGTTGCAAATATTGTTTGTAAAAATGACGATCAAAAAGGCTTGTTCTTTTTCCATTTGATTAAATTGTGAAAATAAGTGGTCAGTTAGTTCCTTTTATTAAGTTGGCACGTGTTCTCTGATCTTGGGGCCTGTTCAGTTTCTCATCCCCAACGTCAAATCCGGAGCCAAATGCAGAACTTTTAAAGCCAAATCTACATTTCCCTGTCCTCTGCTGGTTTGCATGGCAGTTGCTGTGCTTCTCTCCCTTTTCATGCAAATAATCAGTGCCTCCCGTTTCCCCCTGGTTTCTCATTGTCCTTTTCCAAATGCAAATGTCAACGGAGTTTGTTCTTCGACCTTTGACCGTTATTCAAGGTCACAGAAGGAAAAGATGCCGTTTTAAATCGTAAAATGTATAACTTATGTCTAAAAGGTATAACCGTTGTCTTTCTCACAGGTTCGCCCAGTTCTTCCTCTGCCCACTGTTCGACGAGAGCTGCAAAGACCGAGAGGTGAACGCCGTGGACTCGGAGCACGAGAAAAACTTGATGAACGACGCGTGGAGACTGTTTCAGCTGGAGAAGGCCACGGGGAACCCCGACCACCCCTTCAGCAAGTTCGGGACAGGTACAGACTCGTTGTTATGGTAACGATCAGCATTTGGTCTGATTCACGTATCGGGCCAATATCCTGAAGGAAGTCCAGCACATGTGTCACTACTACAAATGATGAGGTACAGGGCTTTTAAAACCACACAGGATTTCACCCATACAATAAAATACTGACATTACAGATATTTTTATTGTTGAAAAATGCCTAATAATGGACAATCAAAGTGGCTCTCCTTTCCTTAGACCTAACTTTTCTAGGAGCGGGACGTCTCCAGCTCCATCGAGATGTTCACTAAAGGCAGACATAAGATTTAGATGGGTTCAAGTAGGGCTGCAAAGCTTATTGATATTAAATCGCAATGGAGGTTTTGATAAATGCAATAACCTAACCTCAAGAGACTGAGTTTTTATTTATGTTTTATTTATGTCTGTGTTTTGGATAGACTCTGTGATTCCCTCCCGGATTCATCATTCATTTTTAGTCACGTGGCTGTCCCCCAGAGGTATTCAATGTCGGGGAAACTCCTCCAGAAGGGGGCGCTGTCCACAATAAAAACAAATATTTTTGAAAGTTGTCTATTGTTCTAATGTGGGGCAGTCTGAGCAAGAATATATTGTCCGAAAGTAACATGACTTTCACTCTTCATTTTAGCAGTTTATGCATTTAAATGTATCAAATATAAAAGCCTCGTGCAGCTCTAGGTTAAAGTGCATATGACGGGTTTTAATCCTCTTGTAATTATGACTTGGTCTGGTGGAAAACATCTGTTGTAAGTGATGATCATAGTTTCACTTCTGTGAAGCAGCAATTTGATTAAAAGTTATACAAATTTGATGTCAGTAAAATACAAGTGAAAGTTTCAATAGGATTCTGATGAGACATGTTTACCTCTGTTACTTCCTGTCCGTGTCCGATAAGGAAGTGAAACTATAAACATCGCATAAAATGTCAAAGTAATGATAACTGGTGAAATTTTCCGCACGGGGGGGGGTGGGCCACAGGGAGGGATGGAGCACAGGGAGGAGTTCGGCTTGGGTTAATCCCTCCCCCTCTATTAAGAGCTATTCACCTCGTCTGCTGTTACTAAGCAAAGCTGAACTCCGCCCTGTGCTCTATATCTGGCTAAACCGTAGTGCGCCGACGAAGCCTTTTGGATGAGCGGCGAAACGTTCGACACTTCAGCCAGCAAGTAAAGACGATGACTCAAGAACCTTCATTGATAATTATGGCACAATGTCTTCATCATGCTCCGTTTCACCCATGTAAAAGGGATGAAAGAATAAATAAAAAATGTGTGAATCCTAAGTAATGAATCAGTCTCGAAGTACTGTGGGAAATGGCTTTTAAAAATGGTGCGGGCCTAATCTCCTGGCCGTCCTGACTCCCGTGGATCAGGGGAGACGGATTTGGCGGCGGCTGCATTAGAAGCTGCTAAATCAAAGCTAAAATAGCCGCACGATGGCACTCTCCAATGATACTCTTTATTAGAGCTATAGTTAGACACGGATCCGACAGGCTCAGACATTCACATTATCCTGCGTAAAAGATAAAAAAAATGGCATTTCACACATTTTGTTTAATTAGCAGGGACATGGTTATAGTTTCATACAGAAGAAAAAGTAGTTTTAGGTTTTAAGCGTGACCAAAATCGCCACGTTTCTGCAGGATGTGTCAATTTTGGGAATTGTCACGGTGTCTTTGTCTTGCAGGAAACAAGTTGACTCTGGAAACCAGGCCGTGCAAAGAGGGGATCGACATCCGACAAGAGCTTTTGAAATTCCACTCCACGTATTATTCGTCCAACCTCATGGGACTCTGCGTTTTGGGAAGAGGTAACAACTTTTTCTATATACATTATGTGCCTTTCTCAACTGGGTGTAAACTGCGATTGGTTAAATCGCAGTAAAGACTTGACCAATAGGAGAAATTAATGGGGAAAAAGTCTGAGCATAGGACTGCACTAAAGGGGAAAAGCAAAATCTGTGTCGGACAATATCACCAAAATGGCAGATGGTCACAGGAACGAGAAGAGCTGCTTCAATCCTGTGCGATTACGGCCCGCATTAGATCGGGGATGTTTGGTGAAAACATCAGCGTTTTATATCGCCCCGACTGTAAAGGACTTTGCTGATCTCTACAGTTGTCGCTGCCAGATTAAAAAAGCGCCGTCCCACCCTCCTCACTGCCCCTGCTTCACTTGTAGGCAGGTTTGTTTGTAGAGCACAATTCAAAATGCTTCACCGTTGCATAAAAGTACAAGAAGGCAGATAAAATCAAACCATTGAGCATCCTTTTTAATGGCAGCCTTTAAAGTCATTTGTTCATAGGCTTTTTTTCGACATGTGTGAACAACATAAGCCGGAAAATAGCCGTCTACAAAGGCGTTTACAAACCGTGCCGTCTACAAAGGCTCTGTTTGTAAAAGACTTAAAGCTTGGGGTACCTGACTTTCTGTTGTTGAGAAGTAAATGTGTTTTTATCACCTCAGAGTAAGTTGTTAAACACAGCAAAAAAAAAAAAAAAAAACAGATCTTGTTAAATTGTCTTCCCCTAATTATTTATGAATTAATTATTTTGATTATTTATCTAGTATAAATAATCTAGATTATTCTTCACTTTTCCACTGCTGTACACGGGCCTGAAATGTGCATATAAACAATTTGCTTGAACAATTTGGACATTCAGGAGAGATTGTGAGTCCCAGAAACGAAAAAATCAGGTACTCCAGCTTTAAGAGAAGAGTGTTAAGACTGTTGCGTTCACCCTTCATTTGTTATATATATTTTTAAAAAACAATTTTTTTTCTCTCCAGAGTCTCTGGAGGAGTTGACGTCGATGGTGGTGAATTTGTTTGGCGAAGTGGAGAATAAGAACGTGCCTATCCCGGAGTTCCCCGAGCACCCGTTCCAAGAGGAGCACCTCAGAGTAAAGCAGCCCTTTATATTCATCTACTGTAGCCTTTGAACGTCTTCAATAATCTCCTTTTCTCATAATCGCCTCTTTTGTGTTCCAGCAATTCTACAAAGTGGTGCCGATCAAAGACATCAGAAACCTGTACGTGACGTTTCCCATCCCGGACCTGCAGAAGTATTACAAGTCCAACCCGGGACACTATTTGGGCCACCTGATCGGCCACGAGGGACCGGGCAGTTTACTGTCGGAGCTCAAGTCCAAAGGTGAGGGCGAGATGAACTGGTCATAGTATACTGTAAAACTGAACTGCTACAGATACGCTCACAGGTCCCTTATTTGTACCAATATCAGGCCAATATTTGGGTATTTTATGATTTCCGCCAATATATCCGGAACGGAAAGTGATAGACTTCAAGTTTTATTTACGTTGGAAAGAGCTCAGTCAGTCACAAGTCTGTACACCTATTTCATATATTTTTATGGTTCTGAAATGTATACGCAAAAGTCTACAACATAAGAGATGGAGACCCCTTTTATTGTTTTGGAATCTACTCATTTTTGTCATTCAGACAAGCTCCCTTTGAAGTAATCAGCACTACCCCCCCTCATACAGCGCGCCCTGCTGTCACAGTTCAACACTGACACAGGATTATAAACAAGACATTTTAAATAACTTAAAATACGAGAAAAATATGCAACATCTGTCCTGGGACTACAGGTGAAAAATTATTCTGGCATATTTACAGAAATGTTCATTAATACGCGCTGTCCCTGAAATGAATACAGTATATACATGAGAAAACCCCATATTGGTCGACCTCTATTAGATATATTTAAAATATCTAAATATGAGCGATGGCTCCAAAAACCCAACCACATTGCTAGCAAGAACGAGCCTCCGTTAGCCTGTGCTGAACGCTATGGGAGAATCCACAGTCCATGCTTTATGTACAGTATATATGGCCTTAAGTGCCGCTGGGAAACCCGTCACAACCATAATCAGTTTATTTGTGCATGTTAGACTAGAGGCTGAACGAGCGACACGCCCTAAAGTGTAATTGTTTTCCAGGGTGGGTGAACACACTGGTCGGGGGTCAGAAAGAAGGAGCCCGAGGTTTTATGTTTTTCATCATCAACGTGGATCTGACGGAGGAGGGTCTTTGTAAGTAAAAAAAGCTACAGATTTGTTTATAAAGATATTCTTTAGGGGAACATTTCATAACCTTTTTTTTTTTTTTTTCTTTACAGTGCACGTCGAGGACATCATCTTCCACATGTTCCAGTACGTCCAGAAGCTGCGGACAGAGGGGCCTCAGGAGTGGGTCTTTCAGGAGTGCAAGGTGAGGCCGAGAGTGTCGAATAGATAAACTACAGGAAATGTTCTCTTTTTATATCTAATTCCTGCCTGATTTATTGAATTCTGTAACTAATACGTTTGTCTCTATCTGGCTTTCTGTGCTCACCAAGTGTTTGACTCCTTCCATACATTAGGGTTTTCATCAGACATCAAGCCTTCTTAAATTGGATTGGCAAAAGTTAGAGCCAGCAGATCGTCTTGATGAAATGCCCTTTCTCTGTAGGATTTGAACAAAGTGGCGTTCAGATTCAAAGACAAAGAGCGACCTCGCGGGTACACGTCTAAAGTGGCCGGATTGTTACATGTGAGTTTCCTTTTGCTCTTTTTATTCCACACAGTCACTATCTATGCACTCGTTAATGTCTAAATGTCGGCATCCAGCTACATTGGTTATTTTTTAAAGCAGAAATGACCCGAGATGTCCCTCTAATCAAAGCTGTCGTCATCTTTTCCAGTACTACCCTCTGGAGGAAGTTCTCGCTGCGGAGTATCTTTTGGAAGACTTCAGGCCCGACTTGATCGAGATGGTTTTGAACAAACTCAGACCGGAGCACGTCAGGTCGGTGGAATTCCATATACTTTTTAGCCATGAGGGGTCAGTGCACACACGGGTTTAACCCATAGAAGTGCAAAATATACTTGCACTTTTCTTGTGTGTGTGTGTGGGGGAACCAGCAGATGATACTGTAAAATCAGCAGAAAAAGTTGGTTTGGTCTTCCGTTGCTCTTTTAAATATAGTATTATGGCATTTGAATTTTATTTTATTTCGAGCCATATAAACAAAACTATACAGATCAGTGTTCAACAACAAATACAGAGACGAGGGTACAGGCTGTATCTGTCCAAGATCTTTACCTTTCCTACTATAATAGTCCAACACAATAAAACATTTTAGCTCGAAAAGGAGTGGGAAGAAGATAAACGTATTTACTCCCGCCCCCTATTCATATATTCTAAATAATTTTAAATAATCTTGTTGCTGCACTAAGTTAGTTTAGTCCTTGGTAGCTTGTAGCATTAAAAACATTACATTTGACCCGCCTTGTGCCTGTATAAACCACGGGTCTACATGATTATGAGTAATAGTAAAACAGGGGCCTTTGGTTTTGGCCCCACTGTGAGCCAGCCTGTTTTTTAAGCCCTGTACGCATGATATTTCCACTTGGATATTGTCTCCAAATGGATTTTCTTTTTGCACATAATCTTTCCAACCGTCGTCGGGACAATTGTTGAACAGGGCTGAGATTGTGTTTCCTTCTTGCTGTGATCAAAGAGGCGCCGGCCTTTGATTTTTTTTTTTTCTGGGTGAACAACATGTGTCTCCGGAGTTGCTCTCGCTCTCTGGTATGATACCGTTCTGTAGTTTTTATTCTCTCCAGCTTCAAAAGAGAAAAGGGCCTGATCTTGTATACAGAGCGACGGAGACAGAAAAATGGGGTTTTGTGCTGGTAAGAAAAACAAGGTTCCAGACTCTTTGTGTCGAAAATCCACATGTTTGGCCGACGAGTGCCGCTCCACTTGCTCAGTGAATACAAAGCGAGGCTGCACCTACACGTTGTCTTGTTTTGTTTTTTTCAGAGTGGCGGTGGTGTCAAAGTCGTTCGAGGGTCAGACGGACAAAACGGAGGAGTGGTACGGCACGCAGTACAAGCAGGAGGCCATTTCAGAGGAGACCATCCAGGTGAACGGAGCGCCGCGATGGAACCGCACAAAAGCGAGCTCCGAATAACTGTCTGTGTGCTTCAGAAATGGGCCGACGCCGACCTGAACGGGAAGTTTAAACTGCCCATGAAGAACGAGTTCATTCCCACCAGCTTCGAGATCTACCCCCTGGAGAAGGACGCGCCCTCCGTCCCCAGTTTGATCAAGGCGAGTGTTTCACGGCGACGTCGCGATATGCACCTTCATCCCGTTCCTTTTGTCTAGTTATGAGCACATCGATCCCCGACTTGAGATGAAGATGAAGACTGACCATTAAAACTAC
Organism: Proterorhinus semilunaris; assembly: GCA_021464625.1. Taxonomy (NCBI): domain Eukaryota; kingdom Metazoa; phylum Chordata; class Actinopteri; order Gobiiformes; family Gobiidae; genus Proterorhinus; species Proterorhinus semilunaris. The sequence goes on from CM038357.1 coordinate 6,105,043, forward strand.
GCATTTTAATTAAAGATCGTGTGCTAGGGCTGGAAAATATGGTTAAACACATACACGTGTAGGCATCGAAGCAACAGACACAGCTAAAGTTAGCGGCTACGAGATTAGCGTTAGCGGCTAACGCAGACTTTAGCATTATGACAGAAGTTTACCAAAGATCGTAAACTGACAAACATCTGACCAACCTGCTCTGATTCTGCTGAAATCCTCATCAAATGTCCGTTTGTCAAATAATCCAATACCTACAGGAGCTGTCATGTCTTTTTCCTCTTTATGTTTACAAAGGCTGCACCGGAGGCAGTGAGGCTTCAAGGGTGAAAAAAACTGCACTGTAAAATTAGTTCTAAATGGTAGTATTATGTTCAAACTGCAAAAAAAAAAGGTTTGGTAGAATAAATATAAACTCAAAATGTTTGCTTTGCTACACATCTTATTTATGCTGAAAACATGTGAATTTACAAGCACTCATTTGATTGATTATAGTTCATTTTCATGTCCTGTAATTGTTTGTAATGTAAAGTTCTCTTACTGAGACAGTTGCCGTTTGTTACAAGGACAAAAATGCAGATGTTAAAACAAAAACATTGGTATGAATCAGTCATATTCTTTTCTTAAAAAAAGATTTAAAAAAAATCAAAATCGGGAACTTAAAATCAGAAATCGAATCGGGGCTTGAGTGAATCGTTACATCCCTAAGAATGATGCCCACATCTGCGGGCGTCGACATATTGTAACCATAATGTTCTCTTCCAGGACACGGCCATGAGTAAAGTGTGGTTCAAACAGGACGACAAGTTCTTCCTGCCCAAAGCCTGCCTCAACTTTGAGTTCTTCAGGTACGTGACAAACTGGAAACTTTCCTTTTACAATAAGTGGAGGGTTCCAAAAGTAATGTTTGTTTTGTGCAATTCAATTATACCGGTTATTTGAAGGGGACATATCATGCAAAATTGTTATACCGGTTCTTTGTCAAAAACTGACCTTCACTTTCACATTTTCCAAGCCCAAGTGCAAGACAATTCTATCGGTAGTTCAAGTGCGCTTTAGATTGAGGACGTAAAGCGCTATGATTTTGCTTATTTAAAGGTTGAGCTACTAAATACAGGGAAATTGGGAGAAATTGTGGCAAAAATAAGGACTTTATTATTATTTTTTTAATTTGGGGATACAATGGGGAAAATAGTAATGAAGTAAAAAATGTCATTAATTAGGAAAACTAGAAAGAAATTGGAAAAATGGGGCAGACATTGGGCAAAAAAAAAGTTGAAAATAAATTAATTGGGCAAAAATAGGGGGAAAAATCATTTAAAGTGACTTCCTTTTTAACGCTGTCTCTGGACCAACATTATCAATGCTTGATTTTTTTTCGATACCACACTGGCATCGTTTAACGCTACCCAGCCCTAGTGTCCTTTCAAACTATAAAGCGTATAATAATAATGCTGAGGTGCCCAAAGTAATGTTATTGAGGTTGAATTATGCATGATGTGTCCCCTTTAAAGCGCCTTGCAGAAAAAGGTGAAATAAAGCTATACACAGTTGCATGTTGAGCACATCAATTACTTAAGAGTGAACATGTAAATGAAATTAAAGGTAAAGAGTACAGACAAAGACTTTCCGTTCATATATTATTTATACCCGTAGGTAGAATTGGTTTGCAGTTGAGAGTAGGCATTGCAATACAACACATAGGCAGACAAAAAGCACATAAAACAAGAACATGTAAAATAATCATTATTTTTATTATTATTATGAGAGAGAGAGCGTGCCCTAAGGTTAGATCTTACCCAGTATAGAACATTTAGTGCCTATTCAGCACTGACACTGCACTGGGAATAAAGCTCTTTTTAAACCGTTTCTTTTCCCATCTTGGAACTAAGAAAGCGAGTTCTTTAAATTCAGACTATTATACCAAAAGACACAACTGATTCAACAAAAGCTCTGTAGAACGGAGTCGTTATAGAGCAGTCTACATGAACAATGCAAACGTTGGTGGCCTTTTTACACCACAGCAGCACAATTATGTCCAAGCTTCAGTTTTGAGTCAATGATTGTTCCAAGGTGTCTTTACGAGTCTACACGGCTGGACCGACCTTCAGTCTTTGCCGAGTACATGTTTGTTTTGAACCCAGTGCTCTCTCCGCAGCCCGTTTGCGTACGTGGACCCATTGCATTGTAACATGGCTTATTTATACCTGGAGCTCCTCAAAGACTCCCTGAATGAGTATGCATATGCAGCCGAGTTAGCCGGCCTCAACTATGACCTCCAAAATACCGTCTATGGGATGTATGTAAGTATCACGCTCCGGCCGCTCTGTTCACTGCATCCCAAATCTTACGCCTCTGTCCCACCCCCTTTTTTACGCTCTTCACACGACCGAGCCACTCTGACTGAAACAGGACTGGGCTAGTGATCTGCAGCTCACGATCTAAACTACTTATCTGTTTTCACAAATCACATAGGGGTTGTTTATGGAAAAAAGTGTCTTTTGTTGGAGCTGGGATGATGCTTTAATGACATCATGCAATTCAGGATCATTGAATGAATTGTACTAAAAAATCAAGGCCATACGTTGTCGGAAGATTCAAACCTGCATTACGTCTAAAGTTTCTGTAAACTTGATCGGTTTTGAATAATCAAATCTTCCCATCTTTCTCGTGTTTACTGGAACGGATACAATGTTTAGAAATTATAACTCGGTAGATTCTTTGCGTTTTGAAGCATTAATTTTTTGTGTGTTTTAGGCCATAGATGTACAAGAGAGATAACTATGAATCAGCCCCATTCATAGTAATGATCACGTGTAAAATTAACATGGCTGCTCTATCTCCTCCTACGAAGCCTGTTCCATAAAAGAGCAGGAAGGAGGAGCGGCTGGGAGCCTTCACAGAGCTCAAGAGCCTGTCAGAGATTTAGGCTTCTGATGTACCAAACCAATCATGGTTAAAAATGATTCCTAGCCCAGTGTTGGCAATAGCTAATTTTAGAAAAAGTTTAACTCTTTGGAGCCAGGCTTTTAAGCAGCACAAACAAGTCTCAAAGCTACATAGGACTCCTGTTTTACCAAGTGTCTATTTGAGTCGCCCTTGGCCTCCGGGGGTTAATATTACAATGTCAGCTCCTTGCCATGAGGACCAAAGAGAAGGGCTTTCCTCTCCCATTGGTTTAGGCATTTAAATGGCATTAAAAAGACTTGAATTGGACTTGCTTCTGCAAAGAATATAAATGGTAGTTTAAAAAAAAAGAATAAGCCAAACTCGTAATGCCTTTGTACTTTTCAAAACATTCATGATTTCTCTCGCATTCACAATTCGGTTAAAAACATTTGTCAAAGTCTAGAAAAGAGAACGCACGAGGAATTTCCAAAGTATTGCAATTTCTTCTTGACTAAACTACCGTATCATGATGCAAATTGTAGGGCGACAAAAGCGTATCGTTCCAGCTCTAGACTCTATACCTTTTTTCTTGGGTGTTCCAGACCAAGTGAAATAACAACAAATGTAATGACAATTTTTTGCCATGCTGTGACACCATCTGCATACCCTCACAAAACCAGCGACTCTACAGACCCATCTCAGACCCGTTTCAGTTTGAGTGTGCTCCCATTTTCTCCTTTTTTATAATTGTTTAATTCCCTCTTCCCTCACTCCCTCGATCTCCTTTACCATTGGTAGTTTTTCCAAGTCAATCCCATCAGGTTCAGCAAACTCTTTAAATCTTGTCGACGTATAAACAGACTAGGACAGTTAATAAAGTAAGAATATTGCTGGTCCCGAGGCTGCATATCCATACTCTTTTATGTCCATCCGCTTCTCATTCAAGTTTTCACCTCATTTTCTCCCATGTTTGTTCTTTGTGTTTATTTTTTTTCCCCCCTCCATCAGTCGCTACCTTTACGCAGACCCCCTTCACTGCAACATGACCTACCTGTTGCTCAGATTACTGAAGGATGATTTAAAAGAGTATACATATGCAGCGCGACTGGCAGGGCTGTACTATGGAGTAGCCTCGGGGATGAATGCCATTCTCGTAAGTAAAAAACAAACAACGGATTTGAGCAGAGAAAGGGATCGAGGGAGTTTGGCTGGAAATGTTCTTCTAACACTTCTAACTGGTTTGGCTTCATTTACTGCTGCTGTGATTTTGTGGTGTTTTTTTTTTTATTATAATAACCTCTCCACGCTTATTGGTAATTGGCTTTTTTCAATTTCATACCACTGTACCAGAGCTGCACCGTTTTGGGAAATATAACCTATAATTGCGAACGAGTTACTACTCGGGATTTATTGATCTACGTTCCCACTCGCTCTTACAGTACCCGTCAAAAGTATAACAACCCTCTTTTATGTATTGACTTTTTATTTTCGACACTATTTACATTGTGTGATTCTCATCGAGGAAATTAACCTATGAATGGACACGTGGAATTATGTTAAGAGTTCTGCTTGAAGTTATTGCACCCATTGACTAACTAACTCATGCCCCTAGAGGCCATAAGCGCCGCTGCAGGTGTCGTAGCATGTTGCGTTTTTTTACTCATTAATTGTCCGTGAGAGTAAATACTACGCTGACAGAAAAGACAAAGGGACAGAGGGATATTTGTACATCCAATGACACAATGGAGATACATTTTTTCACTCAAACTTGGCTGTAAACACTGTTTAAGTGGCGCTAGCCCGCAGTTGGCTTTGCCCGTTAGCCTGTTAGCTGCTTCTTCGTGATTCCATTAGTGTGTATTACGCCTCCGACCCGGAGGCAGACAAGTTGCAATTGTAGTTTTCTGGCCAGAGACACGGGGGGAGATGAAAGACCCCCAATCAGAATCAGAATAGGTTTATTGCCAAGGTTTGTGAACAAGGTTTACAAACTAGGAATTTGTCTTGGTGCAAACGTGCGACATAGAACATATAACACAGAATTAAGATAAAAAATAAGCTAAGAACGTTAAACTATAAGGCTATAAGGGCATGCATATTAAATAAGATAAAATAAAGTGACATATGGTAAGACAACAACAATTTGACAATGAACAACAGCGGGATTGTATATACAGATGTGTAGGCATATAAAGTGACATTAAGTGTTAATCATCCCATTAACACTTGTATTACCCCCAGAGGGACTACGGAAAGTTAAGTTGTTTAGTTCTTCTTTAAAATATGTTTTATATTTTAAATACTTATGGTAGTGGTATTCAACAGTATGTGAAGTCAAAACCATTTCTGTCACTACATCGTGAAGCTCAATGAGAAGAGCAAAGCAGTAATCAAAGCAACAGGCTTTTGTCCAAAGGCACATAAATTTATGTCAACTTCTTGTGTTTAAAATATAATTCCATATTCAGATTCCTTCAGTGAGAATCTACAATGTAAATGATCTTGAAATGATGCACAAGTGTTCCCAGACTATTGACTGGTGCTGTATGGGCATGAGATTTGGGGAATCGGATACAGACGGTCCAAGGGTGGCTCGGTGCAACCTCGGTTACCCAGGAGGAGCTCAGAGTAGAGCCGCTGCTCCTCCATGTCGTGAGTCCGAGGCGTTCCTAAGACTGGGATGGACAGTGTTTGTAATTTGACTTACCCAGACTTCCCTATCCAAGTCCGGGATCTCGACTCGGACTTCTGCCTCTGCGACCTGAGCCCCTATAAAGCTGATTAGATTTTACGTTTTAAACATGTCCAGGACGGTGTGTAGGATTACCTGGCCAGTAATCGACTAGTTTTCACCGTCGAGAGGGTTTTGTTTCCTACAGAACCGACAACAGACCACAATATTCTCTGCTGTAGACGAGATAAATTATAAATGTATTTCCAAACATGCTTTGTAATTTTTTGGTTGTTTTTTTTTAAATTTCGGACATTTTATGAGTAATGAGATGTTTTTATCAAATTCATTAAAAGATATATTAAATAATTTGTGCCAAAATCAAGGCCTTAAATGTCATTAAAAATCATTAAACATTAGAGAGAGTGAAATGTGCACCGCTAAAGTTTAATGCAAGAAACTACAGGGTTAATTGTGGAGCCCTGTAGCATGAACGAGAAATGAACTACATATCAAACAGAAACTTGAGTTGGAAAACTGCCTTAAAGATCAAAATATGTGCACAGTTGCTTTAGACTATCAGCTGCTTCTCTCTAGACGTCGGGTGAATGGATGGTTCAGAGTCTTCATCATTCAGTCATGCTGCGTTTATCTCCGCGGCTCGGGATGCCACTTAAATTCCAGTCACTGCTTCGCCCCTCGACGCGGCGCTTCAGTAACGAGGTTTTGTTATAATCGATTACAGTCGGCGGGTCGGAGGCAGCCGCATTCTCAAGGTTAATGATGTTGTCGCAGATTAGTTTTTACAGGTGTCAGACTGCGCTTCAGGGAGCTCTGCTGAGTCATGGGGGAAGTTTAGGTGACACTGCAAACTTGGAGGATTAAGTGACATTATGGGTATTCATGAAGCTGCTTTTGCTACTGGGGTGCCCTCTTTATGTTTGGCTTTATGTTCCACAAGAAAACAGAACCCTATTCATATAAAAGTCAGAATATGGGACATTGAGGACATTTCACTCGTCTTTTTGACGCTTGAGTAAGATATTCGATGGTGAAAATTGCGCCGATCCAGCTTTTTTGCTTCCAATACTCTGGTTTGAGTATCTGCCGAAATCAGATATTGACCGATACCAAGAGACTATTTAAAGTGGCTGCTGTGAATTTAAAAGTGAACGAGATCAATAAAGTCTTGACTTTTCTTGCAAGCGAGATGTTACTTATCAATTACAACTATTAACAAGCAGTAAAGGAAAAACATTAAACAAAAGTCACCGGACTTTTCTGCACTAAATATCCTTCGGTAAAGACCTGCCATATAAATATAAACGACTCGCATAAAGTGATCTGATCATTACAGCTTGTGCATTACAAATATATCTGTGTTATTCTTTAACAGCATTTCATAAACTAAACTACAAATACTTGGCCACTCCAGCTGTGGCTGATTGTATTATATTGGGCTACATTAGGTGATTTCAATCAATCAATGGTTTTGTATAGCCCAATATCACAACAAGAGTAGCCTCATAGGGCTGCACCGAACATTAAGGCAATAAAACAGAGCAGTAAATAAGACAGTGTAAAGTTCCGGTGAATCAAATATCCAGGCAAACATAATGTCCAAATAAGCGTCAGCAGTGGGTGGCGACGAGCAGCTCGGGCGTCTCCCGTCCTTAGACTCTCCAGCACGGCAAGGAAAAACTCAAAAACCCGGTGGGAGAAACGAGAAACCTTGAGGAGAACCACAGAAGGAGAGATCCACTCCCATGGACGGACAGGCTATAGAGACCCAGGGCCGAAGGAGGCCCTCAGCAGATGGGATTTAATCATAGTTTCTGGCCCAGCCTTGATTAGTTGCTGGGTTAGGGTTAGCATACTGCTGCTAGCCGCGGTATTTTGCGCTGCTATCAAAAACGTGTTGGGGGAAGTTGAAACTAACTCAGCAATTGCATTCTCCAGATTCTGAGCTTCAAAATGAAGATGCCCACATTCATTTAGATTTAGTTGGTGAAATGTCTAAGTTCTCAGTCGTACAGGAGTTGTCCATCTTCAATGAAGGTACTTGATTCATCTTCTGTACTCAGTAGTTGAACTTCAACTACTGAGTACAGACGATGAATCAAGTACCTTCATTGAAGATTAGTTGGTGAAAGTTGTGTTTTTAAAACGGTGAGAGCCTAAAAGGGTATAGGTTCTGTTTTAGATATTTGGAATCGATACCCGATATTGTATTTTTTCCAGAATTGGCTCCGATATACGATACCAGTATCGGATCGGTGCATCCCGACTAAAAATTAAAGGAGCAGGTCCTGCACTACTCTGATGGTTTTGCTCTTTTTACTTCCACTTTCGATCTTTTCTGCTTCTGTTTTTTCTACGCCTCACATTCTGTACTCTACATGAATGACGAGATAGAAAAGAGAACCTTCCCTTTTTACTTTCATTTTTCATTAGATGGTGTTGTCTCCCACGGTTTTACTCTGAAGTATAATGTTTGCGTCTACCAAACCTCCGCTCCCGTCGCTAATGTCCTTCTGTGCCGCAGCTGTCCGTGAAAGGCTACAACGACAAACAGCACATCATCCTGAAGAAGATCATCGAGAAAATGGCCACGTTCCAGATCGATGAGAAACGCTTCGACATCATCAAAGAGGCGGTGAGTCCCGACGCCTGCTCCATCTTCAAAATGTTTTAGATTTAGGGTTACGTCAATCTCTACTGAACTAAAACCAAGTCAAAGTCGCATGTTCAGCTCAAATCAGGCGAGAATCAGCTGCAGCTCAAAATAGTTTGGATTCCCGATTATGTAGGGGAAATGATGCACATTAATTAATTTTTAACCTGGCTCTATCCATTATACCCTTTTTTTCCCCTCATGTTTATATCTGTAATTTATAGCCAAAGCTTCAAATTGACATTTACCCACGTTTTGTGATCCTCTTGTTTTTAACTGGTCCGTGCCGTCTCTCCCCGCAGTACATGAGGTCCTTGAATAACTTCCGCGCAGAGCAGCCTCACCAACACGCCATGTACTACCTGCGCCTGCTGATGACCGAGGTGGCCTGGACCAAAGACGAGCTGCGAGAGGCGCTGGACGGTCCGTGAGCCCGGGTTCTGGCGGTAGCCTCCATAGAGCTCATTATCTGTCTGTTGCGAGAGAAGAGACGGTTCAGTGCGGACCAGAAACACGGCTCCGTAACGAGCCCCGGTGTGGGCTGTGTATTTTACAACTGAAACACTAGGAATGAATAAGCAGTTTTTATCCAAGTCCAGAATAAATCACAAAAACTGAATATGTTCCATTATCACAAAATGCCGAAGCATGGCATCAAACATGTTGATGATCAGAAAACAAAACTCATTACAAATCCTACTTAAGGATGTCCCCGTCAGGTTTTTTTTGCCTCAGAGTCATTTAATTTTGAGAATTGCCCGATACCGAGTCCTGATCCGATACCTAATATTTTTTTTTAAATTAAGAAAAGAAACTATAAATATTTAACCTGTTTTCATTCATGGTTTTGGAGAGAGTAACTCGTCTGTTTTTCCCAAGTAAGCAAGACTATTAGTCTTTCCATTCATCCATCTTCTTCCACTTGTCCGTTGCCGGGTCGTGGGGGCAGCTGTTGGAGCTGCCCAAATCACATTGCTCCAGCCCCTATGGCACCTCCTGCAGGTGGTGGGTCCACAGAAGGACGGCCTCATGGTTCTAACCGGGCCTGTTGGTCTCTCATAAGGGGCTTCTGACCCGCTCTTTGTCTGACCCGTCACCTAGGACCTGTTTGCCCTGGGAGACCCAACCAGGGGCACGACGGGATCATTCGGGCGCTCAAATTATTAGTCTTTACAGTGTAATACAGTTTTACACAGAGGGGGTGATCTGAAATCCCATTCGTTTTTAAATGCGTTTGTCGATTGGCAATGAAAACTTTTTTGTGCACTGCAATGTTCAAAACTGTCTGGCAGTGCAGAGAAAAAAAAACACAGCAGTAATGCGTTACCCCCACCGCCTGAACCGAGTGCTTTTTCTCCCGTTTCGCTTTGCCCAAATCGAGAAGCTTCTCAACTGGAGAGCAACAGTGTAACGCCGCATTTGAAAGCTAAGACCTACACAAGTGATTGTAACAGTTTTTTGTCACGTTGTCGCCGCGTTTTGCTCACATTTAAGCATTTTTTGTCGTGTTTTTGCTATGTTTTTGTTTTCGTTGCCTTTTTATCACTTTTTGTGATTTTTTATTTTTTTTTGTTTTGTTTTTAATGCATTTTTTCATGCTTTTGTTGCATTTCCAGCACGTTTTTCTTGTTCTTATGTCACACTTTTGCTGCGTTTTCACCCGCGTTGTCATCGTTATTTTGATGGGGTTTTTTTTTAAGCTTTTAGATTTGGGCAATGGCAAACTGGAGAAAATGCACTCGGTCCAGGTGGGGGTTAAGAGGTTAAGCCTTTAGTAGAATACACTCAACCAGAGGAGTGAAAACAAGCGCCTCGTCCTCACTTCCCCTACTGAATGTAGCGCGGGGGTGTGTAAGCAAAGAGGAGGCAGTGCTTTAGCAGGTTATTAACAGAGACAGAAGTTTCCCCTCGTCTTTCAGAGTATTTGCGCACGTATGTGATTAACCACAGTTCGATCACATGTGGTGGTGTAATAGCGATTAAAAACAGCCGTCCGGCCTCACTCCTCGCTGTGTTATCGGGGATGTTGTTTTTGTTCTCCGCCTTCTCTCCAAAGCCGCAGCAGTCGTATTAGTTCAGTTCGCTCGTGCCTGTACTTATTGCTCGTGTGTGTGTTTCAGATGTGACTCTGCATCGACTGAAAGCCTTCATCCCTCAGCTCCTGTCCCGGTTACACATCGAAGCGCTGATCCACGGAAACATCGTCAAAGAGGTCTGCTTTATTCTGACCAGTGTTAATTTTGACAAGATATTTTTATTTTGACGAAAATGTAATTACATTTTAGTCGAGATTTAGTAAAAAAATACCTTCAAATTGCAAGTCAATTTAGTCGACTAAATTTAGGACAAATTTAATCGACTTTGTATTTATAATATTCATTATAATCATATTTAATCAAGGTCCTCCGCTTCATGGAGCTGCTCCCTCATGAACAAAGCTCAGAGCTGTTCCTTTGGCAGTGAATTTACATGATATGAGGCTCTTTCAGACGGTCAATAGAAGTTTGGATGATTTTAGTCTCTCCTTTCTATTTTTATTTAGTCTAATTTTAGTCGACTAAAATATCTGGACATTTTAGTCATAGTTTTAGTCTCATGAAAAACTTTAAATTTAGTTTTAGTCATATGTTAGTCGTCAGAAATATCACTTTGACTCAAATTAAGACTAAATATTTTAGTCGACGAAATTAACACTGATTCTGACGCGTGTTGATGAAAATGATGTGAATAATGACTCGTGTTTTTTGAAACGGCTTATAGGGAAGATTGAAATGAAAAACAAATCTCAGCGATTCCCTGTGTTTTTTTTTCCCTCAGTCTGCGCTGGGGATGATGCAGATGGTGGAGGACACTCTGATCCAACACGCTCACACCAAACCCCTGCTGCCGAGTCAGCTCATCCGCTACAGAGAGGTGCAGGTCCCTGACGGTATGTTCTATCACGCAATCATATACCTACTGCTATAGTCTGAATACCTCACTTGGAAGCGGAGCCAACAATGTAAACGTAGTGTTAAACGAACTAAGCCTTTTGTTTGATGGAATAATCAATTTGACACATTTTAAATAGACACTAATCACTAATCCAAAATGTTAAAGCTTCCAGGGGTTTTGTGAGGCTACTATTTGTTGTACTGTAAGCTAGAAATAACAACTCTTTAGCCACAAACTCAGACAATTTGCGTTTTGGGAATAAGCGCACGCTGGCTGATAATTCTTGTGTAACTAATGAATGACACAGTGACCTACATCAGACTGTCTGTGTAAGTTCTCAGTCGTACAGGAGTTGTCCATCTTCAATGAAGGTACTTGATTCATCTTCTGTACTCAGTAGTTGAAGTCTTCGAACGTTTCGCCTCTCATCCAAAAGGCTTCGTCAGCGACAAAGGTTCCACTCTGGCCGCAGCTGAATATAGCCTACATCAGACTGTTTTTCCATCAGTCCCACTTTGTTTGGTTCAAGGCATTTGAATATTTCCTTGGACACAGGAGTCACCAGTGCGTCCAGAGCAATGGCCGCTGGTTGCAGTGCTTTATGACCGCGACGCTAAGGGCTGTAGTACCTCCCATATTCACCTTTTTACGGAGGTTCGCGTGGGCGCCGCCATGAATTGTGCCCGCCCCTTTACGGCTATCACTTTACATAGGACTGGAGAAGTCGAGATCAAATCGGTAACTACATGAAAACAAAGCCGATTTTAGGCCGCGCAGAGACAAGTGAACATTGGACACATCACATTTTCCCTCGTTCTCCGTTTATATGAATGCAAAAGTGGGCAGAATAAGGCGAATGGGGCGGCAAAACCAGCTAGTTTTCCATTAGAAGGCATTGCTTTTTACGCACGTTCTAAAAAACTGTAAAACCTGGTGCCTAATTTTTAAAACTTTCTCCAGCTTGATATAACCTGTGATAACGCTGGGTTAGTTGCAATTAAAGAAACCAGGCTGGTTTTCATAAGGAACATTTTAGAAATCTTGCATTCTAATGAGAGCTGGACAGGCCGTTAGCATCAGAGCTAATGGCGCGGCTACGACCGAACTACGTGCGAGTCTGCAGTGAAGATCCCGCCTTTATGGTAAACGGGGAGGAGTGAGGAGACGCTTTCTATTAATTCTACAGTCTCTGGTCCAAACGGCAGCATGAGCATACTGAAAGTGACTGTTCTGAACAAAACATTGTGCGCTCGGTTTTGTGAGCAAGTGAGCCCTTCATGACGATCTGGGAGACAGAAGTGGAGCGGTAGAAGGCGGTGTCCACATAATATCACTCTAATTTTGAGAAGAATGACAATTTCCCAAATAAAACTATAGAGAAACATTGACACAATGCAATAATTAGACGTGTTACCGTGAGGATTAGGATTTTATTTTGTTTCCAGGTGAAAGTTTATATGTTAAGAGACCAATTTGGCCCAAAACATGAAAATGAAAAAATGGTTTTGCCTGTAGTGTCTCCCCTTAAATGACACTCTTGTACCATTTATCTGTAACGTGCTTCATTTTTATTCCCCAAAGTCCAAACAATGAGCTGTCACTGCCACATGTTCGGCCTCAGACTTGTAGAAAAGCACCAAATCGATAATGGACATGGACACGGCGCTGAAAATGTCCTCGAATGATCTGCCTGTCACTCACCTCTGTCTCCATGGCAACCTGAGCAATAATTACCCGGCGCCTGGTTCTCCGTCACAGAGAGGCCTGGCGTCGGTGAAGGCTTAACTCGATCTAAAATCCCGCCGCTATTACCGTACGTCCCGGCTCCGAGCGGAAAGACGTCAGTGGACCAACTGCGTCAGCTCCCGGTCAAGAACATGCTGCTGTTTTTTTTTTTCTTCATTTGGAAATTCAGAGCTCTTCGGAGGCTTGACTGGTGTCCTAAATTATTGTGGGATTTTCCAGGCTTGGGTCCAGGGCGACGGAATAGACGTGCGAAAGGGCTGGGCTTTGGATTTACCTAGAACTAATTGGACTGGACCGGAGACCCATCATGCAAAATAAACTGGTTTGACCTTTAATCCGTGTTATACTGACGTTCCCTCATCAAAACCATACCTGGAGTAGAATACATTCACGCAGTTTGGAGAAGTAAATTTAGCTGATCTACAATTGTGTCGTCGTTAAAACCTGAAAAGGTCTTCCACATTTTTAAAGCCCTTAGTCCAACATTGTATTGGTTCTGAGTTATTTATTTACAAAATGTATAATTATATATCAGACCGTTTTGGAAAGTGGGTGAAGCTTATAAATAGTGACCGACAATTAAATGACACATCATACTACTAAATACAAAACTACAGAGAGTTTTCCCACCCAATACCCATTTACAGTTAATTTCCAATCGCTCTAAATGCTATTTTTACTATGGGGGAATGAATTCACCCGTTCAGAACTCTACACCAATGTTGCGATGGTTACTATGTAAAAGTAATCTGATTTCTGATTCCTTTTAAAAGTAACTAAGTTGGATTACAAGTTAGTTTATTGGTTACTAGGGCTGGGACAAAATATTGTATCGTATCGCAATACCAATTATCGGTACTTTTAGTATTGTGCAATTGTATAAAAACTAAATGGATTTGACCTTTTAGAAGCCCCTTATGAGAGACCAACAGGCCCAGATGGAATCGTGAGGCCGTCCTTCCGTGGACCCACCACCTGCAGGGGGCGCCATAGGGGCTGGTGCAATGTGATCTGGGCAGCTCCAACAGCTGCCCCCACGACCCGGCAACGGACAAGTGGAGGAGGATGGATCGATGGATATTTGACCTTTTATTTAACCGAAAAGTCCCACTGAGATTAAGAATCTCTTTTTCAGGGGAGTCAAAGTTCCTCTTGAACACGTTGCACTTGAGCTGCGTCGCTCAGGGGGGGAGCTTTACAGCGAGCCGCCGCGGAGCAGAGATACAGCGTTTGAATTAATGTTTCAGACTGTCACTATTGAACCCGGCCTGAACTCAGACTTTCCAACAATGAGAAAATGGATGCTCTGCTCCTGTGTGTAAATGCAGGCTTGTTCTGCTACTCTTTTTCTTTCTTATTCAGTATCTCCTCCTCTAAACACTTCCCCTTGTCCCCTCTCTGTTGTTGCTGCTGCAGGCGGGTGGTACGTGTATCAGCAGAGGAATGAGGTGCACAATAACTGCGGGATAGAGATCTACTACCAGACGGACATGCAGACCACGCACGACAACATGCTGCTGGAGCTCTTCTGCCAGATCATCTCCGAGCCCTGCTTCAACACGCTGCGCACCAAAGAACAGCTCGGTCAGAACACGCTTTACTTTCTCTTTGTTAACTAACCGACTTTCTGCTGTAGGCGCGGCAGAAGTCTGTGGACTCAATTGTTCAGAGAAGTTCTCGTAAGACTTTCTCAGGCCCGGCCAGTATAGGCACCGAGAGGAATATCTCGGCAACAACTTTTGCAAATGTCTCCAGAACAAGGAGTGAAAAACTTTGTTCGGCAAAGAGGAGGCTTAAAATGAGCCCTCCCTGAGTCCCTTAGGTCAGTGGTTCCCAACCTTTTTGCCTTGAAGCCCCCCCTAGTCCAAAACTGGCCCCCACAGATGTATCAAGTATATATTTCAAACAAATAAACTGAAATTGGAGTGTTTAATGCACCTGTAGTCCTTACTCCGTCATATTTGATGATTTTAGACCATTTATTTTGCTCAAATAATATAATTTATGACCTGACCCTCTGACCAGGCAAAAACCTCTGAGCCACCCCTGGGAACCACTGCCTTAGGTCTCAGAGAAGCTGTGTGAAATCGACTTGAATAAATACTTCTTCACAAATGAAGTCTATGTATAGATTATGGGAGTGTTATTTTTTTTTATTGTGTTGCTTGAGGAGCAACATGGAAACCAGTGCATTCTTAAAGAGCTACTGGCAGTATTCAGGTTCACTGGCTCCACTTTATGTGAGAGAGGTGTGAATGTTGCCTGGCCAGCCGTCCTCTCCTGCTTTTTGTATCTGATCCAAAGCACGATTGCTAACAGACGCTAAGTTTTAAATTGACCCAATCACAGACGAGGTTATCGCGACAGGAAGACTGAATTAACCGCTAGTAAAATATTTTCTTAAATGTACAAGAATGTACCTGTGTATATGGTGGTGATTTCTTCCAGTTGCTGTCGAACGTATTTTTGTCTGATTCCAAATGTACATTGATTGAAACGGCTGTTCAGCTCATTCTCTAAAGTTTACTTGACTCCTTGTTCCTTAAAAAAGAACAAAGTAACTTGTTTACCTTAATAAATCCTTTCCGTAGTCCCTCTGGGGGTAATAAAAGTGTTAATGGGATGATTGGGGGGTCTTTTATCTCCCCCTGGTGTCTCTGTCCAGAAAACCGTCCTTGCAACTTCCCTGCATCCGGGTCGGAGGCGCAATACACACTAATGCATGGGTGGCGAACACCAATCAGAGTGCGGCTCTTTGCATGATTGAATATGTTTACTACAATGCGGCTCTTTGCAAAAGAATTGGTACATATTTTCCATAAACTGTAAAATCCAACCATATTATATTCCTACAGACCCAGTTTCCCATCTCTGCACGCATGAATGAGAGTCTGTATCTCTCCTTTTTCGAGGCGGCGAGTAAAAGGTGCCCGTGCAGCTTCACTCAAAGCGGGACGCAGGTTAAACAACAGTCAGGCAGATCGTGGGATCAGCTTCTGTGCGTTTCAAGTTTCTGATTAGCCTACTCTTTATTTGATGAAAGTTGGCCTCATATTCATAGAAAAAGATCAAAATTAGTAAATGGAAAAAAGCCGAGCTCTAATGAAGCGTCGTAACGCGGAAATACGCAAAGTCATTGAGTGTGTTCTCTGCACAGTCCAGTCAGGACCAGGCTGCAGACACTGAGCGCACAGGCCAGGGGCGAATCAGAGGAGGGGGCTCAGTGGGCAGAGGCCCCTCACACTAACACACACTCCAGCATTAAAAATAAAAAAAATCGAATTCTGTCAATCCCAGTCAGAGCAGAACAGCACAAAATGTCAGTTTATTTAATATAAATGTATTTCAATCTTGGTGAGGAGTAAAATTAAATTAAATTAAAATTATTGAAAAAAAGGCCAGGCATAAAGTTATAGTTTATTGTGATTTAAATATAATCGCCACATTAAATGTAATCGCGTTCTGGATCTTGTGAATGGTCGGTGCCTTTGTGGCTCTTCACAGGATCAAGGTTGAACATTTCGGCTCCCGGTCTGTGACTAGTTGGCCACCCCTGAACTAATGGAATCACGAAGAAGAAGCTGACAGGCTAACGGGCAAAGCTAACTGCGGGCTAGCGTCACTTTAGCAACGTTTACAGTCAAGTTTGAGTTTAAAAAAAATTATCACGTCATTGAGTTGTGACATAATGTACAATATCCATCTGTCCCTTCTGTCTTTTCTTTCAGAGTAGTATTCACTCTCACGGACAATTAATGAGTAAAAAGAAACGCAACATGCTACGACACCTGCAGTGGCGCTTATGGCCTCTAGGGGCATGAGTTACTTGGTTCTGCTTTAAAGCTGCCCTTCGCTATTCCATTTTGTGTCAGACATGTCATTTGCTTCATGTCCGGCTTTTCTCCGATTGGTTAGTGCGCTTGTCAATCACGCCCATCAGGAATTTGAATAAATCACAGCAGATCCCAGATGCGCGTCTTTTGTAAAGAATAGGAAAAGCGTGTTGAAAGTCCTCTCTGTCCCAGGCTACATCGTGTTCAGCGGGCCTCGACGGGCCAACGGCGTGCAGGGCCTGAGGTTCATCATCCAGTCGGAGAAGGCGCCGCATTACCTGGAGAGCCGCGTGGAGGCGTTCCTCTGCACCATGGAGAAGTCTGTGGAGGAGATGAACGACGAGGCCTTTCAGAAACACATCCAGGCCCTGGCCATTCGCCGCCTGGACAAACCCAAGAAGCTGTCGGCCGAGTGCGCCAAGTACTGGGGCGAGATCATCTCCCAGCAGTACAACTTCGACAGGGGTGAGGACGGGCACCGGGAGGTTGGGTGGTCGGGGTCATCAAAGCGGCATCCGTTTAAATATTCTTCATCTGTAATTGCCAGAATAAATCAACCACAAATTAATCTTATAATGAATCGTTAATGTGCACGGCGTCATCAAAAGTAAAGGTCAAGTTTATTTATAAAGTATCGATCGGAATAAAAAGTATTGCGTCATTGAGCACAAAAATCGATATATTGTCACTAGGAGTGTGACAATATATCGATTTTACAATATATCGTGATATTTTGCGGGACGATACAATACCGATACTTTTTATTCCAATAGCGATACTTTCGATGACGTCATGCATATTAATGAGCACCGTCATGCATACTAATGAGGCAGCAGTGCTCCACTGTTTTCACAGTCAATCGAGGCCAACAACGATCAAGAATTCAGTGTGGACAGCAGGGGGCAGCACTACAGTTTTAAGCACTTGGACCAAACACTGTCACACAAATAAATTACTTTTAATGATGGTTTTAAAGATAAAGAAGATTAATTGGGGGTTGATTTATTACTTTTTTTAAATAGGACTGTGGTTTCTTGTTTAAATGTAAATGAAGTCGCTGACAGATCTATAGACCCATTTTCAGTAAGTCGAGGATCATTTATAAACGTGGTACAAACCACATGAAAAGAAATGTAAATGATGAATAATATGTAGTATTTTAAAATAAAGGTTAAAAGCAGCATGTTTTTTTTTTTTATCGTGATGTATCGTAGCTTTCTTTTGTGCAATACATCGATTATCGGCGTATCGTGAGATATTCGTTATCGTGAGCCATGTATCGCGTATCGTATCGAATCGTGAGGTACCCAGAGGTTCCCGCCCCTAATTGAAACGTGTGACAAATGTGCAAGTTTTACCAAAGGCGTGTGATGCTTCTGTGTGGTTGTTGCTCCATTACTAATTGTCGTACCCGTTTTTGTGCAGATAACATTGAAGTATCGTATCTGAAGACACTGACGAAGGAACACGTCATGAACTTCTACAGAGTGAGTACTCCGGGTGTTTCTGGGAAAGTTGCGAAGGGAATAAACTGGGAATTGAACTGAAGGTCCCTTCTTTACAGGCGGATATAAGCTTGAAGCGTAAACATTTGATTTGGAAGTTAAACACTGAAGTCTCTGTCACTGCAGAGATGTAAAGGTCTCAAAGCACAAGGGTTTGAAGAGGACAGTGTTTTAGGTTGTGGCCGCGATACAGAGAAATGGAACAGACTCATTCCATCGTCATATATTCATCAAGCATGTACAGTATTTATAATATTGTTTTAAAAGTCTATAGTTTAGGTCTGTTTTAATATTGGTCAGTGTCTGGTTACATTTACATGACTTTGACTCGGATCATGACAACACATTCACTTTGTTGTTTGTCCCACTGTTGATTTAGAAAGAGAAGCTGTGTGTTGACAGGACGATGGGGTCCTCACTCTTCTGTGGGTGTGGGCGGTGACATCACTCAAATGCATGTTTTATGGTTCAAAAAACGAAACTAATGGGTAGCTAATAGATCACCAATTGTTCAAGGGAAAAAAAGCAACAAATTGAATGTTTGTTTTTAACCTCTCAACCCCCCGCCTTAACCGAGCGCGTTTTTCTCCAGTTCAGCTTTACCCAAATCTAAAAGGCCAGTGTAACGCCTCAATTTTTTTATAAATTTTTTTTTTCTTTTTTAAGATTTTTTTCTCGTGTTGTTGCTGCTTTGTCGTCACTCTTGTCATATTTGTTTTTTTTTTTGTCGCTTCTTCATTGCGTTTTTTCATAACCTTTTTTTTGCAAATTGTTTTATTTTTATGTTTTTATTTTTTTTATCCGCTTTTATCCTCATTTACGTCTCGTTTTTGTCACTTTTTATACAGTTCCCATTGAAACTTTCTGGAATTTTTGGGGGGGAAATGCCTAATCACTGCCTAATTCTGATCAAACGATGGAGAGGCGAAGCTTCCAGGCTGTGCTGAATAACATTAGGACCATTTAGACTTTGAAGTTCTAAGTTCTATCGGGGTGTTTTATATTCTTTTATAATCTGTGCATCGCCTCAATTGTGTCTCCATAGGAACGACTGATGGTTGAAGCCCCGAAGAGACACAAGGTTTCTGTGCACGTCCTGTCCAGAGAGCTGGACTCCTGTGAGTGACAAACATCCCTCCGCCCGTTCCTTTATCGTTCTAACGGTTTAACTGGCTCCGTTTCCCTCGCAGGTCCCATCGTGGGCGAGTTTCCGTCACAGAACGACGTGAACCTGGCGCCGGCCCCCTCTCTGCCTCAGGTGAGGAATACGATTTAAAATGCAATTTGTCTCAGAGATTACAGGCAAACGCTCGGACTAAACGTCACAGCAAACGGTCAAACTCTTCCTCCAATCGAGCGGTTTCGTAGGGTAAAGTTTTAGCGAACCGACAATCTAGCGTTGGCGTTAGCGTTCTGTACAGTGTAATATTTCCTCATGGAAGTCGTACTGTTTATACTCTATCGTCTTTAACACAAGTTTGTCTCACAAAGTTTGTTCTCCCTCGTTTTATAGTCAACTTATTTAAGAGTCTGACACACTGGGTTCTTCATTTGGGATAATACATTATTGTAATTGACCCTCATTTATCAAACTTGCGTACGGTGAACTCAGAGCGTATGTGGGGTGTACGAAAAATCACCGCCTGTTTTGGCATTTATCAATCTGAGCTCAGATCCTACACCAGGTCAGGAGGTGGATACACCAATTTTAACTAAACACTAAACAGCAGGAAAACAGTTTTTAACAGCATGAATCGCATGTGATCCTCATTAGTGATTTAAACATGAAACAAGGCGACAGCGTTGATGTTTATGGACTTGAGCTGCATCGACATCATGCTCCTCCAGCCCAGAGGCTCAGCCCGGACCAGAGACTCTAGAACCTGGACCAGAGACTCTAGGACCTGGACCAGAGACTCTAGGACCTGGACCAGTGACACTATAACCTGGACCAGTGACTCTAGAACCTGGACCAGAGACTCTAGAACCTGGACCAGAGACTCTAGAACCTGGACCAGAGACACTAGAACCTGGACCAGAGACACTAGAACCTGGACCAGAGACACTAGAACCTGGACCAGAGACTCTAGGACCTGGACCAGAGACTCTAGAACCTGGACCAGAGACTCTAGGACCTGGACCAGAGACTCTAGGACCTGGACCAGAGACTCTAGGACCTGGACCAGAGACTCTAGGACCTGGACCAGAGACTCTAGGACCTGGACCAGAGACTCTAGAACCTGGACCAGAGACTCTAGATCCTGGACTGCAGCCACAGAGATGCTTATGTTTTTTATATTTATGTTTCGTTTTTTGTTAACAAAATACCGCTGCTGCGCAAACTTTGTGTGGATTCCCCGCCTCACACCCGTGGCCGTGTACCGGGCCTCACCTGGGTCTGCGTGAGGCCATGCTCCGTGTTCTGGTTGGTTTGAGGCTTCCTCATACGTGAATATTTGTGGGCGTTTCATTCAAATGACGCTAGGATTTCTCCGTGGCATTTACCATCAGCTGCGCTTGTGGTACGATGAGATCTGAGCGGAAAGCACAGGTTCATATATCGCAAATGCACCTAAGCATAAACCGTTTGTTTAGGCAATGTTGATAAATGAGGGCCAATGTGTTTAAAATACAGGCAATATGTAAAAGAAAATGCCTCCATCCCGCCTTAACCTCTTACCCCTCGCCTGAACCGAGTGCAATTTTTCCAGTACGGCTTTACCGAAATCTAAAGCTTCTCGACTGGAGATCAACTGTGTAATGTCTCATTTGAAAGCTGAGACCAACAAACTGATCCCAACTTTTTTGTCACGTTGTCGCCATGTTATTGTCACACTTAAGTGTTTTTGACGCTTTTTTGAAAGCGAAACTGGAGAATATGTGCTCGGTTCAGGTGGGGGTTAAGGGGTTGATACTTATTACTATAACCATTTGTTAATTGATCATATTTTAGTGGCTTTATTCTCTTCCAAATTATATAATTTTCAAATCAAATATTTTTTTTGGGTAACACTTTATTTTACAGTACCCTTATCATTATGTACCTACAAAGTACAAGTTATTCCATTGTGTATCTAACCCATAGGTACAAGTTATTACATTGTACCAAATTTACTTGGTATCACTTTATTTTACAGTACCTTGATTCATTGTACGTTTTCTTTTTTTATAATTTTTTTCATGTATAAATTTGACTTAAATGTATAGATAATGCGAGTCCTCTTTGTGCTCGTGGTCTTGTTTTATCATTCCAGGTCTTAAGAACATCTTAAAGGTGCAATATGCAACTTTTTATATAGAAAAAAGTTGATAATTGTGCGTATTTGACCTTGTAGTGACCCAGTGGCTGTATGAGTGGTCAGCATGGCGCCTTTACTTTCCATCAGTGGTCTCTAGGACGCGCCAGGAGCTTTTTTTTTTTTTACACACAAAAAGTTGCATAATGTACGACTTTTTTTGACTTCCTTAGGTTATTGTAAAAAGAAATCATGACATTTAATGGTTTGGGAATCCCCAATATTGTATTGTTTTATAATGAAGATGACCATTTTGTTGCTCTAATCTATTGGTAAATAATTTATCAAAGTACTTGATCCACTGTTTGAAAGCCACTTCCTTTTACAGATGTAACAAAGTGAAATGAATTGTATAAACCTTAAAGGGATATTTCAGGATTTTTGACATAGGGCCTCATTTCCTAGTTATCCAGAGTGTTGTTGATTTCTGGAGATTTTTACACTTTTTTCATTCATGCAGTCCTTGTATTTGAGAGTTTAGTGGTGCTAGGCTAGCGCATGTCTATGGTAACTAGTAGCCTGCATTAAAAAAACCTTCATAATCATGGTCGTCCTCCAAACGTTGCCATATCTTATTTTTAAAAAGCTCTTTTGTGAAGTCCACGTGTAGTAATGCCGGCCGCAGCTAAACAAACGACTGTAGATCCGGTAACCTCGCAGATCACTCCGCCGCTGCGTAGCTACAACCAGGAAGCTGACGCTGCTCAAATAGAAGTTATTTTAAATGCAAAATGGTTATATTAAAAACAATTATTCAGTCAACACAGACATTTATATGGGTTCTAAGTGATTTGTCTGACGGTTTTTCATGCAGGCTACTAGTTACCATAGACATGCACTAGCCTAGCACTAGCCTAGCACCGCTAAACTCTTCAAATATAAGGACTGCATGAATATATGTATATATAAAAACAAATCTCCAGAAATCAACACCAGTCCGGATAACTAGGAAATGAGGCTCTATGTAAAAAAAATAAAATAAAAAATCCTGAAACGTCCCTTTTAAACGGACTCTCCGTCTCTTTCAGCCCGTGTTGGTGCAGGACATGACTGAGTTTAAGCGTAACCTGCCGCTCTTCCCGTTGGCGAAGCCGCACATCAACTTCATGGCGGCCAAACTGTGAGCGCTGCCTCGAAACGCTTTCACCGGGACAGTTTCACTCTCCCCCCCCCCTCCGTCACAAAACCCCCCTTTATCCGACCGGGCCTGCGTTAGCGCGTGCATGTAAGTGAGCCAGGCAGCGGGCGCTCACCGGGGGAAAGACAAAAAAAGGAATTTTGAAATCGCGACGCTAGTGCCCGTAGCGAAACCGTAGCGACGTCAGCGTAGAACTAGCAAACACAAAGGTGGGGGGGGGAATGACCTGGTTTGTCCCCGTTTTTTTCAAAGACGTACTTGGCGTTTAATTCCAATCACTCAAACAGTTGCTGCTTTTCGAGTGAGTTTTCACAATGGCGGAGGGGAACGATGGACTGGTCGCAGAAAATTACCTGATATTTTATCCGAACATATGCATTTGTGAAGGACGTTGCCTTATATTTATGTTTTTAGCGCTCGCGGGATGATCGAATGTCTCTGTGCACTGGTGAAATGTTGGGACACTTTGGGGAGGGCTGCTTTTTTTTTAAATCAGCATTTCACGATTAATATGACTTTTCGTTTTTTAGACATGCTCTTTGCGTTTTACACTAGATACCGACATCTCAGGGTTCTTTCATTGCTGTTTTTAGCCGTTTTTTAATAGTCGCTGGAAATAAAAAAACACCACCTACCTTTCATCACTGCTCACAAGTGTTTTTTTCTTCTTCAGAGTTTTCCCGAACAGATCAGTGGCTACAGGGACAGTTTAAGGGCGTTTGTGGGTATTTGGTAATAATCTCAGACACATCTTTATCACCGTCTCACACTTTGTTGGCAAGATTGATCTAAAACAGCTGGAGCAAAATATCCAGTCGTTTCGCTTCCCAATTTTCAAGCGATCGCACCTTAAGCCCCTCCCACTCCCCCCCACAATGAAAACTATATAATACAACTTTATATGGAATTTTGCATGTAAAGCACTATAATGCAACTAAATGGGAATTTCAGGAGTTTCAAGGATTTCAGGAGTTTCAAGGTTTTAATAATTTCAAGTATTTTAACAGTTTCAAGGATTTTTCAGCTAAGCCCCTCCCACTTAGCTGGATTTCTGACGTCACTCTGCATTGACTGAAGAACTGAAGCCGACTGATATATTTACTCGGCGCTATAAGATAAAACGGAACTCAAGTGTCAGCTTAAGGTAGTCCTGCAGTCTAGCCATGAACACAAGATGGCGCCACTCAACATGAGTTCCTGAATATGGTTTAAAAAAAAAAAAAACGAATGAAAAGCCTGTGTGGCTGTAGTGAAGCTCCGGTGCGTCTTTTTACCTCCAGATAATTAAAGGCCCTATACTTTGTAATCAACACCCACAATAAACAATAAAAGAGGAAACCACTAAACTAAAATGTTTGTTGTGGTGCAAACTCAATCAACGCTGCTAAGAACGGCCATAGGAGAAGATTACAAGATTAATCAAAGATTCGAGACTTGGGCGAAACCCCGCTCCAGGTCTGTTTGTTTGTTTTTTTCATAATGCCCTTCCTTTAACCTCTTAACCCCCGCCTGAACCGAGCAAGTTTATCCAAGTTTGGCTTTACCCAAATTTAAAAGCCATTTGAAAAGAGTGTCAAAACAGCGACAAAAATCACGTAAAACGAGGATGAAAATGGAACAAAAGAGTAACAAAAAACCTCCACAGGAAATGGAGGATATTTACCCAGATCGGTACTTCCGGGTTAGCGGAGAAAAATGCTAACGGCGCAGCAGCTACGCTAACACCGGAAGTACCGACTTTAGTAAATAATACTTTTTTTTAGCTGTAGGTGCGGCATTTTTGGCTAATGGGCCTGATAAATAAGTTTGTTCAGTAACACTCCGTTGAGTTTCAGAAATATTGATTGTGGTATTAAAGAGTTTAAAGGGTCTATAGTTTTGCTGCAAAGTTTGATTTCATTCCAACGTTTAATGGGGAAATGGTTATGGTTCATTTAAGTTAAAATTGAAGTATTTGTGGCGTTGAAACTGCATTAAAAAGCTGCTTTCATTGTATTTTTTTTTTTTTTTATATCCTTTTAACAAAAATTCAATGGGGGGAGAATGTCTTTTTTTCAGGTAAGAAATCATTGCTGGTTTACCCACAATTTAAGCCATTTCTCACTCGAAAATATAACCTCTGGCTCAGTAGATGCTGTAAAACGAGCTTTTCTCAGGTGCTAACAAACCTTTCTCACCAAACACCTACACATCTATTTTAATTCCTCTTCTTTTAGACGCATATTTTCGCACATTCGAGCTGTATCGTTTTGAGTCGAAGTCCGAGCTACTTCTCCAAAGTCTCTCCGCATTTTACCAAGTCCGTCATTATTGTCATTCAAGTCGATGTATTTTATTTTTTTTCTCGTTTTGTCTCTACATTTTGGTCAATAACCCAAAGACAAACCAGCAGAAAAAAGTTTGAATCGTAGCTTGTAAATCTTATGAAAAATAAAAAAAACAGTTTCACTGCAGTGTTGTGACTTATCGGGCTCCACGGGCCGTGCGATGTAGGAAAAAAAAAAAAGACGTGTAGAGTTTTTTGTGTTCATTTTTATTTCCTGGATGTAAAACTCGGCGTGTGATTGGTTCGGAGTGGGAGGGTTTCAATCGTGTGCTGGTGCTTTTAAGTTTGTTCTTAAATCTGTGTGTTTCTAACGAATAAATGACTGAAATGATTGTGTGAAGCGTTTTTTTTTTTTTTTGCAAGTGAAATTCAGACTTCGGTTTGTTCATAAACTATTGGAACTAGGAGTTTGCGTGAGCATTTGGGGGAACTTGGAATGATTTGAAATTTAAAAAGAAAAAAACAAGTAGGATTTGTTAACTTTTGGTATAAATGGCTGTACTCATGATGTAGGGGGTACTTTAAGTAAGTGCTTTATTGTCATTGTACAAGTGTACAACGAAATAGTGTTCAGGTGTTAGTCCTGAGCTGCTGCGGCTGAGCCGCGCTGCCACTGTGTCAACCTGAACCCCATGACCTTGGAGGTCGGGGAAACTGTAGCACTTGGAAGAAACCTGGCTGGCTGCCCTCTGAAACGGTGCACCGCCCCCTGTTTCAGAGCATGGTGTCCTGCACTGGTCAGCTCCTCCTCCCTATTCCTCCTGCAGCTCCCTGCTTCAATCTTTCACCATCTCGTTTGTCCCTTCCTTGTTTCCTGTAACTCCTCTTGTGACGCCTCGACTGTGCTGCAGCTGTGGGGGCTCTCGGTGCCTCTTCAGTGTCCCAGAAGCAGAAACTTGTAGGTCTCAAATGGGTTTAGCTGATAAGCTAGCATTTTGTTTACCTTTTAAAAAGCTTTCTTCAGGACCATTTTAGACTCTCAAAGTAAACAAATCCACCAAACCTCCACAAAAACTCGGCATAGACATACAAAAGTATCCAGAAAAACAGACGACAAATCCAGGTCGCAGAAAAAGGTGAATAATGAAGTTGTACCAGGAGGGAGGGAGGCTTCTTCCAACCTCAGTATCATGGCTCGACTCGATTTTCACCCTGAGCCAGCCTGTCTACTGAAGCCTAAGGGGCAAAAAAATAATAAATCACTTAAAAACATGTGCAGCTGCTGTCTTGAGGCTCTTTCACTTGTTCAATAGTGTTTCCATGGTGGTGCAAAAATGTTCATCCAATAAGACGGGTAGAGCTGCCTCAGAAACGAGCGTCCACGAAAGCGCTGGGCCTCCGGTCCGCAGCCTCAGCCGGACTGTGTGCGGGAGGATGGAGCTGACGGAGAATATTCGCCCCTCGCTGTCACGGCGGGTAAGGCTTCATCAGCTTCTGCTTTACACATTATTTTATAAAAAAATTAAAGATCGGGAACCACTGAGTTATTTTCAGTCATGAGAGTGAAGTTGACGGTTAAAATGTACTTGTATTTTATCACTAAACCTTAAACCGGTAAAACAATCTTCACCTTGGCTTGTCCTGAGGTGAGTGAATGAATAATGACGTCATTTTTAAAGTATAATTTATGGGAGAGAAATGGGCTCAACTGCAGTGTATCTGTAGCCTTAACAAAATGTGTTAACTTGTGATGGACATGCTGTTGAAGATAATCGCAGTCTAATGCCAATTTGCAAATGACACGAACAAATGTGGGAAAAATAGTAAAAAACTAAAATGGCAAACTGCATGTATCGTCTAATCCAGAAAACCCAGAGGTCATGTTTCTTTCAGGGATCCGTCAAACCGAAGCTTCTCGTCACAATGAAAAACGCAGACGTGAACATTTGGAAAAATACATTTATTCACATGAAGTGGTTTTAACAGAAGCCTGGTCTCTACACCGTCCCCGTCCTGATGAGAATCCGGGACGGGGCTGAGGCACATTCAGTTCTCGTTTCCATTCACTGCGATTACACTTTGGGCACGATCACAGAGGCGGCGTTTTCGGGGTGAGGTGGCCATATCGCCTTCGCTCTGCCCGTCAGACCTTGGAAGCTAAGCAGGGAAGGGCCTGGTCGGTCCTTGGATGGAAGCGCAAATGGACAAAGAGTAATTTCCCCTCGAGGTTTTAAAATGGTCTCGTCTATAATCCTGTGTATGATTCCCCTAAACTATACAATGAGTCACTGTTGAACTGTGACAGCAGGGGGCGCTTTATTAGAGGCATGTGGCTGATTTATGCAGCACATTCATGTTTAGTAGGTTCTTCAGAAGGAGCTCGTTTGAAAGACCAAAGTCAACAGATTCCAAAACAACAAACGTCTCAAAGTCCTTTGGTTCTGAAATTAGAAGCAAATGTCTGCAACATAAAATATATTAAAATTAAATGTGAGGTGAACAAACTTCTCATCGCAGTGTTTCTCGGGCCTCCAAAAAAACTGGAAGTCTCTATCGACCCGTAGAGAGTGCTTAAGTGCCCGAGGGGTCCCTGTACCCCTGGTTGGGAACCACTGTTTTAGATCATTATATGTTTGTAAATTTAAGCAGAAGAAGAAGAGGTCTTCATGGAGGTTTTGTGTAACGAAACAGCATCAATAATGAATGTATCAAAGTATTGGCATAAAACACTGTTTTTAAGCTTCTATGGAGACATTAGCAAAGCGGTACGACTAAAGCAGGGGGGAGGCAACGTCGGGCCCCGGGGCCAAATCTGGCCCTTCAGCACAAAACCTGTAACCTCCAAGATGCTTTTGAGAAATATTATTACTAGTGGTAGGACTTGATTAAGATCAATTAATTAATAGGGCCTTTGTAATTGATTAATCAATCGCATTTAAGCATCATTTATTTAGGGGCTGTATTCATTATTTAGAGGTACATTTTCGATACCTCTGTATTTTCCTACATTTGAACTTATTTGAAGTGGAGATCTGAGGCCCATGTGATCAACACTTAATTTTTCAAAATATATGTTAACTGCTTTTGTCTTTCATCTTTTTAAAGCAGTACCAAGTAACTTGTTTCCCTTAATAAATCCTTTCCGTCGTCCCTCTGGGAGTAATACAAGCGTTAATGGGATGATTGGGGGGTCTTTCATCTCCCCCCCGGTGTCTCTGGCCAGAAAACCACAATTGCAACTCCCCTGCCCCCGACCCGGAGCACCAATACACACTAATGGAATCACGAAGAAGAAGCTAACAGGCTAACGGGCAAAGCTAGCGCCACTTAAACATTATTTACAGCCAAGTTTGAGTGAAAAACAAAAAAGATCTCCATTGTGTGATTGGATGTAGAATATCCCTCTCTCCCTTTGTCTTTTCTGTCAGTGTAGTATTTACTCTAAAAAATTAATGAGTAAAAAACCGCAACATGCTACGACACCTGCAGTGGCGCTCATGGCCTCTAGGGGCACGAGTTACTTAGTACCGCTTCAAATAAACAAGTTTGACGGTAAAATGATTTTTGCCGTGTTCGTCTGCGGGGGGAAAAGGAAACTGAAAAAGTGTCCGTGTCTCTGATTAATTTCGATTATTTATTTTTTTTAAATCACATTAAACCTTCATGTCATTAATTAATCGGAATTAATCGAGTTCCTGACGACACAAGTCAGACATCAAATACAAGTTTACGAAAATACTGTCCAGTCCATAAAGATCTCCACACACACCACGAGGTCACATGGCTGGACGACACTGGCACTTGCAGGAAGTGCTGCTTTACGTCGCCCCCTGGTGTTTGGACGAAGAAAACAAACCTGCCCGGACTAAAGCGTAAAGTAAAGTAAGTAAAAGTTAGTTGTCGAGGAGAAGAAGAAAAAGCTGCGGATTGCCGGTTAAAAAACTAAACTTTGCTGGAAAAACGTTAAAGAGCCGACGGTGACGCGACTTTTACACACGCACGAAAAAAAAAAAGAATGCAATTTTATAAAGTGATGCGTTTTGTGCCTCGTGATCCGTCGATACTTCTCTGTTTGCTTATATATTACATTCCAATGCGTGTGCTCGATACATGGCTCCCTTCAACGATGGCGAGAAAGGCGCAAAAAAAAAAACCCCGACTACTATTTCTATCTGCAAAATAAAGATTATAAAACGATAAACTGTACCCCTTATGAAAGTACGCGCCCCTCGATTTGATCAGCCTCCAACGCTCTCTCATCAGTTCAGGATTCGCGCGGGAGTGTCCGAGATCAAATTAAAATCCGGGGACGGGTCGCTCTTGGCACGGGGGGGGGGGGGCAGGGGGGCAGAGAAGTGTCCGGCCTAGGCCTCCTCCTGCTCGGGGAAGTTGAGGATCTTGCGGTGGGCTTGTCTCAGATACTGCTGCTGCTTGAAGTAGACTTTGAAGGCGCCTTTAATGGCCACGAAGGCGATTCCTCCCTGTGGAGAGGAAGGAGAGGGGGGGTGAACATGGAGGGGTGACGTGCGAGTCCAACAAAACACATTCTCACTCTGATGACCAACATTAAATAAATAGTGCAAGGTTTATACAAATGGCCATTTTCATTTCCAATTATATTATATTGCTGACGAGACGTACGCAAAACAACAACTAGATCTTTACTTCCCATCACGGCGGCCTCTATGGCGCTCCAGGATCAATAGACTCCAAATCATAGCAACGCCGCCCGAGAAGTGACTTCCTGTTTCGATCCAGCACGCCAAAATAAAAGCGCGCAGCTCGTCTTATTAGGTTTCCTCCCCACCACTAAAAACATGTACAAAAGATTCTCCTCCGGGGCCAGGCAGGACTCCCCCGGGAAATAAATCTCAGCGGGACTTTCCTGGTTAAAGAACTCGACAAGCAGTTGCACACCATGAAGCAATAAAGTTGAATTATTAGTTGGCTAAAATCCTAAACCCATTTTTAGCTCTCACTTCCTGATTGTTCACTTCAGTTAATTAGAAGCAGAGACAGAGAAGAGACGAGCTAATTTTGAGCTAATCTAGCCTCAGCACATTTTTCTCCAGCACGAATCAGGAAGTCTAATTATCACAGCTTAAAACTCTGAATATATACAAAATATACACGCCCCGACAAATGTAAATTAAATGCCAGTTTGAATCCAATTTAAAAACTTCCTAATGACATTATGGCGCAAATAATATAACGACTTTGTGCTTTTTAATATCCTGCGGAAATCAAACTGATTTCCGCAAGGGCTGACACTAATTTAGGCAACGCAATGTTCTTCCCTGAACAGCAGGGGCAGCACAGGCTCCTCCGACGATGGCAACGCCAGGATTCGAATAGTGAAAGAGTGGTTCAGGGACAGATCTTAACCCCGCTGAGAATCTTCGGGACGTGCCGGGGGGAGAGCGGGATCGAAAACGTGGACCCGCTGAGAGGGCTGAGGGCTTTACGCACCAGGATAGTCCTCTGCAGGTTGGAGTTGACGCTGCTGAACATGAGTTTGCCCACGATGGTCGCGATGGTGGGGAAAACCAGCGCCCCGCACAGGATCCTGGTGGCAGAGACGTGATCCGCCAAAGGACTGGCCTCGGCCGGGATCCTCGGCACCGGGCACCCGATACCTGCAGGACGGAGGGAGAGGGGTTGATGTACAGTCCAGTGTTAATTTTGACAAGATATTTTAATTTAGTTTTAGTCTTTTGACGAAAATGTAATTCAATCGACTTTGTATTAATAATATTCATTATAATCATATTTAATGGAGGTCCTGCTTCATGGAGCTGCTCCCTCATGAACAAAGCTCAGAGCTGCTCCTTTGGCAGAGAATTTACATGATATGAGGCTCTTTCAGACGGTCAATAGAAGTTTGGATGATTTTAGTCTCTCCTTTCCATTTTTATTTAGTCTAATTTTAGTCGACTAAAATATCTGGACATTTTAGTCATAGTTTTAGTCGCATGAAAAACTTTAAATTTAGTTTTAGTCCAATTTTAGTCGTCAGAAAAATCACTTTGACTAAAATTAAGACTAAATACTTTAGTCGACGAAATTAACACTGGTACAGTCAACTGTTATCATTTTCACATGGTCTGGGACAATATGGTTTATACAGAGAGCCAGTCAACTTTATCGCTTTATAGTGCCATTTTAATGCACAAATACTACAGGGAAGTTCCTATTTTCAAAAGCAAAGTGGATAGAATGTGTTCAATTTCAGCCAAAACTGCAGTTAATCATGTTTTGGACGATAATTTATGTGTTTTTGATTAAATTCGGCATTCAAATACTCTGTTCCAATAACTTAAGATTTAATGCCAGTTGAAATCCAAGAAATCCTTATAAAGACATTTGGCAGAGTAGATTTTATAACTGTGTCAGAGACAGATCAGTGTTTTACTTCAAAGCTCTGGGAAACTTGACTCATTGCGTTTCTGCTTCATAAATGTGTTTAGATGTTTCAGTGTTTTTGTGAAGCTCTTCACACGAGTCGTCGTCGGTCGAGTCAATTGCCTGACCTGGGAATATACTGTTCAGGATCTGCAGTTTGTTGGAGTACTTCCTCCACAGCCGGAGCACGTAGTCCTCCCAGCGGACCATCTTGCCCAGGATGAGCATGACGGGGATGGTGGGAAGCCCAATGAGGAGGAACAGGGGGTCGGCCCGCTCCATCACGTCCAGACCCTCTTTGTGACCCACCACCTGCACCGGACGATATCAGAACACAGTCCAACACTCGGACAGTCTTTCAAACACGACAGAGGAGATCAAAGCCTGACAGGCACAAAATTACAGGAATTTCCAACATTGGACTTGAAGTATAGAAGTATAAACATTTGATTTGATACACACGGAAATATCTCACAGCAGAGATGAAAAAAATAAAGTCTGACACCAAAGTTTGAAGAGGACAGGGTTTTAGTTTGTGGCCGATACAAAGAAAAGCTTTTGGAAATGGACCAGACTCATTTCATGTTTGTCTATCTTCATGTATTCATCAAGTATGTGCAGTATTACAATATGATATGTTTTAAAAGTCTATCATCAGCAGAAAGTAGGTTTAGGAAAGTTGTGTTATCTTCAATGAAGGTACTCGATTCATCTTCTGTACTCAGTAGTTGAAGTCTTCGAACGTTTCGCCTCTCATCCAAAAGGCTTCGTCAGCTACGAAAGTCCCACTCTGGCCGCAGCTGAATATATAGACCAACGGGGAGGAGTTAGGGTTGGCCCGGCTCCTCCCCTCTAATCACAGCTACTCTCACCTGTGGGCAAACACCTTTGAAGTAGAGCGTCTCTAACGACCTGCTCACCTCAGTATCGGTCAGCCCTATTCATAGATGATCACTACCCAGTATCTGTCCTATTCATGGCTGATCACTGCCAATTACCTGCCTATTGTTCTTTTGTTGGCTGAGGTGCCGTCTCCTTGGACTGGCCGTGCCCTTTCGTATTATGTTTTGGTTCACCAATTGATTATTCACCAAAAAATGCCCCTCAGAACAGCCCTCACTCAGCCGCCTACGCCCTCCCCAGGATAAAACATGTCTTCCCTGTTTAATTTTGTGATGTCACTTCCATTCCCTCGGACGGCAGGGCACCTGGGCTTTGGGAAACGGCCGAGTTCATCATGAGGTCCCGGTAGTCAATGATCTTGTCCTACCTGCATGACCGTGACTGCCCCGTAGGTGACCGCGGTCCAGTAAATAGACCCCACCATGATCCCGGCGGCGGCGAAGGGACCGGCCTTTGAGATGAGCCGGTCTGCGAGGTCCAGCACGTACACCACCGGGCCTGTAGGGGGCAGAGGAGGAGCGGCGGGTCAGAATTTATGTGATGTGTTGTTAGCGTGTCAAAAGCCGAACTCCCCCAAAAAACGTTTGTGATGTTTATTACTGCACTTCCTCGTTGGACGCTGGCATGGCAACTGCTTACCTCTATGTCACTTCCTGTCAACCGTGTTATACCAGTGAGAAATCCGTGAGTCATTATTCCCGTGAACTACACTATTAAAAAAAATAGAAGTCACAGCAATGCCTTTAGCGATCTGAACCTGTTCCTAGCCATTAAAACTAGAACCCGTTTTAAAGTGAACGTCCCCGTACAAATGAATAGGGAAGACAGGCGCAATACTAACATATGCTGAGGTATGTTTTGTCCTTTTCATGTCATTTATATAATTTTTGTGGTTTCATTATCATTGACATCTTATAGGATGATGTTTAGTGGTTCCTGGAGGTAGGGGTGGGCGATACGACAAAAATAGAATATCGCGATTTTTGAATTATAAACCTTTTTATAATGACAAAATAACTTAAATTACACACTGAAGAAGAAAAATACTACACTAATTGATTCAACTTTGTGATAATCAACACAGCAATAATAGACTTGGACCTGAAGCAAACTCACTGTATAAATGAAAAACACAATAAAACTCCAGATAATAAAAATGAAGTAGAAGTAAGTTAAAGAGTAAGTTTGGTAAAAGCTTGTTAGTGTCTGTTGCTGTTTGGCTTTTTTTCTGAGACGCCTCGCTCATGACGTCTGTAACGCTCGGTCGCTGTCGACCCTTTCACAATAAGAGTCTTATTAAAGCGATAACATGCAGTGACTTTTATTGTGTAAAACTCAAACAGGAAGACGTTTGTCACTGTTAGGCAATATCGTCATATCGCCCGCCCTACCTGGAGGTGTATCCAACCCGGCAAAAAGAAGAACTTTAACTGAATTTGAGTTAGCATTTAGCTTAGAGGACACTTTTATTCGGTAAGTGAAATCTCACAAGGTCTGTACATTGAGTAAAGATTTATAACGAGGCTTTGATCGCACCTAAATGTGGCTGATGTGTTGACAACTGAGCAGATGAGGCATATTTAACACAGAAATAACAATTGTAAATACTTGTGTAATCTAAATACAGTATAAATGGGCTGGACTCTGAGCGGTTTCCTTCATATGAAAGATCAGCAGACCCTTTTCAGTTTATTTAAATAAAATTGATGAAAATCGTAATCGTCCATACAGAGTAAAAAAAAAAGAAAAAACAAATTAGATTAGATTTTTTTGCTAAATTGCCCAGCCCTTGATTGTACTGCATGTTCTTGCTTCTATAGCATTGATGGCGTATGATCGATAAACCCATCGATCATGGTCACCCTCACAGGCGGTGTCCTTGTGCAGCAGAGCCATGCAATTAATCCAAATTTAAATCACATTTACTCTCAATCGCATGGCCATAACGGATTCTGTGACAAGAGCTCAATGTTTGGAGTTTGAGGAATAAAAGCGAAACAATTTCATGTTAAAATGTTTCTGGAAAATCCCATGTTAATCTCAAGAATCACCATCCAAGACTAATCAACCTTGTGAGCCACTGGTAGCGGAGAAAACTTTACCCAACTTCCCTTTTGAGACATCTAAAGCTAAAGTCAGAGAAACCTTCCAGTCTGAAGCAGGTCCACAGTGCACTTCAGATTGAATCCATCTCGTTTTGACACAAGAGCACGACCTATTTATATAAAAAAAACACACCTCTGCATCCTCCGCTCCTCCACTCGGGGGAAATCATGCAATATTTACTGAAAGAGCCTGCTCCGCTCTCGGCGCGGGGCGTATTTATAGCGCTTGGGGGCGGAGGGAGGTGCAGGGGGCTATGCCGACGGGACACATGGCTCCGACATGGAGACGACTCGAGACGGAAACTTTTAACTCAGTCGGACATACTTTGGCGTGTTGGTTTTCGTTATGGAAGTCAGTATTAATTTTTAAACATTACTTTGGGTGCCGCACCATTAATCATTTACCTTTTATAATTTTAAAAAAGGTCTCTGAAAGAATTAAATAGTGACAATGAAATACAGGAGCTAGAGCTGGTGAAGACTTGGACTGATACAAATGGTTTCCTCCAACTTCTTCATAAAATTGCCCCTTTAGTGCTGCAAAACTATGATTTAAATCCGCATAATTCCATCACAGCAAGTAATAATTAGAAAAACATGTTAAATGCACTTTATTTTTTTCTTCTATGATAATAAACCCTCGTCTTTCAGCCCACGCCGCCTTTGGAGAATGCGCCCGGCTCTAGATGACAATAATCGATTAAACGGTTTGTCTGAGATGCATCAACTTTGTCACAACCCCCAGTGTCGCAATCACTTCGCTGACCTCTCGATCGTCCGGGGTGCAGTGACATTTACAATCCCAGCTCCGCGGGTCCTGCTGTCGACGCGTGTCTGTCTGACATCAGGAGATTCCCAGAGTCATGTTGATTGGCCGATGTCGATATGCACTGCTGATATATTTTTTTAATATCTCGTCTATAATCCTGTGTATGATGCTTCTAAACGTCAGTGTTGATCTGTGACAGCAGGGGGCGCTTTATTAGTGGCATAGGGGGGGATGTATTCAGGACATTTATGTTTAAAGGGAACTTCAGAGGGAGCGTATTTAAAGCAGTAACTTGTTTACCTTAATAAATCCTTTCCGTAGTCCAATATCCTAGACAATATCCCTCTCTCCCTTTGTCTTTTCTGTCAGCGTAGGTTTACTCTCACGGACAATTAATGAGTAAAAAACGCAACATGCTAAGAGGCCATAAGTAACTTATGGCCTCTAGGGGGATGAGTTACTTAGTACTGCTTTAAAAAGACAAGAATCAGCAGATAAATACAAAATGTTGAGTTTCGGAAATTATACGCAAAATCTGCAACATAAAATATATAAAATATGATCCGAGGTGTACAAACTTGTGACCGATCTTCACCGGGATCTCAACTCCATCACAACTCTTGGGAGCATTCCTTGCGCATTCAAAGACTTATAATTTCTGGATATCTGGGAGCTGAGCCAGAACGGATTGAAGAGCTTCCTTTACCTTCGCATCCGCCGCCATTGCCGAACTACAACCAGCAAATGCGACACAAATGCTTGACGTCACCTACAAGCCCCGCCTCCCCCGCTCACTGAATGGTAGGTTGAAATTCAACCGATGTAACGCGGCCACTGAGATCAGACCCAGACGTACATGTAGGGAAATAATAATTGACCGGAGTTTACAGACGGCTAAGGCCAGGCTAGCATGATATCAGCCAATAGCCGATATTAACTATACATACACATCGGCCTCGACCTCTACCTTTAAAAGGTTTTTGTGAAAAAGACCTTGTAGTGACCCGGTGGCCGTATGACTGGTCAGCATGGCACCTTTGCTTTCCATCACAGTGGCCTCTACAACGCTCTAGGATCAATTGTTCGGAATGTTTTCTCTGCCGACGGAGCCTCTCACCAGAAAATCTAGAAAACAAGTGATCCTGGAGCATCGTATAGGCCACTGCGATGGAAAGTAAAAAGGCAAGTTAGTAATAGTTGGAATGTTGTTTTCCAAAGCTCAAATGGCCTTCTGCTCCTGTGTTGTGCAATTGGATGTGGGGACCGTGAAGTGTGCGATGTTGAATTACACCCCTGCAGTAAACAGAGTAACCCAGAGTTAATAGAGAAGCTGATCCCTCCTCTCGCTCCCCTACTTCAATCTCTCATTCCCCCCCGTCTCTCTCTCTGAACTGTGGGCACTGAAAGTCTGTCACAGCGACACCAAATAACCTATCCCTCCCTCACCAAAACAGACACCTGCTCCTCATCACTGCGGCAAACAAAACTGCGAAACGGACTCCTGATATGACATGGAGCCTCTGCAACTCCGGAGAAACGTGTACAGGCCAAATTTTACTTTGTAGGACCGCGCAGATTGACATTTCCATAATAAGACTTCCAAAAGCTTCAGGGCAAAGGAACACACGGCTAAATCAAATGCAACGCGTGTCTGCAGGATATATTTGTTAATGAAGACGAATAGAGCGGAGCCCGTTGAGTCATGCTCTAAAAAGGTCACCATCGCTCAAGAAATCAGCTACAAAGAACTGCCAAAAAATAACTTCCCGGTACAACATTTACAGCCGGTTGTATGTCTAAACTCCTCACAAAGTTTTACTGATATTAAGAAGGTTATATGCACAATATGCACAGTGCACGTGATTTCTTCCAGGACAATAAGATCGGTGCCGTCCTTCCTCCCTCCGATCTTTTACACTCGCGATTATAACCACCAAGGTCTGGAAGTTTTGAAAATAAGGTGGCCATTGTAATAGGAATAACATGCCTCAAGGAAATGCCCTTCAAAACTTATGGCACATTTAAATGCAGAAAGTCACAATATCCTAGGGCTGGGTGATAAAAAAAAAAAAAAATCACGATTATTTTCCCCATATCGATCGACCTCGAGTCTATTTGTTTTAATGACAAAAATGTGGCCTTTCCTGCTTAATAGACGCTGCAGTGTGGAGGGTTAGGGTTAGTGTGGAGCTTCACAGGGCCACGACTTCAAGGGGTTTTACTTGATAACAACGATGCAAAGAAATACTAGTAAACAGCAGTATAAACGCCGATCAAACTTACAATTTACAGTTAAAAGTCCAGCTAATCCACGGCTGCAGCATGAAAAATCCACATGGTCCAAATACAGCAATACTTTTTCTCTTCAAAAGGTGAAACTTTTCCTTTAACGGCTGCTTACGCGTTTCAATTTGCACATAAGACGAGTTCACGCGAGTTTGTAGCTGATTATACACGTAAATTCACCAGATCCCCCTCCCATGCCGACATTTTTTTACGCTTCAGAGCGCAATACACACTAATAGAAGCTAACAGGCTAACGGGCAAAGCTAACTGAGGGCTAGCGCCACTTAAACAGCATTCACAGCCAAGTTTGAGTGAAAAAAAGTATCTCCATTGTGTAATTGGATGTACAATATCCCTCTGTCCCTTTGTCTTTTCTGTCAGCGTAGTATTTACTCTCACGGACAATTAATGAGTAAAAAAACGCAACATGCCACGACACCTGCAGTGGCGCTCATGGCCTCTAGGGGCATGAGTTACTTAGTTTTGCTTTAAAATTCGATTAATTGTCCAGTAAAATGAACCTAGATAAGATACATATTTCTAGTACTTTTGGAGGCACATTATGGGATGGAACATAGGTCCTAATCGCTTGTGAGGAACCTCCAGAGGTCCCTATGCTAAAGGAGATATGAAGCAAAAAGGCTTCTTTCTAGGGATGAAACAACTAATCGATTATTGAAATAGTGGACAACTATTTTAGTAATCGATTAATCGTTTTCTAGTAAAGACAGACTCAAATAGCGCAAAAATGAATGTATTTTTTTAATATGAACCTACTTTGTTTTTAAAGTTAGGGTATGTAGTGTTTTGTACATTGAACATTTCATAAATATCCATCTGTGTCTCATCCAAGCAGAAGCAAACATTCACTTTAAGTTTACTCCATCAACATGTCAAGCAGCGTTATGTGATTAAAAAAAATATCACCATTCACAGCCAAGCGATTAAACGAGAAAAAAATTGGTAGATTAATCGATTACCAAATAATAGTTAGTGGCAGCCCTACTTCTTTCCCTACCTCCTTCCTCAGCGACAGCAAAACAAGACGTCCAAAAGGAAAACTAATGTCGTGTCACAATGAAAGCACTGGTAATCTACAGTATCTGCAAATACACAAACACTTGGAGGTAATGTTTAGCTTCCGAGGCTCGTTTCATATCGGGCGTTTCAAAACGAGCAGGTTAAAAATAGTGCGTAATGCGGACGATGTGGCGGCGAGTGGGAAAACACTGCTGTAATGTGTTTTTAACCGTGAGGAAACACTGAGTCCATTCATAACAGACTCCGGCCAAAACATGTGACACAAGAACAGCCTCGAAACACGTCGTGCCCTTTGCCCGCTCGATTTATGGCGTTAAATAAAACCCGATGTTCGGTGAGTAACTGCTTTCCGTTCAAACTGTGGTACACGAGCTCAATATTTATCGTCTGCGCATTCATTGGGAAGTTGTATTTTAAGATCAAGTCATTTTTTCAGAGTTCGTTTCTGTGGCATTTCAAGGCCTTCAATGATATCTGCCTCGGTATATCGAACTATAGATATATTGTTATCGTGACGGGTCTAAGTGTAGCCCTTGCTTTTTTTTTTTAATGCATAGGCGATGGCAGTCCATGTGAAAACTATACTTGATTGAAATGCCCCAAACCCCTCGGGCAAACCCTACGTGTCCTACATACCTCAAATAAAACAGATTTAAACTTGTTTTTACATGTCTTTTCCCAACCTTTTAGAGCTCATATGAAACTTAACATACAGAAACATGCCAAATGTATAGGTTATGTAGGATGTTTTTCTTTTCTTCTTGTAAATACGTCATAAACAGGACCAGACATCTTCATTTACAAAGATTTTTAGTTTTGCCCCACACTTATGTTGCCAGGTCCTGCAGCAAAAAACAGTTTGGAAGTGAACACAAGTGGATTTCCTCTTCCTTCCACGATCCCAGCACCTCCAATCAAGTTCTAATAAATGCAAGTGCAGAATTTGACTTCGAGTGACCAACTCTGGAGGTTCTCGGCTTTCAAATGAGGAACGGCATGTTCACACACAGTGAAACTTGTGCTTGTGACCTTATATAGTTGCAGTCACTCCTTCAAATAAGAGCCTGATTTACTAAAGCAGGTGTTGCTCCTGGTTTATCGTGAGAAAGTGTTGGTGAAAGCGCTGATATAAATGAGTTCGAGCTGTGGCCTTTTAGTGTTTCTGAGACATATATATGTAATTTAAAACACTTTAGTACGAGTGCATCCAAAAAAAAATACTATTATAGTAGAGGTGATTGGCAAGTCAATTTACCTAGGCACCCTAATGTACTCGAGTAGTATTTTTGTTGCAAACTTCTTACTTTTACTCCACTACAGCTGAAGGATAAATATATTACTTTCTACTCCACTGCATTTCCATAAAAGCACCACAGGGGGCAGCACGGTAGCACAGCGGTTGGCGCTCGTGCTTCACAGCTAGAAGGTCCTGGGTTCGATTCCCACCGGGACGGGGCCTTTCTGTGTGGAGTTTGCATGTTCTCCCCGTGTCTGTGTAGGTTTCCTCCGGGTACTCCGGTTTCCCCTACCACTAAAAACATGTACAATAGGCCGGGAATGATGTGAGGTCGGAGGGGCCGATGGCGCAGATTGGTTGCCTCGCTTCCGTCAGTCTACCCCAGGGTAGCTGTGGCTACAATAGTAGCTTATTACCAACAAGTATGGCGTGAATGAATAGTGCAATGTAAAGCGTCTTTGAGTGTCCAGAAAAGCGCTAAATAAAACTGATGCATTATTATTATTATTATTATTATTTAAAAAGCAAAGTTTAGCAGCATATTTGTCATTGACGGCACTTATGGTGAATGAAATACTTTCACCAAGCAACGTTTACTTGTATTAAGATAATATTTGAATAGTAGTATCTGTAATGAAGTACTTTACTAATTTTAAAAACACTCAAAAACATCTGGACCCATCCTATTGGCCATCTATTATTGTACAATATACAATAACTGCTATTTCGGGAGGAACAATGGTTGAAGTAGCGGCCATTTGAGTGCTGAAATGATCATAATCACCACCTCGTGACATCAGCAGGTGGGGACAGACGGAATAAGCCGAACGACTCGAACACAATAAAAACAAAAGTCCACGAAGAAACGACGATACAACAACAACAAGTGTAAAATAGAACTTTAAAAAAGGTTGATGGTAAATGTGAGGCCGTTACATTTCCGGTCGTGATGAGGTCCGCGGCGGCGGCGCTGGGGCAGGAATAGCCGCAGTTATTTTGCTGCAGAGGAAGTGCGCCGAGCTGCTCACGGATCCACGCTGACTGACAGCACATGCCCCTCAGCTCTATAAATAAACCTGGGACCCATTTACCAACAAACCCAGACCTCCACATGACTAACAAACATCTCTTCCTCTAGGCATCATGTGTGCAAGTTATAACAAGGTAATGTTTTACACAATTTAGGCCAAAGAGTAAATCCTTGGTCTGAGCTCTAATATTCTGAGGTTTTATTATTCAAAATACATTTATTTTAATGAAGAATTAAGGTATAAATATTGCGCTTATTGCAGGTATTGGGTAATAACCTCAAACACATCTTCATCACCATCTTACTTTTTGTTGGTCAGAAAATGCATTATTGATGTAAAACAGATGAAAGAAAATACCCTCCCATCCCACGCCTCTTACTCCCCTTCGCTGCGCAGCTGTTTCAATGAAGAGAAAAAATAAATGTGGCTGTCGTGACGCTATGGCCAGTGTTTTTAATTAGCAATGATTAAGCTTCACAAGAGGCGAGAGGTGAGGACAGCATTTCCTAGATACGCGTAGGACCTCACGAGGAGTTTTTTGGGAGCTGCCGCCGGTGGTGCCAACAAAGATTACTCAAAGTTCACTCAAAGAGGCGCGACTGGGTCAAAACACAGCTCTACGTAGGTTTTTGTAACATGGTAAAAAAGCCCCCTTTCAACATTGCCTTGCATTTCAGTTTATTCATGGGGTGATCTAAAGTTGAAGCCCGTTTTCCACTGGATATATTGTGTTGATTTTGTATACAGCCTTGGCTTGGGGCACTGGTCCTGTAAATATGCTCTGACGCCGTTTGGCTGCACATTCTTTAGCCTCGGAGGGACATTAAAGCTTTCTGTACCCAAATAAATAGAGTGGGGTGGAGAAAACGTCTTTCCTGTTCAATACGATTCTCAATGTTCTGCCCGTAATTTGAGCCGCAGTTATTTTGCGTTATCAGTCACAAGGAATCAAACGACCGTAATAAGGACACTTAATAAGAAGGAGCCCTCTCGACTGCAACTAGTGCAAAACTCTGCAGTGAGAATTCTGACCCGCACTAACAGGAGGACCCACAGATCTCCTATTTTAAAACAACTTCATTGGCTGCCTGTGTCCTATAGGATCAAGTTTAAAATTTTGGTTCTAGCTTTCAGAGCCTTGCATGGTCAGGCTCCTTCTTACCTCAGTTTTTCTGATCCAGCCTCACACCCCTGCTCGGGCTCTGAGGTCTGTGGATCAGAATCTGCTAAAGGTTCCACGCACTTGTTTTCGTACTAGAGGTGACCGATCCTTCCAGGCTGTTGCTCCCAGGCTTTGGAACGATCTTCCGCCCTCTTTGCGCTCTACTGACTCTGTTGATACTTTTAAAACCAACCTTAAGACTCATTTATTTGTTCAAGCCTTTAATTAGCTACTTTTGGGCTGCTATGATTTCTGTGTTTTTTTTTACCCATTTTTATATTGTTTTTAATTCTAGATGTTTTACTGTGTTGTGAAGCACTTTGTGGCCTTTGTCTGTGAAAGGTGCTATACAAATAAAGATTACTTACTTACTAATAAATTAAGAAAATAAATCAAGTTAGGATGATAGAGTCGATTTTGCAAATATTTAAGAATCTTAACGTTATTAAATGCCTTATTGCCTTTTTAGTGCATTTCGTTTTTTTTTTGTAGAAACCGAAGGACTTAAGAGAACATGTATGAGGAAAAACCTGATTGCAATCGTTTTGACTAAAAGTGAAGCTCCTCCTCCCCTTCGCCTGCGTGTGTTCAACCCACCGAGTTTGGGGAAGACGATGAGGTACTCCGCGTTGCACTGTGGGCAGGTGACCCGTGCCGTGCTGTTGCCCCGCTGTTTCTCGTCCACCCAGCGCTGCAGACAGGCCTGGTGCACCCATTTGGTGGAGCCCCGGCAGCGGCACGGGCGCACCCACTCCGCCGTGCGGTCGTCCTCGTCCGTGGCAAAGCACACCCAGCAGCTCCTGGAGTGAGAAGAGCACGGGTCACGGTGAGGGGAAGCACCAAACACATCGGATTAAGGCTCAAACAATGTTCTAAATAAACTAAATTAGCTTTGTCTGGTAAGAGGGTGCAGGAAATGTTATGGTAAAACAGCAAATATGAGAAAGGGGCACATTTGTTTGAAATAAACGCGTATTGGCAATTCCTCCCTTCCGCAATATAAAGAAAATATGCATGCATAGACACGAGGTTCAAGTTACAAGAACCACCGCCCTATTAAAGCAGTACTAAGTAACTCTTGCCCCTAGAGGCCAGAGGGAGAGGAAATACTACGCTTAGTTATACAATGGAAATATTTTTTTCTCTCTCAAACTTGGCTGTAAATACTGTTTAAGTGGCGCTAGCCCGCAGTTAGCTTTGCCCGTTAGCCTGTTAGCTTCTTCTTCGTGGTTCTATTAGTGTGTATTGGTGACTCCGACCCGGTGGCAGTCAAGTTGCAAGCATGGTTTTCTGGCCAGAGACACCAGGGGGAGATGAAAGCCCCTCCAATCATCCCATTAACACTTGTATTACCCCCAGAAGGACTACGGAAAGGATTTATTAAGGTAAACACGTTACTTAGTACTGCTTTAAGTCTGGGGCCGGGAACCGTTAAACAATACCAGTATCGTCAAGGGGCAGCTTTAAAAGGAAGTGACTTGGTTGGTTAGCTCAAATAAAGAATATAATTTAAAATAGTGTTTTATGGAATAAATTATTATGTTTTCTGGTTCTAGATATTTTAGTGTAGGTATTAAAAAAGACCAAGTGTTGTTAAAGTATTAAGAAAGATAGAAATCGCAATTTGACACATACATTCATACATAAAAGAACAATATGTCTCTCTGGAGCTTAAAGTGTCAGTTTAGCAGTTCAGTTTTCAGTCTTCACTCAAATGTGCATACTTCCTAACATTCGAAATAGGCACTGTTGAAATAAAACTCTTGAAAAATAAGTTAAGTTAACATTTGAGTCATGCTAAAGCAGACCAGGGTGGTCCGAACCTTTACATTTCCGTGATTTTATTTTTTTTCTCTACATTTACTGCTGTGCTTTCAAGACCTCCCAGACTCTGCCTGTCAAACGAAGTACGAGGGCTAAATTAGGAAAACAAGGTTGGAATGATAGAATGATGGATGGCACCAAACGGAAGCATAAGGACCATGTGCCTCGTGTTTTCAAAGTCAGTGCAGAGGATTCACTATTGATGAGGGCCTGACTCAGGACTCCTCGGGGACAGCATGTTTCTCTGCCTTCATAGTTTAAAAAAGCAGCAACTTCAAGGTAAAGGAAGGAAGTCGTTTATGTGTTTGCAAAGCAGATGAAATGATATCTTACTAATTAATGTGACAAGTGCATTGATCATTTCCTTTCCTCGTTGGTTCCATTGCATCGTGGAAAATGTGAAGGTAAGCGTAGAGGGGCATTGGTAGAAGTTAATAAAGAGTGGCTGAAGCTGAATAATTAACAATGCAACAACGAGCACTTCTCAGGGAGTGTCATTTACCAAGGACTTGAAGCACAGCGAATCCACAGACAATCGCATAATCAGTCTCTGTCCGTACAAGTTCTGTAACCAAATAATGCAACCTTTGAGTTTGCGTTAATTTCGAGCAGCTACTACAGCCTATTGTTGCTTCACCGAAAAGTATTAATAAAATCCAGATATAAACAACTT
Source organism: Proterorhinus semilunaris (assembly GCA_021464625.1). Lineage (NCBI taxonomy): Eukaryota > Metazoa > Chordata > Actinopteri > Gobiiformes > Gobiidae > Proterorhinus > Proterorhinus semilunaris. The sequence goes on from CM038357.1 coordinate 6,149,416, forward strand.
AAAGTCAAAGCCCTGGCCCCGGCGTGCGCTTCGAGAGCTCCTTCGAGAGCTCCCAGCTGCTCCACTTCAGATTTGGACGTGTGCAGCCGAATGTGGCATTTGAGGCTCATTTTCATAATTACAGCACGGCTCCAACAGTTGGGTTTCAGGAGATGAATGAGACGTGATTAGGCGACATACGCCACACATAAAAACCCCGGTGTTGATGCGATTCCACCTCAGAGCAGAGGTTCGGCTCATTTATATCACGCTGCGGGGTTTGGGGCAATGAAAGGAGGTTCAACTGAGGATACACCGGCAGAGAAGAAGTAGTAAAAGCCATGGAGCAAATGCACCAAAGTAGGATGTCAAAATGTAGGACAAGGCAGTACTTGGACAAAGTTGGATGATGTGTATTCCCCAAGGAAGCAGCAACATACATCATTTGGAAACGGGACCAAACTGCAAATCTTTGGTTTTGTGTGTGATTGTTCTCAGCAATGGCATCGTAAATACGTTTATTTATTTGGATAGCCATTGGTCGTCCTTGAAAAAGACGACTCTTCCAGGGTAGGGATGGGAATCTTAGGCCTCTGTCCGATAAGAGTCGCATCTCGATACACCTGCCATGATCCGATTCATTTAAGATACATCTTGCGACACCAGAGCTGCGCTTCGAATCATCACCATGACCACGATGCATCTCGATCCACACATCTGTGACCACCACCAGCCCGATACGATTCACCACGATGCATCTCGAGGTTTCGCCGTCCACGCTACGCTTGATGCAATGATTCGATAGAACCAGCTCAAATAAATTAAGATTTGACAAATATTCACAATTATTGAGGCCATGAATTGATATTAGAGAACTTTAAAGTTAACTACTTATTTTTTTAATGCAGACAACATATTTAACTATTTTTGTTTGTATATATTCTATGGGTTTATCCACCTTAAGATCGTTTGTTCTTTGGTATTTTCAACATTTTTGGTGGACAATTATTATTAATCTATGATCAGTATTATTAAAATTAAAAAGACGATTGTGGGAATTATTTCCACATTTTGAAGAAACACAGAAAAGCTCACATGGTTATGCCTCTCAGCGCAGTCTCGCGTGTTCCCCCACCTGGCTCTAATGCAGTGCAGTAAAGTGGATTTTTGGACTTTTAAGTGGACATAATGACTTGGGCAAATCAAGATGGCTGATTATGGCAATGTTTGGAATATTTATCCATGTTTGGAATATTTATCCATGTTTGGCTTTACTGCAACTTTTCATTGCGTTCTGCACACGGGACGTCCTTCATTCAACACAGCGCAAATCCGTGTATCGATAAAAATCCGTTATTCGTCCACATGTTGTAAAAATCATACATCATACAAGATACAAAAACAATCCTTTTCTTGTAAACAAACCCATCTCCAGCTTACATTTAGTACAATTATGCAAGCAGTTTCACTTCCTGATCCTCCAAGTGAGCTACCATAAGCTTCCCTCACCCCCTTCCTCTTGCTCCCCTTCTCTACGTAGCTGTTTCAACGATGAGAGAAAAAAGAAAAATACACGGCACGGCTCGTGTAGCTATTGGGCTGTCGCTCAATATTTATCGTCGTTTTTTCCCTTATTCTTCTCATGTAATACTTTATTTCTTGCCTGAAATGACATGTTTATTGTGTGTTATTGCAAAATTAAGGACTTTTCGAACAAAGCTTTACCGTAATCTTTAAGCTTTAGAGTTAGTTTGGGCATTAAAATGTCTTCAAGAATATCATTTATCGCAATATGTTCTTGCAGTGAAGCGATGGCGAGTCCTTTTACGTCGCAATAAGAGGATTAACTTTAGCAAGGGATCGAGAGGTGAAGAAAGAGTTTCAAGGAGGGGCTTTTTGGGAGCTGCCGCCGCGCGATGCTAAGAACAGCGACTGGGGAAGATTCAAAGAGCACGCAAACATGTGCAAGTGGTTTCGAAACACATCTCCGGGTACGTTTTGATTAGAGAACAACATTGTGACATGGTAAAAAGCTCTAGAAAGTCAAGTTTGCAGAATACCCCGCCTTAAAGAATTAAAAGGTACCCAGCCTCACAGTAAATATTTCAACACGTGCTAACCGGTCTGATAGTAGGTCTGATGTACTGTGTATTTTACGCGCTCTGTTTAATAATCTATGTGGAACCATCACAGTGACAGCGCGGTCCACTCCGTTACTGACACAGGGCGGGCCTCAGTCCAGCAGCAGAGCCGGATAACATCAGTCTCCCTTCAGCTTGAAACCGCGGCCGAGTTTCCAACACTGAATAAAACATGGCGCCGTGGGAGAGCTACAGTCACGACCAGGTGACACTGCAGACGACAGCGGACTTCGGAGACGGTAAACAAAGGATACATGACCGCTTTGGACCGAAGAGTCAGAGAAAGGCTGCTGTGGCCACTGAGCCACAGTCACCTACTGGAGACATCTCCTCTAGTTAGGGCTCGATTGTATTGTTTCATAATAAAAGTAAATGCATGTAGGCGATTCATGAACGTAGACTTTTTTATACCAACCTCAGCTTAAATAAAAGCTAACACTTTGCTCCAGTATTAGCCTGGCCTTTGCCATCCTTAGCCATGCATTTGTCTCCAGCAGGTTAGACGACAGTAACGGCTGCTCACTGGCCTTTCTAAACGAGCTGTTAGAGCTGCAGAACATCCAGAACGCTGCTGCTCAAATCCTGACAAGAACCAGGAAATACGACCATATTAGTCCAGTGCTCCGGTCCCTGCACTGGCTTCCTGTCACTCAGAGAATAGAATTTAAAACAGCTCTGCTTGTGTACAAGTCTTTTCATGGTTTAGCACCAAAGTCCATCTCTGACATGTTAGAGCTGTATGAACCATCTCAGGCCCTGAGAACTTCAGGGAGGGGTCTCCTGGTGGTTCCCAGAGTCAATAATAAACACGGTGAAGCTGCGTTTCAGTTTCATGCAGCTAAAATCTGGAACAGTCTTCATGAGGATGTGAGACAGGCCTCAACTCTGACAATGTTCAAATCCAGGCTGAAAACAGCTCTTTTTACCCGAGCATATGAAAACTGAAAGTATTTTATCTGCACTCTTGCCTTTTACTGTAATTGATTATTTTTTATGTTGATGTTTTATTGATTTGATCTGTTTTCTTGTAACTTTATGCAACTGTGAAAGCACTTTGAATTGCCTTGTGTATGAATTGTGCTCTACAAATAAACTTGCCTCTGGTCAATCATCATTTCCCTACATGTACGTGACGTCAAGCATTTGATAGCTTGCGTCACTCACTCGGGGGCATTACTTCACGACCAGACGCTAGCGATTGGGTAAAATCAGATTCAAATCATTTTAAACTTTAAAAAGGAGTTCACCCCTCCCACCTGAAAACAGAGCTCAATTGTGAAGATCCAGACCCTCTGTACTAAATGAGTACAAGGGTAAGACCAGGCTACTATCATTTAACGCACAAAAATCTTCCATCGTCTCTTCCAAAACTCCAAATCGAGGAGCCGTTTCTGCCAAATAAATGGCTCCTAACCGGTCGTTTCTTAAGTCCCATGATGATTATTGAGATTGACCAAAGCGATTAAATGTCCAGGGTTGAGGCCATTGATGGCAAAATCTGTTAAATTAGCCATTTCTATGTCAGAAGAAACCTCCATCAAAGCTAAAATGCATGTCACACACAATTGATTTCCTTTTCACCATTAGTTCTTTCCTAAAATCCCCACTCATGACGACCAGGTTAAACAAGAAACTTCGACGATGGGATGAATCACAACACACTCCCGACTAGTAGACTCAAAGCGGAGTTTATTTTTGTAGAGTCCAGCCGCAGGAACAGAGCAGTGCGTTAGAAGATCAAGGATAAAGGAGCCAGTTAATGAAACTCTAATAGGGCTGAACGATTAATTGCATTTGCAATTTTATCGCGATATTACACAACGCGATTTCGTAATCGCAGGGCACGCGATTTGGGAAGTAAATGGAGCAACGAGATATGGCAGCAAAGTCCGCTCCGTCGCGTGCTTTTGTTTACGTCTCAGTCTAGTTAAGGTGCGCGGTAGATTGTGGATGTACAGTGAAAATATCAGCTTTTATCATGCAGCCACCGCGAAGGAATATTGCTTTTCTCCGTTAGCATTGCGTTAGCCACAGCGCTAATCACGCCATTCCGTCGCCGCTACTACACGCTCTGGTGACACAGAAACTCCCTCACCTCCGGATTCACACGCCTCTGCCTCCACAGACATATATAGGTGAGTCTGTGCTGATTGTAAAAAGTAAAGAGTCGTTTGTGGCTCAGTTTAGGGGGCTTATGTTTGGGAATGTTGTGGATAAAGAACTTATCTCAAAAGCATAATGACGTTTCATGACCATTAAGTATCCGCGGAGGCCATGTGCCTTTATTTACCTTTGCGTCTACCGCATATCCGCTCCGTAGGTTGTACAGACGCTAGATATAAACACTAAACTGCAGTGTGAAAAGGGTTGGTAACTAGGATCCGAGGCAGGAGTCCGTGTCATGTCTTATTTTGCTGAGGAAATGTGCTGTTTAAGCTGAAATGTCACTAAATGGCTGCGAGTCAAAGATACGTGTCTGTGTCTGGCACCTCATGTCGTCTCCTTGTGTCAGTGTTCTTTTCTTTCTTCATATTGTCCAAAGTTACATCCCAAAACCAAAATGCTGCTCTTAATTCCACTGTGATTTGGCGTGTGCTCCATCTGGCCTCTCCGTGTCCTTCAATAACGCGCATCTGAAGCAACTCAGACAGGGATTTGATTGGCCGAAATAATAAAGTACTATTTAATAAATTAAATAGCTTATTTTGTATTAATTGGGAGTTTGATTTCCTAAAACTTTTCCAACTAGTTAAAGCAGACGTTTGTTCTTACTTTCCTGCACTTTAGTCTGGGTGATGTTACTGACTGGATCAGTGAGTTATTTTTTTTTTCATATCTATATAATTTAGCATTTATTTATAGACTGTACTGTTAAGTTCAGACAGTTTAAGAAGTGCAGTCCACACACATTTTGAATAGGTCAAGCAACAATTTTGTTGCAATTTTCACTTCAAATATTGTTTATTATGAAACAGGCTGATTTATTGCTTGTGTTAGGTGAAAAATACATGAGAAGAGGACCTTGCAACAATAATCGCATATTTAATCGCAATCGCAATGTTGAAGAAAAAAAATCGCAATTAGATTATTTCTCAAAATCGTTCAGCCCTAAACTCTAACCTCGCACTGATAAGACTGGGCTGAAACAAAATGTTCTCCCTGCTCAGAAAAAAAAATACTGATTCTTCTACGGCCAAGTCAAGGAGAAATCTGGGCTTGAGAAATTCATAGTCGGCACATCACAACCCAACTCTTTAGTTTGAACCATGAGCTTTGATCCAAAAGACTGTCGTAACTCGAACAATTACCCATTCCCTGGCCCCAATAATCGCCCGGATCAGCTTCACCCAAATCCATAAAGACACCACAGTCTACGGGGCAGAGTAACGCCTCGTTTGAAAGCTAAGGCCCACAAAACTCATCTAAACAGATCTTTTTTCCTCACGCAGTCATCACCTTTTGTCACATTTTCATCGCTTTTTTTTGTTGCCTATTTATTGCTCTTTTGCGAGCAATTTTCTGTTGCATTTTCATCCTTGACACGTTGTTCAAGAAGCTTTGAAGATTGGGGGAAACCAAACTGGAGAAAACGTGCCCGGTTCAGGTGGGGGTTAAGAGGTTAAGACAGAACTTAACAAAACCACATTTTACAAAACCAGTGTCGAAGAGATTGGTCATTAATATAAAAAGTGATCGAAAAGCCTTCATGTCGAGTCTGACTTAGGTCTCCCAACTCTAGCAGTATGTTGAACTTTAATGTATTTAGACAAACTGCCTACAGCATCAGAATACGCTTGTGTGACACTGACTTGAGTATTTTACATATTAAAACCTCCATTTGATTTCTTTGACTCAAAATAGGAATTCAGTGCACTTTCGACGACACAATCCCAATCTCTATGGAACCAAAACAAAGCCTACTCATCTATAAAGTAGCGGACACTCCACTATGAGAAGCCGCTGGGATCTCACGTGCCACAGACTGACCCTCATCGTCTCTAGGTGCAGAGCGGTTTTTCTTTAAGACGAACCACAAAGGGCCCTTTCAGTGGGCGCTGGTCACGTGACTGTGGGAAACTGGAGGCCCCCCCGAGTGCAGAGTAACAGGACAAAGGTAAATCTACAAGAAATATATCGCAGTGCATTTTGTTCTTTTGGGTGATGTCTGCGAGATGTGTGTAAATCTCAGCCAGATGAAGGACCTGTGATTTTGCGATATTGTGGCTTCACTGGTTTGTATATATGGTAGTTAGGGTTCAAAAATTCTGGGATATTTCAATGTGGAAAATATTGAATGGGAATTAACAGGAATGTATGGGAATATATTGGAATTCATGGGAATGAACAGAACTGAAGGTTGCTTCTTTACAGACCGATATAAACTGAAGCATAAACATTTGATTTCCATCCATCCATTTTCTTCCACTTGTCCGTTGCCGGGTCGTGGGGGCAGCTGTTGGAGTTGCCCAAATCACAGCCCCTATAGCGCCCCCTGCAGGTGGTGGGTCCACAGAAGGACGGCCTCATGGTTCTAACCGGGCCTGTTGGTCTCTCATAAGGGGCTTCTGAACCGCTCTTTGTCTGACCCGTCACCTATAGGACCTGTTTGCCATGGGAGACCCTACCAGGGGCACGAAGCCCCCGACAACAGAGCTCCAGGATCATTCGGGCGGTCAAACCCCTCCACCACGTTAAGGTGGCGGTTCCAGGAGGGGAAAAAACATTTGATTTGATGGTTATAAATATCAATATCTATCACAGCAGAGATGAAAAATCTGAAAAATTCTTTTTGCGATGTCTGAGCTCCAGGGTTTGAAGAGGACAGTGTTTAAGGTGTGTGGCCAATACAACAAAGAGCTATGAGCTTTTAGAAATGGAATAATAGACTCATTCCATGTTTGTATCCATCTTACATTTTATCATCATCTTACAATTATATTGTTTAAAAAATGTCAAAATTTCCAGACATTTATTGGGAATGTTCTAAAAGGTTGTCGTGTTGTGTAATGCCACACTGCAGAGGTTCGGTCACAGGACAAACTGAACTGTGTACTGTGTTTTTGAGGGTGATTTGCCTCGTCCAACAAATACTACACATCCCGTCCTGCAGCGCCCTTTCATTCAAAAAAATCCATGCTCCGAGTCCTTTCTGAGACCTCTTTAGATTAGAAAAAAAGAGCAGTGGTTGAATTCGCGCCGACCCAAAGGTACCAGTCTCAGGTCGACCTAAAGAGTCAGAGTGAAAACAAAAAAAATATACCAGCAATATCAAGGTGGATTACCAGTTTAAAGCGCTTGGATGACGACCACATAAACCCAGCCCTACATACGAGTTTCGCTTCTTAGAACAGGCCAAGTTGCAAACATCTATTGCACAACGTATGGGTTTGTTTTCTCAGACAAGTCCAGGGTCAAGATCTGAACAAACCAAACACGGGCTTCAAGAACAGCTGCAAGAGAACAAAACAAGACGGTTCTGCAAAAGGTCATAGGGATTCGCTGCATTGCGGAGGCACTTTGTCCAGCACCGTGTTTGGAGAAGAGTGCAGCAAATAGACAACTAAATAAAGTTCAACGACGGCACTGAAACTTAAAATCACAATATCGCAGCTGCTGGATGAAATTGTTTTATTTGCGATTCATACGGTCAAGGTGTGCAGCTGATTTTGCACATATGGTGAAAAATATGACGGGAAAAGTCTATATCCGTTATCCATGAATGAACGGCCACTCAAATCACTCCAGGCGCTGTGGCTATTTTAGCAGATGGAGGCTTGAGTATTGTAGCGGTTATGACGAAAGGTAATATCCTTTGTACCATGCAAAGGTCGGTGTCAGTGCCCACACAGAAATGGGCCATAGTCCAATACTTACACAAAGTGCTGCATCAAACGTCTCCTGCGCCCCAGAGGACATCCCGAACAACTCAAAGGCAGCCAAAAAGAGTATTTCTATACTACTACTAATATCATTAAAGATAGGAGGTGTACATTTAGGAGTGGCGGGTTTTATATATATATATATATATATATATTATATATATATATATATATAAAAATGAGAAAAAGGGAAGCAACGCACACAAAAAATGTGAAAAATAAAAAAATCGATTTTAAAGCCACCCTCAGCTTCTCCATTTTGCACGACCGAAATAGACCGGAACAAAGCTCGTTGTTTCTAACAACGTTAACCTTTTCTCAAGACAAGCTCCACACCTCCCCCGCCTCACCCCCAACACACGCCACACCGTGTAAACACACACACGTGCAGGCATCGAAGCAGCAGACGCAGCTAAAGTTAGCGGCTCAAATAATCCAACACCTACAGGAGCTGTCAGGTCTTTTTCCTCCTGATGTTTACAAAGGCTGCACCGGAGGCAGTGAGGCTTCAAGGGTGAACAAAACTGCACTGTAAAATTAGTTCTAAATGGTAGTATTATGTTCAAAAAATAAAATAAAATAAAAAAAGGTTAGGTAAAATAAATATAATCTCAAAATGTTTGCTTTGCTACACATCTTATTTATGATGAAAACATGTACATTTACAAGCACTCTGTCAAAATATTATAGTTCATTTTCATGTCTTAATTTTTTGTAATGTAAAGTTCTCTTACTGAGACAGTTGCAATTTGTTACAAGGATAAAAATACAGATGTTAAAACAAAAGAAACATCGGTATGAAGGAGTCATTCTTTTCTAAAAAAAAAAAAAAAAGGTTTAAAAAAAAAAATCGGGAAAAATCTAAAACGGGAACTTCAAATCGGAAATCGAATCGAAGCTTGAGTGAATCGTTACATCCCTACTCATGTGCCGTCCACACATCCATATAATCACTCATGAGTGTGCGATGTTTTTTGATGTATGAAGGTTTTATATATAATTCATAATTAAATCTAAGTGTTAAGAGGGCCTTTTATTATACTTCACAAACTACTTCTCCTTAGCTACTAGGCGTATCTAAGGTATATCAATGAATAAAGTACAATGGCAATTCACTCAAGGTGAACTGTACAGTACACTGGTTACAAAAGTGGGGAATGATTTCAAAATGTAATAAATATAATAGATACTGTATCAGGGCTGGGACAATCCACTTGTCACGATCCGATACACGTCACGATACTCAGGGGACGATCCGATACGTATTGCAATACAGTGAGTAAATGATAAAGTGATGTTTACCTTAAGATGAAAATGGTCATGTGTCCAAAGTGTATACCGTATTTTCCGGACTAGAAGTCGCACTTTTTTCCCCATAGTTTGGCTGGGTGTGCAACTTATACTCGGGTGCGACTTATATATCAAAATATATCATTTCACATGTTTGTTATTTTCACACTGACAGCCGCTAGAGAGCGCTTTAGACTCGAGTACCAGTGTCTTTTCTTCTTCATTATGCATTTTTGGGCCGGTGCGACTTATACTACGCAGCGATTTATAGTCCGGAAAATACGGTAAACCAAATGTCATTTGACATTTATTGAAGTGTGGAGATTGAAAAGTGCACTAAAATAAAATATAACAAAGTGCTGTAACTGGAAAACAAAGCAGTGCATAATAAAAAATGCCTCCAAACACAAGTATTGAAAGTATTGCGATACTTGATTAAGTATTGCATCAAAAAGTATTGCAATCCAAATCCGATCTGATATTTTGCCCTAGTATTTAGTATCACAGTAACAATATTATCAAACCAGATTTGCATGTTTTTCCTTTATATTATCTATATTTTTATGTGGGATGTCCTGGATTGTCCACATGGTTATTTTGAGGGTCCCGGACTGAAAAGTTTGGGAACCTCTGCAGTCGGGCTGTCAACGACCAAGATTTTCTCGGTTGACCAAAAACATTCTCTGACCAACGATCAGTCGACTAAAAGGGGGCGTGGCATGGCGCTGACAAAACTACAACTTTTCTGACCCAAACTCATAGAATTATATCCCAAACTGCATTTATAAGACATACCACTTTGGGCGCTCGTGCTGTAACTACTATTTATACATAGAAGCAACGTAAACGATGCATTTGTGTGTATAAAAAAAGTCACTTTAATCTCAGACTCCAGCTCCCTGCCTCACTCCTGCTGTACATGTGCTGTCCATGCATCCATATAATCCAAATAAAGCGGTAGTTTTACTTTACACTTTCGCTTTCGTTTCGTTCTCCCATGTGCTTCAGTAGAGCAGAGGACGGGCGTCAGACTCAGGATCGGCTATTTCACTATAGAACCAGGGTATTTGTGGTTTAAACAACTGTAGAAGTCTGGCCTATTGAAGGAAACATCTCGCCAAGACACAGAGCCCCTGAGCTCAGCTGCTTATGCGCAGGCGAGGCCTCTCCCGTCCTCATTTCTCTCCTCAAAAGGTTTTTATTTTTATTTTTTAGCAAAAGCATTTAACACAAACAGTTCAAATGTCATTATGTCTGTAAAACTTTGATAATTCTATGTTTATAATGAAATATTAACCCAAAGTAAAAGATAGACCTGCCCCAGGCCTCTGGAGTTTTCTCAAACTGAGAGCATCGTTGCAAAAGTACGTGCAATTAGTCGACCAATGAAATTCTTGATCGACCAATTAGTCGACTAAACGACCAAAGATGGCAGCCCTACTCTGTAGAGGTAGACCACACTCGGCTTCAGTAGCTTTAAGGACACTAACGACTTTGATGAAGGTTGGCTTGTTTAATTACAACTTAAAAGTCACACATTTTTGACTGATTCATTCGTCGCCTGTAGCTTCTGTTGAATGGGTTGCCAAGTCCAACCCTTTAAGCATTTTCTCCCAACACTTTCACTCTCGTTTTACAGGAAATACCTTTATAAGAGTCTAAGAATATCTTGTTTACCACAATATAGTGATACGTGAATCCATAACTGGACCCTATGATCAAAAATAAACGAAATATCTGGACATATTTTTGAACAGACAGGAAACGAGTTGCATCAGATATCGTGGTTTAATGTGGCATGGTATTGTATTACATGTTACTGTAATGACAACACGGGACGTTCTGCACCATCGATATCGGGTAGCTTTACATCAGAACAAAGCCTATTTGCACAATCGTTTCTTGTTCTGACATAGACAGACAAGGTACATGTTAAAAAAAAACAAGATTAATCTCCGTTTTGTAACCCTGAGGCTACATAACATTAGCTGTTAGCTGTACTCACCTGTCCAAATTCTGCTGCATAACCACCGCATTCTGATCCGACATTTCTGTGGCGATTCTCCGAGCAGTTTCTATGCCGTCTTCACGTGTTGATAGAATAAAGTATCAAATCAATAAGTGGCATGAATCTGTGTCCAAACTATTACTTAGCAGCGGAGCTAGTTAGTGGTTTAGCTGCTGCACACACAGGCAGGGCCTTTGTGCTGTCACCACGCAACCGCCGCCGCCTCGCCTTTAGCGTCCGATCCAAACTATTTATTTACGTTCATGGTAACAATCGAAAGCTAACGTGACGAGCTAACTAGAAAACGGCGATAGAACCTCCTAGGTTTCGCTTGTCACTCGTATTTTCGCTTCGGCGTGACCGCTGGACTCCATGGAGCGCTCGTCCGACGTCGTCACCGCCGAGCAAAATAGACACGACCGTGCGTCTTGACGTCATCACAACAAAGACAACGCGGAAGTAAATCCCTGTGGGTATTGTAGTTTAATCGGTTTACTGGGGCACACTGGTCCCGAGCTGGTCAGAACGTACACAAATAGATCATTATCCTCACAGCCGAGAAAATAAACAAGCTGGAGATGTTAGAGGTGCAAATATAAAACCATAAATTTCATTTCATTTTATTTATTCTTTTTTCATGGTAATGCAATATAAAAAATTAGTACAATAATTCAACAAACACGACAATAATACATTCCAGGAAAAGAAGAACAGGAGTAGGATGAAGAAAAAATGCGGTTCGTGTTTCATTCCCCCTTTCGTTCGGAAATAAAGCCTATATATTTAATACATTTCTGGGGTATTTTCTTTGGAGATATTTGGATTTTCAGATTATTGGAGGTTTTATTTCTCACAATGTATGTCACGACTAAAACATAAATCAGAATTTTACACTCAAACCGTTACTCAGCACTCACAGTACTCAAGTAACTTTTTCTGCAAAGAGTTAATTACTTTTACTTGAATATTCATTTGGGCCACCACTTTTTACTTCTACTTGAGTAAAATTATTTCAAAGTAACGTTACTCTTACTTGAGTAAATATTTCGGCCACTCTACCCACCTCTGGTAGTAGTAGTAGTAGTAAGGAAAGAAACAGGAAGGTGGACAACGGAAGCAGTGGATGAAGCAAATCAAAAATACGCCAAAGGCCAAAATGTGTTGCTTAAACAACTGCAGAATATGACAAAGGTTTTTTTTGCAGGTGAGGCCATTCTAACACCCTTTGGCCAAGTCCTGCATTACCTGATGCTCCTCAGCCGCTCCCATCATTACGGGCGCTCTGCCTGTGGCCCATCATCTGAACAGGCCCTGCAGTCTGGCGGGATCCTCTGGCAAACGACATCCTGCTGGAGTCAATAGCAAGGAAAAGCTTCTTTTTTTTCTTCTCTCTCTCTCTCTTTCCCTGGGATCTGGGCTAGGATCTCAACAAAAAAAGTTGTCGTATAGCCATAATCATCATACGATAAGGTAAAACATTATTTATCTCACAATACGGACAATTCATTTGTTTCAGCAGAACAACGCCTTTACACATTGATTTGATCTCCCGACACTCAAAGTCCCTTCCCAAATTCATGCATCATGTGCCTTCCTAATCAATGCATAAACTTTATACATACGTAAATAATATAGTTTGTTATTACAGCCGAGATCATTCAGGAATAGCCAAACGGACCACCTCCACATTTTAAATAGAAAAAGAACTTTCACAATTGAGTGGATAATCAGTAAATAGCAATGAAGACTTGCCACTCGATGTGCTGCTAATGTTACGCCGTTGCTATGTTATGACATCACACGCATACACCTCTCTGTTGTAATTGTATAAAGCTGCTGTTGTGAACACAATAGGACAGAGTGCAAGGTAAACTCAATTGGGTCAGCCAATATGCAAAACAAAGTCGTTTCATAAATATTTTTTGACATTGTTCTAAAGCCTGATCGCCATATTTTAATATATAGGCTACATAAGTCCACAATTTATGAAAGTCATACAGCTCTGGACATGACCTGCACCACAAGACCTCCACCCACGGGTCTTAAGCGTATAATCCCTTATTGCAGAAACGATTTAAATGTAAAAATAGAACATATGGGTGCAAATAAAGCAGACCATTGGACTGTTGCTGCGTGTCTTCGCCACAGGCCGCTTTACACCAGTGTTGATTTCGTCGACTAAAATATTTAGTCTTAATTTTAGTCAAAGTGATTTTTTTGACGACTAAAATTGGACTAAAACTAAATTAAACGTTTTTCATGCGACTAAAACTATGACTAAAATGTCCAGGTATTTTAGTCGACTAAAATAAGACTAAATAAAAATGAAAAGGAGAGACTGAAATCATCCAAACTTCTATTGACCGTCTGAAAGAGCCTCATATCATGTAAATTCACTGCCAAAGGAACAGCTCTGAGCTTTGTTCATGAGGGAGCAGCTCCGTGAAGCAGAGGACCTCCATTAAATATGATTATAATGAATATTATAAATACAAAGTCGACTAAATTGACTTGCAATTTTAGTCGACTAAAACTCGACTAAAATTGAAGATATTTTTTTGACTAAAACTCGACTAAAATTGAATTACATTTTCGCCAAAAGACTAAAACTAAATTAAAATATGTTGTCAAGATTAACAGTGCTTTACACCGGCATGCTGTGTGTCCGCGGAGAACAGGCGAAAGCACACTGCAGCAAAAAATGCTTCAGCTCCATCTCTGTGTGTGCGAACTACATCTCCCAGCATCCTCCTCGGCATCATCCATGCGCCGCAATCAGCTGTTGAGGCAACTGCTGACTCTCGGCACAGGGGCAGCTCGTTTGTCATATCAGCCCAGTCGTGGCAAACTGACTATCTTTTTTATTTTCCTTCTTCTTTACAGAGTCCCCCAAAACGGTGAAGGATAAAGGTAACGTCCTCAACTTCAAAGAGGGGCGACCGCTGCGCGCCGCATGCGTCTGTCGTCTGTCTGAAAGGGGACATATGGATTATTATAACGGAGGGGGGGTGGGGGTGGGGGTTACGGGGCAGGACAGCTCCGTGACATGTATCGGATGCCTCGGATCAGAGCGGTAAATGGGCGAGGGGGCAGCCGGGGCCGTGGGCGCACAGTGCCGGCTTCGGTGGCCCCCGAGAATCGGAGGTTTGATGACCTTGGAAGACGCGCTTTGGAGGAGAAAACACACGGGATTAAAGCGGTGGGGTGCGCGGTGTGCAATGCAGCTACAGTACGTATACGAGCGATCACTGTGAAGTTGTGCCAGTGCCATTAGTTATAATGATAGGGAGTATGTATAGGATTATTCGTTTCTCGTAATCTACCAAATGATAGCGTATTTTACTGGCTATATTTGGATATAGTAGTAATAACAGCGTGCCCAAATGCATTGTGGACATTGCAATGAAAAGCCAGGCCATCAACTAAATGTATAAGCTGCATGCAATATTATTTTAGAAAAGCTGAATTCGCATTGAGAGCCTTTTCTGGTAACAGCGTGAAGGTGAGCAGCGTTTTTTTTTTTTTTTTGTAGTCCAGTAACAGTTTGTTTCGTTTCCAGCAGTGTGAGTCAATGCGGATCTATAGGGCATTGTCTGTCCGTGTGCGCAACCGGGCTGTTAAGGCTTCATAAAACACCGCGGGCTCGCACGACAAGTGAAACACGCTCGACATAACGCACACGTGAGCAAGAAGGAGGAAAAAAAACAAAAAAACAGTCTCGGGATATTCACGGCAACTTGGCACGACTTCACGGCTCAATTACACCTTTACGCGTAAGTGGAGAGGGGGGGAAAAAAAAGCCCGTGCGTATTTTGCGCATATAGCTGTTGAATATAGAACGCCTTGTGTCGCGAAGATACATGTACCTTTAACCTTGTTGAAGGACAGCTGTATTTACTGACGTATGCAAATGAACTTTAGGGGAGGTCCTTGGGCCGAAAACGCGCACAGTGGAATCAGTTTGCTGCTCGGCTCCTGCGTGGAAAGGGAAGGGAAAAGCGAGACGTGGCGAAGTCCACCGGAGAGCCCGCGTATATGCTTCCCCCTTTCGCGTATCATTTCGTGGCATAAAGTGTCTGAGTCATTCTGAAAGTGTGTAGCCTGTAGATTTTTTTTTTTTTCGTAATAGATTTTTTCCCCCCTAACTTCTAATATTCTTCTAAATGGATGATCACGCGTTCGCTTTGCATTCGCCCGGTCCGTCCAACGTCATATCGCTGTCGGACCTGTCCCAGCTGATTAGATACTACAGCGGCAATAGGCGCCCCGCGTATGACCTCGCGAGCAACAGCATTAACTCCTCGTATCTTTCCCATTCAGCTCGACAAGCCATGCAGGATGATTTATTGATGGACAAACATCATCAGCAGCCGCAGCAGCAGCAGCAAGACCACGCGGACCCTCCTCCTCCTCTTCTCCCCTCTACCTCGACACCTTCCCTGGAGCCCACGTCTCCCTCCTCGTCCTCGTCTGACGCAGAGTCCAGCGGCGGCAGTAGGGATAAAGCGCCCATGGAGTCGCCTCTGCTCCCCGGCCTGAGCTTCCCGCACCAGCCGCTCCAAACGCAGGACACCGGCGGCTCCCTGCCCTCCCCGAACTCCTCATTCGGGAGCGCGTGGTCCACCGGGAGCGCGGCGGATGACAGCGGCTACTTCCCACCGATGCCCTCCGTGAACGGGACAATGCTGTTCCAGAATTTCCCCCACGTGAATCCCGTGTTCGGTGGGAATTTTACGCAAATCGGTTTAGCGCCACAGTCCCAGCAGCAGCAGCAGCAGCAGCAGCAGAGGAGGTCCCCAGTTAGCCCCAATCAAATAAGTTTCCCACAGAGAAACGCGTACCACAGCATGTCGAAAGGCTCGTGTCCGACCACATCCTCGCCCTCGTCGAGCTCACACTGGAATAACCAAAACCAAAACTGGAGCTCCTCCGCGCCGTCCAACCCCTGGAGCGGGATGCAGCACGGCAGGGACCCGCGCAGGGCGGCGGGGGTCGGGGTGGGAGTCGGCATGGGAGTGGGTGTCGGGGGGATGCCCTCGCAGCTGAACCCCATCTCCCCCATGAAGAAGCCCTACGGAAACGGGAGCGTCATCGCGCCCCCGAAGTTCCCCAGACCGCTCGGGCCCAAGACGTGCTGGATGGACGAGTTCAGGGCGGACGGCAACGGTCTTTCAGCACTGCCCTTCCAGGTGAGTCCACATTGAGTCTGTTCCTTATCATCACGGGTTTGGCCGCGTTTCCAGCACAAAGAGCTCCCGGTAATGTCAGGACCTATGGAGGAATCTCCTGAGTCTATCCTGACAGTGTTGAGTTTTGAATGTGGCTATATTTGGAAGGTCTGTTTAGGCTGTACTCCTCCATGAATGCTGCTCCCACTTGTCTACATAAGATTAGACTATAGAGCATAATAATATCTTAACCCCCATATTATTCTCTGATAGTGGTTCTCAATCTCCATATTAAGGGTTGCCGGCCTTCCTCCAAGTAGTTTATTATGGTATATTTGAATGAGGAGTTCTTCTCGTTACATCCATTCCGGACACAGTTCAGTCCAGTTTAGCCTTATTTTTGAGTTTAGTTCTAGACGTTTATCTTGATTTATGCCAGGCGGTACTTGGAAGGCCAAATATTGTGTGAATGTGAAAAGGTGGCTCAGAGATCCCGCAAAACCAAAGCCTATTTTGTAAGATAAAACCTCTTAAAACAGAAACAAGACACTTCACGACTGGTGGGCGATCAGTTGTAATGAAAAAATGACGCAACCCCAAAGTGAAAACCTATAGTCACTGCTGCAAAAGTTAAAGCCAAGCCTGTCCTGATACGTACAGTATAATGGCTGTTTCCTTTTAAGGATATGCACTGATCTGTGAGGTTTAGCTCCGTCTTTTAGTTTGTAATGTCTCGTTTTTATTGTTACGTCCTTTTCTGTCGCCTATAGGTTTATAAACACAGTTTTTATGTTGCTACTCAAAGTCTTACAAAGTTTTGTCCAAATCTGGCTCCCATTGGGTCATAGTTTGTTAATGGCTTCAAGTTGCACAATATTTATGCAATTTTTGTATTGTGTACTTACTTACTTACTTTTGTATTACTTATATCTTACTGCTCTTGAAATGCTGTGGGTGTGATCTCTAGAAAATGTTATCAATATGAAATGTAGGGCTGTGCACTTTATCGTCACGGGGTTATTTAATCGTCACGGGACAGTCTCCGGGGGCAGTAACAGGGAGACTTTTGAGTTAGATAATACTGGAGCGGAAAGCTTTGTTTTTTTTTTTGGTGCAAAATCAACTTTTGTAAAGCTTTATACCAGACTTGGAGCTGTGTTTTGACCCACTTGCGCACCTTTGAGAAATCTTTGAACCTTCCCCGGAGGCGATTCTCCCAAAGAAGTTCCCTAAAAGCTCCTCCCGAGGTCCTACGCATCCGGGGAAATGCTTTCCTCACGTCCTGATCCCTCGCTAAGCTTAAGCCTGTTCATCGGGAAAGTCAAAACTCTCACCTACAACTTCACTACGGCCACACGGACGGTCTAATGTTTCATTGTTTCTTTCTTAAACAGCTACATAGCTTATGGGGAGATCGCTTGAACATCAAAAAGTGAAAATACTGGATTTTTTTCAACTGTTTTACATCATAATTGCATTTTCTCATTGACAAAGTTTAAGATGTGTTTAACACTATTGCCAAATACCTGCAAAAAAGCATAATTCCTCCCCTTTAAAAGGTCTATCTTGTCCATAATAGTCATAAATCACAATAGTTATTTGCTTTGAATGAGAAAATAAGACGTCATCCCATATGAGTTGATCCTTTTTTTTTTGCCATACATGCCGACATTTTATTTGTGCGTATTTAACTCACAGTGACCCAGCAGCTGTGTGAGTGTTCAGCGTGGCGCCTTCTTTACCTTCCATCACGGTGGCCTATGATGCTCCAGGGTCAGTTGTTTTTAGAGTTTCGGGCAGGTTTTCGCAGCCTACAACCTACAAAAACACAAAACAATTGATCCTGGGGCATTACAGAGGCCGCCATGTTGGGGAGTAAAGGTGCCGCGCTAACCACCCATACAGCCATTACGTCACAAAAAGATCCATCATGCACAAATGTCACGGCACCTTTAATGGATTGTGTGACCGCGGCTGCTCCGTGGAGTAGCAGCTATACATCATCATTTGGGACTAAAAAGAAACATGGCATCGGGAGGCCTCAGACTAAAGCGTTTTTTTATGATGAAGAACAGCCGACTCCAGTGAACCCTCTAGTCTTTTAAAAGTCTTTAATCCCCTTTTTGTGCGTCTGTCGGAGGTCAGTGCAGCGACGGGGGCCGCTGGTGACGCGCCCTTGAAATGTATCGATCGGGTCTATTTTTATTCATTCAGAAAACAGTTCATGAGTCAGCAGCGTCTGGGAATAGATGTGTAGAACAGGGACGTGATATGGGGACATTACTGCGGCACGACAGCTCGGTCAATACGCTGGTTAAAGGTAACGCATATTGACTTTATTTCCGTTCTTTTGTTTGTTCTAAGTGAGAGAGTCAGGGCAAGTAGTCATTGGCTTGTTTGGTGTAATTAAAGCTCTGTCATACTGTGTGATTTTTAGCCAGTACTGTAAATTGATTTTATATAATTATTTTGGTCTTTCTAATGCTTTGTTTTGATAACCTACAAAAAAAAAAACCTAGTGTCCAGATGGGTATCACTTTAGTATTGTCTGCATGTTTGTCTATATTATTATGACGGTTTGCTCTCGTGTTAAACCCGGTTTGTTCCGCAGTGGAACTTTAATATAAACAGAGAGAGGAGAAGATGCTCCTTCAAAAACTGACAGGGAAAAAACACTGAAGTTAAAATTGCGGCTGTGACCTACAAGAGCTTCCTTTGCTTTCTTGTTTCCTCTCAAAATGCACTGAAGTCAGATATTCAAAGCAGTGCTTCTCAACTGGTGGATTGGGACTCGGTGACCCAAAGATATAAGTCATGGAATCATTTCATTATTTTCAATATTTATTCACTAGTAGTGAATAAATATTGAGTTGTTTGCTCAATATTGTTTATATTGAGTTGTTTGCTCTGTAATTTCAGGAGCGATACTGTAGTTTACATGATGCATAACACAATAAAATTCGTATTTGAGTTGCGGCTTGTTTTAAGAATAAAACTGACGTATTGTAGTTGATCTCCACGGTAACACAGAACAGTCAGCGCCATAGAAATAAAAAGGAGGGGCGGCGTTCAATCCTAACGTTAGCGGGCCAGGCAGTCGGCTAGTCCGGGAGACTTTTCAGAGTCCGTTCGCCTGCTCAATGTATTTTCCCTGTAGCCGTTAGCATTAGCCACCAAACATCGCAAATTATGATCAATCCCAATGTTTTCAGCTTTTATTGACAACATTTAGGTGAGGCCAAAGCATAGTTAGAAATCATGAATGTATTAATGCTTGTACAGACCTTTTTAATATCTTACTTTAGATACAAATTAGCCTCTAAAAATGTCCTCTGAGCTAAATGCTAACTCAAATTAAGTTATAGCAAAAAGAAAAAGACGAACGTCAGTCACTTTTTTGCAGGTGCTCTTCGAGGATCCAGGTACAACATTTGTAGCATAAAGAGGAAGACATGATCCGAGGCACTATGACTTAAATCAAAATCCTTTAGTCAAACAGGGACATCACAATGCCGACGCGTTTCGACCGCTAGTGTGGTCTTTGTCAGGGCACAGATTGAAGACCACGCTTGTGGTCAAAACGCGTCGGCATTGTGATCTCTGACTGATTTATATTTAACATAATCTTTGCAAACTGAACTTATTCAATTAATTTAGGGTAAAGTATTGCAGCTCGTTATAATGACATGTATCGTAATACGTATTGTATCGTATCATGGCCTCTGTATTGGGATACGTATTGTATTGTATTGTGCCCTCTGTATTGGGATACAAATTTATTTGACAATTAACCCCACGGGTGGATTACTGGACGTGAGACCTTTCCGATGATACGTATTGTATCGTATTATGCTCTCTGTATTGGGATACGTATTGTATCGTATCATGGCCTCTGTATTGGGATACGTATTGTATCGTATCATGGCCTCTGTATTGGGATACGTATTGTATCGTATCATGGCCTCTGTATTGGGATACATATTGTATCGTATCATGGCCTCTGTATTGGGATACATATTGTATCGTATCATGGCCTCTGTATTGGGATACATATTGTATCGTATCATGGCCTCTGTATTGGGATACGTATTGTATTGTATCATGGCCTCTGTATTGGGATACATATCGTATCGCAACAAAAGTGTATTGTCCCAGCCCCTATAAATAGCACCCACTAACCTTAAAGGTGCCTTTCTTGTGTCTGGATTAGACAGATGGGCTTAATCGGAGCCACGTTTTGTCTGCCACATGATATGGCTTCATTTGCTTCAGGCCAGAGAAGCCAGAGTGCGACTGATGAGTGAGTGTTGTGCTGAATTATAATGGTTTGACTTCAGATGCCCCGATGATCACGGTGAGCTCGAGCTGGACTATGGCAACTAATACGTTTCATTCATGATAACCAGCCTATAATTTAAAATCCTATTGTGGTAACGGGACTTTCTAGAAGAGCGTGAATGCAACTATGATGGCAATGTAGGGAAAATAAAGAAAAATAGGGACAACATATAGAAAACATTTGGGAAAAATGTGGACAAAATGGAAAAAAAGAATTGAAACATTTAGAAGGACAGTTATCTTTTTGATCGACAAAGCAAAGTAAATTCAGCTGTTTGCATCACATTTTAGCATTTTTCTGATGGTTTGTAAAAACAATATTGCTTCATCATTGTTATCGAGAAGGTCCCCAAAAAACATTAACATCACCCAGTGCTAATTATGCGGAATCACTTTCTCCTCGCTCTGTCCTCCGCCGAGCTTCGTTTGTTTATGAAGTCAGTCTGAGAGGCGTCTGGACGGGGCTGAGTGAGTCTGAAGTGGCTCTCAGAGAAACCCGCTGCACCTCTTCTCTCATGTTTACGTCAATAACCTCTTCACAGTCGGTCCGAGGGGCTCTAGTGTCGCTGGGTTGACGTACGGAGTCCGGAGCGGTTTAGAGTGTGACGCTGCAGACTTTTCTAATCAGCTACACCTTTGTTTAGAAATGTTATATTTCAGCCTTACAAGCCACTTGGAAGTCGTTTGCTCACGTACTAGCTATCAGAGCCGTGGGAAGACATTTTTGTTAGGGGGTGCCGAGGGACAGAATTTACCCCAAAAACGCTTTTTCTGTGCATATTTCCTATTCATTAATATTGCCTGCAGTTCGCAAACTATCCACCGGGGGTTGCTGCAGCGCCCTCAGCACCCTGGGTTCCCACGGCCTTGCTAGCTATATGCTATTCTCCAGCTTGTCTTGATAAACAACTCCCTTTACTATTGCAAACTTTAATTCTGATTCTTAATCTTAAGGGACTGGATGCAAGTTGGTAATTTTTATACTCACTACTGCCACCTCAGGTCTTACGCGTAACTGCAGTCTCTATATTAAGCTCGTGCATGACGGCACTTCGGACCCGAATTAACAACTTTTTGAGTGACAGTGCAGGATTTTAGAGGCAGTTGTGGTGAACAGGTCTGGGCTCATTCTACACATTAGGACATGGCTGGAACATGTAGGGGGAGGAAAATATTTCATTTTAATATGTTTAAACTCCGTATTGTCCCTTTAAGGTGAGACACTGCAGGTGAATGGGGAAACGTTTAAAATGCAGAGATATCAATTTAAAACTTCTGCTGTAAATTACTGACGTCAATATGAAACATGTATTGCAAGGCCTTTTATGCCTAAAAATTGCCAATATTTTTGGTGACGAAATCTGAACAGTGGATCGAGCCAGGTTTAAATTTATTTTATTTAAATTTTAGTCACAGAGGGGATTTTGGATATCTTGTTTTAGAATTAGCTGTTTATAGGTGAATTATTATTATTATTATTTTTGCCTTGTTTCTTGATATTCAGCACTCAATAAATCTCTCTAAAAAACCTTCAAAATATTGTGAAGTCCAAGGCTGGAAACTTTGAAGTCTGTTGTGATATGTGGAGATATTGTCGCACCAATGTGAGGAGAATGCATTTTGAGAAAATGCTGAAATGACAATTCCCCCAATAAATCTATGCAAACACATTGAATCAGTGCAATAATAATTAAATATGTTATTGATAACATTAGGTTTTTTTGTTCCAGGTGAAAGTTTTTTTTATTTTTTTTGGCACAGCTGCTGCAAAGAAGAGACTAAACACATCTAGACTTCAGTGACAGAGTTTGAACGAGGCTCATATCCTTTCAGTTCAGTGCCAAAGGAAGAGGTCTGTGCTTTGTCCATGTGGGGGAACATCCATAAAAGTGAAAGACGATTATAAATGTTTGAATACAATGGTAGAAATGTAAAGTTGACTAAGTGTTCTGGGACCGCAGTTTGGTCTAAAAGTCTAAAATCACTCAATATCTCGCTCATTCTTGTCGCCAACTGTCCGGTTCGAGAGTTTCCTACGCCCCTCGCAGATGCCATTCCCAGTCAGCGGTTGCGGTGGTAATTTTCACCCGCGTTAGTGGGCCGATGGCAGGGGCGTTATCACCGGGCCGAGAGGTCAGGCTGCCACATGTCAAACTGCTGTTTACTCAGCGAGACCAGAGAGTGCTGAGCTGTGCAGGACGCCCCGCACGCCGGAGCTCTGCTGAGGGGGCAGGCGTGTCGCTGCGGTTTCGGGGCATGGCACAAACGGCCTAATGTGGGGTTAGTGTGGGTCTTTGTGTCGGGGGGGCAAAAGACTTTATCCATATCAGAGTAGCCATTTCTAGTGAAGCTTCAATCGGCGGCTGGACGGGGTTGTTTGAGTTGTCCAGTTTGTTTTTTAGAAGTGATTAAAAACAAAAGACTGGGCCTCTCCAATCTCTAAAGGCAGCTGGTCCCCCCCCCCCCCCCCGAAGTTGGCGTTTGGTTCTGGGTAACAACAAGCTGCAGAAGCGTGGATCGATCTGTGTATTTTAGGCTGAACTCCCGATTCAAGTGACCTTACAAGCTGAATGATCGCAGCAGCAGATCGAGGTCGGGTTAGTGAGGGAGACAGTGAGGCAGGAATGTCCTCCGGCCTCAGACCAGTTTCTTTGGCCATCAGGCTTCTTGCCGAGGGACGACACTGAAGAGGAACCAACGTCCCTCCACACCTGCAGCACAGTGGAGGCGTCACATGAGCCATAACAGGAAACAGAAAAGGGGCAAATGAGGAGTTATCTGGGTAAGACTCGCAGTTTTGATGCTGTTGGTCCAGGGACAAGTGACTTGGTTGTTTCAGCTCAGAAAAAGATTTTTTCCCAATTTTTTCCCCAATATTTGCCTAATTTTTGTCTTATTTTTACCCCAATTTGTTTTAAAATTTTTGCTCATTTTTTATGCCTAATATTTCCCCCAATTTTTTCAAATCCCCCCCAATCCTCGTGGAAGGCCCAGGACACGCTGGCGGGACTATGTCTCCGAGCTGGCCTGGTGTCGTCTCGGGGTCCCCCCAGAACAGCTGGAGGAGGTGTGCGTGGATCGGGAAGTCTGGGCATCTCTACTGAGACTGCTGCCCCCGCGACCCGGCCCCGGATAAAGCGGAAGAAAATGGATGGATGGATGGATCTTTTCATTATTTTCCCCCCATTTCCTCCTCACGTTTTTTTTTTTTTTTTTTTTTACACAGTTTTTAATAATTTTTTGCCACATTTTCTACTAATTTTCCCCAATGTTTTCCTAAATTACTCCCAATGTTTGCACACAATTCTTGACATTGGAGATGAACACATTATCGTTCTGTTTTCTGGTTCTGGATGACAAATATGATAGCTTTGGATGCTCCAGCCCTGAGGGAACACCAGGTGTCTGTGTGAGTGGTGTGTGGTGGTCAAAGGTAGCACAGTGGTTAGCGCTCGTGCTTCACAGCTAGAAGGTCCCGGGTTCGATTCCCACCTGGACGGGGCCTTTCTGTGTGGAGTTTGCATGTTCTCCCCGTGTCTGCGTAGGTTTACTCCGGTTTCCCCTACCACTAAAAACATGTACAATAGGCCCAGGGACTGCAGGTGGAAATTAGCACAAGTGCTATAACGCATCTCTCCTTTCTGAGGCTAATGTATATTGTACACTATATTGTCCCTGTTCAAATAAATAAAAATAAATAAAATAAAGGGTCCCTTGGTGCAGATATCAGCAGTTTCTGACCTGAGGGCATTTGGGGCTAAAACAGAGTCCCTTGAGAAGCGCTTTGAGTCTGTTGTGTGTGTCATGTCTGTCTAAAGCGCTATACAAATAAGATTCCCTTCCTCTGCCCCAACTACATGTGCTAAAATTGACATTTCCCTATAAGACAGGGTTATAAGCGTAAAGTTGGTTGTTTCGAGTTCAGCTGAGCCACTGACGCAGAAGCGCAAACAAACATATGAGTGACCCAGTGACCCTGAATGACCCTAAGAGGTGTGTTGTTTGACGGAGTGGCTTTGGACGCAGAAGCAGAACGAGAATGTGAAGAATTCAGAATGACAAATCGGGCACATAAACAACTCTATTTTGCATCACCATTTTCTGAGTTTGTCCTCGCTAAGCTTTTCCGTATATCAAATGTGGTAGCACTTTTCCGCAGACTGTATTCATTAGCAGCAGGTATTTGGCTCTTTTAAAATCGTCTGTCTGTTTCCAATCAAAGTGCTGACTTTTAAATGCGCTCTTTTTTTTATTTTTTATTGTTCTTTTATGGAGGTGCAGAAATAGACCGTCGGGCTGAAGAGCTTTATGGAAAACGCAGATATAAATGCTATTTTTCAAAGATCATTCACTGTGGACATTCTAAACACGTCTGTCCACAACGGGGAAAAGAACAGCTTACTCCAGGCCATAATAACGTCCAATGGAGACTAGTTTCACAATTAAATTACTCATGAGGCTAATGCTGCTACATTTCCGACCTCCCACTTGGAAAAATTCCTTGGAACAACTCTCGAAGTGGATAAATACAACACTCAGAGACGACCAGAGCGCTCCGAGTTCAGGTACGAGATGAAGAAAGCAAGGGCGGCCCCCCGTGGAGAAGTGCAGCTAAAGATGAAACTTTAGCAAAACCCCTGCACCAGTGAAGTGAACGTTACTTTTTGGGCACAGCCTTCAGTTTGTTTTGAATTATATCTACAGGTAAGGTGGAGAAACGCCACGGATTTATGGCTCTTTACTGGGAGCCGAGTCTTGGGGATCCGTTCATAAGACTGGCTCTTTTTAATGTTTTTATTTTAACGATGCAGCCAGCTAACTCACAATATCTAAGACGGGATCGATAAAAGGCACACTTTTTTTAATTCAAATAATCAAAAATTACAATGGGACTGATATTTACACTTTGAAAAATAGTGTTGCGCTACAGCTAATGAAAAGAGGCTGCAACTGTCAAATCGTTTTTTTTTGTGCTTTTAGCTTTCACTTTAGTGCAAAAAGCTTTCACTTGTGTCGCCTGCTCCATTGTTGAAAAAAAGATTCGGCACTTTTCACAACTGCGATCCGGTTCAAACTGTTTACCTTAAAGAGCCGTTCGAAAGAGCCGGTCATGAACGTCACGTCACTATTCCGTACCTGACTGTGGAAATCATTATTGTTTAATGTGAGCTTTTTGGTTAAATTCTGCTACTTTCTTGAGTTTAGTGTGAGCTGTCGTCCTACTTGCGAGAGAAATTCCCGACATAAGTGATGGCAAAAAGGAAATGTACATGATCTTTTCTAAAATAAAGTTGTTGTTTTATTGAGATGCTAAATTCAAATGGTTCAGAGCTTATTTATTAGAAAATCCCCACTTTCTCACATACAGAGCACATTACTTACCCCAGTCCACATGAATAACGTTAGCATCTTATTAGCTAACTGTTGTAGCATTAGCCGTTTTGTAGCTATCTGTTAAGGAAACGGAATTATTGAATGTAAATGAAAGGATTCTCTGCAACTTTCACTGCTGTTTCATAGACCCTGGTTCAAGAGTTTGTTTTTGTTTGTCCTGATCTAGAATCATTGGAGTTAAACAAAAAGACTTACATTGTACATGAGAGAAGCAGGCGCTAAAGACGGCTGAATGTATCTTGGGTCAGCCTCTCCGTGCTCTGTATCTATTGTTTATCTTGAGCCTTTACTCTTTGCTGCAGATGAATTACCCTTGGGGATCAATAAAGTTTTCTGAATCTGAGTTTATTCAGCTGGAACGCTCGAAGTAAGTGGTAATTTTGCCTGGAACGCGCCATAAACTGTCAATACATGCCCGCCATCTTGGAGACCATCTTGCCAAGCGTATTCACCTTATTCCAGAAGTTCCCGCAGGTACCACCATGAATTGTGCCTGCCCCTTCCAGGCGCCAAGCCATTGGTCCGACAACCCATTAGTCCGACGTCTCATTATTCCGAAAATGTACCATTGATCAGAGGTGCCCTTAGTCCGACATCTCTAACCCAGTTGTGTTGTGGATTAGAGGTTCATACAACCATTGGCTCTAACCTTAAGGTCAGTGGACTCTTGCCTGAACATAATTTTACTTTTCAACCCCTACTCAATGGGACATTTCCGGAATAATGAGACATCAGACTAATGGGTATCCAACTCTGCATCTCCACTGTCGCTGAAGCCACGATGCTACATCTGGACAAAAACCTCGGGCAGATGAGCGGAGCTGAGCCAGACATTACTGTGGTTGGATTTGTACAGGCTGGGGTCAACAGCTTCCTTAATCCATGTTTGTTTTTCAGGATCGTAACCGGCCCCTGGATGCCTTCAGTTTGCACTCTTTGGGGAACTCTCTGATGGACATGATCAGGACAGACCATGAGAAAGGTAAAACTCATGCTGTTTCGACATGCTGTAACATGTATAATTTGTTTAATCTACAGTAAATTACCCCCCCCTGGATGTATGTTTTGGTCCCACGAGCGCTGTAAACCTGCCCCAGATCCGTTTTAGCCCTGGTTTATGTCCAGGATCAGTCCGGGATCTTTCAGTCCAGTTCAGGGCTCCTCCTGTTTAACAATGGGAACATATGAGTGGGAGTGTGCAATGAGCAAGGCATGTCGTCTTCTGTCATCCATAAAAATCTGTTTTCTTAATCCTCGGCTGCTCAACTCTGTCTCCGTTACTGTATGTACAAGTATCGAGTGAGATAAAATACAGAAAGAAGCGTCTGGAGACAATAGAGCAATTGAAGTTTTTCTCGAGGCTCGATTGATGGGAAACTATTCCTGAAAAAATGGCACATATTTCACTAAACACAGCACTTTTTACTTTATTAGAACCCAATTCACAAGCCACTGCTCTCGTAGATCTAAATTGCAGAGCACTATACTTATGAAAAGGTAAGTGCTGTGAATGATAAATGTGCCCACAAGAACAAATAGGTCCCCAAAGGCTCTGAAAAAGAGAGAGTTGAGAATTTTGTGCAAACCATGAGTTTGCTTCAAGGTTTTGAGTGCTACAGAGGGAGGAGAAATTTCTGCCTAAAATGGTGGTAAAATGTGGTCCGGACTTTATTAAAATCACAAGAATGGGTAAACAGTGTCTGCTTGATCTAATACCACCCAAACAATTCGATGTTATCATGTTTTTATTGGCCATAACATGTAAACATTCACAGGACAGCGAGGAATAAGTGAGTACACCGCCTGGCTAAGGATCCTCCAAGAGCTAATTAGACACATTTACGCAGACATTTAGAGTCAGGTGTGAGAACGCCACGGAGGAAGCGATCGCTGTCTTAAAAAACATTGCTGCATGTTTGAAGTTTGCGAAAGAGCACTTGGATGCTCCACAGCACTACAGGCAAAATATTCGGTGGACTGATGAACCCAAAGTTGAATTGTTTTGGAGGAACACACAACACCAATATCAAAACCTTATCCCACTGTGAAGTCTGGTGTAGGGAGAATCATGGTGTGGGGCTGTTTTGCTGCCTCAGGGCCTGGTGTATCAAGATATTTTGCAGAAAAACTTGAGTTGGCCTCAACTGTTGGCCAACTTGGGATGGCAGTTGGCCTCGAGCTGCAACAAGACAATGACCCCAAAGCACAAAAGCAAATCAACTTCAGAATGGTCTCAGAAAAATAAAATTGCGTGTTCTGGAATGGCCCAGTCAACGTCCTGACCTAAACCCCACTGAGATGCTGTGGCATGACCTCAAGAAAACCATTCACACCAGACATCCCAGGAATCTCGCTGAACTGCAACAGTTTTGTAAAGATTAACGGTCCAAGATTCATCCGGATCTTTGTCTAATCTGCGACCACTGGAAACGTCTGGATGACGTTATCGCTGCAAACGGAAGGTCAAGCAGCATTGAATCTTAGGGTGTACTCACTTAATCTTACCTGTCCTGTGAATGTTTACACGTTATGGCCAATCAAATAAGACAACATGTAATTGTTTGGGTGGTATTAGTTTAGGCAGACACTGTTTATTGATTCTTGTGATTTTAATAAAGATCAGACCACATTTCATGACCATTTTAGGTAGACATGTAAGAAATCTGTCATGTTTGTAAAGTGCAATACCATCATTATTAGAGAGAGCTCTGTCTGTCACCAACATCCAATAACATAATTGATTTGGTCCATCTTTCTTTAGAAATTTGTGGATAGTGCTAAGTGGGATGTATACTGTATATAAGCCTTACCATTCCTTTAGTGTCTTCTTTGTGTTTCGGTTTGCCTCCTCCCTGTTGTCTGCAGACAGTTTTTTTTTTTTTTCGACCACACTCTGCCCACCCACCCACTGTCTGTCTGAGCCCCTCTGACTCACACAGGGACCGGGGTAATTAAATGAAGACTGATGTTGCAATGGACTGTAGGAGACTTTTGTAGGAGATGTTTTCATCGGATCCTAGGCTGCTGAGTCCAGTTGTTGCCTACGAGATTCAGTCCAGGAGCTGTGGCATTTGAGGGAACGCCACAAGGGGCCTTTCTGTGCATGTTCTCCCCGTGTCTGCGTAGGTTTCCTCCGGGTACTCTGGTTTCCCCTACCACTAAAAAACATGTAATAGGTTAATCCTCCACCCAAGTGATTCTGACATTAGCCTGGCTTCACATCTGGAGATAAGTCCTCAAGCTGCTGCTAAAGGTCGCCCCAGCAGCATTGAGGATGGGTCAAATGCAGAGAATGAATTTCCTTACGGGGATTAATAAAGTATACCATAGTCTGACCAGCCACACTACGGACGTCTCCTACAGTACCCAAAAACAAGAGTCTGTAGAGTCTGGGATCTCATGTTGGTCCGCCTATGGACACGTGCTACAAAGTTTGTTTTAATAATAGTAATGCATTGGTTTTATATAGTCCTCCTCCTCAAACCGAATGGAGGGGTCTGAGCACCAAGCAGGGTCTCTCATGGCAAACAGGTCCTAGGTGACGGGTCAGACAAAGAGCGGTTCAGAAGCCCCTTATGAGAGACCAACAGGCCCGGTTAGAACCATGAGGCCGTCCTTCTGTGGACCCACCACCTGCAGGGGGCGCCATAAGGGGCTGGTGCAATGTGATTTGGGCAACTCCAACGACTGCCCGCACGACCCGGCAACGGACAAGTGGAAGAAGATGGATGGATGGTTTCATATAGCGCTTTTCTAGACGCTCAAAGACACTTTACATGTATTATCCATACCTGGTGGTGGTAAGCTAGTATTGTAGCCACCAGGCCCTTCCCTGCTTACCTTCCGAGGTCTGACGGGATCGGGCAGAGCAAAAGTGTGGCAAATTAAGTAATATCATTGTTTTAACTTTTGGATTTTATTATGACATTTAAGGCCTTAATTCTGACACAATTATTTTAAAATCCTTTTCTGCCCTGCGGGAACCCTGTACAAATAGATGGGTGTGATCCAACCATCTTGAACATTCGAGAAGGTAGTAGGGCGAGGCTGTCGAACATTTCCCAGAAACTTAAGATTCATTCTCTTCCTTTAATCTAATTTCCGTCTTGTTAAGTGACGGCTCCGTTGACACCGTGACAGTTCTGCCGCAGCGCGAACCCAGAGGCGGCTGGGATCCGCCCACATTCCCGCCATGGCTCAAATGGCTCACATACTTTTCATTGTGCCTCCTTTTCTGCGTTTGTCTTTGTGTCTTTGCCGTGCGGTTTATGTGCGGCACGTGCGGCGGGGAGAGGAGGACGCTGCCCTGTCACGCTCGGCGCTTTAGAAGAGGGCGAGGCTTTCACTGTGAGAGCTGCAGACTCTGATGAGGCAGTTTGGACGAGAGGAGAGGCAGACGCCCACTGCGGTTACACGAACGAAGGGGGAGTCACATGTCCCGCCTGGTCTGATTAAGACGGGACTGCCAAAACCCAAGTGAACCCGAGGAGTGCGGCTGTCAGTCGAGCGAACCTGCCTGGGCCGATTGTAGCCAGGCTAGAGCTGCGTGTCAAATCTAGTGATGGGATTTACGGCTCTTTACCGGGAGCCGAGTCTTTGGGATCCGTTCATTTCAAAGAGCCGTTCAAAAGGCTGGCTCTTTTTAATGTAAGATTTTAATGACGCCAACCAGATAACTCACAATATCTAATATCTATAGCTACAAGGCACACTGTTTTCATTTAAATAATCTAAACTTACAATGGGAATGATATTTACGCTTTGAAAGACACGTGTGTGAATCAGAACTTGCGCCACGAATAATAAAACGAGGCGGCGACTGACTGACGAATAGTTTTTAGTGCATGTAGCTTTGGCTTGTGTCGCCTGCGCCGTTGTTGGGCCCGATTCTTGTGTTCGTTCGTGGGAATTCTGAAGATTTTCACAATTGAGATCCGGCTTAAAGAGCCATTTAAAAGAGCCGGTCGGTCATGAGCGTCACATCATTAGTCAAATCTAGTCACCATCCCAGTTACAGCCACCGCTTTATCAGCGCCAGTGGAGAGACCGCGGCCCTGAGCGCGGGCCAAATCCTCACTCACACATGAATGAACTGGGACATTCCTTGTTTTTTCTCTCGCCGCCATATTGTGGGAAAAAAAGACCTAACATGATCTGAAATGACTTTCTAGAATAATCATCTGAGAGCCACACGATGTGAACGTTCCAGATTAGACGCCGTGTGATATACACACACATAAATAAACAGGATTGCAGTACCAAATGTGTTTTCCTAATGGTCACGGTCAAGGTTATTTATGAAAGCACATTTAAAACATTTCCGCCCAAAGTGCTGCACACAAATACATATATTTAAAATACACTATTTAAATTTAAAGTATACAAAAATAAAGATGCAAAAAAAAACTAAATACAACACGGATTTTGCAGTGGGTTATCAAACAAAATTAAGAATTTACAGTATACTTTATTGTCATCCTGTGTATGCCCTACCTGACCAAAAAACTGGCCTAGCTTTGATTTCTGCATTGGCTGTAACATTGTTCCAATAAGCAATGCCGATGACGGGAGAGTGTGACCACTGCGCAACGCCTTCTCCCGGCACATCCCAAAGTATCTCAATGGGGTTAAAATCTGGAGTCTGTGGCGGCCGATCCCTGAACGACTCTTTCACAATGTGAGCTCGCCTGCGCCACCAGGGAAGGAGGACGCCATCATTCTGGATGTTCAGGTCGTCATCTGATCTCATCCTTCGGGCACATATTGTTGCTGAACTCAGGCCAAGTTCAGTTCGGTAGCGGAGTGAACCCATCGGCTAAGGGCAGACGTGTTGTTGTTACCGTCGATTGGAAAAAAACGTTCCCGTGTGCCTTCCGTGGATTGTTATTGAAATCAACTGTAGTCTAGAGCAGTGATTTGGGACCCGGAAGTGGATTACAAACCTTTACCAGGCAACGTTTCTTTCACACTGCACCTGAAACATTAAAAAACATATATAGATTTTCCCTTGATCTGTGTAGGTGATTTAATTGATAGAATTCTGCTCATATAACATGTATTTTGTGGTAAAATTAGCCAAAACATAGTCTGACTAAACAAATCTGTGGGTACCGTTAAAGTTTTTCTCGATACTGGTACTTTAACGATACTTGGTTTACAATACCGATACCGTACAATACTTTTTTTGATACCTACGCAAAAATATTTGTCATACAGAACCATAAAACGTAACAGTAATGTCAATTCATTCCATAAAAGACTGTATGTTTTAATTGGTATCATTTATTTGAGCCGACGCAACCAAGTAACTTCCTTTAGTGCCGAACCTGGACCAACAGGCATCAAAACTTGGATCTAAATATATATATATATATATTATTATTATTTTTTTCCGAGACATGCTTTTTCTTTTATATATCAGTAGTGCCTAAACTTTTCGAAATCATAAAGCTATTGTTTAACGGTGCCCAGCCCTAATAGAAACCAGGTACGGAAAAAAATATGATATCTTTAGAGACCAAGTTTACGTAACTTGGTTGTTTTTGTAATAAAGTAACATTATTGTCAGTTGCGGGTAGTACAAAGTAATTTACCTCTTTGAGTAGTTTTATCATATGTTACTTTTATAATGAAGAATCCGTACTCGTACGTCAGTCAAAACAAAGTAACTTGTGCCACGGTGAGTAAATCTTTATGTTTTTATTCTTCATAACAATTTTCTTTTTATTGTTTTTATGGCATTTTCTTTGGAGATATGAGGATTTTCAAATTGATCCATGTTTCGTTTCTCCTTTTGTTTCTCCTGGACCATAAATCAGACCCTGCACTCATAGTTTTATGTTTTACTCTCTCTCTCTCGTCATTATTTGGTTCACTACCTTTTACTTCTACTTGAGTACAATAATTTTAAAGTAACGTTATTTCTACTGAAGTAGATATGTTGGCTACTCTACCCACCTCTGAATATTGTTCTGTTTTCTGGCTCAATATGACAAATATTTTAGTATAGGTGTCGAAAAGAGTATCGTTCAGGTATGTGTATCGTAAACCAAATATCGTTAAAGTGTGCATTAAATCATAAAGCATTTGTATCAACAACTAACATTTTCATTTAGTGGCTTCCTCTTTTCATTCCCCCCCCCCCCCCCCCCCCGGTTTCTATCTGTGTCCAAAGTTTATCCGACAACAGCTCGTGGTTAATGTGTGTCAGAGGCTCTAAACTCCAGAGGGATGCCCTGCGGTTTTTAAAGCCTATAATTACTTTGCGGGTCAGATGAGATACACGTGTGTTTCTAAAGTCCCGGAGTCACATAAACAACACGTCAGGGCGAGGGGAGGGCGAGGGGCGGGCGAAGGGAGGGCCAGGGGAGGGCGACTGGGGCGAATCCCAAACAGGAGCAAAACAAGCCCGGGCAAGTGCCTCTATCTGGAAACAATACTCTGCCCGCATGAGGTCATGAGGCACAATAGTGTTACATTACATGAATAGAATAACAGCCCCGCCCAAAGTCCAGCGCGAGATCATTAATACCACACCATTCATTAAAAGGAATACTTATCCTGTAGTACTGGCACTGGTACTTGTGCTTTTCTACGCTGCAAAAAGTAACGAACTCGATTCATTGAAAATGTCTCAATTGGAGCATAATAATAAACATTTCAGTTGTTTTGATTTTGTCTGGCATTTGACCGAGATTATTTGCCTGTGGCCTGTTCCTTTAGGCCCTAACCCTAAAGGTCTCATGTCTTATTACATTATGTACCTGCAAAGTACTAATACTCATTACTCCATTGCGTATGTACTGCATAGGTACACGTTATTACAGATTGTTACAAAGCAGATTACAATAATTTAGTTTGGTACAATGTATCAAGGTGTAGTGTAAAACTAAGCGTTAAGTGTTACTATAATTAGGGCTGGGACGATCCACCTTTAATAATAATAATAATAATGGCTTACACTTGTATTGCGCTTTACAAGCCTGTATTACCGCATTTCTCAAAGCGCTACACTGTCGTCATTATTCATTCACTCCATACTGCTGGTGGTAAGCTACTGTTGTCGCCACACCTGCCCTGGGGTAGACTGACGGAAGCGAGGCATCCAGTCTGCGCCATCGGCCCCTCCGACCACCACCAACCACTCACTCACTCACTATTCGCTATAGGCTTCCTGGTGTTTCCCAAACGGTCTCCCATCCAAGTACCAACCAGGCCCTTCCCTGCTTAGCTAACTTTTTGTCACGATCCGATACATATCACGATACTCAGGGGCCGATCCGATACGTATTGCGATACAGTGAGTAATAATAACAAGGGATATGTTTACCTTGAAATGTGTAAAAAGTCATGTGCATCAACACAAACAAAGTGCTGTGTAACTGTTTCTGGAAAACAAAGGAGTGTGTGATAAAAGTGATAAAAGAAAATGCCTCCAAATGCTAGTATTGAAAGTATTGCGATCCAAATCCGATCCGATATTTTGTCCCAGCCCTAATAATTATCGATTTATTTTGTGTTTATTTTAATTGGTGCAGTCATGAATTGAGCGCATTAGGGGAGCCTGCACTTCTGATCTCACAAACCTGATTCCTCAAACAACAAAGGGCCCCTAAAGAACAAGACCTGGATAAAGGCTCAGAGAAAACAGTCATTTAAATTATTAAGATAAATCAATGTTTACCGATAATGTCAAACACGTTGTCATGATTAGGGTGACCAGATATTCTGACTAAAAAACTGGGTCACTATTTGGGATTTAGTTGCACGGTCAACCAGGGAGCCATTTATAGACCGTTTTTCCTAAGCTAAATGGTAAATCTGCTTGTTACTATCTTACACCAGGCACCAATCAGCATTAACATGATAGACTTGATCTTTTTTATTGGTTTCTATTTAGTAATGGACATTTGCAAGGCCCAAATAAATGAATTTTCAAGCAAAGTTTGTTACTTTGTGGATCATATTGGCCAAAAACTGGGACACTTGGGACAGATCCTGTGTGAAACTGGGACAAATTATTGGTTTTGGAGGAATGTGTGGGGACATGGGACAGAGGACTCAAAACTGGGACTTCTGGTCACCCTACTCATACTTCCATCATTTACTCTGGCGCCTTTAATTTCACATATAGTAAAAGACACCCTTTTTTTTATCACTATTTTCTCCAAGCGTGCGAACGTGAGGTGGCGAGTGGAAGAGTCCGCGAGTTTGTCAGAGACGAAATTACCTCCAATGGGTTTATTATACGGATAATTGCTTAACAGCTTTGGGAACTTTGCTCGGGTCGTGATTGCGTTGGCCGGAGGCGTCGAGAGCGCGGAGCCATGGAAAAAACGTGTTAGTGGGAAAAGTGTCGGGGCAGGTGTTTTCATCTGGGTCACAAGGATCTTAAAAACAAATAAACGTTTCTTCTCCTTGTTTTCTCAGGCCTAACGATTATTTGGTAATAATGTCAGTCACATCTTCATCACTATCTCAGTTAGAAAATACCAAATGGATCTAAAACAGATGTATGTTTCTGTAGTTTCCCACCTCTTCTCGCTCACCTTTGCTGCGCGGCTGTTTCAATGCACAGTGTGGAGCGGCGTGGTTTTCGTCAATGGAATGTGCAGACATCCTGAAGTGATGAATAAAGGATGAGGAGAAGTAAGTGTTTGTCAGAGTTGCTGCAGCTCTACTGTGTGTCTGAGGTCTGCAGACCAGCTCCTTGTGTCCAGAGGTGACCGAGCCTCCTCAGTGGTGGCCCCTAAACTTTGGAACAGCCTTCCTCTACACGTGTGCTTGGTCAGTCTCTAGTTCAAAACCAAACAATTAAAAACTCACCTCTTTGCTTTGGACTTCGGTTCGATGTAGACCAGACACCGTTTGTGCCTTTTGTGGTGTAATCTGTCGGTCAAAAGCCTGTCAACCTTTATCCCAGATTCCAGTACTTTATTTTCAATAGCCTACTTTTCGGGGAAGATTAAAAAATGACTCAAAGATATGCTAGCAGCTCAAAACACAGCTGCGGGTGTGTTATTGACGAGAGAACAACATTGTAACATGCCCATCTCCTATGTTAATTACACTGTAATTACTCTTCTTACAGTGTAATTACACGTTACTGCAGGGTAATTACCACCAAAGTCTTACTTTAAATTAAGGCCCATCTTCTATGTTAATTACACTGTAATTACGCTGTAATTGGTAAAAAGCTTGAGATGTCGATGATAATAATACCCCTCTTTAGCTTCGGATCAGATGTGGTAAAACTAACATTATCAATGCTATACCAAACACTGCCCATAAGACCAACTTTAGCGATAATAAACCTCCAGTAGAACATATTCAGTGACAGCTCCTCCTACACTAGTCCCGACATATCATCCTCTAAACCGGCCCTGTCCCTGGAGCAGTAGTGGCCCTCTCTGCAGCCCCATCTCGCCGGGACGGCTGGGAGTGTCTCAGTTTCACTCTCACTAAATGTCACCAGTGTTTGGGCCCCCCAGGTTCAAACTAGGGCTGCACGATTTATATTTATCTGCAAAGAAATAAATAATAAATATCTCAGTCCCTCCTTAAGGTCTTTCACATGTCGGTCTCGTCTCAAACGCACCGCAGACACAATATTTGTCGGAAACATTGCAAACTTGGATATCGTTTTCCAAAGCCTTCCCTGACCCAGAGTAAACCGCACATGCAGGAGCTATTTTGGGACAAGAGACAACTGCGCCCCTCCGTCATCCCACTGACCTAATGCAGACCCGATACAAGTATAGACCAAAGTTTGTGGCGGCTTCTTCCCCCCTGTTTAGAATAACAGAGTCTTTACTGGTGGGGGGGATGGATTTTTAAATTGAACATCTGAAATAATTGATGCTTTTAAATAACCACAAGTAATAAAGAAGACCCTCACAACTGCCATTAAGTGACCCAGACAGATGGATATATGGATGAACGAAAAGATAGAAATAAATAAAGATATAGACTGAAAACTTTGCTAAAAAGGTCACGCTCTAATGTTTGTTTTAGACACCTTTAGCTTTGCTCACAGCACAGATTCACTGTGGCATTGCTCCGATAAGCTTCTGCAATGACAAAAGATCCAGTGCAGCATTTATTTCTCACAGAGATAAATGGTCAGATTTATAAAGTGCCTTTCGACCTGCTTTAGGCTCTCAAAGCGCTTTACATCAAGGAACCAGTCACCCATTCACACTGGACAATGTGCACCTGCGGGATCGGAACCGCCGATCCTCCGATCACAAGACGACCCACTCCACTCTCTGCGCCACCGCCGCCCCCGAGATCTTCTATTGATAATGG
Organism: Proterorhinus semilunaris; assembly: GCA_021464625.1. Classification (NCBI taxonomy): domain Eukaryota; kingdom Metazoa; phylum Chordata; class Actinopteri; order Gobiiformes; family Gobiidae; genus Proterorhinus; species Proterorhinus semilunaris. The sequence goes on from CM038357.1 coordinate 6,186,920, forward strand.
GAGAGTGTGACCACTGCGCAGAGCCTACTCCAGCACATCCCAAAGATTCAGTTTTAGTCGACTGAAATTGCAGTTAAATACAGTTGTGCCGATAGGTTTACACACCCTGGTGGATTTTTTGATAATATGGAGGGGGTTTACTGATGCCACAGGCTCCAGCAGAATAAAGTGAAGGTCCCGTTAGTCCATCTCAGTCTCCTGACCTCAGTATCATTGGACCGCTGTGGAGAGAGCTCAAACGCACTGTTCATGCAAGACAGCCCAGGAATTTACAGGAACTGGAGGCTTTTTATCAAGAGGAATGGGCCCCTTTACCATTAGATTATATACAGAACCTTCTCCACAACTACCACAGACTCCAAGCTGTCATTGATGATAAAGAGGGCAACACACAGTATTAGGAACTGGGGTGTGTATTTTATTTTGTTATGGTGAATTGAAATGAAATGTTTCCACAATAAATGGCTTCACAACAACACTGACCATGGGTGAACATTTTCTTTGTGTGTTTTCACTTATGTTCTTTGAGAAATGGCCCCCCCATAAAAACAAAAAACAAAAGAAACACCAGGGTTTGTAAACTTTTTGGAACATCTGTATAGTCGACTAAATCTAAGATTAATTTAGTAAAATTCGCATATATAATATTTATTATAATCATATGTAAACGACGTCCGCTTCATGTTTGTTCTCCTCATGAACAAATACATTGAGTTTGGATGAATTTAGTCTCTTCTTTTCATTATTTATATTTTAGTCAATGGAAAATATCTGGACATTTTAGTTCAGTTTTAGTCTCATGAGCAACTTTCAATTTAGTTTTAGTTTTAATTTTAGTCAGTAAAAATATTACTTTGACTAAAATGACAATGTGAGCGCAAAGAATCTGAGCATTGTTATCTTGGAATGAACTCGTGCCTTTCAGGATGTTCAGATAGATGGATAGATAGATATGTAGAGATAAGCGTAACAACAAATATGTCAAACAAACCAGGTGACAAACGGCACCCCTGCTGTAGCCCCACATTGACCCCAGCATTAACCACTTAAGTAATTGGTAGGAATAGGATTAAGTAAGAAGTAATGAAACGTAACGTAACGATTCAAATATGTTTCAAATAAAACATGTCTACGCATCTTGGGCATTACAAAAGGTTTCATAATAATTGTGTATTAGAGTCTGCCGGTGTTGCCCTCTTCCAGAACATATGGCGACTAAATGGGCAGAATAAATGTGGTGCTGAGGGTAGAGCTGCCACAGAAAGAATATGTAAAGTCCACAATGGTAAAGTCCACTCTTACCTCTTGTTTGATTATTGGTCCTAAAGCACAGTTTGTTGAAGAACTGACAAACAGACACCCACTCACTTAACATTTAGTCCCATTTCAGTACCTCCTCTGTGGAAGTGAACCGCTTTTTGTCAGAAAAAGTGGAAAGAAAATCAATTTTTGGGGCCGGATGTCTCGATATCCGTACCATATGCAGTTAATGGCGTCTTTATCCCGTTGTTTATAAGAGAAGTGCGCTCTGGAACATCTGCTGCACCGAAAGGGGTTATAACAACAAGGTCAAAGTCTGAAAATCATGTAAAAACAGCCCCCGTGTCCCGGTCTGTGGACCGTTTTGTGTACCACTCAGTTGTAGCACGAGTTTTGTTTATATTCAAATGCTCACGTGCAAAAGTTCAGTCAATTTAACTGTTGTATTTTTGGGCCATGGCCATATTTTGCATTAACAGTTCAACATTTTATTAAAACACTCACTTCATTGTGTAATAGAACCACATTTTGGAACATTCTTATTTTGCCATGTGTAAATAGCCTATATAATGATGAGGTTAACATTCATGATAACATCAAATTATCAATCATTTGTTAATATATCATTCTAAAACATAATTTCTAAAACATTTACAAAGCATTCCTAATTATTTTGTAATCCTTTTATAAATACAAAATTGATAAGCTGCTTTACTCGCACCATGGATACGTTTAGACGATTGGCTCTCAACTTTCAGGTCGCAGCCCACCTTTTGGTCACACGCCTATCGTAACAGGATGATTAATTGTTTATTTTACAATGCTGGTGCACTTATACTTGACCAAAAACTCTATTATGTTTCAAATTAAATCAGGTTAGAATTAAATATAATGACTAAAACAATACATTAATCCCCTCTCCTGCTTGAGTGGCTGTCAGAGAGATTAGGCTTTTATTGGCAACTCCTGTTTGTCAGCAGGGGCTAGAAAGCCTCTCATGGAAATCACACATTTCTGGCAGACTATAAAGTCAAGTTAAAATCGAGTCTATATGGGTGTTTTTTTACAGGAGATTGTTCAGTAGAAGCGAAAAGATTGCACTTAAGCTACCGTTATCATATGTAGCATGAAGCTAATGTTAGAATCATGGTTAGCATTGTCAATTAGTTAAGTATTTGTGGGCTTTTGAACCACTTTGCTCCTCTCCATGTCTCTGCATCTTTATGTAGTATGAATATATTCATCCTTCTGTGGACCCACCACCTGCAGGAGGAGCCATAGGGGCTGGTGCAATGTACGGAAAAGTGGAAGAAAATGGATGGATGGATGAATATATTAATAATCAGCTCCTGTTAAAGTAATCAATAATGGGGGAAAGTTTAGTTTTCCCTCTGGCTGCTTCAAACATGAACATTTAGGGGCAATTCCAAAGATGCTGACTCTATCAATTGTGGGACGTTTGCATGATGTTTACGTAGGGTCTTGGGTCTGGCTTTACGCACAGACTGATGCTCAGCGTCATGATAGCCTTCATTGTCTAAGCACATGCTCCTCTTGCATTTATCGTGCATTAATACATTTTATTGAGTCTAAAAATGTTATCGTCCTTCATTTCACCTATTGATTGTTAAGTCATTATCGTAATTATAACAACAGGCGGATGTCTTGAGCAGTGGAATTGCTGATTTAAATAAAGAAGAGAGAGAACCACTGTCTTTACTGTGTTCGACGAATAGCCCAAAAGTGTTTCCGAACCTTAACCAGACACAGGGATGGTGCACTATTTATTTACCTAAGTCGATGTTATTACAAAACTATCTCCCCTTTCTCTCCAACAGGACGACTGGGTTTAAACTTCCACCATCCGGCAGAGCACATCATGCCTCTCAACAGTGAGTCCCTTTCCTTTTCCGCTCATAACTCTGACTTAGAAACCTGACAGGCTGCACTTGGCTTTGGACCCAGACGCCGACGCGCTCACCCCAGGGCAGACCTTTTGGTAGCGGGGAGGACACACGGCTGTCCCGCGAATAACTCCTCCAGAAATAAACCGGCCGTAAATCTAGTCCAAAAGCAGGTGATGGAAGGGGGGCAGGAAGAGAAAGCTCGAGCCGAGACAACACAAGGAAATCCCTGGTCATAGTTCTGTATGGTTTCATGACACAACGAAGGGAAAAGGTAATGAAATGTGAGGCATATATGAAGGAAGAATGAGAGCAGTCGATTAAAAATTCTTGTGAGTTCATCAAATTGACGTATCCTCTCCTTCATCTCGCTCGTTGTTGCCATGGAAAGCACATTAATCCTGAGATAAGACCAAGGTTACAGAGACGTTGTCGATTTGCCTCCAGCGCACGACTGTCACCCACTCTATTTATTCTCTGGGAACTTTCCACTTCGGCTCTCTCTCTAACTGTCCGCCGTTTGGATGCTGAATATTTCCCTTGTGCTGTTACAATGACTAACCCGCCCGCCCCATATCTCTTAGATACAGACGGCAACACGTCGTATAAGGGGCTGTGGCCAAGCCAAGAGGGACGAAAACCTCTCATGGATATCAAAATGTTTAACTTATTTTAGTCGTTTTCTGGCAGACTATAAACATATTTATCACACACCAAGAAATTCAAGCAAAAATCAGGTCTATATGGAGGTTTTTTCACAGCAAATTGTTCAGTAGACACGAAAAAATGGCACTAGTTTCTAACGTTAGCATATGTAGCATGAAGCTAACGTTAGATTCCTGGTTAGCATTGTCCGTTTTTAAGTATTAATGGGCTGTTGAACCACTTTGCTCCTCTCCATGTCTCTGTATCTCTTATTTAGTACAAAAAAAATATATTCTTCATTCAGTATTTGTTAAAGTAATGGTGGAGAAATGTTAATTTTCCCCCTTTGTTTTCCCCCTGTGGCTGCTTTGAACATGATTATATGGGCAATACTAAAGGGTTCTTTATTTTTGTCATTATACAACATATAACACACGCATTTGACCCATACTTCGACTACGCTGAAGAAGCGGTGGGCGGCGGCAGTACCTCTCCACATGTGGAGCCAGGCTGATGGTCAAACTCACCTGGCTGGAGGATTCACCTATTGTACATGTTTTTAGTGGTAGGGGAAACCTACACAGACACGGGGAGAACATGCAAACTCCACACAGAAAGGCCCCGTCCAGGTGGGAATGGAACCCCGGACCTTCTTTATCTAAAGATGGAGAGATATGGAGGAGAGAAAAGTGGTTCAACAGCCCAGAAATACTTAAAAAATGGACAGTGCTAACCAGGAAGCTAACATTAGCTAACATTAGCTGCTACGTTAGGAACGAATGCCATATTTTTACTTCTACTGAACAATTTGCTGTGAAAAAACATCAACATGGACCCAATTTTAGCTGGACTTTCTTGATGTGTGATAAATATGTTTATAGTCTGCCAGAAATCATTTTGATATCAGTTTGATATATAACACTTTTAAAGTGTTTGTCAACCAAAGGGGCTTCACAAAAGGTCTGCTGACACAAGCTGCCGGGCGCTAAAAAGCTCAGATTATGGCCACGACCATTTGCTAGACAGTGTTAAAAGCTTACGATTAGTAATGTGTCTTAAGCAATTTTTTTAAATTGGTCAGGCGTCTGTGCAGCTCTTATGTTTGGGAGCTGCAACTGAAAAAGCCCTGTCCCCTTTTCTCACCTGCTTAGAGCGAGGAACCTCCAGCAGCAGATCTCAGAGCCCTAGCAGGAGCATGACGCAAAAGAATCTATAAATAAATAAATACATAAATAACATCCTCTTACAGTCTAAGAAATACATTAGAGGTATATGAGTTTTAACCTGAGACAATAATAAATAAATCAAACCCAGCATAGTTCACCAACTAGAAATGCTATTTCCCTATTAGTCATTACCAAAAGACTATTTTCCTCCTTTGGTCCATTATCAGCATAAAAATACAATTTGCTAAATAAAAAGTGCAAAGACAATTTGTGAATTTGTGGATAAAATATGCAAATGACTCTGCTGCTGATCCACTTTTGCAGGTGCTGTTCATGCTACTCTCGGTAAATGACCCCCATAAAAACCATGCAGGCACTTTGTAAATAAGAGTTTGCTGCACCTTGATTGGAATGTTCCTACAATAGAAATGACTGGAGGATGACTGAGAAACATCAATAAATGGAGGATTACTGACATATTTAAACAAGCCCTTTTGGTTTAATGACAGACCTGGTGAGTTTGCAGTTAAATATAGTTATTTTAAGCCCTCACCTGAGCCCGTGTGCAGCCAGAGCAGGTGGAGCTGGTTCTGGTGAAGGCAGTAATCTTCTTCCTCGCTCCACCGTGTGCCACAGACAGGTGTGGCTCTCTGTGGGTTTCACCAGCGCCTCCAGCCTCTGTTTGGTTCAAGCTGAAAAAGAGACCAGTTCACGGGGTTACTTTCAAAACACGGGGTTACTTTCAAAAACACGGGGTTACTTTCATAAAACAATCCACACTTCCCTGATGGCACTGCAGAAGCTTATTGAAACCCCTTAACACCCACCTGAACTGAGCACATTTCCCCAGTTTGGAATAATTCAAAACTAAAAGCTTCTGGAAAAAGGCATCAAAATAGCAACAAAAATGTGATGAAAAAGTGACAAAAATTTGATGAAAAATTGGCAAAAATATATAGAAAAAGAGACAAAAATTGGATGAAAAAGAGACAAAAAAGTGATGAAAAAATGGCTAAAATATACAGAAAAAGAGACAAAAATTGGATGAAAAAGTGGCAAAAAAAATGATGAAAAAATTGCAAAGATTTAACAAAAAAGAGACAGAAAAGTGACGAAAAAGAACGTCAAGAAAAGTGACGACACAGCAGCAGTGCAAGGAAAAAGATCCATCAGTTTTATTGGTCTTAGCGTTCAAATCAGGCGTTACACTGGCCTACAGGGTACTGGAGAAAATGCTCTCGGTTAAGGCGGGGGTTAAGAGGTTAAACAGTGTCACGACGAATGTGTTGAAATCAAAGTGTCAGGTAGTCTGTGCCCAAATGAAGGCCTCACATGTCATTTAAAAAACATTAAATCTGATTCAAACTGGCCTTAAATGTAAATTCTTGGGAAATAATGATACTGCTCATGTATTTTCACTGCACAAGTGAGTCAGTATTGAGTTTTCCCCTCCTTTCCACGGTTCGATGGTTATTATGAGGCAGATATTGAAATAGACGTGGAGTGGAGGGCTCTCGCTCCTCCAGCCGTGTTCTGCTTGTTTACCCACCTCTGTTTCTTCTCTCCCGCCGCCGCCTTTGCACAAACCTCGCCCTCGCCTCGTGCCTCTGTTTAACCCCCTCGTCCCTGCCGTCCCCCCTGTCCGCCGCTCAGCTCGGAGCTACAGCCGCAGAAGAGGTACAGCACCGGCCGCCTCCCTCTCCTCTGTGTCTGTGACTGTGTCCGGCTCCCGGAACTTTTGAATATTCAGCTCTTCTCACGGCTTCATGCACGCTTTGATTTGAGCCCTTCTACTAGCATGGCAACCGAATCCAACACAGTGGCGAGCCCGCGTTTTTTTTTTTATTGTGTGATTCTGGAACATGGCTTGGAATGAAAATGATGCGTTGCCCCGTGTTTGTTCAAATAATCGCTGGCCGTGTCTGACTCAGAGGTGACTCACGGAGAAATGGCAAAAGCGCTTTCATTTTCGATGTTTCCACTCCTCCGTTTGGTGAAAGTTGCACAGTCACCGTCATAAAAAGCCGGGGCCATGTTTTTTTTTTTTTTCTCTGGCTTTGCCAAATCCTTGCTGGGGATTTGGCAAAGTGTCGGCGTGTGCGAGTGTTGCAATGCGAAGGTGACTCTGCAGAATCTCGGAGACAGGACAGCAGAGCATTACGGCAGATTTGTCCATGCAGTCGATGTCATGTTTTTGCACGTCTAGTTTAGGTGTTTGTCCAGTCAAAATGCCGAAAATATTAATTAATTAATGAAACCCACTTATTTTTCTTTATTCGTTATCTTTTCTGTTCTGTGGATTCACTTTATTCTAAATCTCTTATCAATTAATTTTTTTTGTTTTTGTTTTTTTTTGTTCTTACCTGTGGTATTCGTGGTACTGGTGTGAATGATGGTGCTGCTGATGGTAGTGGTATGGCTGGTGGTGCTGGTGGTGGTAGTGGTGGTTATAGAGGCGGCGGTACTAATGGTACGAGTAGTAGTTAGCTTTGTTTTTGCTTTCCCCCTCTCTCTTGTATTCAAGTATTTATTATTTATTTTAACTGTTTAATATACAGTTTTTTGTTTTGCTTTTTTGCCCTATGTTACACCTCATGTGTGTTGTATTGTTATGTCTTTTCTTAATGTCTTCTCTCTACTCCTTTTTGTAAATATGCACTTCTTGCAATAAAAAAAAAAAAGTCAAAATGCCGAAATGTAAATAATTGTGAAAAGCGATGTGTTTTAGTGACTTGACTACAAAACGTGTGAACAAACAGGTTTTTAAAAGCACTGCTCTAGTAATGGCACGAGTTTAATTCACCCTTTCAATATCTTTTTTTGTTTGTAAACCCGCGTGTTGTGCCAAGAATCTGAAAATTATAGAATCCAAAAACCTACACAAATCATGCGAGCCACCATGCGCTCAAGCCGAGGTCCCTGAGTCATGGTCCCTGAAAAAAATTACCAACCATTTTTCATTTTCCTGGTGTCTAGTCTGAGCTGTGACGCCCAGATTCCCCTTGTCCACGCACACTTCCTCCAGCTCCTTCATGAGGAAAGACACGAGGCGCCACAGGAACCTTTTTCCGATATTGGTGCCATTAGTCGATGCACTTCTGGGACAATACAGGGGCTTAGAGGTGTTTCGAGGGACCGTCTCAGCTCCTGCTCTGGGGGCAAGACTTTCCTGCTTTGGTAATGCGGTTACGGAGCAAGAGCTGCTCTGCTTTACGACCGCAACACTGGAGGCCGCCATTGCTGTAGTACCCCCATATAGCCGCTAGTCTCCCATTGAAAAGCATTGGACTTTAGACATGTTAAAAATAACTTTAACACCTGGTTTCTATTTTTTAAACACTTTCCACGGCTACATATTCCTCCTGAGAAAACGCTGGGTTAGTCACAATTAAAGAAAGAACATTTTTGGACTGTTAGCATTGGACCTGCGCGAGCTACACGCCACGCAAGGGTCGAGTCTACAGCTTCGTCAGAGCTGCGGAGGAGGAGTCTGTAAATCCGCCATGATTCCCCCCTCGAACGTGGTTATTGTGGTAAAGGGGGAGGAGTGAGGAGGAGTTGTCTATTCTTTTTAACGGTCTATGATTTAGCGACCAGTTGGACTCATCCTCTTTCGTCTTTGATGTGGAGCTCTTCATTAACTGAAGCGATAAAACTTTGTGGGGGTCATTTACTAAACGTTTCAACGCACACACATGGTAGGGTGGACAAAAAGCCCACTCGCTAATTTTAAGTACTACTCGCAATTTAGCGCCTGGCTTAGTAAATGACCCCGTGTGAGTCCTTGTTATTCTGTGACCTCACAAAGATGCTCATTGCACACTGTATTTCCTGCGCGATTGCGAATTTTCGGGGCAACTGCGATCCAAATGTCTTTGGGCACTTGCTACAAAGTTTTCAGCACGCCGCCCATGTCCCGCCACTGTTAGCTATTGTCCCAGGTGTGCTCCTCAGGGCCTCCTCCTAATGGGACGCGCTCGGAACGGATCCCCAGGGCAGCGACCAGGAGCCGCCTCAGCTGGCACTGCTCCCTGTCCCTTCCCGGGCGACTGACCCCGTCTCTAAGGGCGAGCCCAGCCAGGAAACTCATTTCGGCTGCTTGTATCCGCAATCTCATCCTGACCCAGATCTCGTGACCATCGATGAAAGTAGGTGAGACTCAACAGAACGGTCACTGCAGACCCGAGTTCCTGAGTTCACTGTAATGCTTCGAGACCTCAGTGTGCCTGTAATAGTTGAGAGCATTACGTTGAGAGTGAAAGCCCCCCGTCTCTTCACAGCAGCTGAAGTGTTTATCCAGTGCTTTTAATCGCTTCTTCGTCCGGCTGTGCTCAGGTCGCTCCTGCCTGTTCCCCTTCGAGGACGGTTTCCTTGACGACGGCAGCGACCCCTCGTTGACTCCGGGGCTGGACTCGCCGGGCCGCGCTCTGAATGGAGAGCGAGTGGAGCGCTTCTCCAGGAAGGTGTTCGTGGGAGGGCTCCCGCCGGACATAGACGAAGGTAAGAGTTAAAGCCCCTTTTCCGAACTCCGAGTGTGTCGAAAAAGCAGAAGAAAAAATCAAACAGAAATACGTGCACTGCATAAATAAATAAAATCTCAAACCCGGGGAATGTGCCGGGTGCCCTTTTCTTCAGCCTGCGACGCTGATGGACTTGTTAACATGTAACAAAATGAGTTCATGGAGGATTTGGGATGTGCACAGGTTTGTGAGAGCTAGAAAGGAGTTAGGTCCTTGGCTCACACTTTATATGTTCCTTTTTCATTGTCGTTGTCAGAAGAGGAGAAATTAGGACTTTACTCATATCAAATTCCTGTCAGTTTTGATGATTTCACGATAAGTGCTGGAAATGTATAAAACACTGAAAGTGTGATTTGTATGTAGCTTGTACAACTAAGCATTTTCATGAAAGAGAATCTCATTATTCAACGAGAAGAAATGGGAGTGAGACAAAACAAATTTGAGAAACCTTTTATTGAAAGCAACAAATAAACTGAAATAGGCTGTTTAGTGAGACTGTCCTTTTGAATTTCCTAAAAGATCCTGAGGGTTATGGAACAAGAGTCAAGTGGAAAAAAATTCCCCAGCACTGAGGCGTTGGATCCGATTGGCACCAAGACACTGGGAGCGATCCTTGACCCAAATGAAGGCCGTTACTGGACCTGATAACCTTGTTTATGATGTAGAACTCGTGTGCGACTTAAAGGCTCATTCATACTTCACAAGATGCAAGAACAAGAAGTTCTTGCATCTTGTGAAGTATGAATGAGCCAAGCTGGTATGTACCGTATTAAATAGCCCACATGCACCTATTACTCTACAGCATTTTGAAAGAGAGTTAGACAGTAACTAAGATGTGTCCACCAACACACAGTATAAAAACCATTATTTCAGTTGAAGCTGAACTCGTTTGTATCGCCGCAGTGGTCTCTAACGCATGGATTTGACATGAACACGGATCGCTCTCTCCATCTCCCCCGCTGACCACCGACCCGCTGAAGCAGTTCTCTGTCCGTGCCCTCGCGGAGCTGAAATATTCATGACTGTCCATATCTCCGTCGTAAAAAACTGGACCCTCACCTCCTGTTTTATGCAACGGCCGGTCCCTGAGCGCGAAATAGCACCGGCTCATGTCTGCGCATTTTCCAGATGCATTGAACATGAGCGGACGTTCGAGCCGGAGGAACAAGGAGAGAATGCATAATGTCAGCTCTGTCTCACAATCGACTGTTGGTTTTTGAGCCACAGAGTGTTTAACCGCATGCATTTGTGACACGTTACGGATAATGTCAACCAATTAATGAGTGTTTTAGAATATTTCCGGAAACTGGAATCCCCTGAATGACTGGAAAGCCCTTCAAGGCAGCTCTGAATAGGTCGGCGAACCCCTGATCTAATGATGGGAGCATAAATGAGCCATCGAAGGAGAATGAGAGACGAGAGGAGCTGGAAAAGAGATTCTGAAATCTCAGTGGGAGTTTCCTGGTTAAATGAAGCCCAAATAAACTTCTAATTAGTGTAGAGAGACTTAACACACGGTTAACTACATTGTTTCCAGTGTTTTAAAAGATTTCTCTCCGTCGGCTGCAGGGAAACACACTCGAAGAGGATCGTAAACAGCACAGAACTCCACAGCGCACTCATTAAATTAGATGTATTGCACTCGAACATGTCACAACAGCAGCTCGTAACACTTCACATACCAAAAGAGCGTTTAATTCGTTTACCCGGTGCAATGTTGACCGCAGATTCTGTCTCTTTTTAGACGAGATCACCAACAGTTTCCGCCGCTTCGGGCACCTGGTGGTGGACTGGCCGCACAAAGCAGAGAGCAAGTCCTACTTCCCTCCAAAAGGTATTCCACTCACGTTGTCCTCCTCACAGTGGACTTTCCCACGGCTCACACTAGGGAGGCGACGGCTCGGGTATCCCAGAATCCATCGCTCCTGCCGGGGCCCGTGTTGGTTTAAGCTGGCGCCCCCGCGTATGGGTCCAGTTTGAAGCCGCGATTTGGTGGGTTTCGGATGACATCGCAACAACCTGCGCTCCCTCGTCTTTACAGTAGGGATGAAACGATTCACTCAAGCCCCGATTCGATTCGATTTCCGATTTGAAGTTCCCGATTTCTACCTTTTTTTTTTTTTAGAAAAGAATGTTTCATACCAATGTTTCTTTTGTTTTAACATCTGTATTTTTGTCCTTGTAACAAATTGCAACTTTACATTACACAAAATTACAAGACATGAAAATGAACTATAATATTTTGACAGAGTGCTTGTAAATTTACATGTTTTCAGCATAAATAAGATGTGTAGCAAAGCAAACATTTTGAGATTATATTTATTTTACCAAACCTTTATTTTTTAATTTTTGCAGTTTTAACATAATACTATCATTTAGAACTAATTTTACAGTGCAGTTTTTTCCACCCTTGAAGCCTCACTGCCTCCGGTGCAGCCTTTGTAAACATAAGGAGGAAAAAGACATGACGGCTCCTGTAGGTATTGGATTATTTGACAAACGGACATTTGATGAGGATTTCAGCAGAATCAGAGCAGGTTGGTCAGATGTTTGTCAGTTTACGATCTTTGGTAAACTTCTGTCAAAATGCTAAACTCTGCGTTAGTCGCTAACGCTAATTTCGTAGCCGCTAACGTTAGCTGCGTCTGTTGCTTCGATGCCTGCACGTGTATGTGTTTACATGGTGTGGCGTGTGTTGGGTCTGAGGCGGGGAAGGTGTGGAGCTTGTCTGGAGAAAAGGTAGCTGAGGGTGGCTTTAAAATCGATTCTTTTATTGTTTACATCGATTCACATTTTACGCATATTAAATCGATTTTAAATTGATTTTCCATGAATCGTTACATCCCTACTTTACTTATTCATTCACAAATATTGATATGTTTGGTATCCACATGTAGCAGGAAAGGTGACCGAGATGACGCTGTAATCCTGATGTGGTCATTTTGTTCCCTGGGAGACGGCGGCGGCAAAGATTCACGCGTAACTTCAGCTCCTAAGTGTTATTACGCCTAACAATATAGTGCCGCTCTTTATCCGCTGAGAAAATCGACATGTTTAATTTTGTGTAACTAGACTTGGATCGTGTAACTTTTCACATCACCGTATTTAAATAGAGAAACTTGCATTGAGCTCGGTCGCTTCTAACTTCACCCCCGTTTGGCCCCATAGAGGAGAGGCAAAATGCTCACAACATCTTTGGTCATTTTGAATGCGAATTCATTGATGGAAAACCCCTTGAACATAATGCAGTACAACACAGGACAAGTTACACAAACAAACAGTTACAGACAAACATTAAAGCCAGGTTTTCTCAGATACCTCCCCAGCTCGCACGGCCATTTTGCGTGACTGAGCGCACGCGTAAAGACCAGACGGTTACGCATCAGCTCGTCTAAGCTCAGGTAAGAACATACATCTCAGTGTGGAAAAACGATGGCCTATTTTGAAGGTTTTTTTCAGATGGATTTTTACAATATCTTATTCCTAGCTTAGTTTGCGGAGCTTTGAGTTGGTAGATTGAGCGCTCTTGGGACGAGGCTCTAAATTCTGAAATGCCCCCAGTGTCAGTGTAGCCGTATTGGATGGGGATTTGATAAAAGCTGTAATTGGGCTCGACAATGAACCCAAATGGGAGCTGCTGTAATCCGTGAGAGCGGCAGACGCGGAGAAGGGAAGAGGAAGCTCTACTGTCATCGCATGAATACAGACGCTAACTTTAGCTTCAGCCTATAATAGGCCAGACCATTTCCTCATCTAGATTCTTAATTGGTCTTTTTCAGCGAGAGGCGGATCATTATCAGGTCTTTCTGTCTCCAAATGTGACCTTGTCTATCCCCCCAGAGAACAAGAATCAAGCTGTGTGTGTCAGGAAACAGATTAGAATAGTTTATGCTTCCTTCTATTGAAACTATAACATTGCCTGTGCCTTTTGCGCTGATTTGTTTAAAGTTTTACAACAAGCACTTTTCGAAACACAATCACATTTAATGGATTTGCCTCGTGGCTGTTTGTTGTTTTGAGAATTGGCTTTGACTGGTTAAAATGATGAGCACAATTTTATTATTATTCTTTTTTCGAACAAGCAGAGCCATTTCAGATTGATATTACCTTAAGTTATTTGCACTGTTATATGGGGATAGTAGAGCGGGTCATCTCATGATCAGAAGGTCGGGGGTTTGAATCCTGCCTCCCGCTGGTTCACACTGTCCCCGTGTCCTTGGGCAAGACATTTCACCCAAGTTGCCTCCAGTATCTGCGTACTTTAGTGTGTGAATGGGAGAGTGGTTCGTTGCCGTAAAGCCAGTGCCTAATGTAGGTGGACGTTGACCATTTACCGTTTGTCAATTTGGCTCTTGTCAGGTTGTTTGAAATTGTTGAAAAATTAACTTTTTGTTGTTGATAATTGAGTATGGTGATTTGTTGATCATTAGTTTTTTCAAAATTCCTCAAAACTGTATTTTGTAAAATATCACTTTCAACTTTCTGTTCAAAAGACAGACTGTTCCCCGTCCAGCGCTCACAGAGGAGCTGCTCTAGAATGCCAGCTCCGGGAGGACAAGAAGCAGGTCCTCGTGAATGAGCCGTCCTAAGCACTCGATTATCAGGCCAATGATGCTCAAAAACTGACAGAAGGGAAATAGACTCATGATATCAACTTCATACCGCTGTTATGCACCATTTCCCCGAAATACATTCACCCATATGATATGACCAGTATCTGTACAAAAATAACCCCAAAAGTATTGATATCGTATCCATCCATCCATCCATCCATCTTCTTCCACTTGTCCGTTGCTGGGTCGCGGGAATCACATTGCACCAGCCCCTATGGCGCCCCCTGCAGGTGGTGGGTCCACAGAAGGACGGCCTCAGGGTTCTAACCGGGCCTGTTGGTCTCTCATAAGGGGCTTCTAAACCGCTCTTTGTCTGACCCGTCACCTAGGACCTGTTTGCCCTGGGAGACCCTACCAGGGGCACGAAGCCCCCGACAACAGAGCTCCCAGGATCATTCAGGTGTTCAAATCCCTCCACCACGTTAAGGTGGCGGTTCCAGGAGGGGTCGATATCGTAAAAATAACGTATGCAGACAGTTAGCAAGTCGGCTAGTCCAGTAGACTTTTCAGTGTCCGTTAGCCTGCTCAATGTATTTTCCCTATAGCTGTTAGCATTAGCCGCTAAACACCGCCAGTTATGAACATTTAAGTCAAAGCCTCGTTAAAAATCTTTAATGGACATACAAACCTTCTTCTTTACTTTAGATACAGATTAGCGTCTAAAAGTGTCCTCTGAGCTAAATGCTCAAATTCAGTTAAGTTTCTGCTTTTTGTGAGGTCAGATATACATCCAATGGCAACATCATCTTATAAGATGTTAATGATAAAGAAACCACAGAGATTATATACATGTCACGGCAAGGACAAAATGTACCTCATTTTTATGGCGGATGGTACGTTCAGTTTAAATCTGGTGTGGGATTCGGCGGCGAAACAAAATGTACACATTTGTGGGAACAGACTCAGATAACTAAAGGCATTTCAGTGAATTCTATGTTATCGTCCATCACTACTTTGACTCATCCCCAAACCCCGACATTGTGTTTTTCACCAGTATACCTCGGCAAACTGCTGCACATTTCAGCTTAGCCAATAAATAAAATAAATCAAGATGTAGCTCAGGATTCCTCCTTCGGTTGTTACAATCAAAATACATCATAATTCCTACTCAATCCATTGCTGAACCTTCTGCCGCTTGAATATAAAGTTTTAACAGCACCCCCTGCTGGCGGAGACGGGATGTGACGTCCTGCACCATGAACTTTACATTTGCCAAACAAACATCGCTTCGGTCAGTCGTCGTTGCCACTAAACCAAGCGTCTATTATTCCACTTAAACGAGTCATTGCTCCACAGCAGCAGCGCTGAGTCACTGCATCGTGTTAAATAACGTTCGAATCGTGTCCAAGCGCCGTTTCCTGCGCGTAATGGTCACTCGCCGGATTTTCCACTTTGCATCTGTTACTGATTTAGTTTGTAGCCGCTCCTTTAAAGCCCAAGTTGGTAATGCGTTTCCAGTGCCTGGTGAGCTGATGTCTTTGTTGTAAAGTGGAGCTATATGGAAACTTTATTATGATTTTTTTATTTTTTATTTTTTTCATTTCGAGTGAAGTTGTTGGCGACGTTAAGAGGAAAAGCTGACTCCCGCTGAGCTCAACTGGACGCTGCGAATGGGTCGTGCGTAAACAAGGCTCTGTGGGAATCAAAACCCGAAGAATTAATCTGAACGTGAACATGCACTTAGTTCAATTATGAAGCACTATCCGCACACAAGTGTTTCCAAGTGCTTTAACGGAAATCAATTAAATGTAGCCAACGTCAAATTAGACTTGCGCAGCTAAACGGGGGACAAAATATAGTTTCCTGGGACTTTGTTGTTTGTAGATTATCTGGTACTCTTGTAGTTTACAGACACGCTCGTGAACGCAAGAGATTCTCCAATTAGTTTAGCAGCTCATTTCTCAGTCTTCTCTCAAATGCTGATGTCCCTGGACGACTATGGATTGAATTTGAGCACTTAAAGGATCTGTATCATGCTATTTTAGCCATTCCAAAGTAAAGTATAGGTATTTATATGACATATTGTACCTCTATCACTATGGAGTACTCCTTTTTGAGAGAAATATAAGTATTTTCTGGGGGTATTTTCCAAATCCGGAAGACAAGACACTTCGTTTCAGTTAACTCCACCCCTCTCTCCATTTCATTTCATAAATGGCTAACACACACACGCTAACACAACATGCTAACACACACATGCTAACACACACATGCTAACACGTGTTTTGATTGACTCACCGCTCAGCCTGGTCTCCCCATCATCGGGTGTTTACATTATGGGACTCGCGTTGGTGATAAAAGTTCATCCACTTTAATTCTGGTCAAGGTTCCCCGAGCATCCATCAGGTTGATATAGTCGCTGAATCCCAGAAAGAAATTCCAACTTCTGGCGAGTGCACTCTTCTGTAGGAAGGTTGAATAGTCCTGTTCCTCTCGTAGCCAAACGCGCATCCGTGACATTATCGTTGGGTAAGAAAAAAGAACAGGCGTGTCCAGAGTAGGTTAGAAAGAGCTCCGTCTTCACAAACATGAAGTCTGTTCGGATCCTCCGGGGGTGCGTTTGTTTACTCTCCCGGGACAGCACAGACGCGTCGGGGACTTTATTTTTTCTTTTCTTTTTTTTTCTTTATTCCTCTCTTACAACAAAAATAATGTAAAAGCTGTCTTATAAATTAAAATCAGGCCGTAAGGCATTACATTACAATGGTCGGGCACTTCCTGTTTGACACTCTGACGTAGAGAGCAGGATTCAAGAGGATTCCTTAGAACTGCGTAATTGAAGCCAAACAACACTCTGGGGGTGTTTCTGAGAAGGAAATAGCAGAACAACATGGTTAAAAACTCAAAAAAGTCGATTTTGGATGATATAGGACCTTTAAAGCCACACCGTGTAACATTTCACCCCATGAAAACTCTGCTATAATAACATTTTCTGTGCTGAGCTGGTCATTAGGAGCATGGTTTTGTATTGCAGTATAATCCAAACCCTGGTTGGAAAACACAAAGCCGAAGTTTCCAAACTTTGTGAGCCCCCAACTCACCAGACAAACAACTCGATGACCGCCATAGTAAAAATGTAGTTAGCTTTTATAATATTTTCAGGTTCAAAACATTAGATCTGGTTTAGTGATGTTTGCTTGGAGACTAAACTTTGATATTTGGCTTTATTTTACACAAATATACTGTTTTCAATCAAAAAATACATACAATTCAATGTCATGAAATAGAAAGAATATTGTCTTGAAATCATCAGGGTTCACTTTGGGAACCACTGGCCTCAAGATGGAATCAGGACGAGTCTAAAAAGCCGACCTAAATGGGACTAAAATGTGTGACTATAGTTTAGACAAAGACAAAATAAAAGCGTTGCCACCTGAAGAAGCCCACCGCAGTTTGAGAGCCACTGATGTAATGGGTGCAGCTCTCCGGCTATTCTAAGATGCCGTGACTTTGCAGAAAATCCAAGGAGTCGGAACTTTTTTCTGTCACACTCTGCAAACCCAGTCACCTGCAGCTCATTGAGATCTCTGTCAGCAGCCTCTTCATCATTTCACTCGCTGATGTTCGTCGACTGTCGAGCCTCAGGGGGAAGACTCATAAATCCCCGCTGCTCATCAACGTCTCATATTTATTCTTCTATTCTTTAACAGCATTTCATAAACTGACAAACGCTTTTATGTGACGCAATCGTAGTTTCTTGTCCTCGCCTTGGTTAGTTACCGTTGCCGCGGCAATCAAAACCAGGAAATGAATTCTCCAGAGCTTCAGACTGAGGTGCATCGGATACGCACCGATACGCGCCACAATATGTCATGTGTCCTAAGTTTTGCCATTTGCCATTTATTGAAGTGTTAAGAATGAAAAGTGCATTAACACAAAATGTTACAAAGTGCTGTGTTACTGGAAAACAAAGGCGAGCAGGATAAAAATGCCTGTATTGAAAGTATTGTGATACTCGATAAAGTACCAATACTTGATATTGCAGCAAAAAGTATGGCGATCTGATCCGATGTTTTGTCTCAGCCCTAATGTCCATATTCACTAATATTTAGTTGGTGAAAGTTGTTTTAAACTAGTGGTGACCAAAGTGCGGCCCGGGGGCCAAATGCGGCCCACAGAACAATTTTTGGTGGCCCTCAGGCTTCATGTTGAATTTTCCCGCGTCACCAGAGACGGTAGTTTTTACTGCAAATTCAATCATTCTAATATAGCCACACGGGTGAATATTGTTTTGCATTAAGCTTCCAAGTCTAGATAAAGGTATCGGATATTTGAAACCAATACCCGATATTGTATTTTTCAGTATCGGCTCTTGCGTCTGATACCAGTAATGTCTAAATGAAAGGAACAGGTCTGTGCTGTGTCCATGTGGAGACGAAACATGAAGCCGTGATTAAATATGGTCATATCAAATATTATAAATGTAAATTAATCTTAAAATTGAACATATTTATTTAACTAAAACTAAAATGAAATTACATTTGTCAAAAGATTAAGACTAAAATATGTTGCCTAGCATTTTCATCTGAAATTGTGTAGAAAAATCAGTAATCAAAGCAAAGGGCGGCATTTTTATTTGCATTTCAGCGCCATTTTCTTGCACAAAAGGAGAAAAAAAAAACTCTTTTCTCTCATGACCCCCGTGTTTTTAAAAGGGCGATTGTCACAGTGACTCAAAATCACGCGTTTCAGGCCTGACACGTCTGCCCTGACATGCCTAAAAGACCAGATTTCACCTCTTAACCTTAATCTAGCACATTTCTCACCAGTTCGGCTTTACCCAAATCTATAATGGTAAATGGTCTCAACTTATATAGCGCTTTTCCACCTACATTAGGCACTCAAAGCGCTTTACAGCAAGGAACCTCTCACCCATTCATACACCAATGTACGCAGACACTGGAGGCAAGGTGGGTGAAGTGTCTTGCCCAAGGACACGACGACAGTGTGCACCTTCAGGAGGCGGGATTCGAACCCCCGACCTTCCGATCATGAGACGACCCGCTCTACCATCTGCGCCAACGTCCCCCCATAATCTTCTCGACTGGATCTTACAGCTTTGTAGGCCAGTGTAACGCCTCATTTGAAAGCTAAGACCCACAAAACTAACATTTTCCCCCGTGTTTTTGTCGCTTTTTCATCGCGTTTTCATTCCCGCATATTTGTCGCTCTTCTGATGCTTTTTTTTTTCCGCCGCCGTTTCTTCCTCATTCACGGCGCTTTTTTTCAAGGAGCTTTTAGAGCTGGGTAAGAATTAGAGGAAATGTGCTCCATTTAGGTGGGGGTTAAGAGGTTAAAGGGCTAAAACTTTAGTCCAGTTTTAGTCTTTCATAAAAAATGTAATTAAGTGTAGTAGTATTTCAACAAAACAATTTAGGTCGATAAGTATTGAAAATAAGTCTAGTTACACAAAATCAAACATGTCGATTTTCTAAGCCGATAAAAAGGGGGACTATATTGTGAGGCGTAATAACACCTTAGGAGCGCTTCGAGTGAGATATTACTGCGCGGACGTCGAAGCGCTCCTAAGGTGTTATTACGCCTCACAATATAGTCCCCCTTTTTATCGGCTTAGAAAATCGACTTGTTTGATTTTGTGTAACTAGTCTTGGATCGTGTAAAGGCTCACGTAACTGTATTTAAATAGGGAAAACGTGGAACAGCTTTGTAGCTTCTAACTTCACCCCAGTTCGGAGCTATACCTTAGCTGGGAGAGGCTAAACGCTAACAACATTCGCGTGACTGAGCGCACGCGTAAAGACCAGACAGGTACACATCAGCTCGTCTAATCTCAGGTAAGAACATATCTCAGTCTGGGAAAAGCCTGTTCCTTTAAAAAAAAATTAAAAAAAAGGTGCGTCAACGAAATGATTTTGTTATAGTCTTTTTTTTAGACCAAAACAACAGTGGCGTGCAGACTCGCGGAAAAGTGTCGACTTAAAAGAAAACTGGACGGGTCAGGGTAAAAAGTAGGACAAAACAATGTGGCTGGTGAAATCTGCGGTGACACGGGACACGCAGCTCGAAACCGGGACGTCTGGTCACCCTGGTCCAGTTCAGATCAATCCAGTCTACATCTCCCTGGGACATTTGTGCTGTTTCGTGCATTTCCTGAATAATCCTGTTTTCAAGCCGCGAAAGTCCCAGGTAGTTGAGTAAAATCTCTAAAGTCAGGCCGTTTTGTTTTTCGCTTATGATGTGAAATAAATGTCATCAGCTTTAATGATCCTGACAAACACATTTAAGCTGATATCTGCGTGTGTACAGGACATACTATATAACCACTTTGAAAGCGTGAAACCCAGTGTGACGGATAACCTCAAAGGGTCCTTTCTGGGTTAGGGATGCGAATCGTGTACGGACAATGACTTTTACGATAACGAAATCCTAAATAAGTGCCTTCTTTCTATAATAGCTTCGACTCGGAATAAGCCCTTGCTTAATAATTGAGTGAATTGCTTTCTCCCCAAACTTTGTTCACCTGCCTCTTTCCGCCCTGTGTTCCAGTGATCAATTTTGCATGGCCCGCTTCAGGAGGGGAGCACTTCTGAGGCCATTTAATCTGAGCCTGTGCAGAGTGAAGTGGGACTTAAAGGGAGAAATGAGGACAAGGAAGATAGCGAGGATGCTTGGAACAAAAATACACGGTTTAGTCAGAGGATGGTTATATGTTGCAAGAGGAGAGTCCCTTTCTTTAATATTGTAAGAGCGTGGCCCGGTTTTGTAAGAATGGATGTATCTATATAACTTTTGAGTGGTCTGTGAATTACGAATATGAATGATTTATCTGTGATTTACAGCGGCTGTCGTCTTAGGACATGAATGTTTTCTTTCCGTCTTTGTTGGGCCTTCGTCGTGACCTGATCTGGAAGGCTGTGCTCGATATGGATAACATTTCAAACTCTAGTCGCTTCAGGCCAAAGTAGTTAATCATTTAAGAAGGTCTTATTCTGTCAAGCTACAATGACTTGTTCTTAAGTGTATTCTTTGAAAGAGAAGCATAAAGCATTTTCCTGGATGTGACTGCGATGGAGCTCAACCTCTTCCTCACGTAAAAAACCCATTGAAAATCTTCATCAACTTTCAAAAACATTCAAATCTGTTACTTGCTGTCCCCTCGATCAGGGGTTAGGATAAGATTCAAACTGGCATAAAGGCTGTGAGCTCTCCAGTCAATGCGCTGTGAGATTTGTATGTGCATAAGTACTAACCTTAAAGGCACGCTGCGTAACATTTTAGATTATACTGTGGCCAGCAATACAAAACATGACCCTAATGTCCAGCTAGACACAAATAAGGCCTTTTGCAAAAACTCATGTTCGTTTGGTCATTTTTTTTAAAGCATTTTTCAATGATAAAAACCCCCCGAATAAAACAGTAAATGCTTGTATTTTTTTCTTCTGGTTATTGGGTGAAATGTTATACGGTGTGGCTTTAACTCTAACCCTAATGCTGCGTTTACACATAAGCACGATGCGTTACGAATGTCATTTTTCCGTCATTCGTGACGTTCGTGACGTGACTTAACGCATCTCAATGGAATTCTTAACAGAACGCATCAGTTCGTGACATTCGTGACGTTCGTGGAGAAAGTTTTTGTCTGTCAAAAAATCTTCCACGAATGTCACGAATCACCCTCTGTTCGTGGAGTTCGCAACGGAGCGTGTCCTTTCGTGAGGAGTAGTGGCGCTTCGTAATTCAGCGTGAGAGCATTTGTGGAGCAGAATCACTGTTTTCGGGCTCAAAATTGACAGAAACCCACGCTACGCCCAAAGTAAATGTTGTTACCTGCAGTAGCTACGCCAAGGAAAAGTGTCACAAAGTCGGCCAATCCGCGCTCCAAGCCACGGACAGCACCTGGCGCTGCCGCTCCGCGGGGTGCTGAAAGTGTTCCTCCGACCTTTCTTCCTCCTGGGTCGTACCTGATGTTCGGGAGTTGGAGCCAGACGAGCCCAATGACTCAGGGGAGAGCACGGCCTCTGCTCCGCCTCCAACCCGGTGGAAGAAGATCACTCCACTTACGCCCAATTCTTGACAGATTTCGGACAGAACGCGAATATTCCTAGTGACCCGTAACAGCCCGTGGCAGTGCGCAACACCACGCAGCAGCGCGGGACGCATATTCGTGACCGTGCGTAATAATTCGTGCCATTAATCGTAACGCGTAGTAACAAGTCGCAACAGTTAGTGGCGGCGCGTGAAACCTCTGCCCCGAATCATCAAATTCGTGATCCTTGGCCACGAATGTGCATTTGTGGCATTCGTAACGCATCGTGCTTATGTGTAAACGCAGCATAAGGTGGCAGATAACAGATTTCAGGATTTTTGACATCGGGCCTAATTTCCTAGTTATCCCGAGTGTTGTTGATGTCTGGAGATATTTGTTTCTTAAATTCATGCAGTTCTTATATTTGAAGAGTTTCGTGGCGCTAGGCTAATGCTAGGCTAACGCATTTCTATGGTCTCAGCAACCCTGCACCTGAGGTAAATCACTTATAACGCCAGACTAACGATATAAATGTCTGTGTCGATAGAATAATTATAACTATTTTGCATTTAAAACAACTTATATTTGAGCAGCATCAGCTTCGTGGTTGTAAGCTAACGCAGCAGAAAATAGTCCCTCAAAATGCGGTAATCCATGTGATACAAGGTCAGTTATATTAAAAAAAATATTCTATTAACACAGACATGAACTGATTTTCCTTCGGGATTAATAAAGTATATCGTATATGGGTAGTCTGGTGTTATAAGTGATTTACCTTTTTAATGCAGGGTTGCTGATACCATAGAAATGCGTTAGCCTAGCACTAGCCTAGCGCCACTAACCTCTTCAAATATAAGAACTGCATGAATTTAAGAAAAAAATATCTCCAGACATCAACAACACTCTGGATAACTAGGAAATGAGGCCCTATGTCAAAAATCCTGAAATATCCCTTTAAGAGCTTAGAAGCACGTTGGTTGCTAATCAGCTATGTGCTAACTGAAAAAGAGAGTCTCCTACTCTCAATGGGCCTTTCCTGTATAAATAAAGATAACCATGCTGACCATAATGTGGATATTTACAAGTAATACAATTCCAAATATATACACACGGCTGCACATGTGGCGTGTTCAGGGAAATATATCTAAGTAAATAAAAAGCCCACCGAGCTTATTCTGTAGTTTGAGGAAGTGTGGGCCTCGTTAACAGCACTGGCATACAGTATATCACAATCCTGCCGTCCACACAAGGCTCTTCTTTACGTGTATTTCCAAAAATGTTAGTAATGAGACACTGCCCTGTGTCAGTCCTAGGGATCGGAGAAGCAGAGCTAAAAGTAAAGATCCACAGACGGTGTCGCTGCTGTGGGAGGCTCTGCTCCTGCTGTCACTGTAAAACCCTCTTTTTATCACTGCATGTTTACAGGTTTGACTTGAACTGTGAAACTAATATATAATAGACTCATTACATGCAAAGTGAGATATGTGTGGCCTTTATTTGTTATAATGTTGATTATTACACAAGTTGACAGCCAAAAAATGGTCAGGGGTTTCTCAACTGATTTAGACTAATGTTGGTGTTCTGAGTCCGAATATCACATGCATTTTGCTCTATCAGGTCAACTTTTTGAGATACAGCCATAGTGTTACGGATTACGTACGACTACGTTATTATGAATTCTGCTTATCAAATTTGATGGAGTAAATAAAAACTGAATGACTTTGGATACGTTGACTTTTATTTCTTGAGGAAAACGGAAAAAACGTCAAGGGTTTCTCAGCTGATGATCCGCAGAAATTTGTTTTTGACGCAAAATCGATTTTTAAAGCATTTCTGTAGCAAAAAATCCTGACCTGATTGAGCAAAACCAAGGTCATTTTCGGACTCAGAGCATCAAAATTAGTCTAATTCAGCTGGAAAACCCTGGACTATTTTCAAAAAATATTTTTTTGTTACCCAGTGTTACGGTTCAGCTTGTAAAAACCCCAAATAAAAAATGTAAGCCATAATCATCAAAATTATAACAAATAACGGCTTGTGTCACTTTGCATGAGTCTATATCATATATTAGTTTCACACTTTAAGATGAATTACAAGTAATTTTTCATTGTCCTTTAATCCTTTTCTCCGTACATACCCTTAGAGTCAAAGTCTCATTTCTTTTTTAAATGAGACCCCTGGACATTTCTTAACCTTTAAAAAAATCCAACACTAGTCAGCTCGACAACTAAAGCGTCACATTTAACCCGGTTACCTCCTCAAACGAAGTGCCCTTCCCCGAGTAACAAACTACGTGGACGGCCAAAGTTTGCTAAAGTGGGCTGAGTCGAGTAAAATGTCTTGAGCTTTTTTTCGTTTTCTCTCGTGTGTTTCGCAGGCTACGCGTTCCTGCTGTTCCAGGAGGAGAGCTCGGTGCAGGCTCTGATCGACTCCTGCATCGAGGAAGACCACAAGCTTTACCTGTGCGTGTCCAGCCCCACCATCAAGGACAAGCCGGTCAGTAACATCATTGCCCGCTCACTCTGGGCCGTGGAACAGAGGCAGATGGGTCCGACGGGACTCCTGTAAAACATTAACACAGGTGGAGAGAGAGTGAAATGAGGGAGAAAGAGACAGAAAAATGTTCCATTCACTGATATACTGTAAGGCAGAGTCGGTATGGTCCTATACACACAAGAGATTAAACATCAGAGACTCCAGCGTGTGGGAAACGTTGTCTGTGCTGCTATATCAACTGCATGAAAGAGAGAAGCCTCCTATAACCAAGAATAGTTAGTTTGAATGCTGTTCTAGCCACCGGCCAGTGTCGGGTAAAGACCATAGAAATGCCTTTAGCTATCTGAGCCACAACTGCCGCTAAAATCCTGCACTGTCACTCAAAAAGGTGTTAATTCGTGTCCGAAGTACCGTCATGCACGAGCTTAATATAGAAACTGCAGTTACGCCTAAAACCTGAGGTGGCAGTAGCGAGTATAAACATGTAAACTTCCATCTAGTCCCTTTAACATCTTATTAGATGATGTTTAGGGGCCATTGGATGTGTATCCGACCCCACAAAAAGCAGAAACTTGACTGAATTTGAATTAGCATTTAGCTTGGAGGTACACTTTTAGATGCTAATTTGTATCTAAAGTAAAGTCTCAGAAGGTCTGTATATTTATTATTGATTTCTAACTAGGCTTTTACTTAAATGTGGTCGATAGTGTGACAACCGCTGAAAACATCTGGAACGTTGCCATGTTTGGTGGCTAATGCTAACGGCTATAGGAAAAATACATTCAGCAGGCTAACGGACTCTGAAAAGTCTCCAGGACTAGCCGACTTGCTACATGTCCGCATACGTCAAGTTAAACGCCGCTTCTCCTTTTTATTTTGCTACGGTAATTGGTAAAGACTACTTCCTGTCAAAACTTAAATAAAAGTCAAACTGAGTGTGTTCAATAAAATGTGTTCAGATGGTGGTGCTATTTTACTATTTCCTAGCGTTAAATGAATGTTAGCCTTTAGCTTCAATGCTAAAACACTTCTCTCACAGTCAAGTTTGAATATGTTGAAGGTAAATATCCAACAGATGCATGTTTTCTGCCATGTACTGTTGAAATAAAGCAGAGAAAGAAAACTGTCTCAACAAGTTAGCATAACGGCATCATCATCATAGCATCATGTCGCTTTACCTTCCGCGCACAAAGCTTGTTGCCGGTTTCACATTTGCTTTAACAAGCACTCGATACTTGACAGCCTTAGAAAACACACATAACACATTTAAAACTAGATATCAAATTGGTTTAGATGCTTAGCTGTTTTGAGACTTGGATGTGACGGGCTGAAAACAAAGTGCCCTTGATCTAATCAGCGGCAAATATCCGAGTAAAAGTCCGTCTTCTTCCTGAACAATTGAAACCGGAGCCTTCCCGGACATCGATATTAGCGCGCTAACGTTATGTACTGTATCTAGTATCTGGTTACCGAGCCTGTGAAAAGCGACATTGTCTTTGTTTTTTTTCCACACTGGACATGTGTAAACACTTGTCGGCTGTGTTTTCGCTCGCAGGTGCAGATCCGTCCGTGGAACCTGAGCGACAGTGACTTTGTGATGGACGGCTCTCAGCCTCTGGACCCCAGGAAAACCATCTTTGTGGGAGGAGTCCCGCGGCCGCTCAGGGCAGGTCAGATACACTGGATTTAGTTCACTCTGCAGTTTTTAGAGCAAAAGTTCTCAGCAGAAGTACGACTCACATTCTTCGTAAACCATTCATTTGTAAACTGCTGTAGCCGTTTCTTCACAGCCTTAGCTCTTTTAATGACTGTCCGTCTCTCGCAGTGGAGCTGGCGATGATCATGGACCGCCTGTACGGAGGGGTGTGCTACGCGGGCATCGACACAGACCCGGAGCTGAAGTACCCGAAGGGGGCGGGGCGTGTGGCCTTTTCAAATCAACAAAGCTACATTGCCGCCATCAGTGCTCGCTTCGTCCAACTGCAGCACAACGACATCGACAAGAGGGTGAGCCGCCAAATATAAACTTGGATTGTTATTACTGATACTGTAAGCATTTGATTTAGATCAGTGTTGTTTGTTGCAGCTCTCTCACTTTTAATCCTAGTCTCAGGGATGGACAGCGTTGGTCCAAACTAGACGGTCATTTTGCCTGTGTGCGAGAGGCCGTCGCTTATTAAAGAAAGACTTTGACTGAGGCACTGGTTTATTATAAACTGAGGGCACTGCTCTCCTATAGCAGCCTCACATTATTTTCCTCATTTAGATTTTCCTGATCGAGCCTTTATAAGCTCACAGGTAAAAAAAAAAAAAACTTTATTTATCCCACCGTGAGTTAAACACCGTCTGTGTCCAGTGCATAGACTGTTAAAAAGAATAGACAGCTCCTCCTCACTCCTCCCCGTTTACCACAATGACCACGTTCGAGGGGGAAATCATGGCGGATTTACAGGCTCCTCCTCTCCAGCTCTGACGAAGCATGTTTCTAAAAAGGGCATAAGGGCGGGATCTTGACTGTAGCCCCGGCCCTGCTTGGCCCTCGCGGGGCGTGTAATGGGCGTGTATTTCTGTTGTAATCGCGCCCATGGCCAGGCAGCGACGTAAACGGCCTGTCAATCAAAGTCAGGCCCTCATTAATTATGCAAGATTTCTAAAATTTTTATCTACGATAAAAACCCTGGTGCCCCATATTGTTTTTAACCCAGCGTAATCACAGGAGGAATATCTAGCTCTAGCCACTTCTAAACCATTAGGCACCGGGCATTAAAGTTGTTTTTAACGTGTCTAAAGTCCAATGCATTCCAATGGGGGAATAGCGGCCATATGGAGGTACTACAGCAAAGGTGGAGCAATGGCGGCCTCCAGTGTCGTAGTCACAAAGCAGAGCAGTCATCGGCCATTGGTCCAGTGTCCTGAGTGAAAGAGATGTGCAGCCGGTCCAGCTGTGGCGTGGTTCTGCACACGGCCAAAACACCAACAAACAGACAAAAGCAGATGTTCACCCCCCCTCCCTTCCCCTCGCCCCGTCACGGCCACAGAAAGAGTCTAATTGGAGGACAAAAGGTTGTTCTACATAACGTCGCCATTGGCCATGGGTGTCTGTCTAGCCCACTTAATGCACCAGGTCTGGAGCAGGAAGAGCTCACAGGGCACTTCTCCTAAGCGGAAACATTTAGTCAGTTTCATATATAAAGTAATTAAGTATTATTCAATTAGGTCGACAAGTATTAAAAAGAAGTATTGAAATCGCGATTAAGGGTGACAGGTTGTACTAAGCTTTTGACAAACAGATTCCCCCACAAAAGTGTCATAGTGATCATGGCTTGTCAGCTATTTACATTGTAAACGTTTCTTCTATTATGAACAATGTACTTTCAATACGTTCAATAAGTTTGGAAAATAATCCTTCTTTTGCGTTTCCAAACTTTTGACAGTCTTGTAGTCTCTGTTGACCCTTTTTTGTCGTCCAAGGCCATGCCAGATACAGATCACGTCTCTTTTTATGATTGCTGGAGAGCGCGTGGACTCGATGGTCAGCTCCATATCCTTGAAGCATCATGACCAACCTTCAGGTTATAAGGCAGCGCCTCCGAAGCCACAGATCTAAGCGACTATCCGACATGTGTGGGCAAAAGTCTGTACCGCAGCGCTGCAGTCAATGAAGTCTGAATTGTTCATCACATCATCACGTATTATTGGCCAACGACGGGTTGCGTCCCTCCGTCCCAGTCATAACACAGACGGTGACTCCTCTCTTTAATTTAATATAGCGCTGAGTCCGGCCCCGCCCACAGCTCTGGGTTTGGCCGCCGCCCAGTCTGTGTCTGCGCTCGACCCGGTTTGAAGCCGGCAGCTGCACGGGGCCCGGGACGATGCGTCTCTGTGGATAAAACGGTGTCATTACGTCTGACCACAGTGATTACAGACAGACTTCCTCATGTGTAGCACCAGACTGGGCTATAATGAGCGATATGACACCAGGCCGGAGTGTGCACCAGCTTTTACCGAACAGAAGGCATAGATACAAGACCATTTGTTTTTTAGGCCTATATAACTTTTTATTGTTGGGTATAGGAATATGGATTTGTTGGAATAGAAGCCCCTTATGAGAGACCAACAGGCCCGGTTAGAACCATGAGGCCGTCCTTCTGTGGACCCACCACCTGCAGGAGGAGCCATAGGGGCTGGTGCAATGTGATTTGGGGCAACTCCAACAGCTGCCCCCACGACCCGGCAACGGACAAGTGGAAGAAAATGGATGGATGGGTTGGAATAATGCCAATGACTGACAGAAATGTAGCAGCCAAAACTAATCACTTTCTCATCTTCTGTGTTATTGAAGGTGGTGGTTGACAGATGGTGGGTGGGTTGCAATTTTTTCCAATTCCATTACTATAACGATATTTGGTGTCCGATGCCGATACCGGATTTGGGTCGCGGCACTTCATCCATGGGTTACGGTGGGTCCCAGTGCTAAACCAGTCGAGAAACCCTGAGTTGAGGCGAGACGCTGCGTGGAGTTTGCATGTTCTCCATAGTTTAAGGCAGGTCAAGGTCGAGGTCAAATGTATTTGTAAAGCACATTCACAACAATCATCGGCAATACGTAATGCAAATATACGAAATGTCAAAGTTAAAATACATAAGTAAATCAAAGAGTCAGAATGGAAAAAAAAATTGATCAAACTCACCCTTTGTGATGTTTTTGACACCACACTGGTACCCAGCAGCGCGTCCAGGAAATCGACTTCAATACATTAACAATATTTAGACGTTGTTTGAGCTTTGAACCGCAAAAAACAAAATCCCTCCCGATAGTGTCTTTGTAAGCAAAAATAAAACCATAAATCTAAACCTGGCTCCATCCATTATTATAGAGTTTGTTGCCATCAGTATCAGCAATTTTGGCCATTTTAAGTGCTTTGTTTTTTTTTCACATTACAACATAAACTAACGGAAAACTTGCAATACGTTTTTCACTCGTTTATGTCAGTAATCTACAGCAAAAGTTTCAAATAGGTATCGCTACATTTATTTTTCATATTCACCTGCAGCGTCTCGTCTTAAAACCATTAAACGCATAAGAAATGTTACGACGGAAACAACACTTATTTATTTCTTGCCGCCGTCTTCGTGTATCGTGAGGACGCTGCCGACCAGAAGAACTGGATCTAAATATGAAGAACCCTCTCATTACGCGGCTCCTCCGAAACGAGGTTAGCGTCCGGCCGTCTCCATGGCGACGCGGCTCAGGGCGGTTTTATTGGAGAAAATTGCGGACTACACAAAAATATGATCCTCCGGGGCAGTGCTGCACAACTTTTGTTGCGTGTGTTGCCTGCCCCGACAAACACATGAACATGTAGAAAATAGATTGATAAACAGGCCACACACACACACAAAATTATGAAAAAAAAAAAGTCCAAAAATGTGACTACAACGCGACAAAAACGCACTGAAAAAGATTGGTTTAAAAGAGTTTTGTAGGTCTTAGCTTTCAAATGAGGCGTTATACACTGGCGAATAGGCTGTAAGCTTTTAGATTTGGGCAAAGCTGAACTGGAGAAAATGCGCTTGGTTAAGCTGGGGGTTAAGAGGTTAAAGCCAGAGGCAAGTTTATTTGTAGAGCACAATTCATACACAAGGCAATTCAAAGTGCTTCACAGTTGCATAAAATTACAAGAAAACAGATCAAATCAATCATTAAAACATCAACATAAAAATTAATCAATTACAGTAAAAGGCAAGAGTGCAGATAAAATACTTTGTTTTCATATGCTCGGGTAAAAAGAGCTGTTTTCAGCCTGGATTTGAACATTGTCAGAGTTGAGGCCTGTCTCACATCCTCATGAACTGTTCCAGATTTTAGCTGCATGAAACTGAAACGCAGCCTCACCGTGTTTAGTCCTGACTCTGGGAACCACCAGGAGACCCCTCCCTGAAGTTCTCAGGGCCCGAGATGGTTCATACGGCTCTAACATGTCAGAGATGGACTTTGGTGCTAAACCATGAAAAGACTTGTACACAAGCAGAGCTGTTTTAAATCCTATTCTCTGAGTGACAGGAAGCCAGTGCAGAGACCGGAGCACTGGACTAATATGGTCGTATTTCCTGGTTCTTGTCAGGACTCGAGCAGCAGCGTTCTGGATGTTCTGCAGCTCTAACAGTGAGCGCAGTTACAGTAGTCTAACCTGGTTTAAGTCTGGTTCCGACATTATACCTCTATATTAAAGCCATATTCAAATATGATTTCACTTTACTGTTTAGATAATGCGTCTCCCCCCCCCTCGCTCTCCTCTCACCCAGGTGGAGGTGAAGCCTTATGTCCTGGACGATCAGATGTGTGACGAGTGCCAGGGCGCCCGCTGCGGAGGGAAGTTCGCGCCGTTCTTCTGCGCCAACGTCACCTGCCTCCA
Source organism: Proterorhinus semilunaris (assembly GCA_021464625.1). Taxonomy (NCBI): domain Eukaryota; kingdom Metazoa; phylum Chordata; class Actinopteri; order Gobiiformes; family Gobiidae; genus Proterorhinus; species Proterorhinus semilunaris. The sequence continues at coordinate 6,217,927 of CM038357.1, forward strand.
GTACTACTGCGAGTTCTGCTGGGCCTCCATCCACTCCAGGGCCGGACGCGAGTTCCACAAGCCCCTGGTCAAAGAGGGGGGAGACCGACCGAGACACGTGTCGTTCCGCTGGAGCTGAGGAGGGGCCCCCACCCCCCTCCCCCGAGAGTCTACAGTCCTGCCCTGAACCATCCGAGACCAGAGCATCTCATTAGCACTGAACATGAAAATCTACATGGATTTAAAAGATTACGCTTATTTATGGGATTATTTTTTTTAGTCTAGTTTAAAATATATCACCTGCCAATCGAAAGAAAACAGAAAAAAAATCACAGAAATCTTTTTGTGATTTTGTTATTTTCGAAAAACTACAAAATATGTAGAATTTTCTTGAAATAAGTAAATTTGTCCTCGATTTGAGTCATTAAAACATCTGTATATGGGGCAATTTTATTTTTTTTACACTTAAATTAACAAAAACGAAGATGTTTTTTTTCTTTTTTTTAATCCAACTTTGATGATGTTTTTCTTAATTTAAATCCTCATGGACAGATCTCTTGAAATGTGTTACTCAAATCAGTGGCAAATGTTCTTATTTCAGGACAATTGGACTTATTTCTGGATTAGTTTGTGCAGTGCAAAAAAAATAATTATTATTTATTAGTTATGACGTTATGAAGTCGAGTGGTTTTGACAAGATTAGATCAGTGGATATATAAAAGTATTTGACCACCCAATTAGGTTCACATCAAGATTGACCCGGACCTAAAAAGGAGCTAAAACAGGCCTAAACTTTGTCTAAACCATTGCCAGATATTCTTTGCTAGATCTAAGAAAAAAAGATGAAGAAACCAGTAAGAAAATGAACAGAGACGTCTTAAAAGTTAATACAACTTGTAAAAACTTGTCAGAATTACTTGAAAATTCAGGCAAAGCCAATGGGTTGAAAATAAGAACAGTATCTTATATCAAGTGCAATTGTCAATATCCCGTTTGCACAATTAATCTTGCAAAGCCATTTTTATCTTGCTCAAACAACTGGCTACACCTGAGCTTGTCAAAACTACTCAAAATAAATAGTTTTCACAAGTCACCGCAGCTACTCCATCACAAATCACAAAATCCGCTCGTTCTGCGCGACGTTAAGCTCCGGAGACAGTCTTGCAGCTCGAGTCCGTGAAGCGACTCGCGTAAAGTTTCCCTCGGAGAAGTAAAAAAAAACTAAAAAAAAAAAAAAAAAGGCATACAATTTGCACACAAAACAGCCGCTCTGTCCTGTCGCCTGGATGACGTCCTGCTTAACCTGACAGTGGGGGAAATTGATTTTAAAAAAGTGTCTATTTTTGTTTTTTCTATACTAGATTAATAATTTAAATTTTATGTGTAAAAAAAGAAAAAAAAGAAAAAAAGAAAAAAGCAAAGATGCATGCACTTATTTGAGGAGCTGTAGTAGCGTCGTCTTTGAGTGAAATCAACGACGGACGGCGACGCTAAAAGACGTAGCAAGCTAACAACATAACAACAGTAGTCGTAGTGGGCCTGAAGTCGGCCGGATTTTGATTTTTTAAATATTAATACCTCATTGTGGCAATCGGAATAGTTTGCTTCGAATTTCTAGGTCTTTATTTTTGTAATAACGTTATTTTCTAGCCGTTTGTCGATGTGACGCTGCGCTAGCCGTGCTGCTACACCCGTGGTATGAGCGGATACCATAAAGAACTCTACAGAGGCTACCGCGCTCGTGTGGGGGGGGGAAAGGGCGCCCCCGGACAAAGACGGCTACCTTTAAAAAACATTGTGTGGGGGTGGGGGAGGGGGGGTTGTGGTGTCGGGGGGCCTGAACTGCATGTTTTTTTTGTTTTTTTTAAATATATATATATATATCGGTCAGGTTTTGCATGCAACGGACTTTTTCAGTATCACTAATAGAGCAATCTGCCCGCGTTTTGCACACTGAAGAAAAAAAAACAAAAAACGCCGGACACGCGGGGCAGGAAGTGGCTCCGTCGGATGAGGCTTTGGGGGCGTGGACAGTGGATGAGGAGTGGACTCGCCAAATGGGCATTAAAAGTGCTAGTTCAAGCACCACGGGGATGGAGGTCACTGCTAGGGATGGGCGGATCGATACCAAACGGCTACTTTTTAAGTGTACCGGGTAAACCGTATCTATACTGTCCATCCATCCATTCATCTTCTTCTACTTGTCCGTTGCCGGGTCGTGAAACACATTGCACCAGCCCCTATGGCGCCCCCTGCAGGTGGTGGGTCCACAGGAGGACGGCCTCATGGTTCTAGGCCTGTTGGTCTCTCATAAGGGGCTTCTCATCTATACTAATTTGCATGAAGATAAGGTAGATAGGGAAATAACGGAGACGGGAAGAGCAGCGCCTCCTGAGGATCCACTCGTGTGCATAAAGCCCAATATTTCGGTCCAAATTCCCCTTCATTAATCTCATATTTTCCACTCTGACAGGTTTCCCCCGGTGGCATTACAGGATGGGTCCAATGCGGGAGATAAATGTCTCCAAAGAGCTTCCTTCGAACTGCGTCTTGCTTTTATGATCCGTTTCGCAAAACCGCGCCACCTACTGTCCACGCCCCGAACTTGTCGACGGCTGCTGCGAAAACAAAAATAATCAAACGTAGGATTTTATACACCCGTCTTTGATTAGGTGAAGTACTTTTTTGCGGTGACTGTCGATATAAATTGTGCAATTTCTGTTTTGTTTTTTTTTCTTCCCGCTCTGCCTAGAACTGTGACCTGCTTTTACCCGTCGTCCTGTGAATCCTCATGACTCTAGTGTCTGCACAGTGTAGCTCTATGTTCAAAATCTCGCACCGAGTTTAGCCTCTCGATATCGAGCAACCTTAGACGCACAAAAACAAAAACGTGGAACTGTGAGCCAAAGCGGAGGACCTTGTGTTGTAAAGCGTCTGGTCAAAGAGGACACAGCCTGGATGTATAATTACTGCATGTCAGCAGAGGGAGGGGCTCTAGAAACGTATATAATCCTTTATTATATATAAAATTGCAGGCCCAGGAAGTCAATTAAACGCAATTTCTCTTTACTGTGTTTAGGCGATGTCTATTTGAGAACGGCGTCTAGACTAGGGTTGCAAAGGAGTGGAAAATTCCCATTGAATTTCCAAACACATTTTCAATAGGACATTTGGGGAATGTATTAAAAAATTCAAAACAAAACGCTTAAATAAACATGAAATTTTAGCCTTTTTCATTGAATAAACAATTAGTGAAGTATTATCTACTCACTGATTATGTTCTTGAATCTTAAAAACATGCTTTTGACAAACACCCCTGTACAAGTGTGGGGACCAGATCATCAGGTCGGAAACATGACGACTTTCCTAAATCTAAATTCTGCTTATGTTGTTCAATAACATCGTGATTTTGTTTTATTTCACTGTGGTTGCGTGAATTCACACGTCTCTAACTCTGGGTGTGGAACAGTAAAGACGCCGGTGTCTGACACAGAGCTGCATTAAACAGAACAGACCTAAATTGTAGACTTTTGCAATACTGCACACACTTGATGAATATATTAAGATAGATACAAACATGGAATGAGTCTGTTCCATTTCCAAAAGTTCTTCTTTTTATCGGCCACCACTTAAAACTCTGTCCTCAAACCCTGGCGTCAGATTTCTTTGAGACTTTTCATCTCTGCTGTGATAAATATTTCAGTGTATAACTATAAAGTCTGATTATTATGCTGCAGTTTATACCCGTCTGTAGAGAAGCAACCTTCAGCTGTGTTAATTCCCAGTTTATTCAAATGAACTCCCATATATTCCCGTTAATTCCCTTAAATTCCCATTAATTTGTTTTTCGGTTTTTATGATGATGTTCCTTGGGAAAAAAAAGCACATTATTCTGTTTACAACTAAAAAATACTTTTACGCTCAAAAAGTTAATACTGAAGAATGAATATTTTCACCACTCGCGCATAAATATTTGGATGACTTTTCTTCTACTCGATTAAAATAACGGGTTTTTAATCCAGAAAGAGAAGCGACAAAAACGTGGCTGAACCTGCAGTAATTACCCAGTGGGTGGCGCTCATGTGCTTAAACTCCAGGAGGTGACTTCTTTGACCCCGTAAAGTCGCAGACAGAAGGCAGCCGAGGAGCTCATAAGGTACGCAGAATAAAAAAACTCACGATCGACAGAACTATGAGGAGAGAAAAAAAAGAAACCGCGAGGAAGGTTTGAAAACTGAAGCTATACTGGAAGAACTTCGCACACGCGCAAGTAAGAAGAGGTTAGAATATTTATCCAGATTTTTTTTTTTCTATTTTTTATTTCCTGCAAAGCTTGAAGTAACTACCTGCGAAAAACAAAACAGAAAACTTTTATACTTTGAATGAAGGCGAACGGGGAGACCGGTGTTTTGGAAGTGACTGCTGACTTTCGCCTGGAAATAGGGACGCGTGACACTGGCTGATTTTTTTTTTTTGATAATCTTTTGTTATCGCTATTATGTACCACTTTAAAATGAGCCAAAAATGTAGAGTGTTGACCTCCACGCCAAGGCAGTGAATGAACATATCTCCGGGCCATTTAGTTCAGAGGTTAATTTCTCACAAAAGAATATAGATTTGTTTAGGTCACCCCTTGTGGTTGGATTTAATATCTATGGCCCCAGTTAGAAAATCATTAAACGTCATGTTATACTTCTTTGCTATAAAGAGGGGGTTTTATGCTTTTTTCAATCACATAGCACCAGTCTATAGCACACTACAATGATGACGTAACCTTCTGTTGGTCTGTATATGCAGTCAATTAAAATAACTGCCTCTCTCCAAATGGCTGTACTGAACGTCTTGAAATAGGCCTCTGTCTCTTTAAGAAGCTTTCCGACACGCCCCCTTCAGCACACTACTGTGGCATTGAAACAACAACACTGTGTGGGGAGGGGGCTCTGCTGAGCTGAGGAGCAGTGGTTGGTGGCCTGGCTGGTGACGAAAGGTCCAGAGGCGTCTCCAGGAGGTGGGGGCGTTCCTAGGAGGACTGAGGCGTAGCTACACCTAAAATGGCCGCCGTCTAAGTTTTTACTGATTACTCAAAAATACGTGAATGAGCCGAGGCAACACTCCAGGCATGTGTTTAATGAGGGAATGACATAATAACATGATATAAAGCTTGAAAAAGTCGATTTTACATAATACCCCCCCCCCCTTTAAATCATGTTATAATGCAAAAAAATAATTATAATCATTGGCCATTTTGATTCATTGACGCACTTTTTAACCACGCACTTTGACCCCTGCGGCTTATACAACGATGCGGCTGATTTCTAGATTTTTACAGTCGTACTGAATACTGCGTCATGTATCAGCAACAATGGTCCAAAAACACTGGGCTATTTCTAATATAGCAATAACAGCTCCATAAAACAGACGATGGAGACGATGAAGACACGGCACGCTCATCTGCACAGTCACCCGCGCCTGTAACGAGGCTTAAGGGCCAAATTAATGCGATTACTTCCCTCGCCACTGAAATATTTTGGCGGGACAAAGTGAAGCGCGGGCTAAACATTAATCAAAAGTCCGCCTCAAGAGCGATTCACACAGACCCGGCTCGGCCAAACAAATTGGCCGATTCCGAAACCCTTGAATTGGAAAAAGGTCCAACGCCAAACAGGGTCCGCCATGATAAGAAGCGTCCGAATTGGGCTGTCAGTCAGGAAGGGGTTAGGGAAAGGAGCCTCGATGCTAACTATCGTAGCCGCGTTAGCATAGAGATGCTAGGTGCGCTCAATAATCCGAACATTACAGTAATCCTTTTCAGTTCATGTAGTTTCTTCTTCTACTGCGCTGCAGCGCTCCGATCAGTAGTTTATGGATTCTATATCGCGTCATATAATCCATCACGAGTTCTGCGTGCAAAGTGCGTTCATCACAGCGCCGTAGATTTGCTGGTTATGCATTTAGCCGACTCTAAATCGTCCTGTGAACAAATGATAAGCTATTTTAAAGTGGTACCTATTCTTTCTCACCCTAAATGTATTAGTTTTTTGACGGATCACTCTTTTCTCTCATAAACTATATAAATAATAACAAAAAGCATGACGTACAAAGCGGAACGTTCATTCTCGTAAACCAGAGGATATAAATCTGGGTTTCGTGACTTATTTTGACATTTGCTGCTTCCGATTCTCCCATTTCTGGACAGTGTCTGCGATTAATTTTGTTGAAAAACTACAGGAGCATAAGTGGTTTCTGACTGACCCGAGACCTATTGCAAATACCTCAAAGTGTATCAAGAAAGAAACTGCTATTTTCTACGATATTCAAATGATAAGTATATATTAATTTAAGTCTTGGAGAGAAATGATTCATTTACAGATTGATTTTTGTTTTATTTTTTATTACGCTTTTATTTTTGAAATGTATTTTTTACAAACTGAAGGAAATAGAGCTTTAGAACTAATATATTGTTGTCTATTATAAACTGGAAGAGCCAAGACTCTGAAAATATGGAAGTCCAGAAGGATCGTCGACGTTTTTAAACACGGCACACAATCAGAACCGATGCAAAAATAAAGAGTGGTTAAGTTTTGTATCGCCATTACACTTCAGGACTGGAGCTTAATTTTCATAATGTTTTGCAGTTGAAGGGATAGCCTTTCAGCCAAAGGTCTTTAATAAAACTCTAGATGTGGCCATAGTAACAACTGACAATTCTGGCGGCCATCTTGTGACTGGCCCTTCTAACCCAGTGCAATGCAATCAAATGGAAAATACACCACTTATTTCCTTCATACTGTTTTACCGATTTCATGACTATTTGATCATTGTGACTGACCTCATGTCAGATCGGGCAAGAAAATAACGTTTTTGCAGTTTAAAATGTTAGGCTATTATAGTTTTATATGATGCATACTGCAACTTTAGCTCCATTTGTTCATGGAGTTTCCTCTGTCAAACGCAAATCATTCACTTCTATTTATATCCATTATTACATTTGTTTCCTACTTTAAGACATTATTTCTGTACTTTTTAACACGACCATGACCAATATTTATTGACCGTGGGACAGTGATACAATGAATGCTAACCACTGGAATGCTAACCACGGAAAGTAACGCTAATACGGCTAAACAACTCGACTAAAAAAATGAGACACTTCAAATAAATTACATTGTGACTGAGATACCTCGACTTGGAAGCAATAAACCCGTCACAAACAATGAGTGTATCTGACTTCCTGCCGTTCCGCCATGTGTGCTGGCTGCTAGCGTACATTTTCCATAGACTAGCATTAGCTAAAAACAGTATAAAAAGTGGAGGGAAAAAAAGCCGTGGAACTCACTGCAGCATCCAAATGTTTTGACGTGAACAATAACTCCACTATTTTACCTTTTTAAAATCTCCATTCGTTTATTATTATTGCTGCAAATCCCATGACGCTTAGCGATCGCAGTAACTCTAAAAGGGGTTAGCCTCGCTGGCCAGTCACAAGATGGCCGCCTCGTCAACGAGCGTCATGTCCGATCTAGAGTTTTATTAAATATCAGGGTAGCTCTGAACTGAAGAGGTTTCTCTTTCAAGAGGCTTCTTCAGTTCTTAGTAAAAACTTGAACATTGAACGACATAAAACTGGATGACTGAGAGCCTATACAAAGATACTGTTGATTTGCCACACCGTGTAACATTAATGAGCCGTGTTTTGATCTTTCTGGGCCTCCATAAAATTGCTCTTGAATCTATTTAAACCGCCATGTCTATAACCAGAGATCACCCTCAGTTGATTATTTTTATACACATTATTATTTACATTTATTTGAACTTTTCGTTTTTCCTTCGACAACCCTTTTACGGTTTTGGAATCCGAAAACGGCGGGGGAGAGAGAGAAGTGACAAGATGCAACGTTCGTGTTTATCACCAAAAAAAAAAAAACCCGAGGTGCATCGCGCGGTCGAATGGTGGCCTTTTTAAACTCACGCTACACTTGAATTTGCCCCATTTTTAAGGCTAAAGATTCTCGATTTTTCGTCGTAATGTGCAATAGCGTTTGTACCGTTTGTAGAAAACGTATGAAGAAGAAAAAAAGATGAAAAAAAAAATACAAGGCATTGAAATTAATATTATTGCAAAGTTATTTTCAGCATTGTGATTCACGAAGATCATTTTCTACTATGTATTCTCTACCTTGCTTGTACCTTCCAGTAGTAATGTAGCCTTTGTACTGAGGAATTTATTATTTTTTGCTATGAAAAATAAAAAGGTAAATCTACACATTTTTTTTTTCACCCATTAATACTTTTTTTGTTGTCGACTTTTTTCATACCTGGTCAATGTCATGATATTATTTTGTATTTTTACGTGGAATAAAGACATTTTTTACAGACGACGCAAATTCTTTTCAAGTTTATTTTTCATTCTCTTTTGTTTTACGTTTAAAAAAACAAAAAAAAACAGTTTGTATCATTGTTACTAAAGTGTCTTGATTCTTGGGGGGGGGAAAAAAATAAATATTGCGAAGCTTTACGTGTTGCTTGCGTTAGTGTGAAAACGACGGTGAAATCATATTATTCAGAATCACAGCGGGTGGTTGGTGACGTACCAGTGATTTGCAATGTAAACAAATGAATGGGCAATAAATAAAATGTCAGAATGGAGCGTAAAAACGGCGTCTGTGTGAGTAACTTCTTTGTGTCCAACATACATTCTCAATAATATAAGAGGTTGACCGATATATGGGTATTTTACTTTATCGACTGATATACTGTAAAGCCAATTAAAGGCCGATATCTCCGGAAAGCGACTTCCTGAGCCCAGTCACTAATCAGATTAAAATCACTGTGAGGAAGAATTATGTATTTTTGCGTCTCGTGGAGTGACTGGGGGAGGGGGATGTCGGCAGCAGGTTAATAAAGTGAACTAATAAAGTAACTTGTAATCTTAAGTAGGGCTGGGGAAAAAAATGGTAAATGGTAAATGGTCTCAACTTATATAGCGCTTTTCCACCTACATTAGGCACTCAAAGCGCTTTACAGCAAGGAACCTCTCACCCATTCATACACCAATGTACACAGACACTGGAGGCAAGGTGGGTGAAGTGTCTTGCCCAAGGACACAACGACAGTGTGCACCTTCAGGAGGCGGGATTCGAACCCCCGACCTTTCGATCATGAGACGACCCGCTCTACCATCTGCGCCACCATCGCCCTCGAATAGATTTTTAAATCTATTCGATTTAAAAATCAAGTTGGTAGGTCAAATCGATTCATATTTAAAAAAAATATATATATATTTTTTAGATTAATTTAAAAAAAAAAAATTTTTTGTTTGCTCTCTGCCCCCCTCTCTGAAGAAAGCCCTGCTGTCTAAATGTGCCGAAAGAACAGAGCCCACCTCAGGATTTTTTGTTTTATTAGCTCAATCGAAATACAGCAATAGCCATGCTGCCTTTGCTCTGCCCAATCCCGTCCGACCTTGGAAGATAAGCAGGGAAGGGCCTCGCTTCTGTCAATCTACCACAGGGCAGCTGTGGCTACAACAGTAGCATATGACAGTGACAGTAATAATTTGGATGTTTAACAATATTTGTTGCATACTGCACAGTGATTTTTCAGTTAGAGAAAGGGTTGCCTTAATATATATAGGGGAGAAGAAAAAAAGAATCGAATATCGAGTTTTTTTGGGGGGGAAAAAATACAAAAACTCGCCCAGCCCTAATCGTGAGTAACTTTTAAAATCAAGTAATCAGTAAAGAGTGATCAGATATCTTTTCCAAGTAATCTGTACCAACACTGCCAGTCACATCCTTAAAAAGGGAGTAGATGCAAGTTGGTCATTTTTATGCTCACTACTGCCACCGCAGGTCTAACACGTAACTGCAGCTTCTATATTAAACTCGTGCATGACGGCAATTCAGACCCGATTAACACCTTTTTGAGTGACAGCGCAGGATTGTAGAGGCAGTGGTGAACAGGTCTGGGCTCATTCTACATATTGGGACATGGCTGGAACATGTAGGGGGAAGAAAATACACAATTTTCACATTTTTAAACTCCGTATAGCCCCTTTAAAATGAGTCCTGCCATAACTTCCTAGGTCTCAAGGGAGATAAGAAACATTGCGGTGAAAATCGGTCATGAGTTCACCTCAAATGAAATATAATGGGATCTTGGGTTGTCCGAAAATCCTGCTATATAAGGGATAACCAAGAGAAAAAAGGTTCACCTCAAATGTTACCGACTTTAACGTATAAAAAAAAAATCAGCAGATTTCCAGTGACGTTCCTACTAAACATGAATTGGATCAGATAAAATAGGACTTAACTGATCTCACAACGGAGGAATTCACTTGTTCCATCAGCGCTCAAGAAACACTCAGGGGTGCAAATAGACAGGACATGTGCAATCAAGTAATAGTACCTAGAGGTATCTTATATCCAATGTTCTGAATAGATCAGCCCTATGCCTTTAACAAAGCGCCCCCTGCTGTCCACAGTTCAGACACATTTTACAGAAGCATCACCAGGACTATAGACATTTGGAAAAATCTGCAAAAAATATGGGTAGTGCATCTCAGTCAACCTCTAAATATACCAAATGAGATTTTAAAATGTAGTCAGTATTTTTGAGGATAGACTCCAGAACGATAGGGGGCGCTGTGCACATGTTCTGTCAAATGCCGCCGATTCACAACAAGAAAAGAAGTTTGTCCCGTTGCGTTTCTGAAGCTGCAAAGTCATTCACACCACTTATAGGAACTGATGGGTACTTTAATATTTGTTCGAAGAAGAAGCTGCAAAAGATCGTAGGACACTGGCATCGAACATGAATGAGAAGAGGTAAAAAAAAAAAAAAAAAAAGTTCTACAATTATAAAGTGTTAATAGCGTAAGCGGTTATCGGTCCCAGGTTCGATTCCCACCTGCACGGGGCCCTTCTGTACGTCCTCGGCGTAGTCCGGTCTCCCCTACCGCTAAAAACATGTACAATAGGCCAGGTTGAATGAGCGTGTGAGGTGCAGATGGGCAGTCTACCCTCTGTGGCCACAACCATAGTAGCATCAAATGAATGAGTTCTACAAGCAGTCATCCTTTAAAACTAAAATGTCAAGTCAGAAAATTTAACATTAAACTTGAAATGGGAAACTTTTTATTTATTTTTATATAGGGCTGTAGTTTATAAAAGCAGCCTATTGTAAAGAAAAGGAAAAAAGGCTGGGCTATATTAAAACGCTTGATTGACGGTAATTTATAATGAATTACCTATGATTACTGTAGAGTGCTGGGGCGCGTGAAGGAGAGGCGACATTTATATAAAAGAATGTTTATCCCGTTAAATGGGCAAGTCCGCCTGGTGGAGGGACGACTTTCTTCAGCCGACGATAGGGTCCAGCCCTTGGTCTTTTGATGAAGTAAAGCTACACTTTCTACAAATGCCAGTGTACATTGTGTACGAGCAAAGGAACTGACAGTATTTTTCACATTTCAGGTATAGGGACGGTAGCACAGCGGTTAGCGCTCGTGCTTCACAGCTAGAAGGTCCGGGTTCGATTCCCACCTGGACGGGGCCTCTCTGTGTGGAGTTTGCATGTTCTCCCCGTGTCTGCGTAGGTTTCCTCCGGGTACTCCGGTTTCCCCTACCACTAAAAACATGTACAGTCCTAGGGACTGCAGTTGGAAATTAGCAAAAGTGCTATAACCTGGTACAATGAATCTCCCCTTTCTGAGGCTAATGTAGATTGTACACTGTCCCTGTTCAAATAAATAAAACAAATAGGCCAGTGCAACGTCTCATTTGAAAGCCAAGACCAACAAAACTGATCTAGTCGGATCTTTTTCCTTCCGTTGTCGTCACTTTTGAAAAAAACTTTTATCGCCTTCTTCTTGTCAATTTCTTGTTGCTCTTTTGTCACTTTTTCGTTGTGTTTTCATCTCTTTTTCTGTCGCCATTTTAACGCTTTTCTTCAAGAAGCTTTTACATTCGGGTAATGACAAACTGGAGAAAATGTGCTCGGTTCAGGTAAATACTAGACATTTGATCTCCGTTTTGTATAATAATAATAATATTCCTCAAAATCAGCTCGACGGCCAGACGTTCCATGATCGCGGGCCGGCGGAAATCTGCAGGACAACAAATATTTGTCACCGTTTTAATCCGTTTTGGAGCTTCTTAAAAAAAAAGAAAAAAATAAACGCGCTCCACGACTCCCTCTACTGGCCACCCCCCGAACACACAGACACACGCGATGTAGTTCAAATGTCCGCAGAATTTATTACAATCCCACAAAAAGCAGCAGCTACAGAAATATGTACAATAAGAAGTCACTGTTTTTTTTTTTTCTTCCTCTTTTCTTTTTTAAAAACACTTTCAGTCCCGCTCGGTCCTCGGTCACATCATCACAGCTTGACAATATCTCCACTTGTCCTACGAAGGCGGCGGATTCCCTTTTGGAGAGCGTCCTACTTTAAGACTTTTAAGACAAAGGGAAAGGTAGTTCGGGAGGGGGGCCTAACACTGTCCCGGTATGAAGACGACACAATATTATAGCAGTCCCGCGTTTAGTTACGTAACATCTCGTCCGTTTTCCTTGTATCGCTAAATATAGGAAAGGAATAAAAACAGTTTAGCAGCAGAAGGGTTGACGTTTATACTATGCAGTTTTTAAACCAGGTCCGGCTTGGTCCATTGTGTTGGGATAATGTGAACTGCCAGAAACGTAATGATTTTTGCTGATTATACACGTAACAAGCCGATAATGTAATAAAAAGTCAAAGCGGTGACATTATTTTGCCAATGTGCTCATTTTTGATCGGATTGTTTTTCATTTTCGGGATTTTACACACCGTTTTTTTAACGCCACAAACGAAAGCGATTCCCGAATATCTGGAGACTTTCCGCTGAACAGAGGAATGAGGGGAAATTTCGGTATTCAAAAGCGTAACCATTTTTCAGAAGCTTTTCACAGGGAATATTTCTTTCAATATTAATTTACCAAATAATGAAAAACTATACGAGTTTGCCGCTATTTTTGAGAATATTTTGAGGCTTATTTTCCATCAGTATTACAGGCTACGTTCAGATTGCAGGCCTTAATGCTCATTTCCGATTTAAAAAATAAATAAATCCCATTCTTTTGCCAGGCTAAAGGCTCTAACAAATGCATTTCCATGTTGGTGGTGGGCCCCAACGCCACACCAGTTGATTATCATATTTTATAACACGATTTCTGTACTTCTCACAAACTCATACTAGATGTAATTCCAGTTTCAATCCAATGTAATGCTTTTTATGATATTTGAAGGCCTTTTTTGGCGTTAGTGCTTTTAAATGCCCCACAAATAATCGAATCGCCCAAGAGGAACACGTGTCCAGGCGCCGCAATCTTTATGACCGTCCAGTTCGAAAATGACATAATTGGTCCGTCATTACATTAGCGGCTTATTTCACTTAAAATGGCGACGTTCCTGGCAGTCACTTCCTGTCGTCGCGTTATCGGTTCCTAATGGGTGAAATGACGGGTGTGTGTGTCACTTCAGGGAGTGCATGAAGCTGTCCAGGTTGTACTCCGTGTCGTACTGTTGCTGGTCCCAGAGTTCGCCCAAACCGTCCAACACCGACTTCATGGTCTTCCCCGACGTGGAGGAGCAGGGGTCGCCCCTTTCACATTTCTCGTCCTGGAATTAAAAAAGAAAGAAAGAGTTCAATGGAGGGGGTTGATACAGACACAAGGCAACTTTATTTCCATTTGTTGGAATAGTTTTTTTTTTTTGGCTCCAATATCAAAGTCATAAAGTGCATCATCGTTTTAATGTAGCCCCTGCTGAACTTGGGTATCCCCCAGGAGACCCTGTACAAGAGCGGAGGCCAGGACGCACTGATTTTTGGATAATTTTCAACTTAAAAACAAGTCGTGCCCTTGAAAATCCTACCCTTGTGTAATGTTAGAGGCTTTTACACAACTTGCTTTAAAATACACAGTAGATATTAATTTCAGACTTATTCCACATACATCTGTTAGTCCACTTCCACTTTGTGCAAAACCACATCATTTTAAAATATCAAAACATTTTAAAACTACTTAATGCATCAAAAAGCAGAGTCACAGATTATGTAAAGCTGTGAGAGTTGATATATTGTTTTTGTTTTGTCATTTTGAAATGTAAACGATGAAAATAAAACCTGATTGTTTTTTGAATATTGCATGAATGTCTCATCTGTAACTTCATGCTTTTTGGAAATCATCTCATCTTCCTCCCGCTTCATTCCAGGGTTTCTACGTTTCTACAGGAGGCATGTATTTAGCAACAGGAAACTTTTGAGCAAAAAACTGTAAAATTTCAGTAAGAACTGCAGCCGAATTTGTTTTAGTTTTTTTGTATTTTTGAGGAATGTGTAAAAAATAGTTGAGCAGCGTCGTTGAGTTGTTTCAGCCTCTGAGCAAAAATTAGATTTTCTTAGACATTTAGATTAATGCCAGTTTGAATCCAATTTAATGCTTAAAAAAAACAAAAAACATTTACTCCAGTTTGGCTTTACCCAAATCTAAAAGCTTCTTGAAAAAAAAAGTGTCAAAATGGAGACAAAAATTAGGATGAAAAAGCTACGACGCAACAAAAAAAGTGACAAAAAAAAAAAGCCTTGAAAATGCAACAAAAACTAAACGATCCATTTTCAGCTCTTAGCTTTCAAATGAGGCGTTACTCTGGCCTATAGGATGTAACGTTTTAGATTAGGGTAATGCTGAACTGGAGAAAATGCACTTGGTTATGGGCGGGGCCTTCATTTTGACACAATTCATGCCCCGGGGAAATCCTGTGTACAGACATTTTGATCCCGGAGCCTAAACTTTTGCACCCCACACTAAAATGATGAATTCTTGAATACTTGTGTTTTCTCTTGATCAAAAGTTCACACTGAAATAGAAACATTCACAGTAAAAATCGGCGTGCATATGTTCCTGATGCTCTTCCATAGGGCCAGTAGTTCCCCGTTCAGTCTCACCTTGTCCAAAGTGAAGAGGTTGAGCAGTTGGTCGGTGCCCATGCTGTGCAGGCTGGCGTTGTCCTGGCTGATCACCGTGTTGGCGATGCTCATCTTGAACTTCTGCAGACCCATGATCTTCTCCTCCAGCGTGCCGCGAGTGATGAGCCGGTAAACGTTCACCACGCGTTTCTGCGGACGGAGAGCGAGGTCAGAGGCATTTCACAGTTTAGAAGCACAGGATTATAGACTAGACATATCGGCCTTTCAAATGAATACAAAAAACATGGTGAAAAGCAGGAAGTATAGCGCAGTTTCTCCACTGGCCTGTCCCGTTCAGCTCCTCCTATAAACTCCACACGCTCTGGAAATCAAACCCGGGGTCTTCTCCTACGCTTGGTGAAGGTAATGGCGAGTTGTCATATCGGACACGACGAGTACCTGTCCGATCCTGTGCGCTCGGTCCATGGCCTGGAGGTCTCTCATGGGGTTCCAGTCGTGCTCCACAAACACCACCGTGTCGGCTCCGGTCAGATTCAGCCCCAGGCCTCCGACGTGTGTGGTGAGGAGCAGCACGTCTATGGAGGGGTCGTTGTTGAACCTGAGACAGCAGAGACATCAGCGTTTGTACAATTAACGTCCGAATACTATTTTTCTAACGAAACAAACCGGTATAATTCAAGTTTCCCAAGAACTTTAGATCCAACGGCAATTCTCTGTATGTTTCTTACATACACTGAAACATGCATCTGCGGACAAACCTGGAGACGATGGCGTGGCGCTGCCCGGCCGGGACGCTGCCGTCCAGCCGCAGATACGTCACGGAGGGTAGTTTGGGCTTCAGAAGGTCCTGCTCCACGATGTCCAGCATGCTCTTCAACTGACAGAAGATCAGGACTCTGTGCTGGGCCACCACAGACTCTGTGCCGCCCTCAGCGGAGCCCCCGCCGCCCAGACCACAGTCCAACAGCAGCTGGAGGAAGCGGAACAAAAGGAAGTCAAAGGAATATCGCTAAAGGAACAAAAAGTGATGGAGCTGGGTTTTATCGCATCGGAAAGAGGAGGGTTAGAACTTAAACATGAGCCTCCAAGGTCTCCGGGAAGCCGTGCTGCTCTGTGCACATGTTACATAATCACCCATGCATCCCAAAGACTACTAGATTAATACTCTTTTCTAAAACTGGACTTCAAAATGCATCCACAAGTCGGCTGCCATCTTGTTCCATGTTTACAAAGGTGGGCAAACGAACGGCGTCACACTAGTGTCAAGAGGCTCCAACAGTATGTGATCGTTGACGTGAATGTGGTGAGAACGTGAAGAGGAACCCGCAGTAGACCGACCTGTTTGAGTGCGGACAGTTTGGGCGCGTGCTGCATGTCCCGCAGGTTGGAGTTCTGCGAGGCCAGCTGCTCCGTGACGCGCCTGTGCTCGGGATGCTGAGGCGTCAGGACCAGACTGGGGTGGTTACACAGCTTCCTCAGGTACTGCAGAGCCTGGAACGAGCCCAGAGAATAGACAAAAGGTTATTGAGCGGCCGTCTGCATTCTGTCGTCGAAGTGTGGGACGTTTTCTCTCCCAGAAGACTTGCTCCCAACAATTCATCCATTTAATGACGGTTTACCTGGAAGACGTGACCCGTAGCTTTCAGTTTGGGCTTCTCCTCCTCCTCCTCTGCGGCGGACACGGAGATGCTGTCGTCGACACTGGCTTTGGCTCTGGATTTGGCGAAGTCCTCGTAGAGCTGAACCTGCAACGAGAACACGCTTTAACGAACCACGGACTCATTATCCGCCGCGTTCATTACTGCAGGGCGAGAATCCACTTCTAATCGACTGCAACGAAAAAGGCCGACGGTGACGTGGCATTTCATGAGAATTACGTTTTTTTGACTCTATATCGTCTAGTCCAGAGGCAGCGAGCGACATTCTGGCGACTTCACAGGAGGCAAAATAGGTTCGGACTTTAAACTGAAATCATAGAAATGTATAAAGCAATTGTTTACCCATTCAACCATATATCCCGCTCATTTGAAAAGAAACTTGCTCTTTTGGGCAACTTTTCAAGCCAAACGATTAGTGTTGAATTCACTTCCTACCGTTTTGTTTAGCGACTCTAAAGTGACTGGGAATAGTTTGCAATAGTTTTCCAACTTTTCACTCCAAGCACCGCCAGGGCTGGATCTCAGCCTGTCACGAAGAGAGTTTCCCGAGAGTTTCCCGATTTTGAGAAACCCGGATTTTCTGGCTGGGATTTTCCGTCAGTAACCGGGATATAACTTCATGTATACACTATTTTCCGGTTTTACGAAACTTCCCATTTCTTGCGCATGCGCAGTTAATCGTAAACAAACACGGCGCCGGTGAGTCCGAAGAGCTCCTGTTTCTGGAGTCAAGAGGAGACGGAGTTTTATATTTTAACCATGAAAGAACTAAAAGTAGTGAATATTTAAGATGGAAAGAAGCATCGAAATGTGGATTTATGCAAAACTGTCGGCGACCGTTTCAAGGCGGCTTTTCCCCTCCGGACGCAGAGACGAGTCGACCACAACACTGAGACGGATAAAGTTTTTCATCCACTAACTATGGGTGAACTCAATCAGCTCCACTCTCTCACACCGGCCCCGGCTTTAACCTTCTCCCAGAGCTCCCGGGTCTGAGTCGGTGATAAAGACAGACCCAGGACGGGTAACGGTCAGGAATAATCCACAATCTGCCGTCACTGTCGTAGCTCAGGACGTGGAGGATGCGCAAAGCATTGAGCCCAAGGTGGGCATTCAAAAGAACAAGCCCCGCAATAAGCCACACATTTATGCTCAAAAATGTAATGTGTGCGCCTGCGCGGAAACAGCTTAAATTCGAAAAAGACGGGTTTCCTTATTTGATCATGTAAACAAGGAATTTGAGTTTCCCGATTTCTCAGTGTCGTATAAACACCACATCCCGAAAACTGCCATAACCGGAATATAATAACCGGGAATTTCGAGCCCTTGTAAACGCACTCAATGTGTTTTTGCCACATAATTATTTAAAGCATTTTTGTCGTGTTTTCGTTGTAAAAAACAAAAACACGTGTATTTTTTTTTTTTAAATCACTTTATTGTCACGTTTTTTTTTGCTTTTCTGTCATGTTTTTGTCGCCATTTTATTTTGCCGTTGTTGCTTTTCTGGCACGTTTTTATGCCTTTTGGTCACTTTTTTTTGCGTTTCATCCTTGTTATTTTAACGCTTTTTTGGACTGGAGAAAACTGGCACACTTTAGTCTTCATTTATTTTGTTCTTTACTGAAGACGTTTATATTCCATTTGTTTTTCAGGTTTATCGGAACTTGTGTTATATTATTCGAGTACATTTAGAGGAAATATGTTTTTTTTTTTAAAGGCCTTTGGGTTTAGGCGTTGTGGAATACAATTTTCCTCAATATTGATCGTGATATTTTCATGCCTGTAATACCCAACTTCAAATGTTGTTATCGTTTCTGAACAAGAAAAATAAAGGCAGAACGTTTTGTGTCGTGGTAGTAGTTCCCGTACCTGCAGCGGGCTGAGGTTGCAGTAATAATCCTGGATGATTTTGGGGGGCAGGTCCTGAAGCACGTCCTCCTTCATCCTCCTCAGGAGGAACGGCAAAACCTGTCGATGTAGAGCCTCCATCGCCAACACTCCTGCAGCAAAAACAGGACGAAGAGTGAAAAACGACATTTAAAGTTCGCATTACTCTGGTCCACATGGTGCTTCACATGGGTTCAGGAAGTTTTCAGAACCATTTGATCATTTCTGTTTCAAAGCACTCCCTTCCGATAAAAAAAAAAAAATATACATCGAGTCGTCGTACCTGCTTCCTGGTCACGAGATGAACTTTTTGCGTCCCGACTGGCGAGGATCGGCTTCCCGTAACGAGCCGCAAACTGCCGCTCTGTGCCCAAGAACCCAGGCATCAAGAAATCAAACAACGACCACAACTCCAGGACATTATTCTGCAGAACAAACAGGGAGGAGACGCTCGATACTCCGGCTTTGGTGCAACAAAGAAGCGATAAATGAATGGGAGTATGAAAGGACTCCTCACCTGGATCGGGGTTCCGGATAAAATGAGCCTGAAGTTTGCCGCCAATTGCTTGATCGCTTTGGAGAGTTTCGTTTTCCCGTTTTTAATTACGTGGCCCTCGTCGAGGATACAGTAATTAAACTTTATATTCCTGCAAAAGAAAATCAACGAATGATGTGAAACTATAATAAATACTATGCATAAAACGGGTGAGTGGTTCTTTACTGTAAAGGCTTCCTAATGTAATGTCATAAAATCAGCTTCACAAAGACCGAGTTTGGCCGTTTTTTATTTACTCGTTAAAGATCTCAACATTTACTAGGCCTGTCACGATGGTAAATTTGAAGTTTGATATATTGAAGCAGGAAAATATCGCATTAAAACATTATAGACTAGGGTGGAACAATGAATTGATTTTGCGATATATGGCGATATTTTGCATGACGATATGATCCCAATACTTTATATACCACTCGAGCTGCAATAAACATGAAATATAATGTAACCCAAATTTCTTCAGTGGGAATCACATCGCACCAGACCCTATAGCGCCCCCTGCAGGTGGTGGGTCCACAGAAGGACATCCTCATGGTTCTAACCGGGCCTGTTGGTCTCTCATAAGGGGCTTCTGAACCGCTCTTTGTCTGACCCGTCACCTAGGACCTGTTTGCCATGGGAGACCCTACCAGGGGCACGAAGCCCCCGACAACAGAGCTCCAGGATCATTCAGGTGATCAAACCCCTCCACCACGTTAAGGTGGTGGTTCCAGGAGGGGTTTAGTTAAAATTATAGGATAAATATTGAGCCCAAAAATTTATTTTCTATCTGTTATTTGTTGAACAATAAGTCGATACAGTAATTATCGTGACAGCCCTAACAGTGACCACTAAATGAAAAATCACGAATGAATGAAAGAATAAATGCTGTTCATTGACTTAAACTAGATTAAGGCGAGACACAGTGAAAACAAACTGCACTCACTTGAAGAAGTCGATGTCATTCCGAACAACATCATAGGAGGCGACTACGAGGTTGTGTTTTTTCACCAAATGCTGCAACCTGAAATATCAAACAACACGATGAGCTTCACAATATTACACTTACTGAACCAGAGGTCACATTTAACCAAGAATTCTCCTTCAATGGACACATATACGTTTTGCTTTGACAGAATATTTTGAGTGCGGTCTGGAAAACGTCTGAACGCTTAAAAACTACACGACGAATGTTGGAAAACGAGTTAATGTTGGATAAAAACGGCTCGTGATGGATTATTTCGACCCCGTCCATTAGAAATGATCCCTTGCAAATCCGTCTCACCGCATGCGCTCCGACGGCGGCCCGGTGTAGTGCAGGGGGTTGAGGAACTCTCTCGAGCAGAACTTCCCGACCTCATCGACCCAGTGTCCCGTCAGAGTGGGGGGGCACACTACCATGGAGGGCAGAGGGCTGCAGTCTGGCGCTTTGGTTTTCGAGTATTCCTGTGCCCTGGACGGATATACCAAGACAGTTAATCAACCCGTTTAGTCTTAAAACGCCTGGAAAAAAAATGCCTGGAAAACCTATGGGCGATTTCAGAAAAGACCCAGAAAACCTGAAGCTCCTGACGTTCCAGAAAGTTCCAGAAGTTGTGTCAACGCCTACTAAATGATTGATTTCTCAGCCTCTGTAGCAGATAGGAACACAATTCAAAAAAAGTATTTGAGAGCTTACACTTGTGGCTTCCCTGAGAAATTGGATTTATTTAGACACACCTTCACAAAAATAAAATATGTAAAAGCAAAGTGAGATAAAGTATACAGCCCTCTTATACTGAAATATAGGCCTATATTTTATTTATGTTAAACCTTTGTGCTTTGTCTTTTGAGGTCACTTCAAAAATGTCTCGCAGCTTCTCTCTAAACCCAAAACAAAATCCACTCTTTAAAATGCAATTAATAGTTTTATATAGAAACATGGGAAATAAGTATAATAATTATTAAGCTATAAAGAAATAAAAGCTTGGTGATGGGGAAGGGCAGAGTTTCCGTCTCCAAACAGATCTCTCTAAACACAGCTCTATTCCATTGACGTATATGCTTTCCCGGCCTCAATGGTAGAATTGTGCAAGAGCGCCCCCCGGCTTTAATGGTAGAAATGCGGCAATGCTTTCCCGGCCTAAACGGGTCAAAAGCAGAAATGTAAATCGTAAAAAGTTTGTAAAACACAAAGCTGCTGCGGCCCATCATGTGATGCTGCTCACGCTGGAAATGCAGTTCACACGTTCAGACAAAAAGAAACGATCACGCAAAAAAAAAAAAACACCTAAAAATAATCAGAACTCGGTCTGAATCACAATTCGAGTAATTCTAAACCAGGTCAATGCCAGAATAGGATAAAATAGTTTCCAAACCAAACAGATTTTCAGGGACAGAGAAACCAAAGTACGATATTGCAAAAAGTTATTTAGAAATGTCTTTTTTTATACTTTAATTAAAGCTGTAATACCTGAATCAAACAGTGAAGGTCATTAGACGTTTCAGTAAAATCTCTCAGCTGTTGCCTAAATCTATTCTATGGTGCCAAATGTTTTACTCTATTACAAAACATACTTTTATTACCACAGCTGTAGGAAAATCTATAAATTATTAAATTTTTTTAATCTAGTTTTGAGAGGGATGAGATTTCTTAAAGTTATAGTCTGGAAGTTAAAATACTTAGATTAGATTGTGTATAAATGAACGCTTGGGTCTGAAATTTGAGGTAACATAAGTAATATTAAATCATATTTTCCTAAAGCTCCTCCATATGGAGAATTGTTCACTTTTGTCCCTGCTCTCCTTATTTTCCAAACTAGGAGGTTGCTTCTTTTTTTTATATACCTTTATTTAACCAGGAAAGTCCCACTGAAATTAAGAATCCCTTTCCCAGGGGAGTCCCGGCCCCAGAGGGGAACCTATTGCACGTGTTTATGGTTTTTAGCTTTCTGGTCCAAGGAAGGAAGAATTTGATAGTTTACTTTCAAATGTCACTCGCTCTCTTTCCCCTCACTTTGCAAACTTACGGACTATCACTTTAATTTTAGTGTTAAAAACTGGCCCCATGGACAGATTATTATTATTTATTTTTTTTAATCACTCAAATTAAGCCCACATTTACTTATTTCAAGAACATTTCCGTCACTTCCAGATGTCTTTTGGCAGTGACTCACACCTGAAGCAGCCCAAGTACCACATTTATAGGAATACCTGAGGTAGTGATCTCCCGCCAGGATACAGATGGACTGCAGCGTTTTGCCCAGACCCATGTCGTCACAAAGGATCCCGTGGAGCTTGTATTTGTTCAGGAAGGACAGCCAGTTCACTCCATCCTGGCAAGACGGAAACAAAGTCATAAAGCTCATTGTCAGACATAAAACGTAGATGTTGTGCAGTGAAACTAGCGCTACAATCAACTGGCAGCATTTTTATCGTTTCTAAAAGGAAGTGGAAGAAAAGTTGCACTGAAGCACCTGAAGGACTTCGCAAATGCCAGAGATGTTTGACATTTTTGAGAATTTATAACAACTTTTGCCATTACCCAAAGTGTCTGCCTGGAGGCTCCACGCAAAGTGTTAAGAAAACAAATATTTGAGAGGACGGCTGGAGCTCTGGGCACGAGAGTGAAGCAGCTCCACTTCTTTAAAAAAAAAAAAAAAACGTGTAGGTTTACGAGCTCGAGGAGACGGACTCACCTGCTGGTATTTCCGCAGCTCGGCCTTGATGGGGACGGGGATCTTGTAGTTTTCCAGTTTCCTGCCGTCCAGAAGCTGCTCCAGGAAGTGCCTCTCTCTGGCCTTCTGCTGGATGAGATCGGCCGACATGGCGGGAGGGTCAGGGATACCGGCCTAATGAGCAGAAACAAACTTAAACACTGTGGACTTTTATACATGTTTGTGTTTCAGCATTTGTATCGGAAGCAGCAATTCAAATGTATAATTTTAATGTGGGAGGAGGAATGTTGGGGATTTTGTTTTTTTTTATATTCAAAAGCAAACTGGACACACCAAGCAACTTTTGAGAAAAAAAAACAAGTACATGTTCAGCCACAACAGCAGATAAATGAGCTGCTTACATATAGACAAATGAGTCTATATGTAAGTGTAATATATAAAAAAAGAAAGAAAGAGAAAAAAAAAAAAAAATAATAATAATAATAATAATAATAATAATTAATTTATTTATATATATTTATCCATATGTACACATCATCGTCACTATCACTATCATCATCGTCACTGCTACAATCATTACCCATTGCCAATTGTATCTTGCCAAGGTTTGGTGAAAAATAATAATAGTAGAATAAATGACAATAATAATAAATAAAATATTAACAAAAACAAATAGACAAATAATAATAATAATAATAAAAAGCAGAGCGTGTTGCGAGACGGGCTCACTCAACAGGCCCTGCTTGTCCTCTTGTTAGTCCTATACTGTGAGGTGCATTAAAAAAACAAGAAATTTGTGGGGCCGATGAGGTGGGAGATACCCCACATCGGGCCCACTTCTTGTCTGCCCTGTTGCTCTCTAGATTATGTATATTTGATTTTTTTTTTTTTTTTTTATAAATACAATATTATATATATATATATATATATATAAAAAAAAAAAAAAAGGATCTTTTTTTTTTTAACTTGTGGAGTAAAATCCTTATTAATGAAGAGCGAGTATTATGGTTCTTGTAGGCATTTGTTGGTTTGAAAATGCACGTTTGATCTGAAACAAAATTTCCTGTAGTTTCACTTCCCGATACCGGGTTTAGACAGGCAGAAGAAACAAACAATGTAATGCTTTTAATGCCATTTTTTAATGCTCAGATAATATATTTCAATGCCACAAAACATGTCTTAAGAATTGGACAAAACGGGCACCTTTTTAGCAAAAGGGAAAAAAAAAGTGAAGTGAATATGTTAATTTGAGTATTTGATTAACTTGCGCAGTAAAAATGGTTGAGTAAAAATTTTCCAATAAATTTAGATTTAGTGCCAATTTGAATCCAATGTAAGGCTATCAGTGATATTTAAAGCACTGATTTAGGTACAATTAATTTAATTCAATTCCCCGCGGAAACCCTGTGATATTCCCCCCCCCCTTTCTCTTTCGCTGCACAGCCGTTTCAATACAAAGTAAAAAAGGATAAAAGTCTGTGTGGTTCATGTGGTTGTAGTGAAGCACTTTATCTAATATCTAATTCTTGGACTGTTTTGGGCGTTTTGTTAAGCTCTGTGTGATGAGCTTTTGTGAGATATTATATAAATAATTGGGCTTTCACAAATCCCTTCATTTACTCCATGT
The DNA here is from genome assembly GCA_021464625.1 of Proterorhinus semilunaris. NCBI lineage: Eukaryota > Metazoa > Chordata > Actinopteri > Gobiiformes > Gobiidae > Proterorhinus > Proterorhinus semilunaris. Next base: position 6,242,235 of record CM038357.1, read on the forward strand.
ATCAATTGTAAATCATTCCCTTCTCATGTAAAGCGTTGCCTGTTGCTGTGTGGGTACCTCCAGGGGCAGTAGTCTGATGAGTGTGGCGAAACATTGCGTGGCCATGAACCTGATGCTGTCTGTGGGGTCGCTCATGCGCCCCAGCACCGGGACGACCAGCAACACGATGTACGGGACGATCTCCACGTCCAGCTGCTCCATCACACCTGACACGCAGCTGTTAAAGAGAACACCGCGTACAGAGGGAAAGCTGGCGGGGGGATATAAACACAGCTCACAGCCACTGAAGCGGAACGGAGAGTTTCAACACTTGGATCTGTGGGAGAAATCATGAGGCTGGACGAGCTCATGATCCAGAAGGTCTAACTTTGATTTGACACATAGAAATATATTCTGCATTCAGAGAGAGTTAGTTGCCTACTATATAAAGCCACTCTATAAATTATCTGACCCAAGTAAAAACATTATTATTTGAAGGGATACAGGCCAAAGCCTCGATGGCGCCCTCTTGTTTGGTGCAGTCGTCGATGGCGGCGAGCCAGGGCAGGACTCTCTCCAGGAAACAGTTCATGGTTTCCAACATGGAGATCTTACAGAGCACGCCCACGCAGCGGGACGCCATGTGCCGCACGGCTGTGTACGGGTGCTGCAGGCAGAGGAACAGCTGCGCCAGCTGCTCCAGGAGCTACAGTTGGACACAGAAGAGTGGTAACATTAGGGTCATATACGGGCAGCAGCAAGTCAGAGTTAAGGCTTTTAATGGTATTTTAATGCCCAAATACTGTCATTTTAATGCCACAAACATAGTAAATTAGGGCATTTATTTTTGTTTTAATATTTGCAAACATGCCAAACATTCTATCAAACAGAGGAATGAAGGAACATTTGACATTCAAAAGCAAACTGGACCAAATGGAAAACTTTAAAAAGTCAAATTTCAGCCAGAACTGCAGCTGAATGAGTTTTAGACCAGAATATGGGCATGTTTGACAAACTTAAGCAGTAAAATTAGTTGAAAATCGTCCAATACATTTCGATTTAATGCCTGTTGTAGTCAAATTTCATGCTGATTGATAATAATAATGATAATTTAATTCAATGACTTGTAATGCTCCGCGGAAACCCTGATATATTTGCAGTGTAATGAATTCTGTACGAAAATATTTAATAAGATTGTTTGTCCAGTTTGAGAATCATTTCAGTTTTAAGTTATTTAACACAATTAGGAGAAATCAATGATGGCGTCATCTTAAGTGTTGTCTAACAATTTAACGTGGTTGTTATTTACCAAAGGTTTCAGTTGCGCAGACATTGCTGGCGCCATAATTTCCAGAACTTGAAGAGAGTTGACCAGTTCTTGTGCAGCTGCATCCCCTCTTTCCATCTGAACGTTCCTGTCTTTAGGGGGAAAAAAGAGAAACAAAATTAGAAGTTTAGTAGTCATATAAAACCCCGGGGATTGTAAAAGTATGGCATAAATATCACTTTGAAAAATTAAGTCATTATGGGTTCTGGTAAACCCTCAATCAGGCTGAAAACATAATGAACTTCATAAATCTGTGTTTCGGGGCAGAAAGTGACGTTCACTTACTGATCTCCTTGTTTTCGTTCACGACCGCGTGCAGAGGTCCCACGGTGTTCTCCCACAGATACGGCAGCGACTTGGTCAAGTCCGATCTAAAGTGCTTTGCGACGGTCGTCAGCGAAAACTCCGCCCCTCGCCTCTGGATGAGAAACGGTTTCCTGCTCTAAAAGGAGGCAAACACAGTTGGGGGAAAATGTTTTGTAGTTTCTTCTCAAAATCTCAGCGAAACTACGACATCTCTGGAGGAAAAGCAAAACTGCATTGCCAGACGTTAAAGAGTGGTCACACCTCGTCGTTGTCGGTGTTGATGAAGCTGCCCGGGGGGAGCTCCGTGCTTTGGGGCTTGGGGGCCTTCGGGACCGGGCCGCGCTTGCTAGTGATGGCGAACGCCGCTTTTTGGTGCCGGTACAAAGTGATAATGCCGCGGGTTTTATTCACCATATGATTCATGCCGTCCTTTTCTGAACAGCAGCCTGGAAGACAAGGACGAGTTTAAACTACTCCTTTAAAAACTGCAACACAAGATCAAATAAAAATGCTCTAAATGGTCAAGAAGTTTTCGCTTTAAACAGGAGTTCTAGATTCCCTCAAAAATCACACCATCAGTGCAAAAGACCAAAAACCAGTCTCTGCTCCGTTTCAACTGCCTTTGCATTTTTTGGCAAGGCATTTCAACCGTCTGATTCTTCCAACCTCAGCAGAGAAATTGACTGAAACAGTTGCATACCCTTGGCGTTGTCCTGTGTGGGAGGTACAGGGCAGGCGGACGACGGCGTGGACGGGGCGTCCACGCACGCAGAGGCACACAGGTTCTTGATGATCTTTGGATTGGGACACGGGGAGCGACCAGCGCATTGTTGTAGGAGCTTGGCAATAAAAGAAGCGGCGTATCCTTGGATCAGCGTGTTCTCCTCTCGCTTCAACGTCTCCATGAGGGGGCGCACCAGGGGGTTGAGTTTGTCGGGGAGCACTTGCAGGTTGACCACGGCGCAGGCGGTGAACATGTGCACCCGCAAATGCAGCTGCTGCCAGTCACTGTTGGTCTCCGTCACTGTGGACTGGGCCTGCTGCCTTTTGCTGTCCAAACACTGCCACTCCTTCGACTTGGAGTTCAGACCGGACGTGGATTCACTGAAGATGGTGGTGACCTGGGAACAAGAAGAACCGGTCAGGGATACATTATCAAGAGCATGTAGATTTGCTTTTGTGTGGCATTTTCTATTCAATAAGGTTTACCAAGGCACGGCGCCAATTGACCTTTCGCCAAGCCCCGCCCCCCTGTTACTACGCGCGACAAACAAAACGGTAAAACACGGGCAGCGCAACAGATTGCCATGCATGCCAGTGACCTTTTTTGGAGCAATACCACCGTGATATCCTCCAGATCGAGGCAAAAGGAGTCACAGTCTGCAGTGGAGGGATATATTCAAGATATTAAACTATCCAACGAAGGATAAAGGACAACTATTGGCACTAAAGCTACAGACAAGTTTCCATAAATATCAGAGAAACCGTCTGACCTCTTCCTTAAATGCAACAGCACAGTCTTGTGGATCAGTCGTGCTCCTGCACTGCCCGGTAAGCACCCTCTTTATTTTTTAGTATTTCTAAAAATACGAACATTTCTCTGGTGCATTTCTCCGGTGTGCTAAAGTTAGCCAACGCTAGCTAAACCTACAGGTGGCACAATGACAATCAGCTGCAGACAGTTATCAGGACCGTGACAAAATACACACTACTTTTATCATAAAGGGAGATAAAAACACGTGTGACTGTAGGCTTGTAAAAGTTCACCGCCGCAGTTAAAGTTACAGCGCCAGTTTGTGACTGTCAGTAGCTAGATGTTAGCATGCTATGGTGTTAGCCTAGCAGCCAGGCCGTAGCCTTACCTTACAGCAGACTTCTGCTTGTTTATTTTGGAGACATTTAGCTGGGCGTAGAACGTCCACATTGTTTGATCCATTGTAGGCAGTGCTCAGGTTGTGTTTTCGCTTTGGGAAGGGAAATAACTTGACTCCCCCTGACACACTCTTACCTAGTGTCTGATTTACATCCTCCATAGGCAGATCGCTTCACCATTTTGCTTCTTCTTTGTCTGGTGGGTTTTTGGTGATTAGCAGTAAAAAAAATAAAAATGGGCATCTGCTCAGTGCTGGTATGTCCCATTGTTTTGCATTGAAGATCTGCGGCATGACGGACCTGGCTTCATAGTACTATGAGTCAAGAGTCATAGTACTATCCTAGAAACTGTTACTTAACGGTTGCTAGGATTTGACAATTACCTTTTTGGGGCGTGGTTTTGCGAAAGGTCAGTTATGTTGATTTTGTAGCCATAATTTTAGTCAACGATAGATTTTTGTAGACTAAAAATAGACAAAAACTAAATTTACAGTAGGTGATGAGGCTAAAACCATGATGAAAAACTCGGGATATTTTTGTTAACTATAAAGAAAACTAAATGAAAAGGGACCAACAACATCTGAACTTTTGTAATACAGTAATATATAATTTGAATGTCCTGCATATATGAATATTCAAATGGACATGTCCTGCATATAGGGATTAAAATATAATTAAGAAACAGTTTGCTTCCCTTAGAATGAATATTTAACATTTTATAATTTCAAATTATTTCTCTGTAAGAATGAATACCAACAATGACATACAGGCTAGAGCTGGTGAAGACTTTGCATGGTGCTCTGAATAAAATGATTTGTCAACTATAAAGAATGACTAAATCTTCGTCAAACCAAAAACTAAATTCGTGATCAAAATGAACCTACCAGCTCATTGGCCTGGTCGATGGTAAAGACGCTGCAGTTGAGGCGGTCCTTGACGTCTATTTCAGCGTCGGCGAGGAGCGCGATGAGCTGTTTACATTCGTTCTGCATCCGAGTGAAAGGGATGGCGATCTCATCGTAGTACAGCTGCTCTGAGAGGATGGCGAGGAGACGAGGCTGCACCATGGCAGACACCAACTGACAGTCCTGAGGAGACAACACAGCGTTTAGCCCCATGGTTTACACAGGCTTTCTACAGGTCGCACCAAGTCCAATTGAAATGCCATTTCAAAGCCCACAAAGCACAATAGGCTCTATGCACATGTGACTTCCAAGTGGATCCTAAGTCGGTGTCTCCGTATCCTGTCTCCGTTATTTCCCTATGAGGTCTCGTCTAAAACAATGTATAGTTGAAGGAAACATCACTGACAGTGAGATACTGATCCGAAGTGACTCGCAATGTGTTAAAAACATTACGTTGGATGTAAATTCTTGACCCCAGGAAACGTCTGTGTTTTTTGAGGTAGGACTTTTATCTCGGCGCTAACGGCTAGCATCAAAAAACACCACCACAAAAATTAAACGTCTAAAAAGAATTTATACTAAAGACAGGCAGATTATATTTTGAGCAGGCTCGTTTAAAATCGTGTAATTCGTGTTAGTCGTTAGCTTCAAGACAAAAACACTTATTAAACACGCAATGTTAACATGATGCTGTGACTGTCCACCAGTAACTCACCGTCTACCATGCATTTATTTTTTTAGACAAGACCTCATAGGGAAATAACGGACAGGATACGCAAACGACTACTAGAATCCACTCGGAAGTCACGTGACGCTTGCGTGCATATAGCCTATTGATTTTTAGAGCTTTTTACACCATGCTACACTGTTTTCTCATTAAAAACATACCTGGGGGTTAATCCTCTCATCCCAAAGTAAAAACATTCACCATAGTTTAACAGCCACACAAGCCGAGGAGAATTCTTCTTCTCCCTTTTTTTCTCTTTATTTAAACAGCTGTGCAGCAAAGGGGCGCAAAAAGAGGGGGTCGGAAACTACCGGATAGTTTTGGTCCACTGTTTAAGATCAATTTAGCAACAAAGTGCAAGATAGTGATTAGATAGTGATAGACGCTATACAAAGCTACAAACGCAAAGGATTTATTGATTGGTAGAACAGTTACAAATCTTTAAAAATGTTCAAACAGATGAATGTGTGGAAATTTGGATAATTAGAAAAAACTGGACTCAACAGGCAACTTTTGAGCAAAAATATACAAATACTGAAAGAAAATGTTGCAGGAAAATAAAAATCTGCGGTGAAGAACGCTTTGGACCATAATTTGTTGAACCTTTAACAAAGTCATAAAAGTCAAGCATGGCCTTTATTTAAAAAAAAATAAAATAAAACTTTAATTTAATGGTTGCTTGAATCAAATTTGAAGAGTTTAAGTGACATTCAAGGTCTAAATTTTGTGAAACAGTGAAAAAATAGAAACGTTTCCCAAATAAAGAAAACTATTTAACGGACTTGACAGAATGGCGAGCGTTAGTTCACCTTCTGCTGCGCCGCCCACTCGCACAGCACCAGGGCCACCGCGATGCGCTGCAGGGCAGACTTTGAGTTGAGGTGGAAGAGCAGCAGTTGTCCCAGAGACTCGGCCGGACGCAGCTCCTGAGAGGACGAGTTCAGCTGAGGGTCGCAGATGGAGCGGCACAGGGCGCCCAGCAGCCTGAGCGGGACACGCAGAACAAGGCCGTGCTTAGGCAGTGAAGGCAGAGAGAGAGTTTACAGGTTTGTGTTGAGCACTCACTTCGCGGCCATCAGTCGCGCCCGCATCACCACGTAGTCCCTGGTCCCCGAGTCGTCAGTCACAGTCTCCGCTCCGGCGATGTACTCCTGGACCGTCTCTTTGACCTGGGTACACCCCTGACGAGCCTTCACGCCGGACTTGTCCTGTTCAATAACAAAATCCTCATTTGTGCACCTCTTCTCCATCCTGAAAATCACTGAGGCTTGTTTTGTACACGCCCTGATGAAAGGTTCGATTGTGCTTGCCAAACAGATAACGATTAGTAAATGTAAAACTTAAGAAAAGAAATAGTGGGATCAGAGTAACTCTTTAGTCATGAAATGGAGAGATATCCTCCTGGTTTGAGTTGTAGGCTTTAAGTGTTTTATTTTTATTGACTAGGGCTGGGTACCGCTACTTTTATTCAATACCAGTACTTCAACGATACTTGTTTTTCGATACCTGAACAATACTTTTTCCTATACAAAAATATTTGTCATCTAGAACTAGAAAACAGAATAATGTGAGAAAGATATATGTACATTCACAATATCGGGTTAATTTCCAATGTCAAGAAATGTGTGGAAAAATTAGTTGGGAAACAATGGGGGGAAATTGGGAGAAAAATTTATGAAAATTGTGTTAAACATTTTGCCAAAAAAATAGGGAATAAATTGGGGGGGGAAATGGGAAAACAAAAATAGGGGAAACGGGGATTATATAAAAAATTCTAAAAAATAAAAATGAGCAAAGATGAGGGGGGGAGATTGGGATAAGAAAGAAAAACAATTTACTAAGAGGAGAAAATGGGTCAAAGAAAAAATTAAATACATATGAATTGGTGAAAACAATCATTCATTTGACCTATAACAAACCAAGTCACTTTCTTGAATGCTGTCCCTGGACTAACAGCATGAAAACTTGGATCTAAAAATATAAGTTTTTTTTTTTTTCGGGACCTGTCCAATACTGGCCCTATTATTGACAAAAGCCAAAGTCAACAACATTAAATTGTGCAATTAAGAAAATCCAAACAAGGCTTTACTAATATTATAACGCTCACCTTGGACCTGGCCTTGACCTCCAGGAGCATGTTGAGGTCAATGGGGATGCGCGAGGCCTGCATCATGAGGCAGAGCCAGGCGCCCATCCACGGACAGCTGGCCGCCACCACGTACTGCTGCGGAGCCTGCACCAGGAGCTCCATCCACACCTGCGCAACATGTCACAACAGCAGACCTCAGCAACAGAGCTCTTTCCACCGGCTACAGGCCACGATATGGAACAGGGCGAGCATCAGTGAGAACACATGCCCGTAATTCATGCTTCATGGACATTATGCAGCAATGCAAAGAAATTCATGTCACGGTATTAGGTAATAGCTACAAAAGATTCTCTGGTGTTTAGATTAGTTTATATATAGTTGGATAAACACAAAATGCTCAATCTCTTGAATCTGAAAATATTTAGTTGTCTTGATGTTATAATTTACTGCAAACCCATATATCCAGAAGAGAGTTCATCCAAATAGTGAAGGGAAAACGTTATAGGACTAAACTTGTTTGCAAACAGCATGGTTTTAGTTTTAAAATCCTACATCATTTATTGAAAACATTTTCCACAAAGTATTTTCCCAATTAAAACATATTTTACTGGAGCTTTTGTTTATGGACCCTGGCGATATACTTCCGATATATTTTGGCCCCTCTGGAAATTTACTTGAAGACCCCTGTCCTACATTAATCGAAAAAGCATGAACTCAAAAGACTAGTATAAAATGTAAACATGGTTAAACCAAGACAAATTTAAGGCAGGAAGGCTTTGAAACTACAACATCCAGTGCAGAGATATGGAAATAGTTTTCAGCGAGGGAAGTTTAAATCTTCTATTTTGTGTCGTCGAAATAAACAAATGGATACAAATTTTACTCAAATTTCAATGTTAATGAATTGTTCACCCATAAACGTGGTATTCACAAACCTTTTGGACCAACTCTAGGATCTCCTCATTGCTTTCCAATATACAGCATTGGAATATGTGTCGCAGCATGTCCTGTAGGATGGGGTTTATCCACAGGGAACAGTTCTGGAGAGCAAATGGAGCAATATAAAGTAAATAGTGCGTTATCCTTATAAAACGGGTAATTATTAACATGATTAGGTGTTCTTTACCTGCTCGGCTTTGGATAAGAGTGTAAAAAGCGTTTCCAGCGCGGCTCGCCTCACTGAGGAGATGGTGTGTCTAAGAAAAGGCCAAACCCGAGGGACCAGGACGGTTAACGACTCCTGCATGCTACAAACACAAACACGGTCCCCGGGGAGTCCAAGTTTAAAAACAAAGGCAAGCATCATCAAATCCATCTCAAATCCCATCAATGAGATCGCTGACCTGCTCTGTCGGACTTGTGGATACGTGAGCAACAGGGAGAGTAACGTCATGATGCTGTTTGTGGAGGCGGTGAGGTCGTCCAGGTCCAGGAGAGAGTCCCACAAAGTGTTCACGATGAAGGGCACCTGGAAGACGGCCAAATCAGGTCACGCCTATGGAGAGACTTACTACAGGGACCGGAGCCCTGAGACTTGGGAGGGGTGTGCAATATTTCTATAACGATATTATGGCGATATGTTACTACACCATTTCAACATGGTGCGTTCCAGTACTACACATGTTTCAGCAAATTGTGTCAAAACAAGACTTGCACAAAATCAGTACCAAAACAAGGCTAAAATGCAACTAAATTAGAACTAAAACTGAACTTTTACACATATATAAGTCGTGCACATGTTTTGTTTAGGAGTCAGTCAGAGAGAAGGTGGTTTTGCAATATGATCTTTACTACTTTGAAGACAGGATACTTCTCTCAAGACTCTTAAAGTATATATCTGGTTATATAAATTAGTTATTTAACTGCCCTCACATGAACTGGCACTGTTTGTGCTGCATAGACATGATCCACACAGTAAAACATAATACTGGAAGATTTGGAAAAATTATACCATCGCTGCAAAGACTTGCACTTGAAAAATCGAAGCAAAGGACTTGGGAGAATCACTTGAAAAACATTGTTCCCTCCTCTGCATTCATCAACACATTCTACTTTACTCCCAACATTGAAAAAGGCAGTTTGTGTGTCTTACTTTACTGGGCAGGAGCTGGACGAGCCCCTCCACCACAGGGATGAGAGCAGAGGCGGCCACAGCCCTGACGTCATCATCCAGGTCCTGGAGCCCCACAGTGACGGCAGGAAGCACCCGCGGCAGCAGCACCGAGATCAGGTCCTGGACGATGAGGACATTAGAAAAAAATAAGCAGAACACACTAAATAAATATAGGCTTTCCAAAACAAATGAAGTGTTTTGAAACTTGGGGTGTGCCCTGCAGACAAAATGTAGACAATATAATGCGCAATAATTGGTATATAACCACAAGCTCTGCCTGTAAACACAAGTACTTATATGAGGAATGAAGATCCAAGAATATCGCATTGACACGTACACAGCTTTTAGCTCCGAGTGAGCGGTTCTAAACTGTTGGGTCGGGATAAAGAGGAGGCCCCCAGAGGCTTCTGCTTTTGAGGACAAATCTCACCTGCCGCACGGCCAGCGCGTACTTGATCCCCAGCAGCCCCCCGTGTCGAACCTCCCACTGCTGCTCCTTCAGAAGGTTCAGCAGAACCTCCACCGTCATGGACACGCCCGTCTCGGTCATGTGACGCAGAGCCACACCCAGAGTCTGTGCGCACGTCTCCCTCACCGGCGCCACCACCTGGAGACAACGAGGAAAAAAAAAAAAACACATGAATAAAACTATACAACAAATGGATATCAGTTAAGTCACTCGTTGTGCATCTTGTTTTGAGACCATATGGAGACATTTTGAACTAAGGCCTAGTAAGACCTTAATAGCTAACCAGATTTATTTAAGAACTAAAACAAAAAGCTTTGGCAATTTGGTAAATATCATCTCTTCTGCTTATAGCAAGTTGTTGAGCTCTAATATGAACTCATCTGACATTTTACACAGTGCAAGCCAAAATAGAATCCGATACGGGTCCATTAACAAAGGGAAAACACAGGTCACCGTTTTCTTGTGACCTCCTTTTACAGCAGTGCAATATAACCACAACTGTTTTCAACCAAATGTTGAGTGTTGTACGCATCTTATTCTGAGAAAATATAAATGCTGTACATTGGAACAACGTGGCAAAACAACATACAATTCAGAAGAAATGTATTTGCAATATTTAGTGACATTGTGACAAGGAACAAATCAGGCTGCAGAGTAAATAGACACTCCGTCTTTCCCAGGGGCACACAAGGGCTGTGTGCATTTCTGGCTTTGTCATTGCAAACACCCTCCCAGGTTAAAGTAGGACACAAGAGGAAAGAACACAGTTTGAATAAGTAAATAAAAGACTCGCCTCGTCGGACACGAAATCTCCAAAGCGATCGAGCGCAAAGACGCAGAGCAGCCGAATGACCAGGTCCTCGATCCACTCCTGGTGCTGCCGCGACATCTGCACGAAGCAAACACGCACGTTAGCAGTGTCATTATATTAAGGAGGAGATACAGAATCTTGCAAAAATATTAAAAAGGACCAGGCCATACGGAGATAAGTTCTTACCTGAGCTTAGACGAGTTGATACGTACCTGTCTAGCACAAAGACCAGACAGGTACGTATCAATCAGAATCAGAATAGATTTTATTCGCCATTGTTTGAGAACAGGTTCACAAGCTAGGAATTTTTCTTGATGCGGACGTGCAACATAAAACATATAACACAGAATTTAGATAAAATTAAGCTATAAAACTTTAAACTATAAGGCTTTAGGGGGCATGCATAAGGAATATTAATAAATAAGATACAAAATAAAAAAGTAAAATATAGTAAGACGACAACAATAGACTTCGAACAACAGTGGGATTATATTTACAGATGAGTACGAGTAAAACATAAAGTGATAAGTGACAGCAGCGGGTCTAGGTGTGGAAACACCACACAGTGCAAACAAGCAGATACATCCATGAGTCTGTGACTAAGTTATTGGGTCTTGGTATTGTTCATGAGTCTGATGGCGGAGGGGAAAAAACTGTTCACCGTCTGGATAGACGGTAGCCTCCTGCCTGAGGGGAGAGGGGTGAATAGTCCGTGTCCAGGGTGAGAAGGGTCAGCTGTGATCCGACCCACACGCCTCCGGGTCCTGGAGGTGAACAGGTCCTGGAGAGATGGGAGCTCACTGCCAATCACCTTCTCTGCAGCAGCACAATGCGCTGCATCAACTCGTCTAAGCTCAGGTAAGAACTTATCTCAGTATGGAAAAACGGTGGCCTGGTCCTTTAACATAGAATGAGAGTTTCGAAAAGGAATTAAGGAATGCCTTACCTGGACCACAGTGCTTCCTACTAGTTTGCCTCCTCCTGCTCCATGCGACTTTAGGATTTCCCTGAGACCTGTGCCCGCGCCATGACGAATCTAAAAAAACAAAACAATTCCTATTTAACTATTTTCAAACTGTTTACTATAAATACAGGCAGGATCTTTGGGAATGTCAACAAACAGAAACGTTTCAAGCTGCCTGAGGGAAAACAAAGGGGGAGAAAAAAAATTATGGCACGCATTTTCCACCAAATGAAGAGAGTAGGACAAAGTGATTCAATGGCCCAAACGTGTACATATAACAGAGAATGCTAACGACAATTCTAACGTTAGCCTCATGCTACATGCTGACAGCTTTTCACTTTGACAATCTGCAGTCAGGAAACATCCCTAAGGGCACAATTTTTGTGTGTGCATGATCTAATACGCATCCCGATACTCAGGGGCCAATCATGTGTCCAAAGTTTTTGACATTTATTAAAGTGCGACAGAAATTGCCCTTACAGGAAAACAAAGGAATGCATGATACAAATGCCTCTAAACACAAGTATTGAAAGTATTGCGATACTTGATAAAGTGTGATCCGATCCAATATATTTATTTTATTCCCAGCCCTACTAAATATGTCCATAGTCCACCAGAAAACGCCTCTTCTGGGAATCATTACTTTTTTCAGCCTGCATTTTCTTCTCCCTGTGAAAGAGTCTTAGGGAGAAGAAAATACATGGAAGCAAAAGTGCGAAAAACTTCACTAAAGACCTAAAAAAATATATATATATTTTAAATTGTTTAAGTTTGAAAGGTCCATACAATGTTGATAAATAGTTACAACACAGATTTGTTTTTCATTTAATTCAAATTAAATGAATTGCTTTTAATTGACGACTCACCTCCCACGAAGGGTTGAAGAGGTCGTTGCAGAGCTCCTCACAGAAGCTCTCCAGGGGCCACTCATTGGACTGAAACGCATGATAAAAGTACATCAGGAAATGGGATTTAAACCACTCACACGGGCACGTACAATAAACGTTTTCCACATCCCATCAAAATAATACAGGCTCTTACTTCCTCTAAAAGGCAGGAGTTGTCCGGGACGTTGTCGATTAAGACTTTGTTCTCTGTTGCCGGTTGGTCGATTACAATGTTGGTCGTTTTCCTTCTTTTCTCCTCAGGTTCACCCTCAAAGCTGTCATTACTAAACATCAAAGAAGATCATCCATTACAAGAGTCTAACGCCGTCATCATCTAGCGGTAATTACATTAAACCAAAGGCCGTTACTGCATCCGGTTTAAAGACAGTAAAAAAAGGCCCCTCTCCCTCTCACCTCTTTTCATTGGGATCCATGTCTCTGGATTTCTGCTTTGCGACCAGTTTGGCCATCCGCTTAGCTTTGTTTTTCTGTCGGCTGCTCATTCCCGGTCTGAACTCCGAGTCGATCAACTCCGCCGCTTGCATGGGCTGAAGGAAAACAGTGACACAGGAATGAAATTAGAGAGGAATGGCTTGTCGCAGTAAAAATGTAGCCCATTCTCTGTCTGCATTTGCCAAAAACCTTATGTGGTAAATTGAATCACAAAAAATAAATAAAAGACCTTTTCTAACCCAACACACCAATTAGATTGTTAGGCGTTTGGAAATACATGATTATGTCATTATATGAATTAAAAACCAAAACAGAACACAGCCATTACATCATATACTTTTTTCAGCAAAATGAATATTTGATTTATAAAAGTCAGAAATGTTCTAAAATAAGACCTTAGACTTACTCAAGTTACAAACACTAAAGGTTTTAATTTCTTGTTCAAATGTAGGTCCCAATAAATATGCCACTCCTACTGTATATATATATATATATATATATATATATCTCGAAGCACAATTAAGTGTGGCATTGTTTTCAAAGATAAGTGTTCATATTTTAGGCTACAGATGGGCGGTCACGATAATAACAGTCCACTTATTGTTCAATAAACGAAAGAAACATTACATTTTTGGGCTACATATTTATTGTATGCACATTTTTCTCGGTAATCATTTATTTTTCATTCATTAATTTCACTATTATTCTTTTGAATTTGTGTTTATTGAAACTTGTGCAATATGTTAAGATGTGATTAAGAAATTCAATGTGATCTTTGAGCTTTACAGCGATCGTAGAAGGCAGAAGAAAGTTAAAAAGCGCAAATACTACGTTTTAAATGCAGAAAAAACAAGACTGGATATTTCATTTTTTTTTTTTTAAGATTTGCAAACATTTCAAACAGAGGAAGGAGAAACAAAACAGGCAACTTTTGAGCAAAAGAAGGGTAGGCAATTTCAGCCAAAAACTGCATAATTTTGGCCTCGATTTTGGCACAATTCATACTTTTTAATAAAAAGCTTTTCAAAAATATTGGTTATCGCTACATCTTTCCGGTCTCAATATATTGTTCGACAGATTCGTTTCTTTGACAGACCTAGCAACAGATCCACCGTTGCATTTTCTCAGCAATAGACGGAACATGTTAGACATTTTTCCAAGCGTGCTACGGACGCCTGTTGTCGTAATAGTAACCGCAGAAGCAGTCGTCTGCAGGGACCCACCACACGGGCGCTGCACCCCGGGGTGCTCCTGCCCCCCTGAGGCCGGGCACTGCTGTAGTCCAGGTCCTCGTCATTGAAGAGCTCGTCTGTGTCCATCCCGATCGCTGCGCCCATGTCCAGACCCAGCTTCTTCTGCAGGAGCTTCCGCTGCCGGGACAGGCGCTCCTTAGGGTCCATCTCAGCTGAAAGACAACAGGAGAGCGGGTTAGCTGAACGATGTCAGACCCGTGTTGGTAGAGGTCTAAACTACACAGTTAGCAGCTTGAGCAAATAGGATTGCAGTTATTGAGATCTAGAACACCACTTGCCATTTTCTTGTGAAGGTTACGAAAAATAAAAAAAGGCCGCATGTCTGAGCCTGTACAAACCGGTTTTGTCCTCCTGCAGCTCGAACTCGGCCCCGGCCGATCCCAGCAGCGACGCGCCATGTTTGAGTAATCTGGAGATGTCAAAGTGGAGGAAACTCAAACGATCACAGGATGAGTCCTCTGGAGACAAGTCCTCACAGGACTCTGAGAGGAGAAGCAAAGTGTCACAAAAATACAACAACACGCAGGGTGCCAGAAATAAGGAAACACACAATGGTATTTATGGAGGAAAGTTTGTCTATATTTTAATTAGCAGCAAGCAATGCAACGCCTGGACTTCTGGCAAAGTTGCACGATAAGAAAAAAAAAAGCTATTTGATCCAGAATATTGCAATATTTTACTAAACAGTAGGAATTAATTATAAACTAAATATGGAAGCCATTTGTTTTTTCATCAAATCGCATTTCAAAAAAAGTCTAAAGACTAAATCGGGAGCATTGGACTGAATTAGAACTTTTGAATATTTATAAGTTACTTTGGATTTTGTTGAAGGTTATACAAATCTGCTCGTGTTTCTTTGTTTTGTTCCTTTTACTACTGTGAAATGAGAATTTTTACTTTTGTTATTGCGTTGAGTTCGTGGGTAGGCGCTCATAAGCTTCAGCCCTCTCCTTTTGAGCAGAATGTGAACTGCTCAAATAAACAAACCAAACAATCTGTCCGATGAAAGACCTCAGTGATTTTGCAATATGGATATTGCGTCATTTAATGGTGATAATTTAGAGATATATTGGAGCATTAGAAAAATCTCATCCAGACACAAGGACAACATGCAAACTCCACAATACGATATGAGAACCGAGAGCTCCTTTTAGCCTGTACCTTTTGTCACAGCAAAACATATCGTCTTTCAAGACCTCTCCCAAAGAGCCCTCTTCACTTTTATTTATACAGTGAAAGTGGGCATTTTACATGATTGTAAGCACATGATCCCATTTTCAGTCCAGTACATGTCAGAAAACTGCTTGCGTGGCCTGTTTCACATAATGACATTGAAAAAAGATGCAAGTCCGCAGTATGTTCTCAGTAAAAGAAAGCACTTTCAAAAAAACGGTTCCCTGCTCTGTGGTAGAGGTGGGTGACGTGTGTGTGTACAGCTAAGCCTCCTCCTGCCGCCTGTCAACACCATCAGCCTACTTTATGCTTTTAAACTGCAAATAGGCTGGTTATCACAAAGCCCGCTGCAGGAAAATACTGCTGATAGACCAAATATTTTAAGCTGCCTGAAAGTGCTGCTGCACAGCGTGCCTTCTAATGTCCTTCTACACCTGAACGAACACGGACAGATCCTGCTGTACAGCCAGAGGACACAGGGGGCTACGGTACGAGCTCATTCAACAGCAGGAGGTTCCTGTGATCAAAGACGTCACAGCTTTCTCCAAGGGGCTTCATTAAATACAAACTGGGGCTGCAAACTATATTGCCAAATGATCTAAATATTAGACGGCACAATATCCATATCGCCAGAAGAAACAATATACTGCAAAATCAACGAGATTTTCAATTGGAAAGAGATTTACACACGTTTATCCAACACAGTCCCAAACATAAACTCATGGAAACGTGAGCTAAAAGTAAACTTTTAATGATGATTTTTTCCTGATTTAAATCCATTTCAGCCTTGTTTGGTTCAGTATCGTTTATAGGATTTTTTGGCAGTTAATTTGATTAAAACAAATTTGCGACGCAATAATATTATTAGGGTTGTGCTGATGGGACGATATCGTCGAACATCACGATGGAGAGCCACCATCGTGATGCCACGCCCCCTCCTGTCAGAAACACGCGCTGATCTTCTGTGGGCCTTGTACACCTACAAACTTTGCAGGGATTGCACTTTGCAGGGATTGCAGCTTCAAAAACGTAGACTACGATGCAAACTTCTAAATATTGTCCCGTTCAGCCACTGTCTCTTAAACATTACGTTAAAATTTAGCAAATGCAAATAAGCTCCGATTTACATGTGTATTAGTGTGAGAAGAGCCCTAGTATTGAGGAGCAGATGACGCTCTGAATAAGTCGTTCTCCTCTGAGACGCACGAGTTTTAACGCATTTCTGTTGCAAAATAACAAAATAAACATACAGTAGTAGTGCACGGCTCACCTTCTTTGGGTCGGGGAGTCGGGTCCCACTGAGGAACATGCATCACTATGGCTTCGACAGCTTGGCCCGCAGCTATCCGAGTGTCCCAGTTTGGACTTCTTAGATATGTCAAAACCTTGAGAGATAATTTTGATCATTAACATTAACACAAAGCAATTATTCCAGTTTAACAGACTGTGACAAATGGAATGTTAGAAGTGTCCCATCGTCACGTACCTTTGACAGTAGGTTGTTGAGCTCATGTGGGTGCAGCCGGACCACCTCTCCGAGCTGCTGCGCTGCCGCCTTCCTGGTCACCGGCGTCGTCCCAGTGTCCAGCAGAATGAACAGTCGGTCAAGCCTGGAAAGTAATTTAATAAATGAAGCCGGCTGACTCATCACAAATACCCTTTCTTCACCGGGGTTTGTTGAAACTACAAGGTTTTTTTGAGGTGGACAGGTCCTTCTTGGTAGTACATGAGCTCCAAATTAATATGACAGAGCATTGAACTGGCCACGGTTTCCTCATTACCAACAGCAAAATATGCAATTTTAGGCGATATCCATGTTGAAAGAAGCCACAATAGAGTTGTTACATTTGACTGAGTTTTGCACTTTCTTTTTAAGACAGAATGAAACACGGGCACTAGTTTTAAATACCCAAAGCAAAGGGGTTTCTTGTGCTCTTAAATGAACTTTCCCCTTGGCTTACAATTGCCAATACCCTACAATCCATCACACTTTGGCCATTTGCATATTGGTCTTCATTTGCCCTGCCAAACACAATATTATCACACATTATCGTTCAGCTCAGGGCCACGCACACTTAAGCCATTAGCGCTCTAATAATAAGGCACAGTGGATTAGCACTCGCCACTCACTCTGAGCCAACGTAAGGCTTAAACTTTAAGCGGGTCCGACAGTTTATATTGCTTCTACCGAGGCTACAACGGCTCCCCATGGCCACTACATCACATGTCAATACTGCTATAAAAGTAAACATTTGCCACCAGGACGTTCTTTGTGTGAAAGGCACAAACAAGTCGATGGCTTAGGAGCTCTTTTATTGAAGTTATGGTCACGACTTTGACATCAAGGACACCTGCTGAAGTTTAATTTACAATACCGCGTCAAAGAAAGTACACTCACAGAAATCCTATTAAAACTAGAATTGTCTCAAAATATTGCTCCAAGTACAGGCACAAGTAAGTTTTTTTTTTTTTTTCTGAGGCAGATATTGTAGTAATTAATTTAATGATCGGAGGCTTTTAATCATAACTTACGTGGAAGTAACAACCGGTTTGGAAAACATTTTTTTGGGGTGTAAAATGGTCTATCCTCTATCACCATAACCCATGCACTATTTGTTTTGATTGAGACGATAGGGTCTCCTCCAGCCCTCCTTCTTCAATTGCACTATTATCACGCACTATTAAATGCATAATTCAACAATGAAAAAAAAACAAAAAAGCAAGCACTTTAGCAGCAGATGCCAAGTGAGATTATTGAATACTTCCTGCCAACAAATACCAAAAATCAATCACAAGAAAAAGTTGTATTTGAAGTGTGTTATTATGTCATGTACTTGTAGCACCAGCAGTTCGTCGCTTAGACATCCGGACTCCTAATGCCATTACAGTGGGAAGGGTATTTAATTTTTGGATACAGCAGCCAACTTTACACAAGTTGGGTGCGAACAGAAAACCATTAAGCAAACGGGTGGGCCTCGATTCTACAAAGGCAGCTGCAATTATGATACATTACGGGTTGAAAGCAGAACTGCATGCTATAATATTAAACAAAAAGGCAGAAACCCATGAGCAAAGAGGAAATTGTGACGACGTCCACACTTTACACGATCTTAAGGCGTGCATGAGAGCAACATATGACCATTTAGATAAAGTGGTTGAAAGTCCGACGTAAACCTAAACCTTGCGCGAGTAATGAGCCCTACGTTACACCTCGCCATGCCACTGTAGACCAAAGTTAGCTTATATTAGCACCAAAGCTTGAAATAAATAAAAGTATCTCACCTCGTAACAGCCATCGCCTTTTGTTATAAGGCCATTCAAGTCCAACATTAATCAGACAAGGCACCGGGACCGTCGACTATTTCCTTCTTTCAATTTTAGGGGGTAATAGCGGTCCCAAGTCATGAGCTAGTTAGCCGCTAAATGCTAACTAACCAGCTAGCCCAGGCCGCCGCTAGCTACTGCCGTTGGAACCGTTCAGCGGCGCCGATACATGGCTTCAAAAAGTTTAGTTTTCGCTTCCTGGTGCCGAGTGTACCCGACGGGTTACCTAAGCATACCGACGCACAGCTCGGGTCACCCCTCGGAACTCAATGCAGATAAATATTTCAGCCTAATAAGGTGTAAAGAGTTATTTTGATGCACGGCCAGGGCGACCCAGAAGACTGTTTTTATATGAGGAGCCATCTTGCATTTATTCCTTCCTCCGCGGCAGGCGCGCGAGGATTGGCCAGAGCCGGCGAGCGAGCGCCAATCACAGCGCGTGCTAAAAAGAGGAAACTACAAAAAAAATAAAATAATAATAATAAATACACTATTTGATTTGTTTGTTGAAATTTCGCAAGATGTTGATTGATTGCTCATTTCAAGCGCTTTCTCAAACGTGGTTCTCTACAACGCGCCAGCATTCCCGTAACAGATGACAGATGGGAACGTTGTCTCTTCTTCACAGAGGCGCTCATTTAAATTATAATAGGATACAAAAGGCTAGCAGGCAGGGGTTCTTTTGGGTTTGTTGCAGAATTGTTAACGCAATGTGGCGTGGCTGCGGGCCATACAAATACACATGAGCTGACCTTGGTCCTGAAAGCGAACGCGCTATCAAATCTAAGAACAGGACAGTGGAAGAATTGGTAATGCTGCCTTCATGTGCTCTGGTAAAGATGATCCTTTCCAGTTGCGGAGTGGATATTACGAGTGCAATGTGTTCAAGTGTTTTTGTGTCTTAGCAAAGTGAATCATTATAACAACACACACCAAACACACACTATAAACAAATAAATTCACGCGAGAAAGTCGTCTACAAAGTGCTGTAGTACTGCTACTTTGCTAAAAAAAAAAAAAAAAAAAAAATTGTTTTACGATAAGTGGAAAAAGAGACTATATTAAAACTGAGTAGCTAAATAGCCAAATGCATGTCGGCTTCATAACAATCAGCTAAAAGACATAAAAACGTGTTATCGCTGCTCTCTGACGCGTTAAAAGGTCAAAGGTCATCTCAGGTTATTTTCGAGAACACGGGCATCAAAATTATCTCCCCAGTGGAAAATACGAGATGATGCGGCGCTCATGTGCAATGTTCCACTCAACAAGTGGTATTTACCATAATTACGAGATCACATGAAGGCGGCATAAACACTTAATTGAAGTCCTAGCCAATGCTTTCCCCCTTCTTTTAATTTCAGTTTAATTTTTGTTCAGCCTCATATCATTCAGCCAGAACCCCTGTTTCACTGCCTGTTGAAAGATTAAAAAACGAACAAAAATATATATATATATATATATATATATATATATCGCAGCCATAAACAAAACCTGTGCTATCAGGTTGTACAATGTAGGCACACTGATGTCAAATGGGGACGGAAATAGCACAGATCCATGCTTTGAATCAGGTGGTTTTGTAAGAAATCTCAAAAATAAAAAGTCACATCCTTGATTTTGTAGGCCTGGCGAAATTGCATAGCGTTTTGTAATAATTTTGTAATTTTAACAAAAATAACACAGCGATGTTGACTTAGTACTTTTTGCTGTATACTTTTGCAAGCCCCAGCTTATTTACAGACCTCTATGACTCAATATTGATACATTGCTCTACTTCAGCAGTAACTACATGACATAATTCGTTTTGCTATAGGGTTTGGCGCCATATGAATAAAAAAAAGGCAAATCTACAACCTCATTGGGTCTGATCAATGTATTGATTTTCTTGGCAGACAAATGCATTTTATGAAAATCAAATTATAAAAAGACAGCTGTTCTGTGCACATTTCTTCAAAGCCAGTCCAATCCATTCAGCTTTTGTGCAGATATATAAATACATGGCTTTATGACTGACTCAGCAGTACTTCTTTGAAAGCATCGTCAATTATACAAAAAACTGTCTAAATCTTAAAAATAAATGTGGATAAAAGGTTGAGTGCACGTATGAAAAACACAATTAAAACATATTTTATGCCCTCACAAACCAATGTGATAGACTGCTGCATGTGCTGTGGTAAAATCCTTTCATTATTAAAAGTAGAAGTCAACAAACGACTGTTTGGGAGTTTGTGGGTTATGAAACAATGTTATGCAATAATGTCTAAAATAAGCTCAGAGCGGAGAAGAGAAGGATGAGCGAAGAAGCCATAAAATACAGTATTTCCGTTAAACCAACAAAATCTATGCAACAGTGAGCTTAATTATTGCTTTATGACTTTTCTTTCCTTGTAGCTATTGAAAATATTACTATGAAACGTTTGGAAGACTGTTGACACAACCAAGTTTGTCTATGCAGTACTGCTGATATCTTATCAGAAAACAAATAGTAAAAGTGTTTGTGTAGTTTTGTCAATCCTTTTTGGATTGGCTGCACTTTAGAAACTTACAAAAAAAACACTATTGAAAAGCGCCATTGTTTTGTTGAATGAAATAAATAAAATAAAAAATAAAACCTCGAGGGGCAGGCAATTATTTTGAAAGAGTTTACTAAAAAGTCTTTGCTTTGTGTTGAGTTAAAGTTCCTTTTTGTCTATGTCTTGCTGTAAAGAGATGGAATCTTCACTGCAAAACATAATAAAAATGAACTTTTCTTTGGAGAAAAAAAGTAACAGACTACTTAAGTATTCAGTTTGTTTGTTTTTTAATCTGAAGAAGAATGCCGTGTGTCATCATGTGCGACAGTAGTAGAGCAGGTCGTCTCATCATTGGAAGGATCGGTGGTTCCAATCCCAGCTCCTGAAGATGCACATTGTTGTTGTGTCCTTGGGCAAGGCACTTCACCCACCTCACCTCCAGTGTCTGCGTACATTGGTGTATGAATGAGAGTGTGAAAGGGTGACTGGTTCCTTGCTGTAAAGCGCTTTGGGCCTGATGAAGGTAGAAAAGCGATATGTAAGTTGAGACCATTTACCATGGCATTGCTCATTTTTTGCCTGAGCCATTATTCCATCTTTCCAATATCTTACTTTATGAATGACAAAGTAGACACGGTTTTATCACGGTGTACAGATACATCCTGCTTGTTTGCGTGTCGATTGGATAGACAGAAGAACTCTCTTTGACATTCTCCACGCTGGCGCAGACTGAGACCATCTGTTGCCCAGAATGAGGCGCCTGCACAGTCTCAATGCTCAGGTCTTATAATAAATCCACCTACAGCCCTTCCTCGTAATTCATCTCTTTAACCACTTTGTCTGAAAGAATGAGATCAGCTGAACATCCTGAACGACCAGGTTATTCCATCAAGGCAAGGCAAGTTTATTTATGGAGCACAATTCATACACAAGGCAACTCAAAGCAGTTGAATCCTTTGAAAAATCGATTAATTACAGTAACGGATTAGTGGATTTGAACATTCTCCGAGTTGAGGCCTGTCTCACATCCTCATGAAGACTGTTCTAGATTGTAGCTGCATGAAACTGAAACGCAGCCTCGCCGTGTTTAGTCCTGACTCTGGGAACGACCAGGAGACCCCTCCCTGAAGTTCTCAGGACCCGAGATGGTTCATATGGTTCATATGTTAGAGATGTACTTTGGTGTTACACCATGAAACGACTTGTAACATCCTTCCCCTGGCCATAGAAACTGGCAGGTTCACTCAAACTCCTGAAGAGGACAGACTCTGTGTGAGGAGAGATTGAAAGTGAAACTCCATCCATCCATCCATTTTCTTCCTCTTTATCCGGGGCCGGGTCGCGGGGGCAGCAGTCTCAGCAGAGATGCCCAGACTTCCCGATCCACGCACACCTCCTCCAGCTGTTCTGGGGGGACCCCGAGGCGACACCAGGCCAGCTCGGAGACATAGTCCCACCAGCGTGTCCTGGGCCTTCCACGAGGCCTCCTCCCAGTGGGACATGCCTGGAGCACCTCCCGAGGGAGGCGACCAGGAGGCATCCGGAACAGATGCCCTAGCCACCTCAGCTGGCTCCTTTCGATGTGAAAGTGAAACTCATTTTGTGTTATATTGTCCACGGTACGATGATCTAAGAAATGTATTGTTTGGTGAATTGTTTGTTCAAAAGCCTGAAATGTTTTGGATCAGTGATGACGACAAGATGAAATGGTTGTTTAATTTTAATGTGTTTAAATTGGCTTCTTTTGTTTGTAAAGCCTGGGTGAGGCGGCAGACTTGTTTGTTCAAATTAGTTCATGTATCGTATATTGTGCCTACTGTCTGGCAACTGGTCCTTTTGTTGGTGTTATTGGTGTCTCATAATCCCATTAGGGCTGGGCATACAATGTGCAAGACACAATAATAAAAACTATCCATTCATTCATGTGACAAGCAGAGCTGTTTTAAATTCTATTCTCTGAGCAACAGGAAACCAGTGTAGAGACCGGAGCACTGGACTAATATGGTCATATTTCCTGGTTCTTGTCAGGACTCGAGCAGCAGCGTTCTGGATGTACTGCAGCTCTAACAGTGAGGAGCCGTTACAGTAGTCCATCCATCAATGGATTTCTTCTTCCCTGACGACACGGGCATATTCCAAGATGACAAGATTCCTCAGGCTCATATGGTGAAAGAGTGGTTCAGGGACATGAGAGTCCAGATCTTAACCTCATTGAGAATCTTTGGGATGTGCTGGAGACGGCTTTGTGCAATGGTCACGCCCGCCCATTATCAATACAAGATCTTGGTGGAAGATTAATGCAGTACTGGATCTTTTGACATGGCGGATGCTGATTGAAACGATGCCACAGGGAAGCTGAAGGCGGTCCAAATGAAGCTTCAGTGTAAATTCAACCTGCAAGACCTAACTCCTCATCTCTGGCTGCTCCTCTTCAATCAACCAATCATCCTATCGTAGCCCCATCTCAAGCTGCACCTCCACAACTGCCCATCACTGCTGCTGCACGTTGCTGCTTCAGCCATTCATCACCAAGTATTCTCCTGTTACAGTTTTTCTCCATTGGTTTGGCTCATTTCTTGACAGAATAGAAGTTCTCATTCATTTCATCAAATTGCAAATGTCTAAGTCCGTGTCTCAATGTCTCAGTACATCTGGCAAATGATTAAGTGAATGGATCTTGTTGATCTACACAATACCATGAATACCATATATGAATCCCTTGGAATGTTTGATACATGTATTATAGCAAATTAAAGCTGTAATTTTGGTGATTTTGGGTGTTGTAGAATAAATTTATTTTTGCCACCTCAGAGTCTGTTGCAAACACAGAAAAACACAGACCATACTGTATTGTCTTCACCTAAGGTTTTAAGATAAGTTCCAAATGAGTGGAACTTATCTTAGGGGT